>OV656824.1:15152500-16402500 GCA_927399485.1 Calamotropha paludella | reverse complement strand
TCAAAAGTTCCTCTACTTACTTAGTCAAAATTTTTTTTGAAAAATCACTAAATTTTCAGCCCTTACAGTGGCTATCCCCCTAACGGCCATCTAGAACAATACAATACATTTTACAAGCGAGCAAGCACAGATTATTTAAATTCACTCACTAAACCACAGTAGGGTCAAGGCGGCAACAGTGGGTCACTTTTTTTTCCAGTGATGTAACTTGATGTGGGTGAGTGTTGGAAAGATGTAAAAGGATTAGTATTATAGCGTAACTAATGTATATTGATTATTCCAATCGATTTAGTTAAACAAGGTAATATTTTAGAAAATAAACAGTATTTAAAAAAAAATCTCATTTGAGCCACTGTGTACTAGGGGTGGGATACAGTGAATCGGCCCTCAGTTTACAGTGAATCAGGCAAGTTCACAGTGGATCATCTATAATATAACTCAAATAAAAAAGTTTTTTTTTTTGCTTTTTATCAATCTTTATTTTTTGTTTTAATCAAACAATAAGTTTTACATCGAAAATGAGTTTTTTTTACTACTTCACTTCAAAGTGACTGTTCAGTCTTACACATTTAAAATTTACTAAATTATCTTATTTTTTTTTGACTTAGTTAATCATCAACAGAAAACTTTTTCTGTATCTTGCATAAACTATCAAACAAAATGATTTTTTATCCTTAAAATGAATAATCAGGTAACTTTTTGGCTACTTCAGTCTCAAAGTGACTTTTCATTCACACATAAGAAATATAATTTTGCTTTTTTTTATGTCAGCTATGTGTTTCCCTATTTTACGGGGCCTTGATGGTCAAGTCATCCTAAAAGGGAAAATTAAGAAAAAATATTACGTCTTGATTTTTGCTAAACTAATGTCCGGGTAGTTATTATCCAGCACCAGTAGTACACAGTGGATCCTGAACCACTGTGAACTCAAATGATTTGAGCCACTGTGTACAAAACTGCCATTTTGGATTTAACTCATTCCACGTGTGATGGTTTTACGTAAATCGAAGTGCAGTATAGGCCAAAATGACCTCAACGAAGTTTGTTACTTAGCAAAAATATAAGTCCATTGGTGAAACAAAAGGTTTGTGAAAAAATACCAAGTATATCTCACCTGAAAATTCACTTTTTCTTTCGTCAAAACAAAGAAAACACTTAAACACGGGTTTGTAACATGGTTGACCCAGGGAAACTGGTTGTGACCAGTATCTATCAGGAGACCTTCCGAAGAGTGAGAGATAGAAAAAGATACCTATAATACTTTTGATACAACGACCAGTGCGCCACTGTTGCCGCTATAACCACTGTTGCCGCCTTGACCCTACTGAACTTAAGATTCCTTTTTTTAGGCAAAAGACCAGCCTATACAGATGTAAGATGCAGATGAAGCCTCTACTTGTTTTGTAAAGAAATGGTCTTTACAAAACAAGAATGTTGTGGTTAATCGGTTTGACTTAAAAATGTCTCCGAATATCCTCCAACTTTAATATTTCCCTCCGAAAATCCCCCGAAAGGTTTTATCCCTCCAAAACTCCCTCCGAAGTAAAAAAAAACCTCCGAATTTGCAGGGAATCCCCCCCATCTGGCATCACTGACTCGAGTGCTACCGGCAAAGTTACCGAGAACTGGAATATAGGGATGTGAAAAATAATCGATCGCATAAATCGACTAATAAGATAATCAATTGAAACCAATCATATTGTCTAGATAAATTATTTTAATAGAAAAGTACTAGAAACAATCGATTCAGCTCACAGCTCATTTATCTTATGAGATAGCACTAAAAAAATATACAAAAGTTAAAAACACATAATCTAGGTCCGAACAAGTGATTTTTTCAATACAACAAAGGCCCAAAGTTAGTATGATTTGATATGACTGTGTAAATTGTTGAGGATTCCCTTTTTATTTATGTAGATTTTGATTCAAACTTCTAATTAAGTTTCTTAAAGGTATAAAAACGACTACCAAATAAATCTAATAATTTATTTGAAAAAAAGAAATGTTATATAATTTTAATGTCAAAAAATCGATTAAGTTTAATAGATTTATTATGTCAAATGAATGTTCTAATTTAGTTCTACCAGCCCCTTTTCATTTTCAGAGTACACGAAGCAGGTATGTTTACCATCCGCATATCGATTATAATCCAGGTATCCGCATCGAACGCTTGGTGTCTGTCTTCCTTATGTGGACAGCTAAAGGGGTGAAATACGCTTCCACCCAAAATATTATCTGAATAGTACGATTAGGACGTCTTGAAAGCTTGAAAGGATAGTCACTTTCTAGCCCAGCATGCTTTATTTTCAGCCACAGCTTATTTTACATCCGGAAAGTTAGTAAACTGCTTATTATGAATCAAAAAATATTAAGTTCTCTATTTCTAGGCTTGCGCATACGACCCTGGGCGTATCCTTGGCGTTACCACTTTAGACGTAGTTCGTGCAAGTGCATTTATTGGCGAAATCAACTGCATAGACCCACGCTGTGTCAACATTCCTGTTATTGGAGGTCACTCGGGCATTACCATTATTCCTGTACTCAGCCAATGCAGACCTCCAGTTAACCTTAATGACCAGAAAAGAATTGAAGCCCTCACTAAAAGAATACAGGAAGCCGGCACTGAGGTAAATTACAAACAAGGTATGAGAATGTAAACTGTCTGTTTTTTGTCTTAATAATCGATGAAGATTAAAGCACTCGCTACAAGAATACATAACAGAAAATCGGCGTTAAGGTAAATTTATATTCGTGATATAACAGTGATACAATCTACAGTATTGAAAGAAATGTACTTGTACACGGCAACGACGTGACTGCCGTGTGGATCGGGGCAGTAGTTCACTTACCGCACGAAAGCATTGTCTGTGGTAAACACTCTAAAGGGGCGATGAAACGCGTTCGTGCAAGCAAACTAAATGCGTTGTTATTAAAAGGATCATCTATAACTTGAAAAATATTGTGCTTAATACATGTGCAGTATAAGTGTAATAATACATTACATTAAATTAAGAATTAAAAGTGTCACGGCATTTCTCGTGAAGCAAAGTAACTTTTCTATTAGTCAATTCGTGTTACCTATGGGTATAAGAAATACTTCTTCATCAGCCCTTTAATGGCCAGCCAGCCCTCTGCTGAGGCAATTGTCTCCCTTATGGCGGAAAACATCATAGGCGGAAACACAAAAAAAAAAACGGAAATACTTAGTAATACCATTTACTTTCGTCAACATATTTTAAAGCTAAGCTTACTTAAAACGGTTCACTTTCACATTGTATAACATGAATGTGAATGCTTTATTATGCAATAACAAGTTGAGCAAGGAGAGTTTCGCCCAAACTTATTCATCCTAACGTCACTTGGCACACTAATCACTTGGCATAATTTGCAGATAAGGTTAAGTTATTTTTTTATCCATTACCAGCCAGTAAGCTTTATCAATGTGCTAAAAGTTATGTGCCTAATGTAATGACAAATAGGACTAAACACTTTTTTAACAGTAAAGTAACCGTTGCTTTTGCAATCTGCGTCAAGTCAAGCCATAAAAATCTGTCACATCACAACGCAAGTATGCACAATACCCTTGCATATTTGCGTAAGCATAATAGTTTCACCCGATAAGAAATACAATAATTTTTAATTGTAATACTGTACTGTGATTCTCCTTTTGTTTAGATTCTTCTATGTCTATAATTTTGTAACATATTAAGATTAGTTTGATCATTTCAAAAAATATATACAGGTGGTTAAGGCAAAAGCGGGTGGTGGTTCAGCGACCCTATCAATGGCGCATGCTGGAGTGCGCATCGTCAATGCCATCATGCGTGGCCTAAAGGTATTTTATTCTTATTTTATTATTGTCAATAATATATTTACGGTATGGAATATAAAGACCCGTTTTTGCAAAAAAAACTGAAGTTACAATATAGGTACCATTACTATCAAATAATAAATCGCTGTACTATCAGGGCCGTCTTTAACATATTAGAGGCCCTGGGCAAATAAGAAAAATGGGGCCCCTATGACTTTGACAGAATACTTTTTTATTACTAGAACAGACAATGAAGGTAGATAAACAAGGTTTTAGATTTTTTTATTGGCAGTCAATAGCTGAATAGATAATCTTTAATTTAAATGGGGCAATTCTCACATATGTATTTAAAATTATCTAAGCATGCTGAAATTCGATAGCCTTATTTTGGGCGAGAGTAGAGTAGCTTCGCGCATGCAAAAGCTAATAAGCAAGTCTATAATTTAGTCCCTAATTGAGGTTCGATTTACTCTAATTAAATAAGTTTTTCAGTAATAAATAAATGTCGGTATTGGTTTAGTGATCTGTCATAAGGGGGACCAAGGGGCCCATATCGATCGCGGGGCCCTGGGCATTTGCCCAGAGTGCCCAGTGGGAAAGAGGGGTCTGTGTACTATATTGCAATGATGGTTTTGTTCCTTTTCAAAACGCAGTTAAGTTAGTATATTTTGTCAGAATTGGGTACACAATGAAACAGTAATACTATATACCTTTTGAAAATTATTCCACTTTGTATTCAGAAATTATTATATAATGCTGTATGTGGTTATTATTCTGAGTTTGGTAATTCTATTCCAATGGTGTCAGATATTCGAAAAACAAGTTGACTTAGGCGCCAATCTTGTTATAAAAGTCTCGAGATAAATAATTTGGACAAATTAACAGGCTGTCAAAAAGTAGCCCGTCGCCATAGCTAATCGCCTCAATATTATGATTGTATTCGAAATAGTTTCATTCCTATTAAGGCGACCTGTTTTTTACACAAATTGCATTTAATATGAATTGATTATAGAGCACTTGACATAAGCCAATTATGTGGAGTTGCATTATGGACGAAATACATCAAAGGCTAGTTGTGAATTAGACTACACTAGTTTTAAGTAGGTCGACACAATACAATTTGCCTTTTCGAAAATCTGATCCTGACCCGTTTTACTAAAAAATGTGATTTTGGTGCCTAATATATAATAATTTCATACTAATTAAATTCTTATTCATTTTAGGGCGATAATGTAATAGAGTGTGCATATGTCAAATCCGATGTAACCGAGTCACCTTACTTTGCTAACCCGCTGATGTTTGGTCCATGCGGCGTCTCCAAGAACCTTGGCTTCGGAAATCTTAACGCATATGAGCAGGAATTGCTCAAAACCGCCATCCCTGAACTCATCAAGAATATCAAGACTGGTGAAGACTTCGTCAATAAGACTTAGGAATATCTTGTCATGTATAGTTTCTTTTCATAGTACAATATCAATTTCGTATACGTTAATGAGATAAACTTTGGAGAAATAAATCTATTTAGGTGCACTAAATAGATTTATTTCAGATAATGAAAATGCTCATTAAAAGTTTTTGGATAACAGTGACTAATATTGGCTACATGGTGTTAATGTCAAAAACATTTTATTATTTCATCAGTTAAATTCTAATGACGATGTCTATATCCATTCCCTTTTTGAATAGTTTCGTATAGTACTTGATCTATGAGGGGTTTTACAAATGTACCTACAAACCTACGAAAGTACTACCTAAATGCTGCTACCTATAAATATCGGTTCACTTAACAACTACAATTTTAAGATTTTAATAAAGTTGGTTTATAAATATTTGTTTTTTGTTGAAAAATAGTTATCAAATGTTTCCCTATATAATATATTTGACCAAGCGCTATATTTTTATTATGAATAAATACAGGCTTATAACAAAAGGTTTTGATGCGTGGCGTGTGCCCTCACTGTAGATATATACACACGTGCTTATTTATATGCTTTATATATTTGTCTAACTATGAGTGTGTAATAGACTAACAATACAAGGAATGACAAAAACTTTTATTGCCTCACTTTTTCAAAAAACAATAAATCTATAAGCAAAAAGAACAAGTACAATAAACATGGATCGATTTATTTCTACTAAATTTGAATAATAAAGCAGTAAAAACGAAGGTGTGTAATTAGTTATTGTCAAAAGCTTAGGTATGGATACTTATCACAAAATAACTTTTTCTTAATCAATATTAAGTTTATTTTGTAACTGTACTGTATACTGAGAACATCATTGAGAAAATGAAGAAGTTACCATTTTGTTATGGATCAACCATAAAAATTTAAGTGAAACTAATAAACAATACAAAACTATCATTACAGTATCACTAGGAATGAAAGATTTATGAGACTTTAAAGTTGCATATGCAAGAATAATTCCTTACATGCGGCGTTCCAGTGTATCAAATATCGACTTTGCGCGGAACTTATAGATGCCTTGGTGTACGGTCACTTGCACCATTCGTGATATATTTTGTTTGTTACATGATGACTGTTATTAAAAATAGACCTAATACTATTATATACGTGTCACGACAGAAAATTAAACCCAAATTTTCGTGTACCAAGTGAAAAAATATTATACATAGATGAAATATAAGCAACTGTACGTAAATAACTCAAAGGGGGCTAGAGTCATAGGAAGTTATTAAATAATTTTGTGATGCGACGACTTCGAATGGGTGAAATGACGTCACAGGCGAGTCGAAAACCACAAACTTTCTGTGCTTGTATAAGTAAATTTAAGTCATTTATTGATGGATTTCAAAAATTGTTTAAATAATTTTGATCTATATTTTTATTTAATTACGTTAAATGCATTATAAATAACACCATTAAACTTCTCCATTAGGCATTTCTAGTAAGGGTACCGTGCTGTTGTCTGTTCTTTAATTGCAATTCAATACCTATTATATTCAAATGTAATTTTGATATAACCGTTAGGCCTCATCTTAACATTTATAATTTAAATTTATATTTCAAGTCTTTGTCAAATTTGCGGAAAACGTAATGATTACAATACTCTTTGGATTGCGGCTATTACCAACATCACTATTAGTTGCAATATTAATCATTCAATTGTTACCAATTGAAATCGTTGTAATATTCGAGTTGGTTTTAATATTAATGAACGATGCCAGACCATACCACTACTTCTTCTATCTTCGATAAGGTCAGCAGGGTCAGCTGAAAGTTTATCTTTCGATTTTATTTAGAAAAAGGTAGTCAAGTGAGGAATAAACGTAAAAATGTTCTCCCGCTCACTGAAACCTATCGTGGTAGCCGCAGCCCAGAATGGCACCAAAAAGTTCTCTACCAGTAGCGAAGTAAGTATCCAAGCACCATATTCTGATCATATTTGCTCATTCAACCAATTTTATGAATGTTGAAAAAGCATAATAACAGCTCAAACCTTTGATCACAATTACCGCGTTTAAAAGTTGACTGTGGTTTTCAGATGAAATACAAAGTGGTAGTGGCTGGTGCCGCTGGTGGAATCGGTCAGCCTTTGGCTCTCCTCTTGAAGCAGAACCCGTTGGTAAGCAGACTGGCCCTGTATGACCTCGCGCCTGTCACGCCCGGCGTTGGCGTTGACTTATCTCACATGGACACCCCTGCCAAGGTCACTGGCCACAAAGGTCCTGAGGAACTGCCAGCTGCCATTAAAGGTAAAAGAAAAAAAAAAACACGTAGCATTTACTTATTAAACAGCCCTAGAAATAAAGTTCAGAAGTTACATAACACTTTGTTATGTATGGTGCCATCAAAATGCGTTTTTTTATGCTCACATAATCCTAGATCATGTTAGAGAGACTAGAAAAAATATCAATCTTGCCATAAAAATCAAATATTTCTGATTTAATTTACTTCAAACATGTTGACCTTGGCAATGTAACCAAACAGTTATTTTTGGTAGAACATCAATAAGGTTACTTCACATTAACTACTTGTTTTTATACAAATTGATTGCTTCTTTTTATGTGTGATGTCTGAATGACTTGATTTATAAATGTCCAGTCAGTGTTACATATTATGTGACAGTTTAATTGTTCATAAAGTTATAAATATTTAGAGAGATCAAAAATATTAGTACTCTAAACTAATTCAAATTAATTAAACACTGTTCGTCAAAATTAAACTTGTTTAGTAAAATGTCAAAATGCTTTAAATATAGAATGTTGTCATTAATTTAAAAAACTGGTTGGTTGCCTGTAAAGTCGGTATACGGGCGAAAGTTTTACGTGACAACGACTTTGAGTGGTAAAATAATTTTAATGTGAATATTCATTCGTATAGTAGGAAGAAGGATGAAATAAAAGTGACAATTTAAAACATTTATTTATACAAAGAATTATATTTAAAACATTAATTTATAGGCACGCGTCCCTTCCACTTTTTATGTCTGTCTCTCTCGCTCTTAGGTGGGCTAACCATGCCCGAGTGGAAGGGACGTGTGCCTCTTACTCGCTCTCATTGTAAGCGCATAACGTGAGCGGAGCGTAACGCAGTTTCTTGAAGTGTCACCCGGCAAACCAATTTATAAGACGTTGTCACGTCAAAACTTGATGTGTTCCTAGTGTGTAATGCTAAGTGTAAATCTGTAAAAATCTATTACTCTCTAAATGCAATGTTTTATGTTTGAACTTTATACTATGTTATTAGCAATTAAAGGAATAGCGATTATTTCATACATAACTATATATACTGTTTCACATGGGAGTAGTAACATATGCAGTTTCTGGAGATATCAAATGAATAGTCTCCATCAATTTAAACAATATTTGTTACTATAACACAATAATACTTAGTAACAGTATAGTTCTGCAGTCAGTACAGCTTTAAAAACACCCTTAATTTTCTTATGATTGTATTTAGTTTTCAAAAGATTTATTAAATATCTTATCATGAATCAAAACGCTAACCATTGCTTACTTTTTTATGAACTATTTTATCTATTATTATAAGGTTTAAGTGTAGCAATATCTATTGCACAACTGTTTAGATTCGCGCGCCAAGTGTTAAAGTTCAATGATTGAATTTTACCTTGCAATTATTTTTTAGGTATTTACAGTAATAGATTATGATTTAAAATGAGTAATTACAAGAATCTATTCTTTTATCTATTCTTTTTTCAATTATACTGAAATATATATGTATAAAATGGATTACTATCAAACATTACCATATTACAATGCTATATAAAAATAACCACTTATACTAAGCATGAATTCTAGCAGCGAACACTCAAATTCTTATAGTTTACTGTCAAACCTACTCTATCTCATATGACAGTGAATGAAAGAGTATTAATGGATTAAAAAAAATTAAGATGGAAATTGGATGGTTTAAGACACAGTAACCAGAGATGTATGCAATGAAATAAATAATGAACAGCTCCAAGTAATACTAACCAATAAATCAAAATATATTATTCTTCTCGCTATGTAAAATTATGATTATGACAGCTCAAAATAATAAATTTTATAGAAAATACTAGAAAACGTTGACTCAAGTCACAAGTTATTTGCAGGTTGGGACCTGCAACCTTTAGATTTCCGATCCCCAGTTCTTTGAGCTAAATAGCCTTGTGAGCATTTTTTTGAACATTTTGTCTCTTTTTTTAGTTGTAATCCAGCATTGAAAACATTTTTAGAAATGTTCATTAATTGATTAGGATGAAAAAGCCATTTTCTATATGATTTTTATATTTGTGTATTGTCTATGAATTGTATCAGCAATGAATTTGAAAAGAAAAATAATAAAAAAATCAACTCCGCTCACAAGTCCCTCCTAAAAATAAGTTGTAAACCTAGTAGGTATTTTCAATCAAAATTTATCATGTAATATCTTATCGCTATCACATTGAAATTGCATAAATATGAAAGTCATAAAAACTTAAATTAAATTGTTACAAAACAATACAGTTTCTTTAAAAAAAAACACACGAACAATAGAAATGATAACCTCAACTAATCTAAGTTAAACTATTTAACACCAGTCCTGGCTTCGAACGGGTGGACAAAATTCTTCAATTCTTTCTAGCGTTAAATATAGCCTATGTTACTCAGCGTGAATATAGCTTTCCAATGGTGCAAGAATTTTTGAAATTGGCTTAGTAGTTTTTGAGTTTATTCATTGCAAACATACAAAAATACAAATCTTTCCACTTTATAGTATTAGTGTAGATTGAAATTGTTTAACTTGAGAATAGCTTAAGTTATTACTTAAATTTTATGTAAATGAATATGATAAAGTAAGAAAAGGTTATTTATTAAACACTAAACACTGAGTAGAGAGAGGGGAAAGCGTCTGCCCGAAATACGGCTAGCACTGCGGGTAAGAGTGAGAAAGGAAGAGCGTGCTTACCGCTGCCGTATGCGTAAGAGGAAGGGAAACCAGACAGACTAGTGCCGTAACGCGTTGCGTAACGAACCAGTTTACCGTCCCATAAGAAGTTATCACTTCAAAATTTTATGTATATGTCTCATCATATTTATTTCACAAATCTTCAAGATGCTGATGTGGTGGTGATCCCTGCTGGAGTGCCCCGCAAACCAGGCATGACACGCGACGATCTTTTCAATACGAACGCATCTATAGTGCGTGACTTGGCCGCCTGCGTGGCAAAGAACGCACCCAAAGCCATCCTTGCAATCATCACCAATCCCGTCAACTCAATGGTCCCCATCGCCTCTGAAGTCATGAAGAAGGTGAGTTTGATCATAATTAAATACAATTTGCTAACTATTGGGTGCAACGGTAGCGATCCTGCTTTTCGCTGCAAAGGTCATGGTTAGGAGTTCCAGAAGGGGCAGATGTTTGTGTGATGAATACAAGCATTTGTACCGGAGCCATTTATATATATTCTTATAATTATTCCATATGTATGTATGTCTATCCGTTTGCCTAGTACTCAAAAACAAGCTTTATATCTGGATTTCAACTCTGGAGGCAAGAATGCTCGAATCAGTTTCAATATGAATGATATGAGAATGAGTTAGATACACATGCTTACTCACACACAAACACCATGATCTATATTTTATTATTTATACATATATTATTATTACTATTATATTATTATTTTATATAGTTACATTTTATCCTTCCGCGTCTGTCGCACAGTTATATAAAACATTATCTTAATTATCCAATGGTCGTCAGCATTAAATACAAAAAAATTGTAATTTTATTAAAAAGTGTTTTTTTTTTAATATACTTTATATGTAAAGGCTGCCTAGATCATGAAAAGATCGCGCTGGTGTCACCGTCTTCTAAAGAAATACTTTAAAAAATTCGATGGGTCTATCTAGGTGTCTCTAGCTCAATTGGGAGAGTACTCGCCCCGACAGGGAAAGGAGGTGGGTTCAAATGCCGCCTGACAGTTGACAAGTTATTTTTTCTTTTTTTTAAATAATTTAAAATATATATTTTATTATCAATACGCTCTGTCGCAAGATACTGTTATCGTATTATCTTACATGTGTACTGATTAGGATAAACTTTCCATGTAATATGATGTAACATTCATGAACACTAATCAACACACGAAAGACGTCCACTGCTAAAATTAAGACCTCTAAAAATGGGGGCTTTGCCATAATATTTACTCTTGGAAAGCGGGTTGGAGGGCACAATTAAAGATCATAAGGGTGTGTTCAACAAGAACTACGCGAAGTAGCTTAATTGTGCGCGAGGTAAAATCGACCTTGATTGCTTTATTATCCTACTCATTCGCTGCTATTGGTGGAATTTTTCTTCGCGCACTGCTTACCTACCTCGCACTGCTCAGGTAAAAACGCACCCTCATACGGAAAACGTCACTTCCCCATTTGTGATCATACGGGATATGTTTGGTAATTATTTCCATTTTTTTTTCATCAGGTAACCAGACTTAAAAATAGGCGCCACCGTTATACGGTTGATGTACCAAAGAGTTGCTTTGGTTCCCACTTGATCTGTACCGCTAAAATAGGAAACTCTTTGCCTGAGTCTGTGTTTCCTGATAAATACAATTTAGGGGTCTTCAACTTACCTCCTCAGATATATTTCACTTATAAGATTAATATCGCACCCGTCAACAATGTTCTTTACTTCAACAAATAGTGAACAAATTGACAACATATTTTTTTAACTCATTGATTGGATTTATACCTCTATAATCTTTAAGCATAATAAAAAATTGATTTTATCTATATCACAAAAGTAAGAAGTCAATCAATATTTTCATGACAAAATTACGGTTCTTGTTCTTCAAATACAAAATATAAACAGAACTAAATAAGGACAGAAGTATGATTCTGAATATAAACATATAGTCATAGCTGGGCATCATCTCGTTAATACGTTAATCGTTAATTAACGAAGTTAGCATTCCTATTAACGGATTAACTTTTAAGTTAACTTTAAAAATGTTAACGGACTCGTTAAGTTCCGTTAAATTATCCTAAGTCCGTTAATCGTTGATCCAGTACCTACTATTTACCAAAAAAGATACCGCTCATTGTGCCAGATGATTAAATTACACACTTTTATTTTTTATATATTTTTTAACGTAACCTATTAATTTCCAGAACCAAAAACAACGGTTTTTGTAAGCAGATCACTAACGCAACGATATAAAAAATACAATTTTTATTACGTGTTAACGGATCAACTTGCGTTAAATCTTCCGAAATGTAACGTTTAACGAAGTTTTTTTTTAGTAACGGAAGAACGATTAACGAAGTTAACTATTTGATTAAAGGGGCCCTGCTATGCATATAATACTGTAATGTTAGTATAGTATAATTGGGAGATTTAGAAATATTCTTTGTTTCAACACTTCAAGAAATTATTGTTCTCTTAACATTATTAAGCAACTAATATAGGTACTTAATTTTATTTATACAATTGAGATAAAGAAACGCTAATTAGAAAGAAAGGTTACCCTGTATCGTTGTTAATAACAGTTTTTGTTGAAATAAACAAATTGTAGGAGAGTGTTCCTGTATATCTATAAACGTATCAAGGTTATAGAAGTAGTGCGTCACTGATACGACGTAATGCCATGAAAGATCAAGTGGTTATAAATAGAAATTGTATATAGAGGTTTATTGAGAAAATTTAAAAAAGCTTTGTTTTCTTCATGAGATTAATAAAATTATACTAAAATAAAAATAAGTACATTCATTCCATTCACGTATAACACGTGCGCCATTTATGCCGTATAAAGTTATTTCTGGTTTAATTATATCATGAAATGAGTGAAGAAGCGAGCACTCATAGAACAAGCACAGTCAATATATAACCAAAAGAGTACCTAGGCCTAGGTTGAGATAAATACTTAGTACCTAGAGCATTACTGGTGGCAGTCTTAATTTATGATTTTTTTTTAAAGTTCATGTTTATTTACACATTTATTTGAAATCAACTGTTTACAAATCGAACAGCAACATTTTAAGAAGTCTTTATTCTTCGTTATTAAACTTTGGTCACAGAAACACTTTCATCTGCTACGACATACGAAAGCTACTTAAACATGATGTATTTTTTATTAAATTTCAAGTGTTAATAAAAATATTTAGTATTTTTTTTTTTACTTGAAGTTTGAGCTGTTTCATATTGACCATGGTCACAAGTATAACAACCAGCTAATACCAATGAAGGCAGTTTAATATATTTATTGTTTTTTATATATGCACTAGCGGCCCGTCCCGGCTTCGCACGGGTAGAAAAAATTCTTAAAATTTTCTCTATTATTAAATATTTATCCCTTAGCGCCATCTAGCGTCCGGTAGACGAAGTACTTGCAGTTAACGCGTTGATATGGTAACGTTATTGATACAATGTAAAAAGAGCGGACAGACAAACACCAACCACTGTGATCTTAGATTATAGATTTGCATTTTCAATACTATCTTGTATGATTTTTTTTTATTTTTGTTAGAAAGCAAAACAATTTTTGTACTACATTACTTTTATTAATACCGTAAAAAAGGAAAGTGAGGTTGCACATCCACAAAGTGTTGAAAAAAAAACTTCTTGAGCGCCCTAAGATTTCTCAGAGACAGGACAACACGTCATTACAGAATCGTACATACGTCAATAGATGGCGCTAGGCGTAACAATTTAAAGAAATTAAAGAGTATAACATTTAATTACAGATTACAACATATATAAATCATTTTTTTTTACTAAAACATTCACCATTTTCCCCAGGCCGGTGTATACGACCCAGCTCGCATCTTGGGCGTGACGACATTGGACGTGGTCCGCGCCGCCGCTTTCATTGGCGAAATCAACGGTGTGGACCCTCGCACGGTCACCATCCCAGTGATCGGAGGCCACTCGGGCGTCACCATCATCCCGGTGCTCAGTCAAAGCCAACCTGCCGTCAAGCTCTCCGACCAGAAGAAGATTGAAGCCCTCACCTTGAGGATACAGGAGGCCGGCACTGAGGTTAGTCTTCTATCATAAGATGAAAAAAAATATAGCTCATATTGTTTTTAGACTCCGTTGCGTTCCATAATTCTTTGGTATCATAATTTATGTCTATTTTCCCCTTTACAATTAATTCTACAGCACTCATTAGCTAAAACCTCGAGGGTTTATATGCTAATGAAAGTTCGCAATAATGATTTTATTTATAAGGTAGAGCTGATGTATTGTTGATCACTTATTGCCAAATACTAGATGATCTCCGCGGTCGAGGGGCTCGCATACTATTTTATATGTTATTTCAAGTTTAATTATTAACACACATACGCGCCCAGTTTCTCTTATTCTCGTGCATCTGCATGCATGCTCGTATGTACTCGCGAACTCTCTTTCTTTAACTCGCATTGTGTGCGACATGTTTGGAAAATTTCGCGTGCATATACGACGCTGCATATATGCTGTCACCATTTGTATGTTGGTCCTAACTTTATTGGAAAATGTTCCAAAAATCTAATAATAAAAATTGATTAAATTACTTATTATTCATTGATAAAAAAAATCATGTAATTTTGTTGGCCAATCAAGACTATCCAGCTAATCACTTTTTCGACTATAAGTATGTTTTCAGTTCGAAAATTATCGTTGTTGGGAAACGTGTTCGCTGATAACTGTGCGACCAAATTTTTTTTATTATATTGTTTCTTATTAATTTTATTAACAACCCCTTAGGTGGTAAAAGCTAAGGCTGGCGGTGGTTCCGCGACGCTGTCCATGGCCTACGCCGGTGCTCGCCTCACTGGCTCCGTTCTGCGCGGTCTCAAGGTATAACCAACACTTCCTAGAATATTGTTTATGAAAAGGAACATAGGAGTCATCTAGAATTTATCGTCTTTTATTGATGCCTGACACACATGAAGGTCAGCATTGTGTTAAATGCATTATTCTCTCTCTCTATCGGGAAAAAATATCATTCAATCAAAAAGAACCATTACCAAAGCCGTAATAAGGATTAAATCAGACTGCGCGCTATAGAGCATTATATAATGCTCGCGGGTTTAAGGAGTTAAACAACAATAAATATTATAAACGGTCAGTTAGATTTTCTCATAAATTACTGAATCTCTTTGAAGAATCATTTCACCATTTAAAAAGTACAGCATAGAACTGTATATAATCCATTTATTGTGATAGTAAATATTTTAGTGCAAGAAAAAAGTTTTTAATTTAATGTTATTTATGTTAATTATAATAGCAGTTTGTATTTTCCTGCTTATTTGTTTCTATTTTTTTCTGCGTTTTCTCTTTCCTCTTTAATAAAAGGGAGAAGAAAGAGCAAAAACAAGACTTGTAAATGCTTATATTGAATAAAAATATATTTTTCTTTCATATTTCTTGCAGGGCGAGGCAAACGTAATAGAGTGCGCTTACATCAAATCTGATGTGACCGAGTCCCCTTACTTCGCCAACCCGGTTGTCCTGGGAACAAGCGGAGTCGCTAAAAACCTCGGCTATGGCAAACTGAACGCATACGAACAACAACTACTAAAGGCTGCCATCCCTGAACTACTTAAAAACATTAAGACCGGAGAAGATTTCGCCAAGAAAGCTTAGGAAGATAATAATTTATCGTTTTCATATGTAAATTATTCCAATGTTATATTTCTTTTATATACTATTTAATTTGTTATTTACGAGTGGTTTTCGCAATTCGTAAATGGCCTATTTTGCGTGGAGGTTGTGGGTTGAATCAATTTAGCCCACGTATCTTGCCAGGAAGACTCCAAGTCACCTCACATTATTTTTCACCACTTTTCTGCATGCTAGCATAACGTGGGTGACTATTTCTCCCGCCTCATAATAGGCTCTTGATGACACCAATGTATCTTCTACTTAGCTGCAATAGAGATCTGTAGAGATGATGAGCTCACTTCTGACAAGATGTCAACAAAAGTTGGAAATAAAAATTAACAGCTGAAAAAAAATGGACTAGGATTATCATCAAGAAAATACTTAACTGTATTATTTGTTCCATTAATTGACCATAAGTTTGTATATAAAAATTTATGGAGAAATTTCATTGGTATATTTTACATATGAAAAAATACTTTTTTAAATGCTAAATAAGTTGTTACAACTTATAACTTAGCATTAAGAACAAGCAGATGTGGTAGTGGTGTAGGGAAGTTATGTATCAAAGTTATAATTTTGTAATCAAATGTTTAATTTATTTGTTTCTGCATTTCGTTTTGAAGTGTTCGCTAAGCGAACAAAGCAGATACCTATACCAAAGCTGCCATGTGACAGTATAGAGAGGATGGTCGTTGTAAATATTTGATGTTTTGTTAAAATGTGGTTTATGTATGTGGTAATAAAACATTAATTACCTATTACAGTTTTTTCTATTTTCTCCGCCAATAATATCCTAATTTAAGAATCCTTCTATAGACATCGGAATCTACTGAAATCTAATGAGTCTATTCTATTTGGTTGCCATAAAAAAGTACCAAACTAATATGGTTGGATAGAGGAAGCCTCCCTAAACAAAAGTCTCAATGGGCGCGAAGCTCTAAGTCAAAGGGTTTTGGTAGTTTTGGCCATCCGAAGTTTTTTATTTTTCAATATCTGGAAAATCAATGGATCTCATGTTGGAAGGTTTTTGCTGATAGTTGGCCGAAAAAAAATACGTATCAAATATTTTCGAAGACCTTTCAAATGACACCCCATTTGACTACCCCCGCTTTATTGTGGTTTTTATGGCAAAAATCGTATATCTGTTAGAACTCAATGATCTTATAAGTGACCAAACACATGAGCATTGCCGCATACCCCTACTTCACGTAATGTCACTGATGCTGTCTTTAATAGCGGTGTAGAAAAAAAATGGTTTTTTCTCCTACTTTAAACGAAAGAGATTATTTCTACATAGAGTGAGCCTAGGGTTGTTCTCTGTTGATGGGCATATTTTAATTAGTTGTGTTGATAGCGAACATCGCTGGACAGCGTCACGACTTTTTAAATTACTCTCGTTGATTGCAGTCATTGGATCGTCTACATCGCTATAGAGATAAAATGCTTATTTTTACAATGCACGTAATAATTACGTTATGAATTCGTCCTATGTCGGAAACCTTGTACCAAAAAGGCACAAGAAACTCGTAAGATTTATAATATCACTGAAATTGTAATAGCCTTTATTCATGAATGTATTATTGACAACTTTTTTAAGGGCAAGTTCATAAAAACTTGTTGAAAGAAATCTCTGGATGGATAGTAAGTATATCGCGCGCACCACACCCAATTTCCTGAAGAATAAATATATCATCAATGTTGGCCGCTGAGCCCCTCAACAAAGAAACAATTCTTGTTGTTTCAATGTCAGTCATTAGTCTGTTCGATATTGCTTCGATATGAGATTCTCATTGCAGCCTTGAATCTAAAGTTAAGCCTAAATACTTAGTTCGACTGTTTTGCCATTCAAATTTATTGACGTATTGACCTGCTTTATTCCAAGTGTCTTATTAAGTGAATCAGTGCACTACTTCAGAGAGCGCACATCGCTATCATCTTTAAATGCCGAAAAGGTATCATCTGCGAGCAGTACAGGCTCACACAATTTTTGTGAATTGTCATTAATATAAATAAAAAAATAATAATAATGGACCTAATATGGATCTCTGGGGCATGCCCAGGGATTGATATTCTACAACACGTAGCTTTGCCGAACTTATTTAACTCTTAAAAAGAGATGACAGGGTCTACCTTCTTTAAGAAAAATGTCTTTGCCTCATTTTTGAATAACATCAATGTTTCATGGGCAACACAATTAAACGCCTTTGAAAGGTCACAAAATTACCAATGGTATCCTGTTAACCTACCCAACAATAAAAATGTCTGAGAAATGCAATCCCGACGTCAGAAGTGGATTTTCTCTAGTAAAGCCAATTTTTTTTTATTAATAAAACCAAATAATTTTTCATGAAATATATTGTTTATACAAAAATGAGCTAACGATTGACCAAAGATAAGTTTTTCAAAAACTTTGGTTAGTGCAAGTAGTCATCAACTCATTAATGACTTCAATTCTGAAGTTACATTAACATATTTATTTAGTCCGATTAACATAGGGTCATTTTTATTTATTTAGTCCGATCATCAAAAATAATCGTTTTATCAAACGATAATAAATTGATGTTTTTTTCTAATGAAACTTATTTGGATTAATCTTTGTATTGAATAACGTAATATTAAATCGTGCTAATGTAATAATTTTAGAATTTTGCAATATGAACCTAAATAATAGGTGTAAATCATTAAATAAGAAATAATCGTTATTAATAAATTATTATGATAGTAGTATTTTATAAATTTACTCTTTCCGTCACGTGAATAGGTTCCAGTCTTTAGAGACTGGCCAAAAAGAGGGGCCAAAGTGGTAAAAAGGGAACGGGGTTGAATACAGAAGTGGCACCCGCCTGGGTGCGTCGCAAGTACTCATTATATAATTTTCCACATTTGTGACATGAAAAAATGTAGGTACATGTGATGGAAGTTGAAAGCCTTTATGTACTGACTAAGACTATTGACGCTTCTCTCTGACTGACAGTTATTTAGACCTAATTGTGTAGAAGGGTCTTAATACAAAAACTCTAAAAATATCATCAACGCTGCCCAAGTAACGCTGTGTTGAATCTTTGCCAAGTTCATATACACAGTTTAGAAACACAATTCACAAATTAGTATGTGATGGTTTTGAGATAATATAATAAATCTTAGAAGATGGAATGTAACAAAAATTAAGAGCGTTAGCGTGTATTGTAATGACTCCTTAATAATATAAAATGGAAAGAAGCCCTCGGTTTACGTATTGCAATCCGAAGACTCGAGCTTGGACTGGAGTGACAGTGTTCTCGGCCTACTTCGTGCTGCTTATTGTGGAAATCTACATAGAGATATTTGAGAACCAGTCTCATCTACGTGTTTATGATAAAATAAATAATGTGTATACTTATTTGATGAACTGTGTGTAATGTAAAGTTATTAAATAAACATATTTGGCTGAGCGTCCCAAAATCGGTCTTGGCTTCCGACACAATTAGTTTAAGCTTGCTGTGTGTTCCTTGCAGTCTTTTGTTTAAAGATCATATGACCACTCAGTCATCCCAAATAAACTCTTTTCGCAACAATCTTCCCTATTCTTTCAGCACAGCTCAGCCTTTGTTCACAAACTACAATAGATTCAAAATAATGTATTTTATTAAGATATTTTTAAGATCCTCAAGTTACATTTGTATGTTTTCTGTTATAAGAAATTTCGGATGTTTTACCATCTTAACCTTTGATATTTGACGCTAACATTGCGTACCCAGTTAATTTAAAATTTTCCTTCTAGTCTTCTATTTTTTACGTATTATTTAGCCGTATAAGTATTAACGAAGAAAGAGTAAAGCTTTGTATAATGCAACATTTTAATATGCAAAATAATGTGTGTTCATGTAATTTTTGACAAAAACGAATGACAAATATTTATATTAAAAACTGATTGTAGCGTTCTTATAATGTAAAGGAACGTGGCTCCCGCTTAAAAAAAGCTTTTGCTGTTAAGTGACATGTAAATTTGGTTATATGAACAAATTAATTGGAGATACTATTAATAATAGTAAATCCAAGTGTTTTATTACTACAACACCAGACTAATAATTTGACAAAATACAAATTATGCAAATGTATAATACTCTACAAATATTTCGAATGATATTGATTTATCAAATTTGCGATATTTCAAAATGAGGATAGATAAATTGTAGAATTCGCTTCTGGCAAACGGCAGCCGCTGTAGCGGCACGCTCGTTCATTAGGGTTGCAGTTCTAACTTAATCTTACCTAGCCATTTCGATTCGATTGATCTAGACTAACCTATATGATTTTGTATTGAAAGTAACGAATCTGAAGCAATGAATTTTCTCATAAGTTATTTACGCTTTGCGTTTGTTATGATGTTTTGATATAATGGAAATTTGTCTAGTAGTTATTTCTCAAATGAGTTATTTAAAGAAGCAACAGTTTGTAAAATGATAAATCATCCAGTTAAATTATGTGATATGAAAATTAGTTTTGATTTTTTTATATGACAATATACTTACTGATTTTATTTTCATGTAGCACGTCATACCCGTTACGTCACCGAATTGGAATGATATGTCGGTCATAGTGTAAATAAAACACACAAATTAGATTTGCATCTTATTTATTGATTTGTCCTCCCAGAACTTTGTTTTCGCTTATGATCGGACTTACAAGGATTATCTTTTCTTTCGGCTACTTACATAACATTACAGTTTTATAAAGAAATCACAATGTCGAGAGCGACCCGGCGGCCGCCGCGCCCCTCGCTCGTGTTAAGTTAATCAGTCGTTTTTACATTAATCGAAAAACATTTACAAAAAACAATGTAACACGCGGCACGGCCGAGCCTGCACCCGCGCGCCCTCTACCACGCCCACCATCTCTAAACAAAACTTTCAATATGAAAGAAACGTTTCCCAGTTATGTATACGTGTGAACAACTCAGTCGCCCGGCCCGGTGCCGGTGTCGGGCGAAGTGTATACACAATCAATGCCGACTCGCAACCACATGGGGATTTATACTCTTTGAGTTGATTCAAAGTGGGTGCAGGCCACCGCGATCCCGCGCCGGCCGGCGCCGGGCTTAACTAAAAATGAAATCTCTACAGTAAACTTACCTAACTTCTACATAATTACAAATGCACAGTGTTTTACATAATAACCATACACTTTTACATATGTATATAATTTACCGATAACGTTAGATCCGAGTGTGTACATATATATAGGTCGCGGGTCGGACCTCGCTACGACGAATGAGATGGGCTATGTACAAGGTGCGTGATCGATTCGACTACGCGCAGCTAACTAACATGAACGCGCCACAGCGGAATCCGAAGCAATACAAAAATAATAATTTTACAAAAGTGTCGGAGCGGGCATACTGTACAGGCCCGCCGCCGGGCTATACACAATGTACAAGTTAGTACCCTAAGTGACGCTACAATATGGACGAAGTCGCGCGGAAACCCTAGCCTACTGTCCCCGTCTGAGTGATCATGGAAGACTGGATCAAATATTACAAAATTTCACCGTCGTCGGAACCGTTGGTACCTAGTTGCCTGTGCTACTTCTTTGAGCCTACACATTATATGCTTTAATCTTTCTCGAAATTATTAAACAAACTTTCCAAATTTTTTAGAACTTACATAATAATGAACAGTTTGAATCAATTTATTAATACAAATGTTGTGCTTCATCACTATTGATACAGCCCAATTTTTTTTTAATTATTGGATTTTATAATCAAAATCAATATTTACACCTTTCATATATCAATTATTAATGCACTAGTACTTTTATAGAAAAAAATATCAATCGATACTTCTTTGCATGCATACATATGAAAAAACAACACTGGTATACAAATATTATTATCAAATTAATGATCGAGCACAACATTACAACAGCACAGCATAGTTGGATATTGATTACACATATATTAATCAAATTGTTTGATTTTGACAAATCGATTCAAGAGGCAGTGGATATTGCGAGTGTATATACCAAAAACTGTTAAATTTTAACCTTAAAATATGCATGACAATGATTCAACTGTGCAGTGACTCTCATTTACTTAGTTTGTTATAACTGTGGTCGATACAACTTGTACATCAAAATTTTCTCATCACACCGCAGTATCCACAGCCAAAGAAGGCTATCACTGAGGTAAACGGTTTCCTTGCTTCCGGCACCAGTCCACACTTAAAGCTCACCACAACACATTGAACATATAATATCCCTGTTTTAAAATAATCAGTTTTATCACTCGTATTACGGTCTCAATCAACTGGAGTCCATTGATTATAGTTTAACTGTCTGTATTCACTGCTCTCCGTACTCATATTGGATACTCGACTTTGATCAATTTAATAGTAACAATGGTTTTTCATAATTAAGAAGAAAATATTGATTAAATATAATCGTTGTTTAAATTTTCGAATGATAAATTCAAGTTCATAATTATTTAGATTAATAGAAAAGTTCAAATTTTTTTGCACTTTTTACATGAATTTGAAAATATTCTAATGTTTCTGCCTATACGCCGTTTAGGCTGGAGTCTTCGCGTATTAAAAAGCACTTTATTTGCGTTCACTTAGCGTTATTTTTAGCTTAAAAAGCTTTTCACTCATCACATAAGAAAGAATTGCAACATAAGAAATGTTGCTTGCACTTAATTTTTTAAGCGTTCGTTGCTTCACCTACGTCTAGCATTGCCACTCAAAGCATAATCTTCAGTCGATAAAATCGCTCAGCTTCTTTTTTTTATTTAATAATCTCAAACCTACTTGGCATAACTTAAGTTTCTTTGCCAATTTTCACATTTGTATGTTTCTTTTTCTTAGTTGATTTTCGACGAGTTTTTCGATAATCTTTTCTTTAATTCCAATTGAAAATCAATGTCACATCGATGAGATCAATCTCGTTCATACAACAAGACATAGAAAATTTTCTTTTAAACCATGTCTTCCATGTGAATTTTTAAGAACATTCACCTCCTAACGCTTATTGAAACAGCCTGCCTTTCTCAATCTTTAATGCATAATGCCTTTTTTCTAAATCTTATAGGAATGTCATAAGAATTTCAACTTCTGTTCAAGTTTTAAATTGTCCAAAATCACTTCATCAACTGTTGCAAGTAAAAAAAAACCTTAATTATCCATCTCCGCTATCCATGATTTTTTGCATCACATTTAATGTAGAAGCCGTTGGGATAAACGAAAATCTTCTTCTTCTATTTTCATAATAATTTTCAACCTTTTCTGGTTCGAAATAAAACCTCTTCTTTTACAATAAACTTCTTCCATTTTCAAACTTTTCCGGTTTGAAATGAAACTTATTTTAATAACGTATTTCATCTGTTTTGAAGCAAAGGCATTTCGCATGTTCAGCCAGAGAATCAGCGAGTATCCGGGGGCGCGCGGCATATGACGGAGAGGCGGTTGCGCTAGGAGGGGGGCTCGCTGGGGGGAGGGGGGCGAGCGCGGGGGGGTCAGTCCTCGTCGGACAGCGGCTCGTACTGCGACGACATAAGGGGCGCCGGCTCAGGCGGTACCGCCACCGGCACTGAACCCACGCCTCCGCTCACCGAGCTGGTGCTGCTGCCGCCCGCTGCGAACAAACGGATCATTACGAATCGGAGGCAACTATTTAATAATGCGAACTCCACATAACTACTGGCGTGTATAATAGTATTAGTACTCCTATTTTATATCTATTTCTTTTTTGAATTAAAACTTCTTCACGCACGCTTGACTTGGGGAGTAAGCGTTACGAACAGTGTGATCGGGTGAGGCGAAGTTAAGAGGAATATATATACATATAGATAAAACTAAAGAAGTAGTAAAGTAGTCACTTCAGTTGTTTTTTTTTTCAATAAAAACCTAAAATTAGGAAAAAGTATTTTTTTGCCAACAATTTTAAATTTACGCGAAAACAGCCGGTCACTTGACATTTGCTGGCTGTGACGTCACATCACATAAAACGCAACAAGTTTTATTTCAAGCTCTGACGCTGTTTTGTGTGATGTCACGTCATCATTGCCCGCATATCGGTTATTATAACCCACAGATACAAAACTCAAATGTATTAAAAAAAAGTATGCAATTCACATGTGGTAGAAGTGAAACCTTCAAAAATAATACATACACGTATACAAAATACCACGGTTGTTGTGATGAGCTTTGTACTACGCATGCTCACACAAACACGTATTAAAACACGTACATAATGCTTCCTATCTTATTGTTTCCTACGTTAAATCTTCTGAATTTATGTGTCTATCTCTTTTTACTGTCGCTTTTTCGGTTTAAAGAGACACTGTATGATGCTTCCTATCTCATTTTTTTTCGTTATAACTGTCAAGTAATCAATAGTAGTTGCTCACCATCGGCCGGAGGCCCCGGGGCCACGTTGAGGGCGGAGTAAGGGTAGGCGTACGCAGTCGGGAAGGCGGGTGGCTTGGCACGCTCGTCTGCGTCACTCCTCATAACCTCGACTATGCGGTTGGTGACGTAGTCGAACGCGGTCAGAACGCCGCCTGCACCGCTGTAACGGCGACTGCTGTTACTTCTGAAATACACACGTTAAAATTAGTAAACTTCATTTATATTACAAGTTAAAGTAAAAAGAAATATTCATTTGTATTTAAAATATACATCCTATCAGAATAAAACACTTTTTTACGGATTTTTGCGCATGTTTTATTTTATTTTATATTTAATCCTGACGTTTCGTTTGTCATCCTGTGATCACGGCTCCTGTAAAGGAGTCGAAACGTCAGGATTAAATATAAAATAAAATAAAACATGCGCAAAAATCCGTAAAAAAGTGTTTTATTCTGATGTGTAATGTGCGCGGAAGTGTAAGAACTAAATATATACTTCCTACTTTACACTTAAAACAAACATTTGTCCAATAAACATCGTCAGTAATAATTTGATAATGAATTTAACTATAAAGCAATTTTTTTGAAAACTGATTTCAATAATACTTCAACATTATCAATTAATTTTTTGGTCACAAAAGCGGCATTATCGTTAAGAGTAACCTCTTTCAGATAACCTGTGCTGTACAGGAAAATTTATAAAGAGGGGTTATAATATGCCATCTAAGACAAAAGGATAAATTAGAGTTTTGAGCAAAACGACATTGATTATTTGATACGACAAATTCATATTTGTATTGAAAAATATTATTTTTGGCAACATAATCATGTTTGTACACTTTTAAGAAGATATAACTCGTGAACTGGTAAGACAAAAACATAAAAAATTGAACTGTTTTAAGAAAAAAAATTATCAATTCAAAAATAACCCACTACAGATGACACTACTGTTCCAGAGATAATATCAAAAAATTATTAAAATTTCCCGAATTTAAAGAGAAATATAGTTACTATGAAAAGAAATGTGGCATTATATTTTCAAAGAATCATTAGAAACTGAGCAAGAAGAATTAAAATTTGACTTTGTTAAATAATATATATTATGTGGTAATAATCTATTATATATTGTCGATGGTTGCAGTTTATTTTAGTTTACCTGTTGGCATGGTGGTTGTCTGGTGGCGACACCGGCTCGACGAGATAAGGTGCGTGTTTTGGCGCGTCCCGCCTCTTCCAGTCCTCGGCCGAACCGGGCGCTGAACCCGCACCCCCTTGCGCCCCGCTGGCGCTATAGCCCTCAGATGTTGACACCGTGAACCGGTTGCTAGAGAACAAATTAGACCGTTGTTACATCTTTACCAATATAATTATGTATAATATTTATGTATATAAATTTTTTTATTATTATTCCTTGTATAAACAAAAATCAAACAAAAATAACAAATGCCAAGAGAAAGTCTAATCAATTTATGGTACTAAAACTCTATTTCTCAGTTAGAATCGTAATCAAATTGTCGCTATGTGAAACCCACACAAAAGATCAGTAATTTCAAATATTACATTTTTATACTTACTTATGGTGCACAAGCGCTGTAGTCGGGCTACAGAAATCCCTTGTAATGATGTTGGAGGCGAGGTCTCCGAGTTTAATACTAGTAGTATGCTGTGGGTCCTCCGGTCTCTCGGGCCTTTCGGGTCGTTCGGGCCTCTCAGGCCTTTCGGGCCGCTCGCAAGTCGACCGCTCGCCTTGGGAAGGGTTGGCTGTACCGTTGTCACATTCTCGCAAGGCCTAAAGGATATATTTTAATGGTTGTAATATTTTAGATTTTTTGGAGTAAGAAAAAAGATAAGAACCTAACATATCGCCTTGAGGTACTCCGAAAACTATGACATATTTCAAGGCCTTATTGGTCAGATTTGTTTAATTTCCACTCAAAAATCCATGTAGTATTGCATTTGGTATACTTTTTTAGATTTAAGTTTTCTATAAAATTACAAGTATAAATCTTTAACTAAACCTAGAAATATTTCAAACTGGGAAGCAACTGCCATTTTTTTGTAACGAATTTCCTATTCGATGATATTCAGTCTTAAATAATTACAACAAACTCAAAAGTGCAGTCGGTAGTCTATTATCGTTTGGTAAGATTGAAAGTGACTGAATATGGCAACACTGACCGGGTATCGCTGCGTGTCTGTGGCCTGACTGATCTGGTGCGTGATGATGGCATCGATGAGCGAGGCGGCGGTGAGCTTGCCCTCGGCCCGTCGAGGCTCCGCCCCCGCGGCAGTAGGCCCCGCCCCCGCCCCTACCGCCGCACCGGCCGTAGCCCCCGCCCCACCACCGGAACTCACTGCGTTGGGCGCGCTTACTGGTACCGGGGGACGCCTGCGATTGATACTTCCAATATTAGATTAGAGCTCCTAGTTTTTAAAATATCCGACGCTATGGAGACAGCGATTAATACAAACGCTACACAGACAAAATAACAGTGCCGTCTAGGGACGCCCGAAAGAAGCGAATCTTTGTATTATAAAGAATATATTCAAAAGTGACTAGCGTGAATGCATAGAGTAGAAAAAGAAATGGAAAACCACGCCAGCCACGCACACTGACTTGAGTAAAAGCGAGATAGCAGGCTACGCACACTAAGGTGGCAGCTGGCTCCTATAATATCTTGTAACGGTAAAATCTAACGCTTAGCACGGATAGAGAGGGTGCGCGGCGTACGCCTATATGCGAGCAGCCCGAACGTCCGTGAAAAGTGCAATTGGTAAAGGAAAACCTGTTTATTTTTATGTTTATTAGCTTTACACATAGTTTAACTGCTAGATAAGAAATAATAAATTTGGTTCAGTTGGTTTTCTTAATAAATAAATACAAAAAAAGAAATAATGGCAAAAATCATTTACATGGATAAAAACAATCTTGATTAGTTGTATTGTAAATGATGTGTATTTTAGCAAAGCATGCAAATAAAAATAATATCATACCCGTCTTTTCTGTCTATTAAATGCGTTTGCGACCGATGTTGTTTATGCGTGTACGCCATTCGTCGCTCACTCTCCTGGGTCGATACCACCTGCGAACGCCGCTATCATTACTTAAGGTCAATTTGCAAACAATAATAAAATCAATTTATATCAATATATTTATTTTCGTATCAATGACTGCTTTCAAATCCTTATCAATTTATCATCTATCAACTGTAGAAAATATAATATTAATAATATTCTTTACATGTGGTCCTTCGAGCCGGACAGCTCGTCTATACTGTCACTTCGTATGGTATTTGAGAACAATGTTACCGCGCATTTAATTAACGTTCATCACAAGCACACGATGCGCATTAGACTATTGCAAGATTAAACTACACAGAACGATCGACTATTTTAATTTCAGATTTATTCTTTAAGATACGTTGGTATAGCTAAAAAAACCTTTGGAATTAGTATTAAGAATGGGATAAAATAATTTATCGTCTTTTTTTAATCCACTTTTGTTTTTCTCGGTATTCTATTTACTCGAGAATTTAGTTCACTTGAAAATCGTGACAAACATTTACATCTATTAGGTCGGTAATCTCGGTGTATCTGATACCTGTGGATGCTGCAAGTGGTGCCTCTCGTGCATCGGCGCATGGTGCTGGTGCTCGGCTGCTCCGTGCCTTTCCTGTAGCGCTGCCATCGCACGTTCCCTGCTCGTGCCAAACGATAACCACTTATTTTACTCTGTTCACACAGTACACCGTTCACATTCATATGTAATAAAATACGAAACTAAAAAATACGTAACAAATTTTTGTTGTAAGTTTATTTTTTACTAAAACATGTTAAACTCGAAATAGAAGCTCCATGTGGCACTGTGGGCTGAAAAATCAGTATTTTAGTTTTCATTGTTTTAGAAGACCAAATACATGGATTTATTTTTTATTTGTTTATAATTGACATAAAAACCAGTTATATCTTGGCTATCACACAATTTTGTTGTAGACTTTTTCGTTTATTTTTATTTTTTTAGTACTGTTGCGATTAAACAATATTTAAAAATCATTGATTTCTTTATTTTATTTCGTATATATTTCTAACTAATTAAAAATAACAATATAATGTAAAAAATGCTTGTAACATTGCATACTTTCAATCATCTGTTTAGTCTTCTAAAACACATTGAAGCAAAAAATACGATATTTAAAAAAATAATAAAAATGTCTGTAATAGAAGAGTTTTGGGCTGCTATTGCGGAACTTTCGCAAGGGTCGGTCAGAGGATTTAATACTTCAAGCTCCTTAGTGTTTCGGATAGCTCGTCAACAAGTAAACGCAATAATAAGTAAATGACTTACCGATCTCTATTTTGTTGTAACGCTATTTGCCTGTCTCTCTCCAAAAATTGAGCTCGCCTGTCCCTTTCTAAAACCTGTACAAAAATGAATGTGATTTAGAGAAACAATATAAAGAAAAAACGTATTAATTGAAGTTGTTATAAAAACTATACGCACTTGATATTGCAAATGTTGCTGATGGTATTTCTGTATCGCTATATCTCGTTGCAGTCTGTCTTGTAATCTAGAAACAAAATAACTTTTAGTTTAAACATTGTAATTATTGTGATACCACAGTATAATATAAATACTTATTTGTTTATTTTAATAGTTTTCTGTAAAAAAATATTTAAAATTGGCATTTTTTAATTTTGCTAAATGC
Organism: Calamotropha paludella; assembly: GCA_927399485.1. NCBI lineage: Eukaryota > Metazoa > Arthropoda > Insecta > Lepidoptera > Crambidae > Calamotropha > Calamotropha paludella. The sequence goes on along the minus strand of OV656824.1, from coordinate 16,373,508 downwards.
GAGTACCTATGTAATGTTTTGTCCACAAAAATCTAAACAATATTCAACATTTCTATACATCAAAGCTATACAAGCTGCAAATAGACCGTTCATGAAAATAAATATCACTTATTTTTCTTTTTCACAGGATATTTATTATACCTGTTAATGGTATTAATAAGGTATTTAATAGCACATAGCATAATAAATTTGCTATTTGATAAATTCTTTATTAAATTCTCGATTTTTTTTATAAAAATAATCGTCAAAGTTTAAATGAATAAATAACCCGTCAAAACGCTTAAGACACCTTTGTACAGGCCCCTTCATGTCATGACGTCATCTGCTTGTAACAAACTTTTAGTTGTCAAATCGTAATACAATATACCGTACACAAACTTAGACTGACATTTACTGTGTACAAGCAGGTGACGTCACTTCAGATTAAGCCGATTCCTAAATATCATAAATATATTAAAATAACGTGAGGGCTAAACTGGTTTCAAAAATCATTATAAGCTGATAATATTCTGATCTATATTACAATGTAGTCAAATAGGCTTTTGTCCGTACCTGATGTCCTGTGGCGGCGCATGCGTGACGTGTGTGGCATGGCTGGAGTGGGTGGCGTGCGTGGCGTGTGTGGCATGTGTAGCGTGTGTGGCGTGCGTGGCATGTGTGGTCTTGGGCTCCGGCTTGGGCTCGGGCGCTCGCGGCACTGGTAGCGCGGACGCTGCTGACGCCACGTCCACCAGCGATGTGAACGCCTCGTGACCTGTTTACGCAACAAACAGGCTCATTTTAGACAATCAAAAATACACGGGCTTTTAATTTCATTTATAAGGCCAAGGCTATTAATTTATTAAGTATTATTCAAGTTTATTATATTGTTGTATAAGATACTAGATTTCTGAATTAAGATTCATAGTAAGCTGCGCCTTAGTTACCGAGAAACTTTGCTACGGTACCTGGTGGTGGAGGCGGTGGTTGGTGCGGGTAGCGTTGTATGACGGACACCGGTTCGCGCCGATACGGTGGCGGCGGCGACGGCGATGCCGGACGGGGATCGCGTTCCGGTCGTCGCGCACCACCGTGCATTTGCTGCGACGTGATGAAGTCCGCCATAATTATCTGCCGCTGCTCCAAACCGTACGGGCTGCGGCTATAGCTCGCACCGGAGCCTTGCTGCTGCTGAACACACGAACACAATCATAATCATTTATTTTGGCGATCATAAGAATACATAAAATGCAGGTGTTATGGTTTATCATTTTCCATACATGTTTGGCCTGGTAGAGCAACACGAACACTATTATTTACCAGCCAACATCTACACACAAAAGTTTGGCAGAAGAATCACGAATGTATAATTAATGCAGAAATGAGAGCTTTAGAAGTATAGCTGAAGTGAATTTGATAGATAAAATAAGGAATGATGTAATAAGAGAGTGGTGAGGTGTGGAAGAAGATATGGTGACAAAGATAGATAAAGGGATGCTTAGATAGTTTGAACATGTAGAGGGGTTGGACGAAAGAAGATTGACAAGACAAATATACGAGGCAAATACGTATCTGCAAGTCGAAATTTCAGGGACCAAATAGAAGAAATCCTGAAAGGCACGATATATAGATAGAAAGATTAGTATTTGACAGATATGTCATTAAATAGTTGCGATTTTTCTACAACAATGTTATTTTATTTAGTTAAATAAATAAAAAAATATATTGCATTTTTTAGCGGTAGCGAGAAGCATCGTATTGTGGTGGATACTGGTGTGTGATAATTAGTACTCTGCTTACTTTGGGAGTTAATAATTATTGCAAGGTGTTCGGAATGTATGTATTTATTATTTGAAATCACTTACTGGTGAATAATTAGGTGAATGCGGTCTCGGTTGCGGCGGAGCACCGGCGTAGTACGGCCCACTAGGACTCCGCCTTTTGTAGAAATCAAACGCTCTCTTATCGTGATGGACCGGAGTACCAGCAGTTATGGACCCTCCCTTAGGCTCCGGGGTTCTTCTGGGCTCAAATCTGCCTTCGACTGGGGTGCCTAATGTTATGGATCCTTTAGGGTTGGCTGCAGGTTTGAGCTGCGGTCTAGGCGCAGTGGTTTGCGCAGCCTGTTTCGGTTTGGAGTTGTATTGGGTAGGGGATTCCCGCTCAGCCGTTCTATAGGAGCTTGGATAGTCGTTGTTTCTGTACGGCTGTAGGGATAAACAGATATTTATTTTAAAAGATTTATTATACATACTAAAGTCCGTGATGACAAAAGTTGTTTTACATAAAAGCACTTTTGGCAGAAGTTACAGTGGTATATGTATAGCTATATTATTTGTATAGAAAAATACTAGAAAAGATCGCCTCCGCTCAAAAGTGAATTCTCAGGCGGAAATAGAACCCCCAACCTTTGGTCTGCTCTAATGCTCTCCCAATTGAGCTACTGAGCCTTGTGAACACACGTCAAAATTTTCTAATACCTTTCCAATTTTACACTGTAGGCCATCGTTGTCTCATCAATGAGAGAAACATCCTCTCGTGTTCAAAAGAACATTTTTACAAATGTTGGGACAATCGATGAAGATGAAACAGCCCCTACAGTGTAAAATTGGAAAGGCATTAGAAATTAGCACAAGGCTCGGTAGCTCAATAGGGAGAGCATTGGACCGGACTTCCAAAGTTTGCGGGTTCGATACCGCCTGAGAATTCACTTGTGAGCCCAGTCGATTTTTTTTTTGGTTATTTTCTATCAAAACAATTTATCTAATAAGATAGCATTGAAAAATGCAATAAATATGTAAAAATATATAGCTTTTGTTCTTACTTACCGGCTTGTTAGGCGGCGGGAAGGAGAGTTCGTGCCTCGGCCGTTTAACGCTTAGATCCAGCAGCGGTTCTTGACGAGGCTCAATATGTAGCACTACTACTCCGTCTTGCAGCGGTTGCAGCGGCTGCAGCGGCTGTAGCGGCTGCAAGGGGGTGATGGTAGCCGGACGCTGAGGGGAACGGGGGGAGCTGCGAGCGCTGTGCGTGCTGTTCACTACGCTTAGGGTTGCTAACGACTCGCGGTTCCCGGATGTTGATGATACCTGAATGATATAATTGGTTTACGATATTGCGTAACAGATGGCGTTGCAACACACTGACTTATTAACACCTTATATTATCAGGACTAATATCCTGAATGGGTGGTAGGTAATAATGTTGAAGATTCAACACAACTTATGCTAAGTGCATTTCATTTCAATGAAATTAAGTTTCAGAGCACGACATAGTAGTAAAAATATACAGGTAGAGAAAAGAGAGTCTATAACGTTATTGACATTTCGCTGTAATAATACATTATGCAACCGAAACTGAAAATGATGGACTCATTATTTGATTTTTATACTAAACTCCAAAATTAATTCATTTTCATAGAAAATTATTTAAGTAATTTGTGCCTCTTGAGCATACGATAGCCTTACAAAAATGGCACCTTTTATCGGAATCCGTATCTCAATAATTAAAAAAAGTTTTATTAGCATTGTAGACTACGCAACTATAATATTCCTCATTTTAAGATCTCTTTATTAAATTAAACGGTGTTTACCTTACGTAAGGATTACGTTCTCTATGTCTAAATACTATTTATCTTAGTGTTAACAAATAAACTTATTTAGAAGAGATTACTATTTAAGAATAAGTTAACCCGTCGTGGTCTTACGAGTATTTTTGTCTTCTATCTTTATAATATGTTTCTTTTAGTCTATATCTATACTTATAATAAATCTGTAGAGAGTTCAATTCTGTACATGAAATTTATTTTCAAAATAACTATCAGGGCGTGATTAGTGAACGATACTGATGCCAAAAATGCAATCAGTAAATTTTTGTCTGTCTGTCTGTCTGTATGTTCCTTATAGAAACAAAAACTACTCGACGGATTTTACCGAAACTTGGTACAATTATTCTTCATACTCCTGGGCAGGTTGTAGTAATACATAAAAATCCAGTGTCACAATGTATGTTCCCAGTGAACTCTTCACCAACTCAACCGATATTGATGAAAGTTGGTACAGTAAAATCCCGATTATCCGAACATCGATTATCCGAATATCCGATTATCCGGACTCATTCGTCTCGGCTCTAATTATTAATTTAAAAATGTTTTGACGACATGTTAGGACAAGTTCCCGCCTCCACTCTCATTTGTTTGCGGGATAGTGTTTGTTATTGTTTATTTTTTTTTTAATAGCGGTTAACTGAAAGGTTTTCTTTTATTTTTGTTTACGTTTTGTGTTGGAAATTTAATATGCCCAAGCGAAAAAGAGAAGTGTTGTCTCTTAACGACAAAATGAAGATAATTGAGAGTATAAAATTGGCAAATCTGGCAGTAAGTTGGCACAAATATATGGTTTCCGAACTTCTACGATATCAGACATTAAAAAGAATTCTGATTCCATAATGAAATTCACCTGCGCGCTTGAGCAAGAAGATGGAAGCTCGCAACGTAAAGTCATGAAAATTTCTCAAAATGAAATTCGGAAGAATGTATTTTTACTTGGTTCTTACAAAAGAGAGCATGCGGCCAGCCCATATCTGGACCTTTGTTATGTGAAAATGCATTGGATTTTAAACCAAAACTTGGTGGTGATACTTTTTTCAAGGCTAGCTGTGGATGGTTAACAAGATTAATTTTTGTATTTAGTTTTAATATCATTGAGGATATAAACAGTAACGAGCGAGCAGATGAAGAAGAGACTGAAACTGGGGATGTTTGTCAAGTACCATCTCACGCAGAAGCTTTTGAAGCTCTAGATGTTACTTTTAAGTGGTTTGAAAGAAAGGACGAATCGGATCCCATACAGTTGTTACAACTGAAGCGGTTCAGGGACTTGGCCGCAATAAAAAGATGTAATCAAAGATCAATTACAAGTTATTTCTAACCAAAATTTAAAATTACATAGGTATTATGTAATTCATCATCTATCGTTATAGCTCGTTTTTTATAAATCGTATTATCTAAGTAAAACCCATTAAATCATTACATAATAAAAAAAAAATGTTTGATTTGCTATGAAATCGGTTATCCGGATTTTCGATTATACGGAATAGCGCTGGTTTTATTTGATCCGGATAATCGGGATTCTACTGTATTTATGTGTAATTTGGTCCAACTGAAGAGATAGGATAGCTTTTTTTTTTTTTTAATTCATAACACAGCAACGCGTGGCCGTATCAGCTTGTGTATAATAAAGTATAAAGCAAAAGTAAATAAATGCTAAGCAAATAAATACACATTTCTATTGAACTAACCTTCAACTGATGTGGTTTAGGCTGTGGCGGCGTAGATTGGTTATTCTTCGTCAAACTGATTTCAATCATATTGAGCACAACATCTCGAACTGTTAACGGCGTGCCGGCAGGTCCGTTTCTCGACACTAGTGCTGCTGTACCACCGGTCACTCCGGTCACTGTGGCCACACCGGACACCGCGGGACCAGATGAGACTACGCTGCTGACGGTACCAGGTGTACTACACACGAGCGTCGGCGTCGGTGCTGACGATACAGCGGTGACTGGGGGTAGCGATGTTGGTGGTAACACCTATGATGAAAAAGTAATCAATAAAACTTACTTTTATATATGAAGATTTTGAAATTTATATTAATTAATTAATTATGATTTGTATCGAAAAATTTTTTTTTCTTAAGTGATGGTTTGCAGGCTTTATAATAATGTTCCGGGGTTGTATGCATAGTACCCTTCCTACTATATTTGTGAGTATACAAATATTAACAAATATCCAATATATCTTAGAATAGACTCTTTTAATAAAGCAAAAAGAAACCACTAACTGCTTTCATATAATTCTAATGAGAAAATAGATTTTAATAGGTTAAAAACGCTAAGTTTTCAATGCATCAGATTTTACACTGACATAATATATGTTGTGTTTGATCAACAAATAAAGGAACTCAAATAAACATTCTTTTCATTTCCGTTTGTACATTTTATCGAGTAACATGTCTCACTCAAAATCCCGTTAAATTAGCCTGACGCCGAAATCAACCGAAACGTAAGAAAAGATAATCGCGATCAACCAAAACATAAGATAGACGACATTCGCGTGCTATTTGGCTGCTTCACCTAATCAACCAAATCCAAATCATTTATTTGCATGTGGAAAAGAGCCTAGCAATAAAGTTTAATATTTGAAGGAAAACTTTTAAATCAAAAATTTTGATAGTAACATCACTGCAATCAACACATACCTTAGCGCTAGGTTCGCTCTCCTCATCGGCCGTTTCCGTAGCAGAAGAGTCGTACTCGTCCCTCCGTGGTCGGCGGGGTGCGGCGGCGTCAGTCCTTGGTCCGGGAGGAGGCGGGGCAGGACCCTGCTCCCCCCCTTCGGACTCGCCCCCACCAGAACTTCCACTCTCTTCTGAAGACGTTCGAGCAGCCGCGCATCGTTCTAAGCTACCGCCCGATATACATGACTCCAACTGGTATTTTTTCCTATGGACAACAAAGGGAATTTAATTTAAGGAGTATGGAAACTTCAATTTGCATGGTGAATTTTTTTATAAATAAAATAACATTTCCAAATCATTTGCTGCACCCAGGATGCTTTGCAATTCTCTTTTTTGCTGATCTTTTCTTGCTGACTGTACAAATAAAGCTTCCCTTGCACGCATACAACAACTGACAAAGTTTCAACACAATCTGATCATATGGTTTCTGAACGCATAGGGAAAAAACATTGGTTTTTATTCACATATAGGTAGATATAAATTCTAGTGTATATACTCCTTACATTCGTATCTGGGAAGCCCAATCACCATTTACTTAATATAATTAACTACTGTCGCAGAAAACATGGCACCATCATGATTTTACACCCAACTTAGTTCACTATGACCATCGTGCCTTGATTCAAAGAGTCATTAACAAACTATTTTCACCGGGGTTTCAACTAACAAGATAAAATAGATCTTGGAGAATCCCAAATCTCTACACATTTTTTGTACACATACCTATACGTAAAGTAGAAGGCCTTCAACGCAGCGGGTGACCGCCCGCTAGAAGCGGCGGCCCGTTCCCACGCGGTGCCATGCTCCCTCAACAGTCCTCGAAACCGAGACACTTCTTCTTCAGACGGTTCCACAGTACCCTCGCCGACTGTCTCTAATCGCCGCGTTATCCGTTTGAAACACGCTAGGCAACACTTGCTTAATTCGCTGGGGATTTCTGAAAAGATAAACATTATTGTGACGTCATAAAATAGTTAAATAACTAATAGTACCATGACTAACTACAAGTGATGATTTAATTTGTTTCCGAGCAATGAAAGAAAGAAACAATAACTGATCACATTCATAGGTTTCACAAAACAATATTAAAGAATAATTAGGACAAACTTAGAAACAGTTTAGAAATATACAAATACATTATTACAAGAAAATATTCAACATGCCTCAGGAGTTAGGAGAGGCTAGAATCCACATCCCTTGCTATCCGGGCATATGTTCCTTCAATTAGGCTACCGAAACCTTACAGACTCATTGTTCACAAATTCAACAGGTCAGTAAAATGCTTGAATTACAAAAAAAATAAATAAAGAGATACTTGTATAAAATTGTTGTAAAAGTGGTATCAACTGTGATAGTACAACAATATCTTCTGGTAAGATCCATTATATATTGATCTCACTTTGAAAAGGAAACAATACTTTTACAGCAGTTGCCTGCAACAATCGTTGTAGTAGAAATAAACCTTTTCTTTGCCGATCAAAACACAAGTAATACTTACGGAACTCATCCATAAGTGGCCTTTTGAGTTCTAAGCGGAGATCGTGCCACCTCGGGGGCAGGTGCCTGAGCCGTTTGGCACGGACGCGTGGTCCAGGACATGTGGGGACTGGACATCTTGTATACCGTGACCGTACGCATCGGCAGTGGCAGGGTTCGCAAACGCGTGCGCCTGCGCACTCCTCCTGTGGGTTACAATTCTAATTAATATAATTGAAGTAAAACTATGTACGCTTGACTTAGGGAGTAAGCTGGTGAATGCGATACGAGAGCGTTACGAAAAGTTTGATCGGGTGAGGCGATATAGGTTAGTAAAGATAGAAAGAGAGAGAATTACGTTTCCGTTATATTACCGTGGGGCAAGAGAGAGAGGTGCGAGCACACATTTTCTTTTCTATTTCTCGCATAGCCAGTTACGTTTCGTATATCTAATATATGTATATCTATATATATTGATGGAGACAAAGACCTTTTACTTCAGTCATGTGGTCTAAAGCACACTCGTTTTTTATAATTGTGACATTGCTTATAATTATTATTAGTATTTAATTGTGAAAAATTTGACATTGTAGTGGTATTTTCATAAGAATTTAATTATGATATTGGTTATTCATAATTATATTACTAGTTTAACTGCATGCTGAATTATTTGACATTATAAAGCATCTTACATTTTAACTTTTGCGTGTACCTGGTGCAACACGTGAATATAGTGCATTTTTAAACATCTGTTGTACGGGGTTTGCTCGTAAATAAATTATAAATGAAAAATATTGAACATAAACTAACAAGTAACTACAAATGGGCGTTAAGAAAATGAAAATATTATAAAAATTAAGTTATCTATTGTACTCTAGCTGGTGTACACTAGCTGGATAATATTTAAATATCGATTTTTTTATTATATTCCTTACATTAACACCAAATGACTTTGTCCAATGTAAACACTGAAGCTTGTATTATAGAAACTAGGGTAACGGATATGGTACATATATGATATATTACATTTAGATATGACATATATACAAATGCTCGTTGTATCTGAGTAATATTTTTATCATATTTATTTATAATAAATCTATTTTTGTTAATTTTGAAGTAAATTAATATTTAAAAATATACATATTAAACTTATGCAGCCTTTTTTTTGTGTTTCAAAATAAATTCAAAAAAGTTGCTACAAATTTAAACACATAGAGATTTCAATAAGAGCAGCAGAGAGGTTAAGCTTTCCTCGTTGTACCTAATAAAAACCTATTATAGTACCTGTAGTCCATAGTGTGCAGCCCGTGCACGGGATACCGCTCTGGTCGCGTTGGGGCCGCCACACACGGCGCATGCGCTAGCGGCCACAGTGGTCACGGTAGGGGTGGGAGTCGTGGAAACAGCAGGGGCGCTGCTCACGCTTGACGGTGTGCTCACGCGCTCTGTCATCGCTGTTGACAATGATAAAATTATAAATATAGAAAATTTGTCTCTCCACAAGTATTATTAAAATCCACGTCTTAATATTAGACGTTAATTATAACGTAGACTCCTGGAGTATTTTGCATTTTTATTGCTAAAAGCAAAAGTGTTACAATAGTATAATAATTATAGTTAATTATTTACTAGACTGCTGGATTTTCATATGTTAAGAAATAATTACATGAAAAAAGGTTCCCGGCTGACATCTGACTGACCCGGATGACAAGTTGTTTTTTTTTTTAATAATTTATTTAGAAATATTTTTAGATTAGCAATCAGTTTAATTAATTATTTATTATAGTTAATCATGAATGCAACTAGTTTTTAGCGTTTTTTAAGTAGCACAGACAACGACATCACTCTTTAGAGTATTTTTTAAGTAGTTTTTGATATTTTAAGGACTTTGAATTGAGCTTTCCCTATATAATGACCAAAATATAGTAAAAATTGTAGTTATGATTTAATAGTTCACCTAAAATCAGTACTTTTTTGCTCCCTGTGTCGCCCTTAGTGTAAGTTTTCAAATATGAGAACGTTACTATCGCGATTAAGTACAGTTTTTAAATTCAGCCTTTATTTTCGTAGGATTAAGGTCTATCAAACAAATATGAACACTAATCTCATTTACAAACGTACAGTTTTCAGCTACTTAATCAATTATTGATTGGTATTAAATGAATCGCAGATATTCAAACGAAAACCCTAGAACAAGCACCTACCAAACTCCAATAAGCTAGTAAGAAGATTGATAGCGTTCTTGCGGGTTAGTTAACGAATTTGTAGTATACAAACGCGGATTAACACGTAGGCACGCGGGGCGATAGAGCGGGCGGGCGATGCGATTAAATATTAACGCGTTTGCCGAATCAGCCGGCTTGCATATTTAGTTAACTATTGAGAGGATTGCATAACATTAGTGTTGTTTTGGATTACTGAGTTTCAACACTAAAAATGTGATTGCAATTCTTAAGCCAGCTATACAGAATATTGTTTGTAAATGTTACGAAAGGGATGTATTATAGAAAACAAATTAGACTCGTTCAGGTGACGATAAAATGAACACTAGATTTTATTGCCACAATTAATGAAGGCGATGTGAACGCACGCATAGCTTAATTATTGAGGTTATTGTAAATATATGGAAAATATTGTACGCAGTTCGTACAGTTAACAACAAATTTTAAGGTCCGTTAGACACAAAATTTCCTTTTACGTTTGAATTCGGTTTTATTTCTCTATTTGTACGTTTAAATGTCAACGCGAACACCAGTGACCTATGCGAGATTTGAAACCAAGACCAAGTATACGAACGTGTCGCAGTTTTAATGTACCGATATACAGAATACATCAATGTCATGTTCAAATCACTCTCAAGTGTAATTTTAACTTGATTGTAAACAGACAATACTCATAGTTCAATTAGAAATTACTTAGTTTTTCGTGACCACATTTTACAGCTGAGTTTAAATAAAAATGTTAATTTCTACGTGAACCTACCAGTTCGCGGATTAACAGGTCAGAATAGCACGATAATCGGATGACGCCTGCCGTTTGCATACATTGGCGCAACGCCGATTAAGCTCCGTACTACCGTTTGAATTCGTAATAAGCTAATGCATATTGAAGGTTAAACTTAATATCATTTGAGATAGAGCCTAAGATAATAATTTAACAATCCATTAACCATTCTCTGTGAATTCTCTATGGCACTCGCGTACGATTAGCCGTTATTATATACAATAATTATTAAGATAGATAACATGTATCGTTATAATTCAGTAAAATCCAAAAAAAAAGTTTTCCAAACTGTTTTGAAACTCGATTTCGAAATCGAACTCGTAGATTGTGACAATTATAAAGCAGCGAGCTAGCCCTTCCAAAAGTTTTATGAAGCCTCGTTACTGTCCATTATACTCTAATATCATTGAATTTAATATAAAGCCATTTAACAAACATATATTTTCATTAAAAATTAAAGTTAAATTAAATTTGTTTGAATTTCTTTTCAAATAAACGACTATGAATCACTTTTCATATTTTCATTCAACAAACTCACGGTAGCAATTAAGGGGGGTGAAACATCACCCAAAGTTGTCATAACTCCAGCACAACTGCCGCAATTAAGATTTGCAGACCATTAGCTGTGTTAGCGGTCGACTGTTTAGTTAGCTGCAATCTGGATACCGCTTCATAATTCACGGAGTGCTGGAAGAGCTTGTTCTGGTTATTCTATCTAATATTTAGCGAGTAGTTTGATTGTGATGTTGCAAAATTTTGTTTATTTCTAGTGCTGTCGGGAAAACCAAACGATATGATGTTTGAGTGAGTTCACGTTTTTAAAATAATTTATCAAAGGATGTATTTTTACCACGTTTTTCTTATCTCACTTTTCTTATTTGTTTGTCTGTCCGGGCAAAATCTTGCAACTTAAATTTGAGGCACTTTCCGATAAGCTAGAAAGCTGAAACTTTCAGGATAGTTCAGAACCAGATGACAATGCACTCTAAAGCAACTTTCAACTTTCCAGATGCACTTTCAGGTCCACTTTCGGCAACTTTCACTTTTGTATGGGGCTTATCCGATTGTTGCGTAACACATGGTTACTTCGTTGAGTTAATAATTAAAAAGAATAAAATAATTATACTAGATTTAAAAAATCTAAAAATCCCACGTTTTTCAATGTCCTAAAAAGAATAAAATAACCCTGCGGGGCAAAGCGAGGGGCCACTCAAAACGTGGGGGCGCATCTTTACAATAATCGGCATCAATGCATGTCATTCATCTCTTTAAAATCTCCTCTTAGTAATATGCGCCCCCACGTTTTGAGTGGCCCCTCGCTTTGCCCCGCAGGGTTATTTTATTCTTTTTAGGACATTGAAAATCGTGGGATTTTTAGATTTTTTAAATCTAGTATAATTTTGTTGAATAGAACATAAGAAAATATTGATGGCGTATGGTAGATTCATCCCTCAATGAAACAATTGGTGAACGCTTTTCATCATTTCATTAAACAAAAAATAATGGATAGCATATTATTACTCACTCAAAAATAACTGTATTAATCTTATTATTTTATATGTAGATATGTTTTACCTCCATTCGTGGCACACCCTTGTTCACTTCAAAGGTGGAATATGAGAATATGCCTCGATATAATATAAAAAACTACCGTTTTACTTACGTATCGTAACTTACGTTTCTTCTGACAATCATCATTAATTCATATTCTACAGAAGACAAAACTGACGTAATAAATCCAAAATAAACAGACAACTAGAAACGGCACATGTCATTAGGAGTTAATCGTACATGATCTCTCATTGTCGACAAAAAAATTACCATACCTTATCAATTTTTTTTTTATTATTACTTATGCGGCAGTAATGTTAGTTAAAGTTTGTTTTGTGTTTTATTTATCTAAAAATTAAAAAAACTTCAAATTACAATTATAAAATGTTTGAGAGTGCGTTTATAAGCATGTCTATTTTTAAACGAGTTCTTAATTTAAGCCATAAAGCAATATTTACCAATGATCAACTAATGAAATGCTAAGTTGAGTTATTCAGCGGCCTGAACTGTTTGTGAATCGGCGAGCAGCCGCTAATTAGCTCCGCGAGCGATTACCTACATACAATGTTAATATTACATGCCCTGAAAATCGTACTGGAATTGACCAAAAATATATCTACTTAATATTAAAAATGAACATTATTCCAGATATCCCAGTTAATTTTCAGACACCGTTAGTAAATCTCGCAATTAGTGCTATTTGCACGAGCTAATTGGCAGTTGAGCACGAATCGCAGTTTTGTCGAGTCAATACCGTTGGGCGCCAACGTGGGGCCGAATTTATATATTCTATAATATTAAGCATAACTGATGACTACTATGAACTTCTATTATTTGTGGCCATCGATGTACTTGAAGGCGTTACGTAAATATCGCCCAAATTTAGATTAACTTTTGCTTCCTTATAATTTTTAGTCAATTTAATAATGACAATTGAATACTTTAGAAATATACGTAACTGGTGATATTAGATTAAAACAGTTATATGTGTCATTAAATTAAAATTTTAGACGAATCTAACTTGGGCATGTTTAATTAATAGTTAACAGTGTGTAACCTCGTCACATAAAATATATAGAAAATATACAGCTTACCAAAAATACACAGCAAATTGTATACTGTGATAAGTAGTTTTACTGGTTAGTTTAGGTTAATACGATGTACAATTAAATATAACTAAAATATATGCATGAAAATTAACTCATCCAGCGAACAAAGCTCGTAGGCGCTCAATGTCAATTAATCTCTCCATTAATTATATTTGGATAAGAATTAATTGGATCCGTTGTAACTCCACAATTAGGATCGCGGTTCTGATGGATACGTCAATACTATTAGTGCTCATCAAGCTTCGGGGTCTTTGATATAACATTATTGCCAAACTAATTATAAATTACTAATCCAGCTTTTTGTTAATTTTAAAAATATAATGAATTATTTATCGATAATTATTACATATAAATTGTAATGCTTAATAACTTCCACCTGTTAAATTCATATTTCTCATGTGCATTTCAACTACTAGTACGGAATCATCAACGTGTAGGAGGTTAGTGATATCCGCCAATGATTATGTGTTCTTCCCAATATTCACAAACTGGACGCATTATGTATTCTAACATGGTAATGTTAATTGAGAACAATAATTTTCATGCTGCTAACGAAGGCTAATATGCTGAACTTTTAAATTGAAAAAAAATGACAATTATGTAAAGTATTGAAATAAGTTATGATTATATCTAAATCTTCTGTGCTTTGAAAGCCACATTAAGCGGTCCCGTCTGCATCTACGGTCGTTAGCATCTACTTATCCTCATTAGGACCGTGTGGTGGGTTACTTATTTCCCATAATCCTAAGACAGTTTCATAAATAAGGAGATCTCTGCAGATAGATTGCTAACAGACTGATGGTAAAGCTTAGGGTAGTTATACAATTTTCTATTTATATCACTCAAACACTTTAAATTAAATGTCAAGAAACAAAATACTGATAAATTATTTCCACATCCTATTTGTAATACGTATTTCACTTTTCGTAGCAGTTTTTTCGACGCTCAAGTTAAATCATTTTATGGCTTTATATATTTCGTGTAATCATTATAATTACAGATACAGATTCCACGGGGCAGAAGAATAAATAAAACGCCGCATGTAACGTGTAGCGGAGCGTGACGTTTTAACGAGCGCGCGCCAACGCGTGTTTGCCGCAAACAGCGGGGACATCTTGCAGATAAAATACCGCTAAACGATCACAAGGATTTCGGTAAGCGTTTCTATTTGCGTTGTCATTTCATTGATATATCGTATGGTATGGATTTTATTTACGTACGTTGACTAAAGTTTAAATTTGTTAAGAGTTGTCTCCACAAAATCACATTCATAAGTTTTTTTTAATTATTTTCTTATAAATTCTTATTGAAACTAGTGTAAATTGTATATAAGATACAAATATATGCAATGAAAATGTGATTTAAAATCTATCCTATAAGAATTCTTGTATGTGTTCTCATATTTTGTAATTTCAAAAAAAAAATTCAACCTTATCTTTTTTTATATATAAAAATCTCCAAAACTCAAAAAGTAGTCGACGGATTGTAACAAAACTACGGTATGTTATTGTACGCATGCCAGAGTAAAACCTACTCGGTTTTAAGTATAGTCAGCAAAAAACAGAGCGGCAAAGCATGCACAAATCGTTAAATAATATAATATTTATTATAGTTCATTAATTATTTCGTCAACGAGTTCAATATCTACTTTTTATACATATAAACGATACTTTGTAAAGAAAATTTGTTATTTAAATTAGTTTTTCCAGCATTAACACGTGCGGCATAGGTCGCAGCTAATCCCCGCTGACGCGATAATCTGCCTCGCGCAGTGACGCCTCACACGGAATTCGAAATTAACTGGGATCGTATACCACGCTTTTTGCCTGGTAAACGATGCATTATCATAATTACTTGTTTATTATTTACTTTATCATACTCAAATACATTATCTTTGACACTATTATATAGTAAAATAAGAAAACGAAAACCCTTAGTAAATAGAAAGTAGAATGCTTTCAATGGTGCACCCATCAGATGGTTTTACATCCCTGCGTTTTAGTTCAAATTTTTCTTTATTCTTCATTTTATAACTCAGATTGTTACATTACACATTAGCAGAGTTTACCGTTTACATTTTCATGTATATGAACTGTATTAGAAAACCATTTTAAGTTATTGATTTGACTGTTAACAATCAATATAAAAAAAAACAAATTACATAAGCGCAAGTTAACATGCAGCCTCCAATTTACATTTTAGAGAAATTACTAGAACTTATTCAAGATAGAGAAGTACAATGTTTATTTAACCGTTACTTTTTAATCTATCTGTAGAATATTTATAAATTAATTTCATTATTGGAGAAAAAATGTGGACGATTTTTATACGAACCCCCTATATTTAATAAAGTGTCATAAATATTAAATCAGCGGTATAGCGTTTCTTCCAGCCAGGCTCCCCAGGGAGAGCGAGCAAATACTCGACGGCAATCACTCTACATCTCGAACGTAATGAATCGCTCTGTAATACTCTTTCATCGACTCCCTTGACGATGGACTACTCTTATTGTGTATGTGGTCTCGACATTAAAAAAGATTTTTCTCAAAAAAGCTAAATATAATTTATATAAATTTAATTTTAATATTTAATTGTCATTGGCTTAGTTTAAGACAAGATATTGACTTATTTAATTTTAAATATTTTAATGAGACTTATTATTGTTTTTAAATCTAGTTTAATTACCATATAATTATTTATTTATCGAGATATATTCTATTCTATTTAATTCTATTAAAATTGAAAAATGTGTTTTTAACTCTGATGATACGCAATGCTCAACTGTACCACAGATTAAAATAAATTACGAATAATTTCTATCGAACTATCGATGCTTTGTTCAACTGTTTTAAACTTGGCCACAGTTAAGATATCCAAATAATTATGACTTATATGCCAAGAATACTGACATCTGAAAAGAGTGTTTATTATTTTCGATCGATTTAGATATTTCTATCTATATGAACGTCTTCGTTATTACTTAATATTTAACGATGACTGTTCAGTTTCTACGAATGAGACGGATGCACCAAAGCATTATTCCATTGTTTATTTACTTCTGTAATTCTATGTTTATACCTTATTTTACGGTGTTTTCAAAAAATCAAGAGTTAAATTTATAAAAGAAAAACTGAGTTCTAATAGTTTTCCCGTCTCTGCATTGTCTTAGATCGAGGTATAAAAGAAATCCCTTGGCTTTCTTACGCTTGCCACTATCCACAAGTGTCCCGCAGGACGGTGAAAAAAAGTCCAAACGTTTGAGCCCCTTATCTCTGTCCTACGCAAAAATAGTATTCCTTTATTCGTGGAATTTTAGTAAATGTCCCGAGACGTTTCCCAAGATAGGATAGGAAACTAGCTATTATTAATAGCTAGTATTGATAGAATACAAATAGTTTTTATATATAATTCGCGTCTGTCGGCTGACATAGTGAAATTTTTTATGTTTTACAATTTGATATAAAATTTCATGGAGTATTTTTGTTTTTTCCAAATATTAAAATTACCGCGCAACGTTAGAAAATTTTCTTTTTTTTTTTTTATTATTTTACTGTGTTTTTTATTGAAAAGGGTTTTTCAAGTGAATGTAACTTCTGTGAACGTACACGTAAGTATGTTCTATTATTGTTTCATTTAATAATTTGACGTCAAATATTTCTCTGTCAGGCATTTAACTTGAAGAGCAAATATGTAAGATTTGTAATCACTGTGATAGCATGATTTTAAAAATAAAAAGTTTATTAAAAATACGAAATGACTAATTTATGAGTGACTTCGTGAACATTGAGTAGGCAGCAAACATCTTACGAGTTGTCTTCTGGTCCACGGAGACCGCTAAGAGAATTAAGTGTTTGCTTTTGTCTCGGCCAACAAGCGGGACAACGTGGCCCGTGCATCATTTATGGGCCGTCTCATTTTTGAGTCCCTCTTCTTGGTTAGCTTAGTATAGTTTACGTAATGGTGAAAATGAACGGTGCCGAGCAATATATTTGTGAAATCATAAGTAATTAATTTTTTAACTCATTTACGTTAACCTGTGTTTTATATCACAATTTCATATTTTTTTATTGTTTATAATTAGTTTATTTTACTAATTTTGTTTAGCATGATCTTGCTTATATTAGTTTAAAACTTTAAATTAACAGGATGTGTTTCACTGCTTTGGCACGTTACATATACATTATATAGCATTCATGATTTATTCAACTATAAATGTAAAAACTTATATTGAAATCCCTGCCTAATATCAAATTCCACAGCCCTTATTCCATCAGCGTTAGGATCGGCGGAGATTCGTATTTAAGCGGACGCGGACCCCGTTCCGCACAGTCGGCAGACAGGCGCGGCGCGGGCATGTTGTCCTTATACCGCGCGTGGTTGGGCCCGGGGCCCTGCGTCGCCCGCCCTGCCCCCCCACCTGGGGCCCATCGCCCTGTCCCCCGCCGCGCGAAACCACAAACACCACCACCACCAGAATCCCCTCCGCCACCATCTCCAGAATCGACCATATCCAGCGAATTGGACGTCGAACACGTTGAAGCGCCTGACCCACCACGTCCTACATCAAACGCTGTTTTGGACATCGCTTCCTGCGACGGGCCCGTCCGATTCAGCAGAGTGCTGAACGTTGCGTGGCGCGAATCCCCCGACCGCAACTGGTGTCGACACAGAAAGACGCAAAAGTCCACTTTGCACTACTACCCATGCAAAACGTGCGGTTCTAAGTTCCCTTCGTACTACTTCGTGCATAAACACCGTAAGAGGTGCCACGCTGACGAACCGGCGGACCCCTCGCCCCAGCCGCAACCTTCTACCTCCAAATCATCAGCGTGAACGTGTGATTAAGCATAGTGAAACATATCAGTATTATAGAGTGATCTCGGACGAGCTTATTGGTGTAGTGATCGATAGTTACGACATTGCAAAGTTGTTAAAATAAATGTTTAAGAATTATATGGTAGTCTAATTTGTCGATAGTAGGTACCTAGTGCTTAAAATTTTATCTCTAATGTTAATAAATTAAAACGTTTTTGAATGTTTGATAAAAGGTATTTAGCTTTTAAAGGATCGATGTCCAGTTAGTGTTTAAATGTAATATAAAAGTTATAAATAAGTTCTTTTTACCAAATACCTAATTTAACAACATTTAATTTTCTTTGCAAAAACTAGTCACCTTCCATTGGCCATTAACTCGCCTATTTGGGACATCACAAATATTAATACATCCACAACGAAATGTATTAATATTTTAATAAGCATATAAAATGTTATAGGAGTTTTAGTATTTTGTAGGGAAGTGATTAATTAGTAAAAGTGGATATAATAAATATATATTTTTTAAATGTTCTGGATTAATGAAGAGATTAGTGTGATGGTTGGCACCTACCTAAATATTTTTCAGCTTTTATCTACATCATTATTGTTTCTATACAATAAAAACATATATTTTAATTTTTTTCTAGGCATTTTGTTTTAATTTTTTTTATCGATTAGAATATATTCTAAAGTTTACTTTTCTAGCCCCTTTATTTGAAAACCATATTGTAGGGATAATAAGCGAATGTGTAATCCACCATTTTAAATTTTAATAAATAAAGATAATGGTATTGTCATAAGAACTAAAGTTGTGTACCAAATTTCACAACAATCTGTCAACAGGAAGGGAGTAAAATTACAATATTTAATCCAAGTAGAACCCCAAGCAAATTAAAAAAATCTATAAAAGATAATGATTTTTCAGTTCGTTCATTAAGCTAGCGGTCACGTTATATACTTTCCGATTTCAGATGTAAAATGGTTAAATAATTTCCATTTCAGGATACCAATAATTTAGTAACAAAGTAATTTTTTCTCTGAAAAACGTTCCATAAAAAAAATTTTGGCTAAAAGTGGTTTTTTTTACCAATTTATAGAATCACCAAATAAATAGATGTCCAAAGTGTTTGTTTGATTGGTTCGCAAACGTGTGAGGTACATTCAGTAATTGTTTGCAATTCTTTTTTATTTTTACCGACAAACAAATGTTGCTTATGGAAATATTATACAAACTGGAGGTTCGGTATCACTTAGATGATATTTTAATAATAAATATAAATTCAATATAAAGCAAATTGCTAATTTTTTTGTGAGATTCATGACCTCATCCCATAAATGGGGAATAATGGTATACTTTTCATCATTAATATTTTTTTATTGATATTTATATATGGAAAAAACATTTTTACTGCCACATAAAGAGAAAAACTGTCGAATGCTATAAGGAAATGAAAGAGACGCTTCAGTAGTTATTGCAGCGACTCCGATTAATTTGGGTCAACGTAACAGTTGCCTTCTCTAATTCAAAATATCCATTCAAATTAATAAGAAAAGATTTTTCCTTCCATTACATGATTGCTGAAAAATCTCAACACTGTGCATCTTTTGTTTCAACATACAACCGAAAAATATATCTGATCCGGCAAATGGGAGAGTTATATGAGGAATTCCTCATATAAGGTGTTAGAGAGTACTGACCTGTCTCTGGTGTTGGTGGTGGCTGCGTAGGCGTGGGCGGTTGAGTGGGCGTAGGCGGCTGCGTGGGCGTGGGCGGCGTGGGAATGGACGCAACTGCTGAAGGCACCATCGTTGTGCTGCCACCTGGCGGCAGCGGCGACGCCACAGGGGTCGGAGACGCCTAAACACGAATAAGTATTAGAATAGTATATTTGACAGGTTTAACGAAAAAACATCTGCAATTTGATTAACTTCGCGCTTGTATATAAAAAACACTATCAAAGTTAAAATATTTAAAAAAGCCCGCCAAAACGCTAAAGACACGCCATGACGTCATCTGCTTGTAAACGAACTTTTAGCTGTAAAATTGTAATGATGACATCACTTCAGACTCAGCGTAGGTAGTGCGTTTTCAATCACGTGGTCGAACATGCAAATTTAATATTTTTATTATAAACATCATATATGTTTTAAAATAATGTGTGAACTAAATTAATTTAGAAAAAAATGTTTACTATATAGAAAAGAAAACGAGCTTTTCTATATTGGCTAGGTTCTTGGTGTGGTACCGTCTTCATTGTTTCTGAATTCCATAACACAATTGCTTAAGCTACTTGTTCTGAAACAAGGTATGAGATGTTATACTATATAATTGAAAATTCTCTGTCACTGTGTTTGACCATGATAAACTCCGAAACTGCTCAATCCATATTGATGATTTTTCTCGTATTGCTAGCTAGGATATGTTGCCACTTAGGACATAGGGTAGGTTTCATTTTAATTTATTATTAGCATATATAAAATCCAGTAATACATACGGTCCCGATTGTGACGGTGTCGGCGCCAGGTGGTGGCATCGGTGGTAACGGCGGTAGCGGCGTATCCGGCGTCAGCTCGAGCGGAGGCGGCGTCGATGGCGCCGGGTCTGAAGTCTGCCCGCCGCCTGGCGCCGACGACGCCGGCGGCGGCGATGGTATTAACGGGGGAGTTCGTATCATCTCCGTCCTGTGGGCAAATAAATATTACAATACAATAACAATGCATTTGTGATTTATAAATAACCCTCCCTGAACTAGGAATGTTATAAATTAACAAACTTATTACATGTAATTTATGATAACTTCATGGAATTTAGTACGGTCTCTTAGAAATCCAGACCTTGATCTGGAGCTCATTGTATCCAAGCTACCCATAAAGTCCCCATGAATAACGCGGGCTAATAAAGAGACTTCTCCGTGGGCAGGCCTTAAATCCGTTGAACATGATATAGGTAACTATAATTACTAACCGCCATCGAACGAATCCAAGCGTCAAGACCAATAGCTGCTGGACAACCCAGATATCCCGGACCAAGAAACCCCTAATTTCTCTTTCTTTATTACCCTGTGTATTACCAATTTTGATTAAACGGACCTGAAGTAACCTTCTTAATTTATTTTATTTTACATAACATCGTTTAATAAAATATTTTTTGTTTGTTATTAAACTTAGCAACTAGGTTGTATTTTTTCTTTTAAGTGCATTGTGTATCAAGTCACTTTATAAGCCACATTGTAATAAAGACAAGTAATTTTTAATATTTACTGTTTTAATTATCTCTAATTGAGATGTTTAGTTGAAAATAAAAGGAAAAAATGAAGAAGGAGATATAAAAAATGAAAAAATAACAAAACTTAAGTATAGTATAATCATACATAATTATATATACATACATAATAGAAAAACATTTTGGAATAGTATTTTACGATAATGTAACACTCCTTACTTTTAATCTGGGACTCTTAAGCCTCGTGTAGAGCTTTGGAAATTGAAAACAAATATTACATCCAAACAAGAGACGATTATAAATGTCACGAAACTTTTAGAAGTTAGCTACGACTAAAATAAACCGTATATGTTTTCGTTATCATCATAATCAGCTTATGAGTACTCCTACTACTGGGGCACTATGGTGTCTGAACAGTTTAGAGAGAATGAGAAAACGTGTTGATCATGGTATTGAACTGCAAGGGTCCTTGGCTATATCTTCAAGATACTAAAAGGACATAATGTTTGCATGGCAGCGTAACCTGATGTGATAAAGTAGAATCACCTTACAAGTGACCGCAAAGACATGAAACACTATTTTAAGGATTGGTGAAATTTTGGTGAATAGAGTTGTAAAAGTCCAAAGAATAGGGGAGAGGAGAGGGAGTCGCCGTTAAAATTTATAAAACTATAAAGCACTAAAGATATTACTGACTATGATGACCGTTTATCATAACAACATAAAGCCGATTCATTTGATATTATGTAAGAAATAAATTAAATCAATAGGAGCTGGTAAGAAATTGGTCAAAATTGTGAAGAGATTTTTAAGAATTTTGAAAAAAATGGAAGTTTAAAAAAACAAGTCATTTCAAATAATTGAATCACATTTAGACTCCAGATGCTATATAAGAAACCATTCACAATATAAAAACTGTGTTAATAACAACTAATTACCATATAAATTACGAAACTGTTCTCCGTGATTTCCGAAATTAAGTTAAATATAAATCCGAAATCCTGAGTAGCCAGCAATGGCTCAGCACCAATGATCTGACTGCGGAGGGGCGAAAAGTGCCGGTAAACATAATTAGCGTGATTCGGCGGCGGGTTCATTAACGCCAACCTGCTGGGGGGGTAAAAGTGGAGGGATATGGGTCAGAGTTGGTAAACTTAGGAATCCTTATCATTGAGAAGTCAACTATCAAATATTTATCATTTTTGCATGATTTCCACATAAAAGCATCGTAGGGAGTGCGTCACATTATAGTTACTACGTAAACAAAACTAATATCGCGAAATCTCGATCAGAATGGAGAATTTTGCATTTGAGATGCTTCAACATCTTACTCGTAAAACGTCCACTGCGGGACAGATATCGCCATAATCTCCATGTTTGACAGGCGGTTTGGAGATCGTAGCTAAAGACGATAACTCGGAAAACTATCCCCATATTTTCATCAGACACTCAGACTTACAAATAGGTGCCACCGTTAAATGATTGATGTACCAAAGAATCGCACTAAGCGACTAAGGTTCCAATTTTGTGATCTGTACCGCTCAAGAGTGAAACTCTTTGCCTGAGTCTGTGTTTCCTGATAAACACAATTTAGGGATCTTCAAGTCACGAGTGAATAGGTATCTTCTACCATCAGGCGATATAGCGGTCAAAAGCTTACCTATTCACAGTAAAAAGACCGCTGCTGCCTATTTTGTGGTCCGTGGGAGGTGTATGGTGATTATCTCTATTAGTAGTTGGTGCTATGCTGTTCTGCTGGACACCACGCCCTTTGAGCGATTTTGATTTATCTTTCATTGTTAATCTCTCGTATCTTTTTTCAATATTTCTTTTTTTTGTTATAAAATAAAGCGTAATATTGATGCTTTTAGTATCCTTAAATTGCTTAGTAATTAATTTAGATTAATATATTAAACTTCATTTTTTATAATTCATATAAATTATTTGCTCACTTTTTGGCCTCATATTATTAGAAAAATATAGCTACATTCACAAGATACACACTTGTGAAACTTGTTCACTTCTTGTATATTTGTTTAAAAGAAGTGGACTGAAGTGAGCAGTGGAGTCTCACATGGGCGTAACGAAAAACACTACCTAACCATTTCGAAATATTAAGTACTCAACCAAAAAGCTTCCTAATACTTTCCTTCTATACATATGAAAAAATCTAAAAATAAATAACAGAACCGATGATAATAAAAAAAAAGCTGTAACAAACAAAAAAAGAAGTACTACCAAATTGAAAATCCCGACGCGGCTTAACGGTTGGCTGTTATTTGCAGATCATTAAAATTTGGTCAATTAATACGCGGTGGTAATTGCAGGGGCGGCGGGTAGTGGGGTCCGGGGTGCACGCTGGGCCCGCGCGGGCAAACAATACTTCCAACATTATCCGTTTGTGTAGATTATATCCACATCATATTTTATACACCACACAATAGTTTGTTTATATTAAGTTCTTTAAACAAAAAAGTTTAAAACATAAAAGAATCGTATGCTATTCTATCTCTTGAAATTGAATTATATAAATAGTTTTGGTTTAACATTTAAATAAAAAACCACTTATTGCTTTATTGATGTTTTGTGTTTCAAAATATCTCTTCAACCCACGTATTTTTGACTAATCGTGCTACAAGTGGTAACCGGTAGCCTACTGATGCTATGTCATAAAAACTAAATAATTTATTTGTTCTTGGAGAGTAGACATTTTTAAAATACTTTCAATAATAGTATTGTAAATTTAAATTGGAACTTTAATTTTTATTTTATATTTAGATAATATAAAAAATACTCTAGTCAAATAAAACTTATCTCTAATAAATGAGATCAAATTCAAGAGTTTTTGTTCAATTGCTGAAACAACAAACCAAAGCAACCTTTAAGTTAAAAATCCCAGCATTTGGAAACCATAAATAACCACAACGCAAAATGGAGTGAGTGGCAGCATACATAATAGCAATCGAATTCACCTCATTGTAATGCATGCGTTTGCAAGTAGTTTGAAAGTACACATTTGGTCATGAACGTAAAGACCATGAGCAGTACAACTTTAATTTTATCTTCCCCACAAATAGGTAAAGTTAAATAAAGCAATTAAAGGTTATTTTTATAAGATATAAAATACGTGTGTAAAAAACAACCACGCCTCCGAGCCCTCAGATGGGATTCGAACCCACGACCTTTCGCAATCCGGGCGACTGCTCTGACCGCTGAGCTACAGAGACGCTGGCAAACGTGTCGAATTTTACAAACGTATTCCAACTTCTACTATGAGCTAGTATCGTTCCACCAATGTTGAACGCTAACTACCTTCAACATTGAAAGTAATATTTTTACAAATATTAAACAATCAATTAAGATGGAACCAGCTATAATTATGTTATTATTTAATTTTTTGCATTCACAATGCAATATTTCTATAAGATATAAAATACGTGTGTAAAAAACAACCACGCCTCCGTGCCCTGATCGCCCGGATTGCGAAAGGTCGTGGGTTCGAATCCCATCTGAGGGCTCGGAGGCGTGGTTGTTTTTTACACACGTATTTTATATCTTATAGAAATATTGCATTGTGAATGCAAAAAATTAAATAAAAACATAGGTTATTTTTATATTTAAAACTTCTTTCAAAACACATATGTATGACGACGTTCTCACATTGTTATAACTCCCACTAGTTTTAAGCGAGTGATAAATTTAATAATACTGCTAATGTTTTATTGACGTTTGAAATACGTTAACAGTAAAAGTATTTTGTCCAAAAATATTCACGGAAATTATATAAAAACATAATATCTCATAAAAGACATCAGAAACACCAGTGTTCCCCGCAAACCTCTTTTAATTTTTTCCGCGCCGGGGCGGCAGTGTACATTCGCTATCTCGATTGATGCTTTTAATTAAGGCAATTAGAAAGATGGGCCCCAGTGTTTGCGTAAAAATCTAAACAAGCCTTATAGGGAGATGCCGCTAGGGATGTGATAAAGTGAAGATCTTTCTATCGACAAACATCGAATTCTGGTTATTGAAATTGAACGCTGGAAATAGCAGTGTAATTGGATAATTTATAGATACAACAGTTTTTAATGTAACAGATTAATAAACAGCCAATCGTACTTTGCTCTTACTTTTTACATTTACATCTTGCCATTTAGATGCGAACATTTGCGTACACTCATATGTTATTTTATATCGAACATTAATGTAAAGGTAATTTAAGTTTAATTTGGTAACAAATTTATAACCGATATTGCAAATAATACATGTATATAACAAGCTGTATCCCATCCCCTAAATAAATAGAACACTTATTGCGAAAAAACGTTTCTAAAAATGGAGCTGAGAGGTCTTAGGGTTGAGTAAAAACAAGAAAACAAACGCATTTAAGATTTTTCGCATTCAAATATTAAGTAAATCAAGAACTATCAATTCCAATCATCATTCGATCTCTATGAAATATCGACAAAAGTTCCATCGATACTCCCTCACGGAGAATCATCGACACCGCCGACGGCGGTCAACACCCGCGGGAGCTTCTCCAAATAATCACGGGAGTGATTGTCAACACACGCACGAGTGTAACGCCGTTATTATTCCTTGTTTTCTTTATGGACCCCCTCCCAGAGGAGATTCGTGTAAAATTTGCTTAGAGGTCAAATGTAATAAAACTTATTTTAGGTAAACCATATGGTTCATCTCTATACACTTCTAAAAATATTTACTCTTGCATTGCAAAACTATTTGAATCTCAAGTATATATTCTTTTCAGTAACCATATATCTACTAAGCAACACGGTTTTGTAAAGCAGAAGCCTTCTATATATTAGTGTATTTAAAATATATCAACTTAGACTTTAGTAAAGCTTTTGACAGAGTTGATTAATCGCTATTATGTCATAAACTATTTTTCTACGGTATGCATGGAAACTTGCTTAGATGGATAATATCATATTTTATTAAACGTAGTCAGTCAGCTTATTGTGAGGGGTTTTTCTGCTATTTTGATCTCTGTCTCCACTGGGGTTCCACAGAGTTCACATATAGAGCCGCTGTTATTAGTTATTTTTGTCAATTAATTATCTTTGTTCCGCATAATTTGTTATATTTTAAAAGGCATAATATATGATTTAATAATACAATAAAAATTAACACAAATGCTTCCTGGTAATGGATAAAAAATATCTAATCTGAAAACTATATCAATTTATACTTTTTAAACAGAATTAGTTTTTAAATTGTGCTTTTTTAAATTATGCTTATCAATATTTCCTCTTATTAATATTTTACTTGATCGCACTTAGTTCATATAAATAATATAAAGTTGTTCACATTACCTCACCGTCAAACTTTATTACGGTCGATCTATCAATGATAATAATGCTAGGCTGTCTAAAGACACCCCTCCCTCTATATTCTTGGAGTACCATCGAAAAATAGTACATTCAACTCAACCTGCTCTCCTCTGTTAATATTAATATCAGACACAGATTCCGTTTGACTAATGTGTTTGCAAATATTAAAACAATACGTCCTTGACAACCCAGTGGTGAGAATTGGCCAGGTTTAAACTGAATGTACTTGTAGTGACATAAAAACAAAGATATATATATATATATATATATATATATATATATATATATATATATATATTCAACTGAAGGTTTTCAAATTTCAAACAAATTTCGAGTTGCTTCCAATATTGAAAAAGCCTTAATTTGATTAAAGTTAAGATATTTTTTAATTCGTAAATGTTTTTATTATTTCCTCTTAGTTTGCTTAGGATTAAATTATATTTCAATTATATTTTAGTTCAAGTACGCTGTTTTAAGTGTAATGATGGCGTGAATATAATTTAAGTAACACTGTCTAGACTAAGTGATCAGTCTAAATTAATGTTTCCCCTAAAAAGATTAGTAAAGTCAACAGCTCATCAACCTACGCAAAAATTTCAAATATTCTTACGAAATACTTCTTCAAGAATCCTACTAATACTGCTCGATATTGGTTGAGAAATAGCATATTGTGGCACATTGGTGCCGTATTGGTCGCCTATACTAAATTTATTTTGCCACTGGAAAAGAGATTGTGTGTGACACATCTTTCGAATCGTATAAGTGATAGTGATGGAAAGAAGCTATATCTTCTATTTACAGATGTCATTGTAAACGCTTAGGCTTTGAATGGTGGCTATAGGTGGGAGACTTGATAACTAAGTATGGTCTCAACTGATTGATCGATTTCATTACTTGGACTTATAAGTATCATAAAATAAACGATAATCATGTATTAATTATATTCAAAACAAGATAAAGCAAAAGAGTGTATGTCCTAAGTTAAGTGACTTGCACCCCATTCATAGATCTTGTTATAAGGGTTTCATACAAAATTAATTCCCAACATCAAAAGCTGGATAAAGTATGCGGGGTAATTTGATTAAATTCAAATGAACATCGCACAGAAACAATGTAAGTAAAAAGTATAAAACTCAATTGTTTGAGAGCTCTCGTCGGGAAACGGGGGAATTGAAAAATAAAAATGAGAATTTCAAACGATTAATGGATGAAAAATTGAGTTATTCGTGTCTTGGAGCCAGCAGTGGACAAACACGGGAGCGAGCATGAGCTTTGCTCACCAAACAGAGCTGGCGTATTCGCATTTTTGGACGGCTGTACGTAAATTAATCTGGCCTAATGTAATTTATCTGATGTACGAACATATGAAATTTTAATAACATGTATGTATAACTATCTTTCGCCTTCTCCCTATCATAAAGCTACATTTTCAGATAAAAAAATAAAACGAATTTCTCGATTTTTTTTGTTTAAACTGCCATCACGTGTTAATAATTAAATCAGAAAACACTCTCTACGCAAAAACATTATGGCAAATTAAACCAAGCTTTTTACAACATCTGTCAATCAAGTTTCCAATTAGCTCTAAATGGTTATCAGGTTACATCATCAGATTGTCTCAACACACATCGTTAACGTCAAAAAGACCTGGGTATCCAGTTAACAGACTTTGCTGTAAAAGTCGAGCCAAGATCCTCGACCGCTCTGAATAATTCATCGCGGGCTGTTGACACTAGGTAATTAAAAAAGCCCGGTCCGCTAAGGGTTGCCAGTTTTGATATACAACGAAAATCGGGTAAAAAGGTCAGTCTTTGTAAAGGGACTGATGAATATGATTTCAACAAATAAGCTTTGAGACGTGCTATGAGAACGCGTAATACCAAATATAAACAAATTCAGTCATGCAATATTTGCCGCGTTCATTGACGTCTAATCGAATTGTATTATAAAACTAAAAAGTGAATCATCATCTCTAAAAAATGTCTTTCCTTAACTAATCAAAGTTGAGATCGTGGGGATATGTAATCCAAGTGATTAATTTCTTATGCGTCCGT
This sequence comes from Calamotropha paludella, assembly GCA_927399485.1. Classification (NCBI taxonomy): domain Eukaryota; kingdom Metazoa; phylum Arthropoda; class Insecta; order Lepidoptera; family Crambidae; genus Calamotropha; species Calamotropha paludella. The sequence goes on along the minus strand of OV656824.1, from coordinate 16,344,645 downwards.
TTTATTTTTAATCATAACCGTATTTTAATATTGATTAAATGTCAGGCACTAAAATACAGAACACATCTTCGAATTTAACATAGATTTTGAAATTAAAACTATCCGGAATTGTCAACCCTACGATTTACGTCGCGCAGTACCCGACTGATTCACTACTATTGATACAGGGTGAAAAATTATATCTTGTTTTTTTCCGTGACTGTTGGTTTTCACTCGGAATGCATTAACGAGGTTTCTTCGATCGAGTTTTATGCAATTCTGTACGTATTATAAATTCATTTATTTCATTAACAAACGCCTATATCAAACACAAATACGGACATGACAAATAATCATGAAACATTGTTGCCGCCGTGTTGATTCATATGTGGTTGCTGCTCATTGTTTTTCCTAACAATAAGGAAATTATAAAAAAGTTTTTTGAAAACCATCATTACCATTATACAAAATTCTATTATCCCTTAACAAAATCTTAGTTAAATGCTCTCGCATAATTTGATGGCTTAAAACTTGCATATAATTAAATTCAAAACTTAAGATTAATAAGTTAAAAAGCAAACTGATTTTCAATTGTTTCTTATATCCATGAATTCACACACCATCATTCACACCAATATTGGTTTTTACACTTTATACAAGAAAGCAGTCAACAAACGGTTATTTTTCAACTACGGATACTTTACAGTCTTAAAATGAATTGTGCTGCCATCTACCGGTAGTGACGAGTACTAAATTATACCTCAAACCTCCTTCTGGTTCTACGTAGTTCCCACAAAGTAATCAGTATTCTGTCAGTAATAGCTAGCTATTATAACTTTGCATATGTTCTCTCGCGTATTACAGTAAATGTACGATTTTTTCTGAAAAATATTTAGACGTAAAGCAACTTCCTGTAATCTCATAATCTACTTAAATGATTTTAGTATAATTATGATAGTAAATATATTTAGATCCTTTCTGTGACAAAACTCTGCCCTAATATAAAAGGAAACTCAACTGAGATCCGCTTCAAAAATGATGCGATCTCTGTCAGACATTTAGAAAATAAAAGAGACAGCATCAGTCCACGTTTAATAAGAGAGTGTGTCATTTAGTCGATCATAAACTTTTTCTGTCCCTTTAAAAAGGTAATATACGTGAATAGATTAATTTCGAGGTTATTATGCTCCAGGGGTTGAGCTATTTGTTTCCCATAGATGATATTGAGTGCAGAGATTTGTAGGACTACAGAAAACTTGAGTTTCTCTCAACATTTTTTAAGTTTATCAACTTTTTTCACTTTTAGTACGGCCAGGATGAATTGCCTCTAATATTAGGGGTATTTCCCAAAGGTTGCCTATGAGATCTTGTTGTTTAGCAATAAGGCCTAATATAATTTGTATACTTTTCTTTATCGTTCTTATCTTTTTAAACGGTTTTTTCTGTATCATATCTTTATGTATAAAGCATACTTTATTAATTCTTATAGTTAGTGTGGGAGCCTAATGACCTGTAACACAGATATCTCTAGCTCAGGCATCAGTCTCACACAAGCAAAAAGTGAAACTGTAATTTAAGTTTGTAAACTTATCTAATTTTGTGATGAGAAATAAATTACATTTTATTATAATAACGCATAAATGCCCAATATTTTATCTGTAATAATAAAAAGAATAATAAATCCATACCTTGCAGGATGAGCAGGTGCTGGTGCCGCGGGAGGCAGTATGCAAGACAGTCCATCTTCTAAGCTGGGCTCCTTGTCAGCCGCTCGCTGCGTCGCTCCTAAAACCACAATAACATAAATAAAGGGATTCTTAAAGGACAGGTGTGTTTTATCAAAATTTTTGGCTTATAAACCCCTCGGTCTAGTTTATTAGCTGCTTTGACACTGAAACTTTTTTCAACTGGACCCGCATAGTTGACAAGGTTTCTATTGCGTTAATGGTCACATTATAATTATTTCGTGTAATGTAGATACCTCATCCCCTACCTACCCAAACTCTTCAAGAATGGCACAAATTTTAATAGTAACATGTTATTTCAGTTTTTCGTAACATAGTCAAATACTTTTCACTTAGATTGATACAAACAACTTTTGTAATATATATTAAATCGAACTGTAGGGCCAGATGATTGTGTGATGAATACGGGCATTTTTACCATATGGTAAAAATGCCCGTATTCACCACACAATCATCTGCGCCTACAGTTCGAGTCCCAGAAGAGTAAAAAGGCAGGTTCGTTACCAATATATACAGGGTTGTTACATAAATAAATAAATTGTAGACAACCCACACCATGGTTTGTTACATAAATAAATAAATTGTAGACAACCCACACCATGCTCATTATTGATTCTTGCTATGCTTATTATATTTTAACATACATATAATCACGATTTTATTCTCACAAGGGTATGCAGAAATCATAGATTTGCATTTTCCCCGATTCTGATATATATCTATTGGTTCAACTCCCGTCAGAGCTTTCATGCAAGCTCGTTGGTAACGTTCGTACTTTTGACCTGGCCTTTTTCAGGACATCTTCTGTCTGATGTCTGAAAGTTCGCTTTGTATGTTATATTTTTGCTCATCAAATAAACATTTGTCACCAGAATTCAAAGCCAGGCCGGTTGCTGGAGATAAATTGGTCCCATTTCGTTAGAACATCTAAAAAAATTGCCAAAAGTGAAATGAGAGGCATCTCTTTTTTCTATTTTGAATGTGTTCGCTCTTGATCCGAATCACTCTTGATTGAATCGAGCCCGAGGTCCAAGACAGGATCCACGATAGAACAAGCTAACCCAAAAGGTGCCTATTCACCCTGGCTTTAAAACGGACGGGTTATAAGTACTCGGGTTTACCTTGTGAGCGTTGTAGGCGTGTGGTGACACCTGCTGGTAGGTCTGGTTCAGGTGCAGCTCTAGGTGGATTACGTGCCGAACGGCGTTGCCTTGGCTTTCGGAGCAACTGCTTGTAATTTTCAGCCTTCTTCGACAAGTAGTAGAACCTGTGTGACAGCGTAGGGTTAGTAGATACAAACCGATACGTATAAGTAAGTGTCCCATTACCTATAGGAGGGCATCATTAGACAATGATATAATGACAGTTCAATTTGAACATTACTTTCTTAATTAGAGATATGAAAGATTAAGATCAGTTACATGAGCGTAAGACCTGGACTATGTTCGCGAAACATCAAAATCTCTTTTGGTAACCTGAAATATGTAGAGATGGCGCTGATATATAGCTTAAGAAACATTTGAAAAAAATTATAGTTTCGTGAATTGGCACTATTGGAAATGCACGGATAGCAAGAGGTTGTAGGTTTGAGGCCCATCTGAGAAAAAAGCTCACTGCAGAAAAACAAGTTTCAAACGTTTAAAAACCAACGAACCTGACACAATCTCGTACACTCTTGCGAGGTAAGAACGAGGCTATCTGTCCGAAGTTCTTCGGATGTTGTAGGTACTTCTCGCGGAACACTTCTCGTTCCGCCGACGACCACACGTTTCGGTTTTGTAAACCTTTGTGTTCTGCCTCCATGTCCATACACCGTCCTGGCGAAAAGCATATAATAATTTAGATAGTTTTCTTATAAATGAACTAGCCGTGCCCAGCACGCATTTAAATGTATTAAAACCCTAATAACTGAACTATCCTGTCAGTGAGTCTCGTTAAAATCACTCCATTCGTTTCAAATACTAATTCACGCGAATTTAAGGACTTTTTAACTCCTCCCCCTTCTTGTCACATTTTTAGAACCCCCACCCCCCTGATGAGACGTTATACATTTTTAAATTTTATGCATGAATTTAAAAATAGTCAAAAAAAGAGCTATTTTCATTTTTTTCTTATTTTTATTGAATAATCTTTTACGAGTAATTTAAAAAAAAGTGTTATATGTACTGTATTTATTCATATGCATTTGGGAAAAGCTGTTATTTTGAAATTTCATACTTTCAGTTTTGTTTATTTATATAGATTTATAAATTCACCATAAAGTTTGCCGCGCCATAAATGAACAAGAAAAAATCTACTATGAAAATTGAAGGACAAAATTATATACGTCCCCTCTGACGGTTAGACACCGGTTTAACTAAAAAAAATTAAACGCTTGGTATGAACTATATTTATAAAGCAATATCGTGTATCAAATAACACCATTCCCCCTATAAGACACCTAATGTCCTACAGAGTCAGGAAAACAGATCTATGTATCGTATTCACAGATCTGGAAAAAACGTTTGAACGAGTCCTGTGAGCACTAATTTTGCAAGTGTTACTTAATCCAATTGATATCAGAAAACTACATAGGACCGATAGACAAAAGAGTTCGGAGTCCGGCAGGAACTAGCATAGAGTTTCAAACTGATGTCGAGACTCATTAAGGTTCAGCCCTTCCCTTAGCTCCTTGTGATGAACTACCTGACGACTATAATACAGGAGCCGGTACCCTGGAAAATTTTTTATATGGACCCGTTAGCCTTGTAAGAAATTCTTAAACAAATGGAGATCATCGTAGGAATATGCAGACCTGCAGGAATAAGCAGGGAAAAAATGCAAAAAAAGACATACATTGTGTTTCTCGGGCTCAGTTAACCAGCACGCAAGCTGGTATATCGGCAGCGTACTATCTTAAGATGATAAAATAGATGGTGATATACCACATGGTGTGAATACATGATTCGCGACATAACCACAATTACAAACCGACTGCACTATGGGGTTAATGCCATCGATCTCACTTTTTCATATACTTTGAAACATGCTAGTTTGAGCGTTTAGCTGACTATAGGATATTTTATTGAAGGCTAGCTGATCCAGCCACGCATTGCTGTGTTATAAATTAAAATGAAAGTTATTGTATATCCTAAGTCAGATCAAATCCAACAAAATGAAAAAAAAAACTTCAAAATGGATTAATTAGTATCGGAGTTCATCGCGGTCAAACACTGTGACAGAGATTTTTTATATACATATTACATAGATAGACTATCAGTCCCGGCAGATGTCATCTTGTGAACATATCGAATCTAACGCACACAAAATATTTCATCACAATAGCTCAATCATATACAGACGTACTAAGATCGCTTTACGGGATTCAGTAATAGTGACTCACGGTTTGTGTCGATGTAGACGGGCGTTGTATCTCTGGGGTCTCGTAGTAGTGGTGGTACGACGGTTAAGGACCGCATCTTCTTATCTTCGTGCTCTTGTTCATGGAGGCCGTCCGCTATTTCTTCTAATTCCGCCTCGGATTTGACCCGCGCGCCTAAGCGGTTAAACCGCTCCCGTTCTTCCCGCTGCTTTCTTAACTCGGGGAACACCTGGAGACAAGGAAGCAAAACATTTAAATATTTCATAACAAAAATAAAATTATGTTTGTTTTAACAAGTTTTTACTAAACATTTCAAGCATGTAAAATAAAAACTATAACAATCAAATACTAGTAAAATATAAACTCACAGATGAGTCTGTTTTTTTTTTAAATACAATAAACTCATTAACTTAGTGAAGATATTCACAATTAGGGGTTTCTTATGGACTCCAAGAGAGATATTTACAACATCTTTTTTTGAAAATATAATATCTTGACACTATATTTCCACTAAACCTTGTGGTAAGCTAGTCTCTTATGCAGAGATTATAGAAATGATTTAACATGTTCCACAGTTAAACCAAAAAGATAGCATACATGTCAGTATTAACCTATTGAGATAAGCTTCCCGCTCCTGCCAAGTCCTAACCTAGATATGCTATTGACTTTCCATAGCGCCGCTTTGAACGAATCTATGTTTAACTATATCTCACCTTCTCGAAGAACTCCCTGTTGCGTGCGTCCTTGGCTTTCCTTTTCTGCCCCTGCTCGATGCGTTCCACTCGCCGCAACCACTCTGCGGCGCGGGCGCTGTACGCCTCTGCCAACATGTCTTCACGCTGCAATGACACACTTAATGAGCTATGTTGTTCTATAAAGTGTTATCGAAAGGCGTTTTTACTGATGATACAGAGTGTGCGTTGCACACGGGCGCCGAGCACTTTCAATCACTTCAATGTCAATAAATGGTAATCGTAAAAAATGGACTCTCCATATCAAATGATCGATCAGCTGATCGAGTGAGAATAGAAAGTCGTTTTATTTACAATTTCAACTTATAACATTGATATACCTAACCTCTATAGAGACGTGTATGTTTCGGCTTGTTAGGGATGTTTACCTTGTATAATTCTAAATACAGTCAGTCAGCACATAATGGCATCCGAAACTTGCAAATTTGTTTAATGGATTTTCAATTTAATCCTCAATCAATAGAGTTTATTATCCATTGTGGAATTTTGACGGTTTGTGGTTATGTGCTGTTATTTGTACCTATTTCATTTTGACCACGCGCTTACTAGAGGGCGCTAGGGTAATGATTGCACAGGGGCGCTATATGGGCTAAAGACGCCTCTGATGTTATCTCACAAATCTGTAAACTTTGAACAACTCAATGTAGTGCACAACGTTAGAGAACCTTTAAATCTCTCAATTGGCATGTATCTACAAATTGTATCTGCTGTATATTAAACCTTTTATCGACAAATGAGTCTTATTTTGTAAACCTTTGTAAATTTAACTTGTAGCTAAAATAATGGAAACAAAACTAAATGCTGCGGCTGTGCTCGGCATAGATTTTTATATTATTCTTGTCTTCGAATCGAAGTTCGTGAAGTTTGTATTACTTTTTTATTTATTTTTACTAGGTATGTTAAACTAACATTTAGAGCTAAGTGATATGGAGGTAACGTAAGGTCAAAAGTAACGTAAAATATTACAAAAGTAACATTCAAGCAACGCACTCACACACTTAAACGAAGATCAATAGGCTACGTAATCAGTTCGTAAAAAACAGAACAAGGCTGCTATTTTTTCCCCGTATTATTTCTTATAGAATCGTTAATTAACACGTAAGGTGTTAATAGCCGCTGTGAAGGTGTTCATTTAACACCAATTGTGTTGTAAAAAATTTGAGTTCAATAGTTTTTACAAAACTCGAGTTTGAATATTCGATTCGAGGAAACCGCTTCTCAACAAAATATCGAGTACGATAGGTAGACGTCTTTCAAGCGAAACTCCAGTATATCTAATGGTTAACACGGTTCTTGAAAATTTAAACATTATTTTTCCCAAATACAACACCAAATTATACTACAGATTAAAGCCCCTCTCCATAACATGGCTCAGAAAGTCAATAGACTGGAGTACCCACTCATGTCAAGCTGGAATCAAGGAAAGTCTGTAATATGCGAGTTAAGTCTAAAATATTCTTAGACTTCTGGGCTCAAATTTTCTACAATAATAGCTTCAATCACAAATAAAAATTTAAAAACTTTCAAATAACAGTTAAATATTATTCTATTTAAAAAGGAATCACAAAACTCTTTATAAAGATCCGCTTCATATTCTGCAAAAAACAAGACTAATGACTGACAAAGAAACACAAGCAATAGATTATTATAGTTATTTGCAGTTGTCAGTTATTAATATTGACGTGATGTTATTGATGAAGATAAAATACGATCAGATGATGATATTTTTATTCTGCAAAAAGTGCAGTGTACGCAATATATTACTTACGGTCGAGAGATTCCCTTGGTAACTTATGTTTAGGTATATTATTGCTTATTATTAAGTTTAAAACAAATCTATATTTTAATAATAGACACTGTGTAAAAAATTTCACTGTGATAGTGAATTTTTTAAATATTTTAGTAGAATAAAAATGTTCTATCTTAAATAATGTAATTATGCAACTCGTAACTAAAAAAGAGAAGACTAGTTACTTATTCTCGGTAAAGGTCTCTCGATATTGTTTGACCTCTTGTGGTTCACTCCAAGATTGACAGGTAAATGGTTATTTATATAAGTAAAATACCTATAAGTTATTCGGCCTTAGGTAAATAGATCTAGCGTAGACAATTTAACCAGCTAGCTTTATTCAATTCAATAAATTATTTATGTAAATCTACACTAATATTATAAAGACGAAAGATTTGTATTTTTGCATGTTTGTAATGAATAAACTCAAAAACTACTAAGCCGATTTCAAAAATTCTTTCACCATTGGAAAGCTACATTTACGCTGAGTAACATAGGCTATATTTACTGCTAGAATTTTTTTTAAAGAATTTTGTCCACCCGTGCGAAGCCGGGACGGGCCGCTTGTTATAATATAAATTACTATTATTCTCGGTTGTACATGCCATTTTAGCAGCATGTTTGAGATAACAAAGTATAACCCTATTCTGTATTTAAGTGAACACATATAATTAGTAAAAGTGTGGTACCTACTGGTGACTACTATTTCTTACAATCACACAAATTAGCCTAGCCCAAAGAAGGCACTATAAAGGCTTGTTTTATGGATACTAGGGTAACTGATAGACATACATATCCATACCTGATAGACATACATAGACATACATATACCCATGACACAGGTACAAATGGTCGTATTCAGTACACAAACATCTGCCCCCTCTGGGACTTGAACCCAAGACCAAACAGTTGTCAAATGTTAGTTTGCTGAAATACATCATCACTTGGCTGACTTCCCCTTTTTTTAAGACAAATACTTTCAGCAAATATAACATTACGAAATGATTGTAACACGTATAATAACAAACACGGTTAGAAAATTTAGTATCCGTTACTTATTTAACTTAGTTAAGAAGTTTTCACCAGCATCATCTGTGATGGTATATCTAAGCAGGTTAATCTATCCAAAAAATTCTTATTAGAAAGAAACTCTAGTTTTAGGCATTAATAAAGTTTATAGGTGAAATTTTCTTAGCTTGTGCCAACAGAAAACCATAGCAGGAGATATCGGACATTCGGTAAGTATTAGTAGGTTGGTATTGTTTAGCCGTGGCAAATGAATTGTATACGCTGAACCATGTCATAATGAATTAATTTACAACGAATGGACAATTTAACAAACTATTTTTTTTAATATTTAGACATGGTAGGAAATTTCTTGTTTTGTTTGATTGTTCTGATTAGCAATAGTGTAAGTGTATATATCTATTTGTGTTTAAAATATTCTTATACGATTCTACTTACTAATAATTAAAAGTTTTTTTTCGTTTAATAAATTATCTATAAGTATAGATGTTCAATGGGCCGCAATTTGCAATCAGTGTAGAAATTTATTAATTATTTAACAAATGTGGAAAAACACTCGTATGTATGAGCCTTCCATCAAAAGAAGGTGGATTATTAGATTAATATATATTTAAGGTCCCTATTCGTGTCTTGTAATCGAAATTAAATGTTTATCTATCTTATAAAGTGAGCTACTTACCCTTTTTTCCTATTTCATTCATAAGAACATCCTGTGTAGTAGGACCATAAAAGGAAAATGAATTATAAACTGGTGATATTAAAGACAAATATATTTTATTTTCTGAAAGATATCATTAAAATTACAGTAGCTCAGCATATTTCGCCAGAGGCCCGATTTATAAAGCAAAACAATTCAATCAATTAGTATGAAAAATTACAAATTACTATGTTATCCATCATAGTAAAGTCCATAATGAAAATAATTAAATACACTCGAGAGCAATGAATCCGGGTCACTTAAAGAATCCTAAAAATCTCGGAAACTAAAAATGCTAGGTTAATGCAATAAATTGTATTTAATAGACAATGTAATACTCCTTAAATGAAGGTATTAAAACTTCTTAGTTATTGTAAAGTTATATCATAAAAAAATCAAATTTGAAAAAGGGCCACTTTCGAAGATGGAACTACGAAATTACAGCATTTGGTTTTGCTTTTGTTTGTAATCTGTCATTTATGTGGGTACATAAACCATGTTGATAGTGCTCTATATTCATTATTCAAGCTGAAATTATATCGCTTACGCCTGAAGAATGCACCAGAATACTTACAATGCTGGAAACCGGCCGGAGTCAGCGCGATACAGCCAGGACTGTCGGTGTGTCGCTGTCAACAGTACAAAGAGTTCTCCGACGTTACGAAGAAACTGGTTCTAACCTACGCAGACCAGGAACGGGCAGAACCAGGTGTACCACAGCACGAGAAGACCGATACTTGGTGAACACCATGCTTCGAAATCGCTTTCTCACAGGAACTGAACTCACCAATCAGTTTCGACGCCTCGGAGGAAGTAACCCAAGTGCATGGACAGTAAGACGTCGGCTTGCTGAATCTAACTTAAAACCCCTTAGACCTGCAAACGGCCCTAAACTGGAGCGTGGGCATCGTATTTCAAGACTAAGATATGCCCAGAGCCACGTAAATTGGAGTATTGAAGATTGGTCAAAAGTTATGTTCTCCGACGAATCAAAATTTATGCTCTACAAGCACGATGGAAGACACAGAGTGTATCGAAGACCAGGAGAAAGATTCAAGCAAGCATGCATCGAAGAAAAAGTAGCCTACGGTGGTGGGTCTGTACTTGTGTGGGCCGGAATTTCTTCTGAAAGTCGCACAGAGCTGGTGATCATAGAAAACGGCTCTTTAACTAGCGTAAGATATGTGGAAGAAATCCTCAATGATCACGTTGGTCAATTTAGGTGAGGATGCTATATTTATGCATGACAATGCCCGACCTCATACAGGTAGGATTGTGAATGACTACCTTCAAGAGATGAACATTACTCGTATGGAGTGGCCAGCGCGCAGCCCGGATATCAACCCGATCGAGCATGCTTGGGACGAGCTAGGCAGATGCGTAAAACAACGAAACCCTCCCCCAATCACGCTTCGTGAGCTCAAAATTGCTCTCACAGAGGAATGGGAGAATATTCCCCAAAATCGTATAAGGAACTTGGTGTACAGCATGCCAAACCGCGTAAACGCAGTAATGGAAGCACGAGGAGGCAATACGAAGTATTAAAATTCAAGAAAATCGTAATAAAGTTCAAACATTTCATGTTTCCTATTTTTGTTTTAAGGAGAGATCAGCAGTTTTTTTCTTTATGTAATTTTGTGTTAATAAAATGTATGGTGACTCATATTAGGGATGGCGATCTGAGATCGATTAATCGAAGAATCGATTTTTCAGGTCGAAAAGATCGATTTAAAAAATCGATATGCTGTACTGAATCGATCCGGTGAATCGATATTTCACCCTTGAAAATCGGCGTTAGATTTTTTTATTTTGGTAAAAACCATAAAATTATTTACAATTAGTTGAATGTACCCGTAATATTGCGGTTTTACCGGTTAAAGGGTTAATTACTTAAAAACTCGCTGGATGGCTGTGTGGCTCACATTCACTCAATAACCATGTTGTATATAAGTATCATGGGATCATCTGCTCCTTGTGAGCGCCTTTTTTCAATTGCCGGCAACATTGGAAGTGATGAGCGGAATCGCTTGGATCCGAAAAGACTGGACAAACTGTTATTTTTAAAAAGTTTAGATTTAATGGGATTATGGGAATTTAAACTTTTTCATGAAATAAAAATCGATATTTTGGAAATCGATCTTTTTGGCCTTGATTTTTTTGTGAATCGATTCATCTGCTTACGATTCAGATCAATTTAAAAATCGATCTTTTTCGGAAAGAATCGCCATCCCTAACTCATATTTTTTTTACTTTCATTTAAGGAGTATTACATTGTCTATTAAATACAATTTTTTTGCATTAACCTATCATTTTTAGTTTCCGAGATTTTTAACATTCTTTAAGTGACCCGGATTCATTGCTCTCGAGTGTATAATATATTTTACCACTTGGTGCAATGGTAGCGATACTACCTTTCGCACCTGGGTTCGAGTCTAAATGGGGCAAATGTGATGGATACGAGTTTTTGTACCTGAGTCATGGGTATTTATATTTATTTCTACAAATATTGCATATCTATCTAATATTTATGTCTTCCCGTTACCCTAGTATTAATAACACAAGCCTTATAGTGCTAACTATGTGGCTAGGCTAAATGATATGAATGTAAGAAATACTTTATATATAAAATTCCTGTTTGCAGCGTTTGACCGTGATGAACTCCGAAACTTCTGAACCGATTTTGATCATTTTTTTTTCATTTTTCTGGATTTGTTCCGACTTAGAACACAGAATAGATGTTACTTTAATTTATAATATAGCAACGCGTGGTCGGGTCAACTAGTTATAAAATATAATGTGAAATAGATACCTTCTCCGCCTCTTTCCGTAGGCGGTGTATGTGCGCTGCTAGGCGTCGGCGGAACAGCCGGTGGCGTCGGATGTTCTCGTGGTAGACGGCGGTGTCCGCCGGTTGGTTGTACAGAGGCCACTGCACCGCAGGGCCCAGATGCGATAACACCGCGTGCGCTGACGCCGCCTGTGAATTATTACACCACGGTATTTGATAATTATAATTAAAATATTTTATACTAACATAGCTCTAAGTTTCTTTGTTACTAACCATAATGAGACATTGTTTCTTGATTAAATAGATGATTGAATTATATTCAATTGTAAATATAGATGATTGAATTATATTCAATTGTAAATATAGATGATTGAATTATATTCAATTGTAAATATAGATGATTGAATTATATTCAATTGTAAATATAGATGATTGAATTATATTCAATTGTAAATATAGATGATTGAATTATATTCAATTGTAAATATAGATAAAATGTATGGGATTCGTACCCGCGTTTTAGCCACTTTAGCCAGAAAGACGTGGGTTTCATATATGTTAATGTTTTTAACAAATTTTTCTCTATAGAAAGAGTTTTTCACTTCCTTTAATGCAAAAAAAAATAAAGTAAAGTGCAACGGTAATCATTCTACTGTACACCAATGTCATGATCGAATCCTGGTTTATATACAAATATAGATTTAAAAATATACATTTATATACTAACTAGCTTTCCGCCCGCGGCTTCGCCCGCGTGGAATTCGGTTATATGGCGGTATAAAGCACAACTATAAGAAAACTTCTCATTCCCACGGAAAAATCTAAGAAGCGCGATGTAACGCTGGATACAATTAGTTGTTAAACCAAAACTGAATGGTACACTACGTTATATGTTTTCCCTTGTGGAGCAAAAACATGCAGATTTTGGGCACTGGAAACCCGGGAACACGCTACATAGAGCTGACCATGCGAAAAACAATGTTTTTCCAAGTGTACTCCAGCAACCCTTAGAGTTTGGCCTTGTGCTTTATTAATGGTCATTGCAAATGAAACCCTTATAGGAAATTGTAGTCTTTTAAATTGAAATGGGAGGTCTGTTGGAATAATCGGAATCCGAGGAATGAGTCATTAAGTGAATCATTTAGCTTCAAAATTTACATGTTCATATTCGTTTGCAACATATAAGTAGATGTAAAAAAAACAGTTTAGACGATAAAACAAATTGTACGTCATCCCTCGGGAATTCCTCATTTTCAGAAATTCATTATCGTATCATTTAGCTTCTAAATTTACATGTTTATATTCGTTTGCAATATTTTACCTTGTTTTAGACGACACACAGCGCCATCTACAATCCATCCATCAAGCAAACAATATTTTTGTTTTTCCTCGGGAATATCAATTTTTCCAGGATAAAAAGTACCCTATTATTTAATCCGGACTTTTATCTTTACGTCTGCAAAATTTTAAAGCAATCGGTTCAGTAGTTACGGCGTGAAAGCGGAACAAACAAACAAACAAACAAACTCACTTTCCCATTTATAATATTAGTAAGGATTAATGAATTTGTAATTTATGGTGTAGACAGCGCGCAGCTATATTTGGGAGCGTTTATTAACTTGCAAAGATTGATTACTAATATACAGAGAAAATCCTTTTGTATAAAATTCTCTACTTATGTTAGCTTCAACTCGAAACAAGCAAGCAAATTGAAAGGTGACGATCGGTTGCTCGGTTAATAAATGACAGTTTGTTATCTTAAAGCAATTCGTAAAATCAATCTATTGCTACATAAAATAATCCCATTTTCATCACAAAGCTGAGGATCTAAAACCCTCCACGGAACTTACCTCACTGATTATACAGACATATCACCCCATACGCATTCAAGCTAAATTTTGTGACAATAATTCTATCATCGTGATGTTGGTCTACGGACATCTACTCCCTTGTGAGAAAGAATACAACAGTTAATATTACATTACATTGATCCGATCAGTTATATTACCAGTACTTAACCTGAGACTAATAAGAAATTCGTTCATCGTCTACATAGACCCGCAAAATAATAGAACGAGATGACGACACTGTGAAAGGGGAGTACATTTTAGGAATGATAGTCATCAAGACCTTAGTTGGAGCGAAGCTCCCATAGACCAGCTTCAATGACGAAATGTATGTGACACCATAACTCTATGAGTTCTTAACCGATTTTCGTATTTTTTGTAATGAATCAAACTAACAGGTTTTTAAAATTCGTAAATATAAAAAATATTTGAGCAAAAAAAATTTCAAGCTTCAGCATATATACACCAAGCTCTCTAGAAGTTATATTTTTGAAACCACCAATCCTCTCCGCTCTAATATATAGCTAGCTAGCACCATATAAATATATGGTGCTAGCTAAACTGCTGCTTAGCGACTGTATTGACCAAGTTAAAGTTTTCAGTGATTTTTTGGAGTGAAATGCACCTTTTTCCTGTTGTCGGCGTAAACGCACTGGGCGAGGCTTCGATGTCGAGGCGGCGCCTCCTCGGGCTCCTCGGCGCGTGCCGGCTTCGACGCTGATTGCTCCAACTCTTCTTGCTTCTTCTTCAGCTTGGAGAGCGTCGCCTCCGACAACGCCATCTCGCGGTCCACCTGCGAATTAGCAACACATAATCATTAATGTAAGCACACTTAAACACATTTTTTCAGTTTAGGTTTACAAGTATATATATTCATTTGAACCGGATTTAAACAGAACTGATCTCAGGGATGCAATCACTAGTTCCATCTAAAGCGAGGGTAAATGCAACGGTAGCGATCTTACCTTTCTCATCGACGGTCTTGTGTTCGAATTCCGGAGGGGCAGATGTTTCTGTGATAATTATTACATAGATATGTAATATTTATAAAATTTAATATATGATACATAGATATGTATCATATATATATGTATGTGTGTCTATCCGTTACCCTAACATCCATAACACAAGCCTTACAGTGCTTACTTTGGGCTAGGCTAATTGGTGTGAATGCAAGAAATACTATTATTATTATATTATTGAGTTGTGAATATAATTAGCATGCTGTTTTTGTCTGTTTTATTTATTACTAGTCCTACCTCGCGATCTATGGTTATAGAATATGATTACTAGGTATTTATTTATTAGTTAGTTAGTCCAGACAGTAACCCTTAAATTGTGTAAAAGGCATGATTAAATTTAAAACAGTGTTCTCAAAAATATAATTGAAAAGATTAATTAATCCAAAGAAAACTAAGTACAAATAATACAAACAGTAATAAATTATAATTTTTTATTAAATTGTGATTGCTAAGATAATTGACTTTTACAATATTGGAACCAACTCTTGAAATTTAAACTTTTCGATAAATATATCAATCTCAATGATTATGCCATAGCCAGTAATCCACCGTACACCCCCATTCATTCATTATTATCAAGGCCGTAAACCAGCTTACATAAAATATATATTTAATCACAAATAAAAAATATAGAAATAAAAATCTATCAGGTTTGGAATTGATTATTCGAGGAAATTAATATGTCGTGTAAAGAAGTTCGAGGAATTGATAAATATTAAACAGCAAAAATCCGCGAATCGTTACGATAATATTACGGATTTAGCCTTAAGCATTGTGTTATGTTAATACGAAACCAAAACGCTACTTACTGTATAGCGAATAACGCGTTTCGGAACTCTTTTTTATCATAATAATATATTTCTTACATTCACACCAGTCAGCCTAGCACAAAGTAAGCATTATAAGGCTTGCGTTGTAGATACTAAGGTCACCTATAGACATACATACACGATACATGTATATGTAATATTCATAGAAATATATATAACTATCCATGATTTAGATACAAATGCTCTTATTCATTATACAAACATCTTCCCTTTCCGCGTCTCGAACCCAGGAACGTCGGTGCCAAAGACAGGATCGCTACCGTTGTGTCAAACAGTCGTCGAAGTGCATTAATTATTTGCATTTATTGCTAAAGAGGGTTCTGATGTCTGAAAATTAAACTAATAGAGTCGTGTTTTATTACGCGAGTCACTTCTGGTTTGAGCAAAGTAAGGCTCTAATTTCTTTAACGCATAAGAAAACGGATTCAATTTCTAGTGATTATCTAGTCTTGCTACCGTCCAGCTTTATGGCATGGTACCATCATGGAACCCAAGTTAACATGAATTTCGTTTTCATAAATGACTCAGTCGGCAAATGAACCCCAGAGCTTATAAATAGCGACGTTTAAAATCAGCGTGCTTTCTGTACCTTGGATATTTGTTGCAGCAAGTCATCCTTGGTGGTGCGAAAGCTCTGGTCTTCCACCGTGGGCTCCGAGGGCGGGTTCGGAGATAGTTCCACGGTATTATACGAGTTCACCGACTCCTGGAAAAAAAGAACAACCGATTAATCTTAGGCTCCAAAAGAAATTTGATTTTCTCAACAAGAATATTTCTGTCGACAGCACATCAAGCACTTTAAACATTTTTTTGAAGATGTGTATGCCAATATTTGTATTAATTTATCATTAAAATAAAATTCGACTGGAAATCTACAAAATTTATCTCTTATTTCTTAATTTGACAACTTTTTTATCTCTAGTCGGCCCTCATGTCACATACAGTTGTATCTCACAAGAAATAAAAATAATTTTAATAAGTAACACAAAATTATCATCTCAATATACTTGTTGTCGTCCAAAAAGAGATGTTATTTTTTCTCTTTTACAATATATTTAAAGGTTTAACTTAAGGAACGTCCACCAATTAAGCAAATAAAAACGCTTTTTGACTGTTAATGTAAAGATACAAAAAATGAGATATTCCTATTTGCAACGCTAGTGACGTAGTGTACTGTGGATACTGTACAACGATTATAATAGTAATACTGGTATTGTTATGAATGAGGACAAGTTTTTTTCAATAGGTTTAGTAGGATTTAACAGCTGTCCTTGCACCTTTACGCTTATAAATGATGAAAATGATGATACTTCACCGTGACTTGTAGGTGTGACTGAGTTGCAATAGGCAACAACATAATTGCGAAAGTTCACGGCAGACATTGATGATACAATGAGACCAATTTTACGCCATCTGTTGTGCAAAGCTCTTCTACATTACTGTCTCGTTTATACTATTGGAAAAATGTGGGCCATCGCCATCAACTGACCGACAACTTCCCCCTACCTCGGAAGTCCACATTAACACTTATTCTCTATCAATACTATAGTATCCTAAGGGGTTAGTACAAGAACAAAGCAACGGAGGAGTCTAGCTATCAGTTCTTTTTAAAGGAAATTCTCGTTAACACCTCGTTCTAAGCTAAATGCTTGTTTTACAAGTGGATGTGGACCCTACATCTGTAGTCTATCGGCGAAGATTCGAGGATCTATTTTAAAGCTAACATCTCAAGGCTATCGGCGACTGGCACCGTTGGAGGATGCTTGTAATCACGAATCTTACGGAAGATACCGATTACTCACCCTAGTATCAACCCTGAGGGGCTGGTGCATTGGTAACGGTGTGGGGGGCTGTCGTTCCACGCCGAACCTGATCTTCTTGAAGGGCGGCGGGTCTGCGGGCGGCGGGTGGTGTGGCTGCGGCGCGGCGGGCGGCAGGTACGCCCCGCCCAGGAGCGACACCCGCCCGCCGCGGTATTCGCCCGCCGCGCCGCCACGCACGTAACTACTGCCATCCCTGAAAACACCAAAATTTAATTAGGTACATACATACAACCAGCAGGCAGAGATCATAGATTTCCACATTCATTTTGAAGTGCTTTTTTAAGTACATAATTAACTTAAAAATATAGTGTACACAAACAAATATCAAGAATTATTTTCACTTCTATTTGACGACCGCTTGATACTTGAGCGATCATGCCTTTCTCAACGACGGTTCAGGATTCGAGTCCTGAAGGGGCAGATATTTGTGTAATAATTACCAATATTAGTATCCGAGTCAAAATATAGATAATTCTTATAATATTACTTATTTATGTATCATATATGTATGTATACATACATACGTTACCCTAATATCCATTACACTAGGTACTACAGTGCTATATTTGTGCTGTATTTGTGCTTCTGTATTTGTGCTAGGTTTATTAACGTGAATGTAAGAAAAGATAATATTATAGTTAGCCTAGCCTCCAGTGAGTTCTGTAAGCCTTGTATTAACAAAATATGCAAGAAATATCCATGACCAGGTAATATTCCTGTATTAATCATACGAACATCTGCCTCTTCTGAAAGTCGAAACCAGGACCGTCAGTGCGAAAGGCAGAATCGCTACCGTTGTGACAAACGGTCGTCTAAACACTAAAATTTCACTGCATAAATCCCTACTAATATTATAAATGTGAATGTAAGTTTGTTTGTAAACTACTAAACCGATCATCATGAAACTTAGTACATATATTCTTGAAGGTATTAGAAGTAACAAAGGATACGTTTTATTGGAAAAAAAAATTGCGGGCGAAGCCGCGGGTAAAAGCTAGTGTCATATAAATCTTTACTTGTAGGTAATGTGCCCAGAAGACTGTTAACGTTACCTCGTTCTATTACCAAACGTATTCTGTAGACAAGCAAAATTAACATCAGTAGTCTTTTATTGACAACTCAACGTCCGATTGTCAATCATCTTTCGTAAAGTCATGACGTTCATAGCTTCTATAGCTACTGACAAAGTTTCGTCGGCGATACAAGACGTTAATACTTTTTTCCTTTCTTCGCCAAGTGGAAGCAATTTGTATTAAACAACATTTACTATAGAAGACTGTCATTATTTTCGCTTCAAAGCATACTCACAGTCATAGATCGTTAAGTCACAAATCACAATATGGTACTTTCATAAAAATATATTTTTTTCTGAAAATACATTGTTTTCAGCTTATAAAAAAGTTTACGCTTTTTTACCTTTTACACTGTGTCGATATATTGACGAGCTCGACCATAAATATAAAATGGTACGAAAGGCGGACTTAATGCTAATTGCATTCTCTCCCAGTCAACCTTTGGGGGGGGAAAAAGAAACTTAAAAGCGGATACAGTGGAGATATATACTTATGTCTATTTGGTTAAAAAAGATTTGGAGTTGTCAAAAAAAAACGTCAATTTGTCAAAATGTCTTGGCACAAGGAGTGCGTTTAGTGCCTGATGCATGCGACATATCAGTGACTGCGCGTGTCATTGTGACAGCAGAGACACAAGAAGGCAATGCCTGCGACCGGAGCGACTTCGCCAATATTTAATACACAAACAAGGCGAGATAATTGCTCATATTATTATTCTTGGGACTTGGTAAAAAGCAGTACTAACTATTGTAATAATGACGATAATGTGAAAGAAGCTTATAACCACCACATAGCCCGAGATGGTAAATTTTTCTGATACCATCCTTTGACGAAAAGGATTGATGAGTTTTTTTTAACAACAAACAGTCATAAAAATTAACAATACTTATTTTACAGTGATAAAATTGGCCAAGATTTTAACAGAATGATTCCTGCGTGATAAAAGCGAAAGTTGCTTAAATGAAATAACTCCGAATATTTCAAACGCTGCGCCAATCAAATACAAATATAATATGCTATAAAATACATTACATACTAAATTGGTAATACTGCACGTGGTGTCAATACATCAGTGTTGGGCACTTTCCACTGACCACATGGGTCATATGGTCAATTACTACAGAAATGAAAGTGAAGAAAACCACCGGGAACAGTAGAAACATAACCTCCGCGTAGCTTAATGAGAATAACGCCTTTATGTGCCATCCGAACCACAGAACGAAATGGTTTTTATATCTAATAAAAATTTTACTAGAAAAAATTCAAGTAGTCTCAGTTATAAGCAAGACTCAAACCCACATATGGTTTTTTTTTGTGATGTTAAACGAATTATATATTTTATATGACATGTGTAAAAAGATGTAATAAATTGGATTAAATTATATAACAATTTTTCCTAGTATATTTCCGCACCATTTCTGCAAAAAGATTAAATGTGAAACTTATAAACATTAAAAACACAATTGTATATGGTTCATGGAAATTACGTAAACATAAAATCATTTGATTTGTTACAAGAATATTGTGTAGCTGTAGCAAATCACATCATTCCATTCCCATGAGTGTCAAATCAAACTTCGTTTCTGGGTCATCGAAATTGAATACAGCTGACTGGTGAGCTTAACAACTCGTAATTATTATCGTATTGTTTGTGCTTATTTGGAATTGTTTATGAATCGACGGACTTTCTTTGTTTGAATGGTTTGATATCAAATTAAAACCACGCACGCACGCCTATAATGTAGGTTGCCTGCAGCAAATTATTCCGAATCATATTTTTAAAACATTTTACTTTTTACTAAAATGTCATAATGGCTTGGATATGTCAGAACTTTTAGTAACACAATATAAAGTTAAAGGTCTATGTTAAAATAGATATTGTAATAGATAATATTTACTTGTGGTTAGTAAAGCCGATAACAGATGACGCTAGTAGCATTTTGCAAAAGCTCAAGAGGCATAGGTCCACGTGTAGCAAATTTCAAAACTTTATAACTTTGGTCACTTTTGAACTAAAATCTATATTTTTGATACTATCTATTAGCTTATAATTATATAATTTAAGATCTCAAAATGACGGAACAAGAGATAGTGAAAGATAAATAAACAAAATAAAAAAATGTATAAAGGTACAAACAAATGAATAATACCAATACACACTCCCGTCCAAAAAGCTTCTATACATTTCTGACGAATTGATCACATAACGACTTTTTCGGAAACTCGTTTACTTTTTTGAAAAACACGACGACAACGCACCGCGATGTCGAATTGACAGATGTCCGGCGGGGGAAGGCGAAGAAAGGCCAAGGTTGCGCGCGGGGGGGAGAGCTAACTGTAGACTGACTACAGTCGCGTTCACAATGTTTATTTTTTATTATTATTCCGCGCCCGCTCGTGTAGAGCATTCATCCACATTCAACGCACGTGGCGAGCAACGTGGCGCGCCTTAAATTCGAATTTCGAACGTGTCCTATTTTATCTATGGTGTCACGGTCCGGCTAATGAAAATATCAATAACTGTCTATTGTGTAATCTATGTTTAGTTATTACACGTGTTGTTTAATAGTAACGTGGTAAGCTTATCGTGTGACCTTTGCTCGAGCGTTTATTATCGTAGCCATTATGTGGCACATAAGATACAACTCAGACATAACTCCGTGAACGCCGGTGGCGTGATTTCAACAGGACACAGAGTTCAATGATGTTACTATTTTTAAACGCAGTTAACAAGAATGCAGATGTTGTAATTTGCCATATGTAAAACAGGTGGTAGATTAGCGATTGCCGTCACGCTGACATGTCAAGAGCCTGGCTTGCGCTGAATATCAATACAATATACTGCGCCCAGGCTGGCACGTAAGCCATTCATCTGGCCCCTTTTCCAGAAGACTGGCCTTATGTGAAGGCCGCCTGCAGACGTGCACGTAGTTATTGTAAAAAGCGTGATTTAGAAATCTTAATTAGAAATCAAACCGATTAAACTGACTGCAATGTTAGTATCTGCTCTGATACATATTGCTTGTCGATTGTAACGATGTACTTTTGACTTATCGTGAATGAGATTTAATCGTATTAATTGAGGATTAAGTAGAATTTTATTAAATATACATTGAAAAGGGTTATTAGCTAGGCGGTCAGATAAATTTCGTGTTGAAACAAAAGGGCTGTTGACACCATACGGCAATAAAGAGACCCTTTTGCCGCCTTTTAATATTACTACGTAGTATTTACTGTGTTTATATCTTAATAATGCAGTCTAGAATAATGACGTCATACGTATTCTCTTCCAAAATATATGAATCTATTCCTTTTGGCAGCAGCAAAAGTAGTTATATTGACTTCCCCTAATTTACATCTTCAATAACAACTTTTTTCTCAAATTGAAAGTACATGTAACAGCATATTAACCTTCAATTGATTCCAATTTTACGTCTGGCATATAGAGATAAATATAAGTAAAGTTTAACTATCTGTGGTAGGTTGATGTGCACACAAAGAAATTTTCCATATACTAATAACATGCAACGGAATATAATGGTACTTATTTTTATTCTTTGAACGACCGTTTGGTGGTTAGGTTAGGCATTGTCTAAGGCATTTTACAAACGCTAAAAAGGATTCCTTAATTAAAAATATTGTAACACATTTAGGGGAGAAGAATAATAGCTCTTCCCGAGTACAAGATCTCCCGTCATAAGGCTTGGCATAATTGTTGACTTTCAATAAATGCATTTGTAAATACTCATATTTAATAAAAGGCATTTCTCTATCATCTTTATCCTTCCTTTCGTACTTTCCTGTGTTCGAGTCTCGGAAGGGGTAGATATGCAATCAGTGTGATGAATACGAGCATTTGTGGCCGAGTCATGGGTATTTATATATAACATATCTATGAATCGTATCTGTATGTCTATTCGTTACCCTAGTATCCAAAACACAAACCTTACTGTGCTTACTTTGGGCTAGTATAACTGGTGTTAATGTAAGAAATATTTATAATTCTTTATTAACGAATTTTGGCGAGTTAGTTCGTAACTTCAGACCAGCCATGAGCTGCCAAATTTTTTCCCTCGGGCGCCTGAATGCACCGTCATACGCGTGTATGTCATCCTTTCATAACCGCTGGTCCGATTGGATGCGGTCCAAAAGTTTATGTATATTTGAGTAGGACTTGCGGACTCATCCGTATGGCACGCGACTGGCTAATCGGACCGGTTCTTAGTTTTGTGCTTCTGTTGGATGTGGGTGGGGATTTATTCAATCAAATTTCTCGAGTGTAAAGCTTGCTTGTATATGTATTATCGCTGATGACTTTTGAAATCATTTTTTTATTGGTTTGGACTCGACCATAAGCGGCATCACAAGCCATCGGTTAAGGACAGGCTATACAGTCGCCAAATCGGTCATTAGGTTGGACATGTTAGGAATAATAATAAATATCGTATTGACATAGTCAGTAGGTAAAAGTGTTACTAAACTAGATCTATAGTCTGACTGCATTTTATTATGTTTTATATTTGTAATCATATAATTACTGACATTCAACTAAATTTACTAATGAAATGTTTTGTTGGTTTACATTATTATATATTTAAAAAACTATTATTCTTATTTATATTAGTAATCGATATCTTCTGATTTAAAAAAACAAGCTAAATTGAAACTTAGTTACTTGTTTTAAGGAGCATGTTTACAACAGCTTGGACATTATTACGAGCAGTAAGACGGTGCTTAGCCATATCAAGTGGCAAGACACGAACATTACATTAAATAGTTGGTAATACTAACATAACTATGTTAACATAAGCAACATAGTTACTAAATATGAGTTTAAATAAATCTACACTAATATTATAAAGAGGAAAGATTTGTATTTTTGTATGTTTGCAATGAATAAACTCAAAAACTACTAAGCCGATTTCAAAAATTCTTTCACCATTGGAAAGCTACATTCACGCTGAGTAACATAGGCTATATTTAATGCTACAAACATTTAAAGAGTTTTGTCCACCCGTGCGAAGCCTGGACGGGCCGCTAGTACTCAATAAATACAATTCTATTCTTATTCAGATTATACCAATGTGTAGTGTGATTTACCAACAGTATAAAATTTATTCAAATAATTCTTACATCAATGAATTGTTATTAACTGGGCTTGCGTGGTCTTAAGAGCGTCTTCCGCCTTGGCATGTTATTAGAACAGTTATAAAAGATGTGACTGAGTACTCATCAATCACATTAACTAAAAAAGTTATAAGACTATGGAGATTGTATAGCATGGACGTATTATACTATCGTATGGAAGTTCATCTAAGCCTTAAACGACTTTCTTTAATAACATAGTAATGAACATTATTTACATTTATTGTCTATACAACAATCTTCTTTTATCGAATTCACTTTGGTCAATGCTTAATGGGAAAATATTTCATGTTAATACAAGTTAATTTAAGGATTACTAAACGCAGCGTTCTATCTTCCCTCCTTAATGAAATACATTAACATTTTTAATGCTGTTATTTTTTTACTTTATTCTAGTATAGATTATCAATTTCGTCAGAAATAAAAATCAGTAGTCATATTGAAAAGCGTCATTTATTTTCTCTCCAAAAGTCGATAACTTAATCACTTTACTTAAAATCCTTTTATAATAATATGCCTTTCTTATCTCGGTTGTAAAAACTAATTTGCACGTAAAGATAAGAAATCTGATATCGGTCAGCAAAGTTACTATCAGTTAGAACCAGTTAATGTGACAAAAAACATAGGAATGTTTATACCAGTTTCGGGTAAGATAAACCGACAGATAAGTACCGAGATAGTACCAGAACAGCGACTGTATTTGTCGGCTTATTTACGCCTCCATAAAATAATTTAAGTACTCCGTGGCCATTTACCCGCGGCTATATAAAAACAGTATTGAGCAATATTCGCGAGACTGTGTCGTTGTCTCTTGTTAACCTTCAAATGATATATATTTTTTTTGTACAAGAATTTAACAATCACCCAACGTGCACAAACGATTATTAATTAACGTTATCTAAAATAATCTTATCTATTCTAAAATGGCAGATTAAAATTCCAATCTATAATTATACATACATTTGTTAATGCCAAAGTTATGAAACTTTTATTTGTTTTGGAACATCCAATAACTTCGACAGACCAGAGGAACATTCTTATTTTATTTATTTTATTAAATAGGGCTCAAAGTTCCGCGATATAAAATAAAAAATCCAATTTGTTTAACCCTTTCCGTGCCAGCTACGGGAATACTCGTAGTGCGTTACTGTAACATGGTGCCGACTACGAGTATGCTCGTGCATTTTTTCTTGGCACTACAAGTAAGATCGGTTTTTTAGAGTTTGGCAATAGGAATTAAATACACGTTAAGTGTTTAAATAGTATTTTACGTAGCTGGCACGGAAAGGGTTAAAAACCTTATTGAGCAATAGCATTATTTTGACGACGTCCGTGGTAGAGTGACTGGCATATAAGTTTACATGGTAACGCCCCTCCGAGGTCCCGGGTTCGATACCCTTCCGGGCTTATGTAGTAAACGACCTTTTCTATTTTGGATCGGGTCTGGGTGTTGTGATATCGACGTTGTTTCTGAATTCCAAAACATAAGTGCTTTAGCTACTATATTTGGGTTCATAACAATGTAACTGACGTTGTCTTCTACCAAAACTTAGCTTTTTTGCAAACATATTTAATTTCTTACACTATCTCGTCGTGCACACTTCCATAAATAAAAAAATTTTAGATGGGTTGATAAATATGTTTTTTTTTTTGGTTTTCTAGCATTCAATACAAACTTTCGACTCCTTCAGGATTCGTGTTTTCATTACTTCTAAGTTCCATCAAGATGATCTAAGAGACTCCTATCCAAATTAAGTTGTTTTTGATTTTATTAATGTCAGTTGTTTCAGTATTTGAAATTATATTTGTACCATAGATTTTAATACTAAGACAATAAGTACCAAATTAATAATCACAGCGGAACGCGAAAGTAAAGTTTGCGTGTTTGAAAACTTACCTCTTAAGGTTTCTTTTTCCTCGTTAAGGTTATATAAAACGTGTTCCCATATAATTTTTCCATCTATAAGAAAGATATGTGCACCAGCAGTGGAAACATTAAAGACTAATATTAGAGATAATAATAATTCTTACATTAACACCATTTAGCCTAGCCTAAAGTAAGCACTGTAAGGTGTAGTGATACAAGGGTAATGGATAGACATACATATATGATACACAGACAAGTAAAATTAAGAAAATATATATATAAATAGCTATGCCTCAGATACGAATGCTCGTATTCATCATACAAACATCTGTCCCTTCCAAACTTAAACCCGGGACTGTTTGGCTTCGAAGGTAGGGTTAGTTCCAATCGGTCGAACCGGTCGCCGTATAGATAAATATGTCGAAGTAGGATTAAGTGTTATAAACTATATTAGAGTTATATAAACTCAGTAGAATAATATAACAAGACGATTCAAAATACTGTAATACAAAACAATTTCCTATTCCTCAAATTGCTAATTGACGTTTGATAATTTTATACTTTAGGATTTTGGTATACTCAAAATATTATTGGTTTCATTTGAGTGTTATTTATACTGTAAATATAGGGAGAATCATTCTTCTAAATATGAACAAAAATATTTGTGTCAGAGGCCTATGAGTACATTTTTAATAAGGAAACGTAAGAGTAAGCGCGTAAGAGATAAGATTTGAAATTTAGACCTTATTGTCATGCATTTAAGGTCTATCGTACAAACGCAATAGTAGAAAAAACAGCATTTTAAAAAACGTACACTTAGGCGTCTGTTGTCAAAGCGCCCTCGTTGGCTCTGTTCGCACGGTAAAATGAAATCCTAACTTTATATGGTGCAAAAACGGCATTTCTCAAACAAGAAGCATTGTTACGTTTATTCTTAAGGGCTGGCACAAAATCCAGTTACAACAAAGTGATAAAAATCGTAATTCATTCATTAAATTTTAACATGGGTAAACTCAAAACTTTTCTGTGTTGCAAAAAAAGTTGTATTGACTAATATCTGGGAAAACTTTATCCATATTTATTGTAACTCAGGTAAATTACTAAGATCAAAAACAAAAAAATTGTGGTGTAACACAGACGGTCAAATGCTGACTACTTATTAAAAAATTCGGATAATAATAAATAAATAAGTAACATCGGTAGATTTTCGTATAAAATTGCGCAATTTGTTATAAAAGTAGAAGAAAACTATAATGCTTGAATAAATACCCATAAAATATATATCTGGTTTATAAAAGCATATAAAAAACTTGAGTTTCGAACTAACAGATCGATTGACAATCTAAAAATAGAAATCTAGATTCTAAGACTATTTGCGAAACCGGAAACTAGGTTAATAAACAGTTATAGAAAGTTCTGTTTTCTACAGTTTATGCATCCTTTGATTTATAGGTGAATCTCAAAAAAGATCAGTTGCGCGCTAGGCCGTATCTAATCTGATAAAAAACAAGTAAAATTAAATTAAGAATTTATAATCCTCAACGCAAACAGAAGTGCGTACATTTATAAAGTTTAAAATAGTAAATTTATGTTAGAAGTCGTTTATTTAATTGTTCCTCTATGATTAGTGCATAAGCGAAAAAGATCACACCTATTATGTGTTTAAGATCCCTACCGTAGCTAACAAACACACGATGACCTTGAAACGGCTGAACTGATTTTGATAAAACAGGTCTACCGTAGGTCAGGAATCACCGCTAGAAAACCTGCTTTCAGTAAAAAACAAACTTCATCCGATTCGGTATTACTTTTAAGAGATACGGTACCACAGACATACAGTGTTCAAACTTATAATACCCTTCTTTTTACGTGGAGACTTTAAAATGTGTACGTTTTATACAAGTTAAATGGACCCAGAAACTTTGAGTGTAGTTTATATATAATGTAGGTACTAGACAAACAGAATTTGCGATTCCACAAAACAAGTTATTAGCTGTAAAAAATATCGAAAATGAGATCTCGATAAATTTATCGCTGTCCACTGAATCAAATTACCATTAAAAAAAAGGTAGCTTGTTAAATAGTACAGAACTAGTTAAATATTTTAATAGCACTCTCTTTTGTACTAAGTTTTACTGATTAATAATGTTTAAGCGAACAACTCATATCGCGAATATTTATTTTTTTTGTCATTTGGCAGGATGTATTGATTTCTATATGATGACGAAATATCATTTTGTGTCGGTATGTCTGTTGCAGCCAATGAGTTTGGATGGGCAAAACTAATTTCGAACGATTTGTAGAAACTCATTTTTATTTTCAGAGTAGTCGTTAGTAGTACATAGTAGTTTTGAGTCCAGTGTCACGGTACACTCAAAAACTAAAAGTATTTTTATTAATGTCATAACTTAGATCCTAACGTCCAACCCTACAGCTTGATGCCTGTACCATTCCTGTGCGGGAAATTGCGGGATATAAGTTTGACTACTTTTTATTTAGTACGCGGTAGACAACCCTACACGTATCTTGTAAACAGTGACGAACAATGGTTTCCTTATCTCTACGCAATGCGGGTTCCGCCATTGTCGAGCGGGGATGTAAATAAACCCGCACCTCCAGCTAATGATCGCAACAGAACAAGATCGTCCAGATAATACGGAGACGCACTAATTTTGCAACGGTTACTGAAAGATTGAGCTGGTTGGTTTTATTGCTTTATGATAGTCTAACAATTGTCTTTTTGGACGAGCAAAAGTAATTAGAGTCAAGATTCTAATTTAGAGCTCAATTCCGAACTGATAAGATCGAAATTTATTCCTTAACGCAAACGCGACATACGTCTGAATATGCAAAGACTTTCACTTAAGCCAGACTGCCAAGATAAGTATTTGCAGCAAATTATATTTATATGTATATATTACATCATGCGCATTTACAATATGCATTACACTTCAAATAAGCATAGTATTAAGCACACATGACGTTTGGTAGCTGTCACAAAATCTGCTTTCCCTAAGATGACTGAGTTAAACCACCGCGACCAGCTTTGGAAGGAAAGGGTTCTCTGATGTGAATCATTTGTCACTGACAATGACAAGAAGTGTACGGAGAGTAAGGCGGGGAAAACATTATCTCAGGTTCTGTTGGAAGGCAGAGAATTGTCATCCTTAAGCCAGAGGTCCTCGGTTCGTTACAAACCTTTAGAGGGTGTATCTAAAGTGAAGACGCATGGAAAGGTTAGAGCAATCAAGCTCCGCACGTTAAACAAAGCTCGGCAGCTGACCCCAATTCGTCTGATTGTTGTTTCAGTAGAACGAAGACCATACACCCCGATTGTGACAGGAAGGATAAACAGGAGTCGTCAAGTCACCGAGTCCGTATTGTACGGCTCGGAACAATCTTTAGGTTTAGTCCACTTGGATATAACTGCAAATTATTATTTAGACATAATCGCGTGTTTCGTGGTGAAATACTCTCTAGTGTCACTTTGATGGATTTGGTATATAATAATGGTAGATTGACCACAGAGCTGGGAAGTGAAACAAAACAGCGAGAGTTGTCTTTTTACGGTCTCTCAACAAATCCACAGCGAGGTTTCAGTAAAATCCCACATCTTTACTGAAACCTCGGGAAAATGGTATTTCGTTATTCATTGATCATCTTTCATTCATAAATCATCTCTCGTCATCATTCATCATCATATAATTAAGAAAATGAATCAGCCTGAAAATCTTATAAAAAAGAGGTTGATAGGTAAGTAGCAGGTGGATGGATTACCTAAATGTGAGAGCTGCGGAGCCATATCCGGGCTGGTGCAGGCGCAGGGCTGGCGAGTAGGGCTGGGCGTAGCCGGCGGGTGGCGCCCTAGGCTGTGGCGGCGCCACCACCGCGCCAGCCGGCTTGCCACCGTATGCCAGCGCGCCGCCGCCGTGCCCGTGATCCGTCTGCCCGGGCCTGAAAGACATAAAAAGAACTAAAATGAGGATTGTAAGATAGCATTGAAAAAACGCAAACAAACAGGAAAACTAAATAGCTGTTTCATCTTAATCGATTGATTGCCCAAAATTGGTAACAATGTTTCTTTCGAATAAGTGTGGATGTTCCTATTATTGATGAGACAAGGCTGGCCTACATCGTAAAATTAGAAAAATTCGACGAGTGTTTACATGGTTCGGTAGCTCAAATGGGAGAACATTGGATCGAATTTCTAAAGTTTACGGGTTCGTTTAATTTATCTTATAATTTAGTATTAACAAATGCAAAACTTTTTATAAGATGAGGTCAGAGAATCACGTTAGATAGCTTTTATCACATCTGAGGATATTACTCTGAAAAAGTATGTCTCTGGATAAGAACTAAATCTGACTTCATTACATAGTATAAAACAAATCGCTTTCTCTGTCCCTATATCCCTATGTATGCTTAAATCTTGAAAACTACGCAACGGATTTTGATGCGGTTTTTTTTAATAAATAGAGTAATTCAAGAGGAAGATTTATATGTATAATACATGCATAATATAGTAGAGCATTGCATCCATGCGAAGCCGGGGCGGGTCGCTAGTAATAAATAAAATGAAACTTATAACTGTAAGTGTTACATACAATTACACAGAACGACAAGAAGTTAGCAGTTACTGCATCTAGTTTGAAAAACATGAACAAGTAAACTATATTTTATAAACTGATTTTTTAACCTAATGTATTCTAGACTCAACACTTGACTAATTTTCGTCAGTTTAGGTTTTCTTTTAAACTGGAAAATAATCTCAAGTCTTTTACGAGCATTCGTCACAAATAAACACACAATCATAATCTAGGTGACGTTATATCCGGGAGATGCATAATCAACACAGTTTAAATAAATAAGGAATGTTTATTAGGTCATTGTTTGTTTGTAAGTAGCATTAAGCATCGAAACAAAATCAGTGACATTTAATGAGTAATACTTAATTGCTAGGGTTAAAAAACTTTCGCATGAGACGGATATCGGATAGGTGATCAAATATTTTTCAGTTATACTTCGATAGGTATGTTATGCCGTTAATCCCGGCTGCAACTGAATTTGTAAGCACCTACTGGGCCTGCGTGGTAGCTAAGGCCCAATCTCTCTATGGTATTTTCGTCTACAGGGAAGACCTTTGTCCGTTAGTTGGGACATTAATAGGTTTTTGATAAAATAATTGAAACAATGGGGAAGGTATAATAGTGCATTGTTCACCGATTACCGACGAGGGCATAGTCTGAAGCCCGAGCCGTAAGCGAAGGCTTTTAAAGCGCCCGAGATCGGGAATCGCACTTTCTCTAGTCATACATAGTATTTACACCGACAAAGGAAATGATTTCTTAAAGTTTATATGAAAATGAACGCGCACTTTTATTACTTTCCTCTTTCTTCCATTCTAGAGTTCTCAGGAAGTAATTTCTCAATGACTGCGTGACGGTATCTTTTAGTTCTGGCGGCATCATTATAAAATCGTCACTGTTACTACTAATCGTAGATGAGATCTTGCATAAGTGTTTACTAAAGTATTTACTTTGGTTGCATAGACAAAATAAAATGAAAATTTTGACAAACATATGAACGATGAATTCTCATTTTTTTATTACAATTGAATCGATTTAGTCAAATACAAACGGCCATTACCATTTCTTTGAATTGCGAAAAAAGTTTTGAATTATAGTCAAAAATAAAAAAACTAGCAGGTTAGTAAAGTATAAAAATTACAACTGCCGCATACTTGTATGACAATAAAAATGAACTTTCTGACCGTTTTTGCACGAGTATCAATATACTTTTGGAGCAAGTGAAGTATTAAAAAGATATAAGTGATGCTATTTCTAATGTACACAATGTCACTATAAGTTGTGGCGATCTTGGTGCTTAAACAGCTGGAACAGCAGTCTCGTCATCTGTATATCGATGAACTTCCTCACTGATAAGAAACAAGCCTTTCTTATGGACGAAAACAGCGTTGGGAGAGTGGGCCAAATTATTGGGCCTTGATAGTGGATAGTTTTTGAGTCTTTTTCCAACCGGTTAGTAAAGTCTGCAACGCAAAAAGTCTCTTATGCGCATTACTGAACCAATTTAAGCGTTGTAAAGGCCCTTTCTTAAATGCAGCATTCTTTCAGCTGTGTAAAGGTTGATTTCACCAATCACCACCAAAGCCACGGAAGCCTAGCGAACGAGGATTTATATGAAATAAAAATACTGTCCACCCAAGGTTGTCCGGGAGACATTTAGCAATAAGGTCGCTTTCTATTGTTTTCTATGTAAGATTTTTTTTTATTCAATAAAACATAGTTTATTCATTATTAGTTGTTGGAACTTTTTGGAATCAATGCTTTTATAGGTATTATTAAGTAATGTAGATGTAGCTACAAAACACGTGTGCCATATGTTTCGACATGTTTGCACGTAGGTATATTTGTAGTTCAAATTAGTGACCGCCATAGTCGCTATTCGGTGAATACATGATATTATAGCGTGGCGGATCTAAAATGATATGCATATTTGAAATAGTAATATTTCTCAAAACCATACCAATCAGCTTAGCCCAAAGTAAGAACTGTAAGGCTTGTGTTATTGATACTAGGGTAACGGATAGACATACTATATTATACATAGATATCTTATAGTCGTAAAAATATATATAATCACCCATGACTTAGATATAAATGCTCGTATTCATCACACAAACACCTGTCCCTTCCGGGACTCTAACCCAGAACCATTCATGCGAAAGGCAAGATAGCTACCGTTGCACCAAACGGTCGTAACGTTATATTTTATTGAGTAATTCCAAACTTAGTTTAATGGTTAATTAAACTGTTAGTCCTAAACTAATTCGCTTTCATTAGCTGTTTACCGGTTGGCACCTGCAGGCTTTCTCTGACTCATTCGTAAGGGGCATAGGGTTGTCAACTAGCAAAATATCGAGGACATATTTAAAAAAAAAAAAAAAAGTTATGGGTATTAATATTGTTGTTGCAGCTTTACAAAGGAGCATAAGCTTAATAGTAATTCAGAAAAGGATATCCAACTGTAAAAACAGAAACAGACGGTCGCCAATTACATGTAAAATTAGGTAAGTGTACATATCACATTAAGTAAAGACCTAATTCCAAATGCAGAAGACAGACACAATCCTGTTTCATCTTTATATAACTTTGTCTAAGCAGAATGTAAAAACAAATCTCTTAAGTCCAGAAGGTTACTTTAAATTTTCTAACATAAAGAAGTACTAACTACAATCTGGCGACGAATCGTTGTTTACATTAAAAACTTCAGCGTCAAAACAATAAATTTATACAATTTTATAACCTGAACGGAAACGACCTGATTATTGAGGAAAGGAAAACCCATTAGTAAATGTACCAAATAAGGTAAAATAATTATTTATTTATCTATTACAAGCCAACTTCACGAGTACAAATTATTTCATAAAACACTAGTAGTTGTACAAGGCCTCGTTCTAGTTATACACAGTTTATAAATAATACATAGCCTGAAATAATATACTTTTAAAATGGTGATAAATATTTTGAAATAGATTCCGTAGTTTCGTAGATTACTTTCCTTGCAAAATCAGCGTTGTCTTTTCAAAATATTTTTTAATGATTGATCTTTTTGCCAACCTTGTGCAAAGGATGGTTACAACGAAAGCGCTTACAACGAGTTTCATCAGACGGGCATGCAATGTGGCACCGCAGTCGCGACTTTCCAACTGTTACGATGACGCTGGTCTAGACTTTCCGTATATACAACAATACTATATGGAGAAGACCTAAACTTGAATGGGCAAAAGCATGACCTAAATTAATAAATTGTCAATGACTCGCAATGGTTACGTGAAGATTTCTGGCTTAAAAAATCTAATGCTAGGATTTAAAAATCTGGTGTTTCGATTTAAAGCAACTCGAATAAAAATATATAATATTACACACCATCACATACATAAGCAGTTGTGAAATGGAATTAATAAACAACGACAGTACCACAACTCCCAGATCCGGCCGGGGATCGAACCCGGGACCTCGAAGTGACTTTACCATGAAAACTGAAAACATTCGACCACGGGAGTTATCAATAGCATGTGAAGTGAAGATCAATTATCATTATATGTTTTGAGGCTATGCAGGCGCAATGGAACTGTAGTTACTGCGACTTAAAAGATATACTGTGACTCGTCTCGAAGTTAGACTAATTCCTAAAGCGCTAAAAGCCTGGAAGCATCAAAGAAGTTTAAAATCTTTTAAGCCTTGGAAGATTTTAGTTGGTCCAGTTTGATAGACACTTTGTAAAATGTTTCTATGTAGCTGTAGTTTACGATGTCATAACGTACTGCAATTTGATTTTATTAATTAAAAAATATATAACTGATAGTAAAATACCATATACTCATACATACTAACATAGCATTTAAGTTTCTTTGTAACTAACAGATTATGAGACTTTGTTTCTAAATAAACTGAATTGAATTGAATTAAAGCTATATTACTTTGAAGTCTATAATCT
Organism: Calamotropha paludella; assembly: GCA_927399485.1. Classification (NCBI taxonomy): domain Eukaryota; kingdom Metazoa; phylum Arthropoda; class Insecta; order Lepidoptera; family Crambidae; genus Calamotropha; species Calamotropha paludella. The sequence continues at coordinate 16,310,381 of OV656824.1, read as the reverse complement.
GTGGCATAATTGATCAAACAGAAAGAATAATAAAAATATTATGGAAATGAATGTTATGTTCTTTACTGCACATACATTTCCTACATTTAAAATTAAATGTGCCATACTTGTAATAAATAGATAAATTAAATATTAAAAGGTAGAAATAAAAAACAGTCAATCTTTGTTTAGTCGATTCCGTCATTTTAAGTTACGCCACAGACCACAAACAGACAGTAGAATCGTTACAAAATATAATGCGACAACTAGTCTGTGTTGCCCGCTACTTTGTGCGCATGGAATAAGTTGCATCTTCCGAAGGACGTGTGATTCTTTCTACGGGATAAGAACCCTATGATTCCCTTCCCCTTATACCATATGTTTTTCGGTTACACTGTTGTCGTGATAATATTATTATAAATAATAATTTATTATACTTATTGAGAGTAATAATATGTATCTATAAACTGGTTCTCTTGTGTCGAGTCGCCCACACGGACAACCGCTGAGCAATCGTTGCACAAGTTAGGAGGAATAACAGGAAAGAAACGAACATTCCTCGAATCATAATATATAGGAAGTTAATAGAAATATCGTTACATAATTGGCTATAAAATTGTGATTAATTTTCTTTCCAAACCATTTGATAAGTAGCTCATAAAATGGTAAACCAAAATAAGTATCTTATGTAAAAATAGGTTACTAGAGAACTCTTTAAAGATTAAGCTTACCATTTTCTAAAAAACAAATTGTAGGTAATTTTTTTCTGATTTAAATATGTAAAGTACAATAAATCAGTCAATATTTATTAAAAAATCAATAAACTCCCTTGTTCAAAATTCAATTTAAATGCGATTAAAAAGTGAATTTCCAAAACGTTTCTTTTCGGTAACAGTCAGGTGTGTCGTAGTTAATTGGCTTTTTCGGTCATTAAAACCCCCGTTCGTAGCAATTTAGCAGCAAAAAAGTCGCTTGGTTAAAAGGACTTTTTAATATTTATTGGACTTGACAATTTCCATAAAATTATCATTTATATTCTGCATAAATCATAGTCTAGCTTGGCCTCAAGCGAATCATTTGTTAAGAACTTCTCTCACACCACCTATAAATTAATGTTATTATTGGTGTGCCATTTTAATTATTAGTTTATCACACAAAATTTTGTGTAAGTTTGATATTATAATTATGAAATACTAAGAAATTACTATCTGTATAATTATAATATTTTTTTAATAAACTAGCGGCCCGTCCCGGCTTCGCACGGGTGGACAAAATTCTTTAATTTTTTTCTATTATTAAATATTTTTCCGTTAGCGCCATCTAGCGTCCGGTAGACGAACTACTTGCGGTTAACGCGTGACTATGGTAACGTTAATTGATACAATGGAAAAAGAGCGGGGGGGAAAGAGCGGACAGACAAACACACAAACAACTGTGATCCTAGATTATAGATTATTGGAGCATTATATGTAAATTCTTAATGTGTCCTCTTACATCATGAATGTTAAAATACAAAAGTATGTCAATAGCAATCAAACGACTAAAAAACTTTTAATTGCCAATTATAATAAGATTATATAATATTTCTGAAAGCTGTGTTTTAATAAAGATAATAATTAATACGCAGTATCATTGCTTTCTTACTTTAACTTAACTCGATTTAATAGATAAATTGATCTAATTATATAACAAACAAAAATTAAATAATAATATTTGGGAATATTTAATTGCTTTTAAATGAGCAGATAGCAAGAGATAATAATCCTACATAAAAATTAATCGATTTTTTATTGTAAAGTCTATTATATCTTAACTAAAAAGAGAAAAATGATTGATCTAATACTGGCTTTGTTTCCTTATGTAGGAAACAAAGCGGGTTATCGTTATATTCGTTACCAACCCTGTTGATGCCCCTTTTGTTGAGGCATGGATTAAAAGGATGGTATATGCCATTAGCAATCACGTGAGGCATGGGTTTGATAGATTCATATGTATAAAAAACTATAGAAGACATAGTCATTTAAATAGTACATAATTATATTGAATTAATATTAGTAATAACTCTTACATTCACACCAATTAGCCTAAATATATATAAATAGTCATAACTCAGGAGCAAAGACGCGTATTCATTACACAAACACCTGTCCCTTCCAGAACTTAAACCCAGGACCGTCGGTACGAATGGCAGGATACCGTTGCACAAACGGTCGTCGAAAGAACACGTATTTAGCAAATCATAATAGGTATATCTGCCGGTAGCAAGATGTCTGTTCCATTGACTCTATTGACTTAGTGACAATCAGTTAGGAATGATTCATTGAACACTATTGTACGCAGCCGGTGACTAACCTTACACTATGGGACTGACTCACCTTGCTACGCAGAAGATCCGCTTATTAAATCCGTTTAGCAATCTCGCAAATTAGGTTCAAATATTTAGTACAAATCAAAAGAGGTTGACTTAGCAGTCATAGCTTAAAATACGCCTTTGCCTATACCACAGACAAAAGAAATATTGTCTGATAAATATTTATGATTTCTAAGCTCAGAGTAAACAGGACTGGAGTAGCCTTTGCCTAACATTACCCCTCTGCCAAATGCACAAGCGTCGGAATCCTGTGCGTTATATAAAACTAGTTGAGCCGCCATTTTAAAACCACAATAATCAGAACGTCTTACCGTGCAGAGCTCCCACGAAAATGCCTGCCTGTGCTGTTTTCTACTGTAAAAAAAATTCGAAAATATCTAGTATGCAAAAAGATGGTGTCACCTTTCATTTGTAAGCATAATTTTTAGGTTTTGATTATTATTTGATTCATTATTTCATGTTTTAGCAGACTACAATTTCAAATTTCGCGCTCAAAGTTCGTTTGATGACGTCACGGCTGCACTCCCCACGAGACTACCTAGGGTTGACCATTATCGCATTTCAATTAATTAAGACAAAAATTAGAAAAAGTTTGTTGGTAATAAATAACTGTAATTTTGTATTAATTAATTACCAATTATAATTTCGTTTTAACAATGTACGTTGCGTGTTTATTTTTAGTTTAGTATTAAGTACATACCTACACTTTTGCGGCTGCTTGAAGCCTATTCTTTGCCACACAACATGGAAATATAAAATAATAAATAAAATAATTAATTAAAATAATAATCAAACTATTTGTCCTTTTATTCATGCTGGGCGGCGCTCATAAACATTAAGAGTACTAATGCTGTATATACTTCCAGTGTCCCTGACTTCATAAAAAGACACGGTTAAAAGGGTACCATCGTCTAACCAGCACACCCGATCATTTCCGAGAAACCAAAATTTTTTTTCGAGCCACAGGACAAATTGTTTTTATTTTGTAATCAGCAACCCTTATTAATTTGTACAATATTAATTTGCACAATAGTGATGTCAACTTCATCGATATTGTGATTTTACGAGTGAGTAATGAATGAATGAATGCAAGTATCATACTTAAATTGGAAATATGTATTTTTAATTTAAATCTGTATGTCGCAGGGAAATTGTATAATTCCGCAGTTTACATTCGGCGTCATCAGTTTAAAAAACACATACCCTTTTCTTAGTTCTTTTTCTTAACGATAATAAAACACAGCTTAGATAAATTACAGTTTGTTTCAGTAATTATTACCAGGTATTAATGATGATTTCAAATAAGAATAAGGTATGTGATTTTGAACTGATGACGCCGTATGTAAAGTGCGGAATTATACTATTTACCTGCGATATTATACATACGAGAATAAAACTGTAAAGATATAGAATAAAACAGTTCAAGTCCACCTTTAACCAAATGGCTAGTAATGAGAGTAGAGGAAGCGAAATCACTAATTTTTGAACATTTTGTCTGTCTGTATGTATGTTTGAGCACGCATCACCCAAAAACTACGCGACGGATTTTGATGACATTTTAGTATGGTAATAGCTAAATGTCATCGTCAACATTTAAGTTAAGTTTTTTATTAATATTGTAGCATTTATAGCTCCTTTTAAAAACCGGCTTGTCCAACTGCAATACTTCAAGATACTAGGAGTAAGGTATGTGGTACCAAAAGTCATTTGTACATAAATGAAAGCTATTGGAAGATAGTATTGCAGTATTAAAATTAGAAATGATCGGTATGTGTAGTTCAGGCAAATATACTCTGCCCCTAGGCGGTATACTAATTGTTGGTATTTATACTTTAAGCTTTGATATGCCCGGAAACATCTAATTTTTCATATTCAGTTTTCCTAAAGAATACAGCATACGAAAAAAATGGATTCATGCTTGTAATAGGTAATAGGGCATCTTGGGCATCTTCAAGAACAAGTACTATATGTTCCATACATATTGAGCCGTCTCAGTTTCAAAAATTATCTAACAATAGAAGAAGATTAGTTTCCCATGCTGTGCCAACGTTATTCTTGAATGATCCTCTTAGTTTATTATATAACTAGTTATGCTTCAAATAGATATTAACATGTAATATTATAACAGTTTTAGTTTATTACATTTAAATGTATTAATTTTAGGTTAAAAAATAAGTTGAAAAGGAAATACCTGCAAAAAGTGATGTAAGCAAATCGCAAAAAAATACAAATAATCAATCGGTCAAAGTAAAAATCTGAGAAATATAACTATATTCACTATCGCTTTGTTAAAAATAATGTTTCAGAGTTCCTCCTTTCCATTATGGGTATACGCAAAAGGGTCCACAGTGAATTCTATATATATAATAACACCTATTGTAAATATCTTTTAAATGCAATAAACTATCAAGTTTCAATTTGTATTTGTAGGAATACTAACGCAAAGTTAATAAATTCATTCATTGAACGAAACTGATTTATCGATATCGATATTCTCGTGCTATGTCATGTCACTTCTCACACAATGACATTCGTGTGTTTGAATAGAACGTTAACACACTATTTTAAGCACGTGTGCGTGTATTTTAAATATGTTTGTCGTATTATGCATGTGTGCGTTTGTAAACACGCAAAGAGTTTTTGTTCCTGTGTGCTGGCATTGAATGTAGTAGTAACCTCACCCCCCGCAAAAAATGGCAGAAAAATATGTACGAGATATTGACTAATGGCTACTCCAGTCCTGTTTACTCTGAGTTTCTAAGTCATGGATGTATCTAAGGTTGGATGTAGGAGGTAAGTTATAATATTGTCTTCTCTCCATAAATATCGCCATTTTAAAGCTATTTAGATTTAATTCATGATTTCTAATATACCACGCGATGTTGGTGTAACTTCTGTGATAGAACACGAAAAAACTAGTAAAAATATGTTTTTAGTTTAAGAACAGTATATAATCCACATATTGTTTAATAATATAATTGAAAGGTTTAAAATAGACCTACCAATGACAAATTCTTCTATTTTAAGATTGCATTTTTAACACTTTGTAATAATTAGGTTAAAATAATTAATATATGTAATAAAAAAGTAACATAAAAGTATTTTCGAAAAGTAAAAAATATCCTTAGAAGAAGAATATACCTTAGAAGTTATTGACTCTAATTAAAAAAAGCTCTGCAAGGCTTGAGGACGGATGAAAAAATACCGGTTTGTTAGGGATTTCAACCAAGTGATCCGTTAACTTTCACTTAGAGCAATATCGTATCCCAAGCTTTATTATATTATTACTAGGATTTGTATTGTTTGCCACCCATATTTACTACCATATTCTTTGAAATATAAGCTTATCTTATCTTATCTATGATAATCCCGGTTAATTCATAGTAAAGTACGCTGTGCGGCTAGGTGCGTCGAAATTAACCGATATATTATGCTCTTTAATCAAAACCAAAATACCTTCGTGGCCTTTATGGCCTCCTCAGGATATGGCACTTTCCAGGTGGTGTTTAGTCAGTACGAATCTGACGTAACTCTCGGGCCCGGCCGAAGTATCCATGAGGATTCACAATCTCTATTCAGGCGTAAAAATAGAACCAAAATAATATCGACTTCAACAGAGCGAACTCAAAATAAAAATACTCCTACGCAAATGTATAAAATTTCTAACGAATTGGTTAAATAGCTAGGTTTTGGAGTCCAGCATGTTATTGTGATGTAGGTACTAAAATAGTGAACCATTGAACAATCAACCAGGATGCTATTCTGTAACGACAAACGATCGATTTGAAACGACATAAACAGAATGCAATTGTGAGTTCCTTCTTCAATACCACAATGCAGAAACGGCGCACCTGTTCGAAAAACAGAACAATACAATCTCTTGTACTACCGTGAAGGTTCTGTGTCTATATATAGATTGGCTGATAAAGTTGAGAAAGTAGGCAACACATGTAGCGCCATTAAAAACTTTTTTTAAATCGTGACTTCACTCCATTAGTAGAATGCAAATATGCTTGCAATGCAAACAACTCTAGGTGATTGCTGAAGTATTTTTTCGTCTCTTATAACTGCAAAGACCCCAATAAACACACACACAGTAAAAAGAAAAAATCAGACCGTCCTGTTGTTTGAATGAGAATTTCTAAATAATTTTATAAGGAATAGGTTTGAAACCATACCGGGCATTAGGTAAAATTTATATATTACTAGCTGTCCCGGTCACGCGTTGCTGTGCCGACTGCAGTGCCATCTGCCGGACTGATTTGTGAGTCTAAACCATTCTCAGATCCCCTTGAACACACACAAAAAAATTCATTCAAATCGGTCCAGCCGTTTAGGAGGAGTTCAGTGACATACACACTCACAGAAGAATTATATATATAAAGATGTATGTGTAGAAGTATGTGTAGAATAATATCAACCAAATATCTTTCCCACGCAATACAAAGATTAAAAGATTTCCTTTTAATAATACCAGCAACGTTGTAAATCGCATTACTAATAACAAAGTTTATAGTTTGTGCTGCGTTCATGAGATTATTTGTGCTTGCACCATCTCCTTTTACACGACCACACGTGTAAGCTGACTAAACAATTCATTAATTAACACAATAACGTTGATTTGTTTATCAATAAAACAACACTGCGAGGAAGGCATATTTACGCATAGCTACAAAGGTTCATTCTAACTTTAATTTTCATTGTATTACGTCGTACTTAGACAATAATTCATGTGATTGCAAAATGAAAAATTTAGAACGTATTTCTTATATTCTTACATATTATGTACTAGCTTCTGCCTGAGATTTTACTTGCGTAACGTTCGGATTGTCGTATCGGCATAAAGTCTTTATCGCATTTTCCAAGGGAACACTTCAATTTTCCTATAAAAAAAGTATTCTATGTTTTAATCCACTTTATAACCTATTTGTGTGGCGCATTTCATCCGAATCCGTTTAGCCATTTTTGCTTGAATAAGTAACAAACAGACAAAGTTTCATATTAGTAATTTAGTGGGATGTATGTATAATGCTTTTTATATTCAATGTTCCTCAATTTTATCTGCCACTCTAATGCAACACAGGGTCTTAAAATGTTTTCACAGACATGAGATCGTTGTTCAAATATGGCTGATCCTTACGCTTTCATATGACTAAGACTGACACAACTTAATTCTTTCGAAAGTATACTACGGCTTTATCTTCACTATAAAATGATTTTTATCGCTATTTCTGTCACGCATATGGACTAAGTGGAATTCATATGAGTCATATTTTGTTTCTTTTATCGATGAGACTATAGTTTACTATTCAACGTCTCAATATTTTACTGTACTACAGAATAAAACAATAGTTTTATTCACACTATTTTGTTATGGGAGTGAATTATTATTTTAATGGAACAATAAGGAGTCTTGTATAAATTTTTCCAAGCTGTTCAATAATCTTTGGGTACAATCTATCTATGCATAAAAAGGTAGATTGATTTGAAATTGTTTATAAAAAATTAAACAGACAAGTCGACAAACAAACACTATGGAGAACTTCAATCGATGCTATAGAATTTGTTTGTTTCAACGCGCTAATGTCCGGAGTATTAGGTATCAGTTGGATTGAAAATCTTTATGCATTTGGTGAGAAAAGAAATAAGGCTATTTAACACGCTGCAACCCAATGAGCATACTATAGGCAAGACTAGTTTTTAATAAGTGATGTGTATGTAAATTTGTTTTACATTTTTAGATGTTTTCTCGGTACTAGCTCCTTCCATGTCGAATGTTAGAAGCAGAATATAAAAAGTTTATAATACAATTTTCAGATTGTAATGTAACAAGAAGTTGTACGGAGATGGACCTATTCCTTATGAAATTTACAAATTGCAACTAGGTACGTTTAAACATAGCGTTTGCATCAAACAATCAAGTGATAGTTCTTGGGTATCACGTAAACTGTCTTATGTATACTGGCCATTAACTAAGAACACATAACTAAGAAGAATAAATATTATTATGACGATATAAAATATGATTTTGCAAAGTTTTATTATTATTACGATAAAAAAAATACGGTTTTCTGGTATTTGTAGTTTCGTACTTTATAGGAATTAAGAAACGTATATAAACGGAACTCTATTGGCCTACGTTTCTCAAGTAGGTCTACTTCTCCTTGGTGCTGTAAAATATCTTCGAAGTAAAAGCGATAAAAAACAAAACAAGGTTTTTATTACTTTTTAGTTCGCAAGTGAATTAAAACGTACCTACTTACCTTTGAAATTTACGAAATTTGGCATAAATCACCTCACAGAAAAAGGGAAAATCGTTAATTATAGTTACATAAGAAGTTAAAAATAATTATCTTGTTATGTTTACAAGCAGTTGCATGTCGACAAATGAATGTCATTAATATTAGGAAAACATTGTCATTCTTTGACTCAACAAGGTAGGTAGAATTTTCAATTTCAACCAAAAACGTCGAGAGACCTTAAACTCGTAGAAATTATAAATATGCCAGCTTTAAGGTACTTCATTTGCTGCAAGTTCTAGCAGATAACACTGAAATAGTGGAAAAAGAGTAAGACAATAATAATAACAACGGTAGAATATGGTCGTACTATTATAACACTGCAACCAGAACACTATCTATCTTTTGTAATAATATCTTTAAAGCCGTTCGTCTCAGACGATCTATGAAGTAGCTGAATAATGCGTATAAAACTAAGTAAAGTAAATCCCTAAATCTTTACATATTTTTTTGATCCATCATTCATAAATCAACTTTGATAATCACTTAGTTATCGTTATCCAAAGTTTGTAAAACTTGAAATTGGCTTGGATAGCACTTAAAAATAGGTACGAAGTATCGTCTTGCTAGTTACTCCAAATTGGGGAGGGCATCTCTAAAACTCCAGTAGCGGTTAATGACTTGCAAACATTGAAAGTTGTGGAAACTTCCACAATCCGGGCGGTGAGTCATCGCGGGCAAATAACTTAATTGGTATCGTTACTGCGATGTACCACAATGCAAAGGTCGCGGTCACCTTCCTTGATCGTTGTACGCGTTATCAATTACTGACATTGGATATTTGTTAAAAAAACAACAAATCTGAATTTACTCATAATTTGATTTGGCTTTCCGCTTCAAATGTGGATGCGCAAAAACCGAGTTTTTTGCTCTACTAGTAATTAAAAAGATAAAAGCACAATAAGGAGATTGTTAAGAACGTTCAGCCGAAGGTTACGGAGGTTGAGCATTTTACGCAAGGGTCGGTCGGTGGATGGGTGGCCAAAAACTAATTATCTCAGTCTCCTCCATCAGAAATAACGTTTAGCCTTTTGTCCTTGCGGCATCTGTAATCGTTCACAGTTTTTGTAAAATCATACGTAAGCAAGCAAAGAACCTATTTAGAGACTAATTTGTGCCAATCCAACTTTTTCCTTCTAGAACTGAGGTTTAAGTTAAGAGTAAAAAAAGTAAAAAAAAATTGAAATCCTATAAAAACGAGTAAGAAAAGATTTAACGAATGTAAATTATAGAGTAAAGCAGTCTTTGACAGTGTCAGCCTTCTTCTAGAATACTAATAGAAAACCGATTAGCGGTTCGTGTTATGGTTCTACACGATTCTAAAAATACAATTTAAAGTATTGCCGAATATAAAGCTCGCGAGGCATTTTCCTTAATCTGTGGTCAAAATTGGCAGGTATGATGCAACAGTTTTTTATAAATCTAGAAAGGAAACCGTAACAATAACGGAATAAATCGGTAATACCTAGTAAATACATATTTTATTTTCTGACATTTCTAATCGAGAAATATATATAAAAACACCTAACCGCAATGGAATGAAACCAGTACTTTACAAAGATGTTATTACAATCAGTAAAGTAGTGCGTTGAAACATATACTTCTAAATAAAAAATATTAATATAAAAGAAACAAAGGCAGAGAAAAAGTTATGAGGTCAACTGGAGGCGCCCGTCTGGGAGTTGCCAATCCAAAAACGAGAAAAATAATATGAACCGAATGTAAATAACCGGTTGGCAATCTGTCACTTTTTTTGGTACAGTTACTTCCAGAAATATCGATATTACAAAACCCCCAAGGAAATAAGCGTAGTATATTTTTTAAGTCTTTTTATCATTATACAAATTAAAAAAAATATTATTTTCATTATTATTTACATTGACAGGAATTAGCCTAGCCCAAAGTAAGGACTGTAAAGCTTGTTATATGGATACCGTTACCCTAATGGTGTAGGCGTGTACCCTAATGTACATAAATAACCTTGACTCAGGTACAAATGCTCGTATTTATCACACAAACACATGCCACTTCTAGGACTGGAACCCAAGATCTTCCGTACGAAAGGCAGTATCGCTACCGTTTTACCAAAGCCGTCTCAAACCTATTTATTTCCATCACAGTCCATATTTTCATGTTTATTATAAAATAAATTAACAAAAACTATAACCACAGCAGACTGTGCTGTAGTTGCAAATAGTAAGAAACTAGGTGATTTCTTTGTTTAAAGCAAAACACTGATACATAGGTGGTCTTTTAAAAATCCTGTTCGTCTAGCGTACACAATATAGCCATTTAATTTATTCATAAGTTATAGTCATGATATTGGCAAAATAGTATAACCGCACACAATAAACAGACGGGTTCTTCAAGCTATGTGCGCAGGTGTATGTATAGTCAATGGCCTGAAGGAACAGCTTTATAGGGGAGGAGACAGATGGATAGGGGTTGACCCCTAGTACAAGATCGTGACTGTATGTATTTAGAACGTTTACATGAAATGTCGTAGGTATATAGTTTCGAAATGGCAGCGAACACCGAGCGGCTGAATGCACCGTTAATGACCCAAAAAACTTTCAGCTACACAACACAGCCATTGAATTTCAAATCGCATGCTTCCTGTTTTTGGTAAAATACAGTGATAAATTAAATCAGCCGTTATTCACATTCTATATGGCATAATCGCCCGCTTGTTAACTCATTGACTATTGATAGTTTCAACGTTTGATAAAGTTTATAAATGGCGTCTATACGTATGTGAGATTCTGGGTTTAATATGAACTGGCTATAAAGAGTAACGCTCAGACAATGGACTTAATGTTTTTGATGGTTTTGTTTGGTTAAGATCTTTCATTAAACTCTGGTAAACAAATATGAATTGACGTCAGCAAGACGTTAATTCAATGCTTATTTTCGACAGACATTTGAGCTACGCCCATTGGTAATACAGTACCAAAGCATCAAAGAGACATATTAACGATTTATTTCTGCATTAGCATAAGTTTCATTCTTAAAATAAAATGATCGGACACGCCACTATCTTAATTTTCTTTCAAATTTTAGCTCTACAAGAAAGTAGCTCTAATTTATTAAAATTTATAAATATTCACGATTTGTTAAAATACGAGGAAACAACATGATTTAAACTTAAATAATATTGGTTTCATTATGAAATATATAAATTCGCTTCATATTCCCTTAAAAAAATCATGATTTTTGTCAAAAAGTTACGATTAGAGACTCAAATCAGAAAATATGACGCCATCCTTCAGTAAATAAACAGATTTGCAGCACATATCAATGTTTGACTGGTTGTCAGGTTATCTTGTGTTATTTTTACGAGAAATTACACTAAGAAATTACATTTAACGATCGAATAACAGAGGTAAAAGTATTGTTTTACATTCACTCGAGCAAGATCCAACCACTTATTTCAAATAGTTATATTTCAAATACCTGTTTGACATGGTACATGAATAAACATGCTTTGTGGTACATGTTTTGATTATAATGAGCCAACATCAAGGCACGGTACAGCATCTATAGCAATTATTCACAATCTTAAAACATTAATTATCGTAATATCAAGTACGCACAATGAATTTCTAGATTACGTTTTTTTTTTGGTTTTGTGACATCATCATGTGACCATTTGGCGTTTTTTGTGGCGTATATTTTGTTTTTTAAAAAGTATATTCTTATTTCGTTTGAAGATGTAATAATCAAGAAATAGTTAATTAGTTATTTCACAAAAAGCGTTTATCGCGCTGCCCTAGATAACATTTGTATTTACCTATACTATTTCCTTCCTACACTTTAATCCAAGTTAAAATCTATTTATGTGTTAATTTTCATCTAAATCTGTTCAGTCGTTTGCCGTCGTTTCCATACAAAGTAACATTCAAACATACAAACTTTCACATTGTTGTTATCAGCTCCCGCATTTCAAGAAAAGATTATTGAAATGTCAAACGTAGTGGTTGCCAACTAAAAAGCTTTTTGCGAAAGACTAATCCAATAACATAAATTCTTTGAGAACCCTGAATCCTGACCGTCAGTATCCGATTTTCCATAATCCCATTTGATTTAATTCTTGATGGGCGGCCCGTTAAAAATTACATTGCATTGTTTATTAGGTGTCTGTCTGGTGGACAGAACGAGATGCATCTATAAGAAAGGCGCCTTTTAAAGCGACGATTATCTACATAAACATATAATAGTTCGAAACATTTGTGCAACCTCTAACGGAAAAATCTTAACCTAATATAAGTAGGACCACTGCATTTCGCATCGACCGCTCGTAGCGAGACCGCAGTTTGTTTTTGAAACGTTTCTCGGAACACTGCACTTGTGTCCGACTGCGCCGGCTGGGTACAAAAATAAATACAATGAACACTTTCCCGCGGATACGTGGGGCGAGAACGTCGTAACAAGCGACCACGTTGTGAAGAAATGTAAGACTTGACAGCTGGCAATAAAGTTGAGAAGGGAAAACGTGCAGTCAAAGAACGTCGTTATTGTTCCAAAGAGAATCCGATGCGTCACGGAATGGCAGCGACGAGCGAGCGGGCCGGGGGAGACGCGAGGGGGGCACGGAGCGGGTCATCGTGCTAAGCGAGCTATACATATATCTAACCGTATAGTAGCGCAACGTTGTTTGATCCAATCTGTGTGTACACAAGCGTCTGTGTACGTGTGTGTACTGCGTAGCTGTTGCCAGCCGGCGAGCCGCGAAGGTCACCGCCGCTACCTCGAAAGTTACGTGTTGATCGCACTCACTGCCGCATGGAAATGATACATACAATTTCTCTTGTTTTTTTTGTTACGTCTCTATACGTTGAGTGATGGGATGATTTTGTTTTTTTTTTCTCCTTTATAGTATATATCGTGATTAGCATTCTTATAGTCTTTCCTCGTCTAATTATAGAACTATGATAGCTTTTGAGTGTGTCTAACCAACGTTGATTATGATTACATTATATCAATCAAAAACAATACTACGAACAATAGTTATAGAAATTTAACAAAGAGCATTGATACTTTTGCCGGAGCAGAATTACAGTGAATGTGTAACACAGCCAGCGTAAATAATGACGAACAAAAACTGACAATACAATGCTACAGGCCATTAGCAGTGATTAATAATGCCGAGGGAAACATTTAAGGAAATATAGCCAACAAACCATTGTCTCAAATATTCATGAAAATGACAAATGTTTGAACGACGTTGGTCAAAGACCTAACCGAAGTCAAAAGTTCAGACTACAATCGCAATCTTTAAACCAATAAACAAACAAACGCTTAAATAATGATAATTGTTCGGAACCAAAATTAAGTAGCTAAAAGCACTTGTGTTACGGAACCCAGAAACAACGACGAATATTGCAGATTTATCTGCAACGACCAAACGATATATCAAAGGTATCAAGGATGTCTGTAGATACGCAATTGTCAAATTGGAGATAAGTCAAGAGGAATTTCTGCGTGATAATTTTACTTCAAATCACTAAACATTTTTATCAGCAAAAAAATTTAGTTATTATAAACTAAAGCAACATAAAAATACATTTATGATTTTGATAAAAGATACATATTAATATTTCAACGTTTAGTTCTCAATAGTTCTGATTTCTATTCTAACTATTTAATTACGCACTACTACATTCGTTCTAGTTTTCTTTACGGTGCATTTTTCAGATAATACGTTGTTTTGATATTGGCACTTTTAGAAACTGCCTTGAAGAATTTATTTTATTACTACATTTTGAGGAGCATAAAAAAACGCCATTCTCAGTAAGAAACATTTACATATATGTATGTATTGTTTCGATATTTAAATTGTAAAAGACGCACGTGTAAACTTTTTTCTTTCTACTTGGCTTTTGGATGTATCAATGGTAAGATTGGTTTTAAGCACTATATCGATAGTAGAAAACATTAAAAGAAATGAATATGTATTGTATCTTAACAATCCTCAACATTGCTCCAACACGCAACGTAATATTTTGCAAAGAGCATTGGAGCACTAAGGTCCAGGTTACAGCAACAGCTAAATGTGATTTAAACTCAATCTATTCACATAAACATGGCACTTAAATCTAGATTTTAGAAATTGTACAAGTAAAAGGAAAAACATTAGATTTCCAGGATATATGTGAATGCATGCATGCATTTTTGGAGTTAATTGGAGTTTAAACTCCTTAAGAATCGTTTCATATATAGCGCACGTTATGAAAAATAGATGAATAGTAAAATTGAAGGGTCACATTTCCTCTGCGTAATATACTCGCACATCTTATAGCGCTCCGCGCTCCTCAGTCCCAAGTGCACGTTTACTCTCTCTCTATTATTCCTCGCTAATCAGTATAAATGTAAAATATCATAAATAAATAAAAAACAGATATATATAGTAGTACCATAATTTAAGTAATATATTTTATCAAATTAATATGAATAAATATATGTGGATTCATTTACTTCCTTTGCCTATAATATATATTTTAAGATAATCGTTTTTAAGGAGTATACTCCAGTCACGCGTCGAAGGCGACACGTACAATTTTTTTTATCTAAGGAGGAAAAGCAGAATCTACAATGTGTCACAATTTGAAAAGCACCATTTTACAGAAATGTGATATCGTTTAATAACAAATTATCCAAAATAATTTCGTGTAGGTATTTGGGAATAATGATAATGTGGTTATAATTCTCATACCAGGTAATAAAATGATTTCGTCCAAAGTAAATTTTGAAAATAGGAGTTGAAAACACTACATTAGCGATGCATCATTTAGTATTAGCTTTATCCTGATAGGGATTAGAAATGCTGATTCATTGTCAACTATTCATATTTACGAACAAGGCGTGGTATATGTATGTTTATTAGTAAAGTATACAAATGTATTAATTATATCATTTCCAACTAATTTTTGTTTTGACTTTGGTATGAAGACTACTTTTTATTTATATATTAATTATTAAACATAAGTACAAATAAAAATCACTACGCAACCCACGAGAGTTTATAGTGAGTTCTTTTAAAATACCTATAGATATTAAAATAGTCGTGGTTTTGTGGTATATTCATTGAATTTTGAAAATAACTAAATTTTAGCTCCATGGTTTACCGACTCATACGTAAAGTTTGAGTACCATATTATCGTAATAAACATACGTTTTGTCTCTAGGACAGATTATTAGGGAACCTTCCTTGTTCAATTACCACAATATACAGTTCTTTCGCTTCACTGATGTCAGATCGGGGGAAATCCCTCCAGTTTTATTACACTTATGCTAGACATTGCCTACACTTATATTCTCACAATTTTGCGATAAACAAATACCAAACTTCCAAATTGCTAATGGGATTACCATAAGCAAGTCGAAAACTACGTAGATGTATTCCGCGCTACAGGTCCTTTTCGACTAATTTGTCAAAAAAAGCTGAGTTCGGATGACGTAAATAGTCTTATGGTATTACTTAAATTATCAGCTTTAGGGTAATTAGCAACAACACTGGCACAAGCCAGAAAAATCAAAATGAGGTTAACAGAGAGTGTCGTCATAGAATTAAAAGTTGGCTGCAATCCAACAAGACTGTTACAGAAAATGGGTAGTGTTTGCCCATTAGCACAGATTTGTCCAATTTTGTTTGCCACTCTTATCCAAATATTTATTTGCATAATATGTACTTTCCGTAAATAACCAGGAATGAAAATAATAAATTGTATCTCATTTTAGTAAGCCCGTATTTTAATTTGAAATAAAATAATATAACCTAATATAATTGAGCGATCTGTAGACTTACTCAAGGATCTATCGAAGTGAAATATACAAATAACAATTGTAATCATATCACGACAGGTCATTTTACTTCGATTGTTTGTGGAGGTGACACTACTGCGTATGTAGTTTTTCCAATGCGAAATCTGAGTCCCATCAGATTCAACTGTCAAGAAACAGAAGCCAGCCAATAGATAATATTACCAGGTGTATTAGTGTTGCTGAAAAATCGACTATCGATTAGTCGATAGCTCCCACCCGAGTCACTTATCTAACTATAGCACTATCGACAGTACCGTTTATATATACTATCGGCGTAATTTCATGATAGTATCGATAGTTTCAATCTAGTTTTTACTAGCGATAGTATTTTAAAAATATTTATTAAACCAAATATGCAAGGAAATTGTTATGCACCCATAAATCATTCGCTACAGAACCAACATGAGGAAGGAAAATTACTTTTCTAATTTTAAATTATAAGCAACACTAGTAAAATAGTTTTATTTAAATAAACAGGAAGAGTTTTGATGTTATGTTTTATAAGAATCAAGTTTTACAGTTACTACCAAGAAACACAAAGTAATTTATCCCTTGATTTAATTTAATAACTAAGTCAAATAGACGAAATAACAAATATTAAAGGTTTACTGAATTTGAATCGCAACATTAACCAAAGTTAGTCCGAACCCAAAGCTCGGATAAATAGGATTTCGATCTACATTGACGGATCCAAATTCTTTTAAACAGGTTTTTACTTTATACTTAGCCAATCATTATGTTTCTCTGTGAAAGTTGGTTAACGTCTTGTAAACTGAAGATCGATTTCGAAAATCGGTTCATATTCGTTGTTAAAGAGTACCATGTTCATGCCGTTCCTTAGTTAAAATATCAAGAACGATTGAAGAAGGCGGATAATGTTTTTCGCGCGTATGTGGTATGTAATATGTCCGTTTGTGTCCTCCGATAGCCTAAATTGCTTGACTGATTCTGAAGAGTGACGTGTCATTAGATAAATATTCTTCCCCGGAGTGGCATACAGCACAAAATAGTGGAAGTCCACCATTAAACTGTCAATAACTGGGGATTTTACATTTTTTGCAATCACTCGGTTATTTGATTTTGTAAATTAATTTTTCTTGTGTTACACATAATTAATTTAGTCCCAAACTAGGCAGATCATGTTTATAGTACAATATATAACGGATAGAATACCTAAATAAGTATACAGACGATCACGAATCGAGAAGAAATTACAACTCACCACAATTCGGACTTTTGACGCAGAAGCTACTGCTCGCTACCGTTACGATCAAACTTTGTCGTGTATTTAAGATACATATACACTACCTACATATACACTATAAAGTTTTTGGGAACAAAATTACTGATTTACTTGCTTTCTTCCCGTTGACCTAGATTAAGTAGTTGGTATAAAATGAAAACAATAACTGTTAATATGTAACCCAAAGAAAAGGAAATAGTCCGCTTCCCTCACTATTCTTTATATGGTTTAAGTATGATTACGTATTCAAGTTATCTTAGAAATATTAAGTATATTTGGTTTCATTACATTTTTGGCTTTTGAATACGTGAAAAGATATGGCTACTAAAGGAGGGCAATGGGCTTATATGAAAAAGCAAATTATATAAAAGATACACTTTCATTCCATGAAAACATGAATTCGGTGAATGCTTCGGTTGGCGTTTCAGTCACGAGAACTCTTTTGAACCGGCTTTACAGTAGCTGTTTTCTGTAGAGCCATTGTGATATTTTAGGAGTAAAATTGTATAACATTACCTTAAGCATTTGTATGAGTCAATTTTATATTCAATTGAAGTTTCGACTTTCTCACTCTTTCATAACGTTGTTGAGTGATTACCCCAATCGATTCTTAACTTTATATATTTATAAAATATATATATTTACATATTTTATTTTGATTAATTATGACAATAAAGAAAATCGTTATGACAAATAAGTACAGTGTCACATAAATCAATTTTGATTTTACTGTCTTTCCGCGTTTTGTATTTAAGTCTAATATTTTACTTGAAATAAAATCATCGTTGTAATTACAATATATTACAAATTGTGGGTATACGTAGGCATCAGTATCATACGTGCGCGTAGACATGATCCATTCCTAAAACTTAAGTTTTGAAATAGCATTTTATAGTTACTTACATTAGAATAAAATTATTATTATTATATTTGAAGTTAACTGTTTTTAATTACAAATTTTCATAGAAAAATATCGAAAACATCGATTTGGCTCGCAAATTATTTTCAGACGCGAGCCTCCTGTTATTCCCGCCTGGGAATAACTTGCGACTTGTAAATACGAGATAGCACTGAAAATGCAAGATATAATAATCATAAATATTTTTAATTAGTAAGGATAGGATTTTATTATTTAAATTTTGTTGTGGCATTGTTAAATTCAATAATCACAGGTTTCAACTATGAAATATCTGCGTTCTCCTACACACCAATGTTTGTTTGTTTGTGTTATTAACTTGAAATCCAGACCCCATTTCTAAAGTATTTTTACAAAACAAAATCTATTTAAAATTTATGAATATCGAGAAATATATATTATATGGCTTTCTGTGTCACAGAATTTGTGACTTTGTACCAAAGGTTTTTTCTTCATTTGCTTTTGTTACACGTGCCTAAATAACGATCAATAAAACACGTTTCTTTAGAAAGAGTCTTGTAGTTTCTAAAAAAAAATGTAATTTAAGAATTAAAACTTTTTTTCTTCAGAAAACATTTATATATATCGGTATTTTGTATGTAAAAGAGATTTGGAACTTTATACGTCGTAGTTTAGGTTTAAAATCGGATGGAGTACAGTTTTGTATTTTCATGTGTTGACTGTACAACAGGTAGGTACATCTATTTTTGATTTTGTTTTTATCGTCACGTCTTGAAAATATCGTATAACATTCAGGCACGTTTTCCGCTAATTGACAAGCATGACTTGACGTGAGTGGCGGACACCGGGGATTGCATATCTACTCAAGTGAAAACTAAATTTATTAATTTAAGAGCTAAATATACAACCGTTGTTTAAAATAACAGATTTATTTTTATTACTTTTCTGTGTATTTTTCATCTTATGTATACTGTCAATTTGTAAGAAATATTAATGATATGAATTTTTACATTTCCCGGTCTGTAGTACATTTAAATAAAAGACGCACTTTTGCCGAATAAACGACAATTTATTCTTGTTTTTTATTTTTAATCCGAATTAGAGAGGATGAACGTAGAAGACAAATAGTCGAGGCAAATGTGGCATGGGTAAGTCGGTAAAGCCAGAAGAAGGCGAACTTTCAGGGACCAAATAGGAGATGTCCTAAAAAAAGCCAGCTCAAATTCCCTTAACCGAAGAGCATGTATGAAAAGGCTGATCAGAGTGAATGAAGCTACAGATGTACGTCAAGATACTGGTAAGTGAAAATCTGTAATCACTGTCTACCCCTGGCGTGATTGTATATATGTATGTCATCCTGTGATCACGGTTCCTGTAAAGGAGTCGACATGAAAGGAAACGATAAAAAACCAGAAAAAACGCGTCGTTTACCCAGTTTTATTTAAATATTTATAAATTATTACCATACCATCCCTGGCACGCAAACAATAACTCACCAAAGTATCGTCGCAATGTATCAACTACTTTTCGATTTTTTGTGGGACTAACGTGGGACAATTGATTTAATATACCTATATTACCTATATATACTATGCCTGGCATGTTTTGCGACCCTTTTTTCCGACTTTTACTGACTATATATATACCTTATCTGTCATAAGTACAATAAACCCACTAAAGTTTCAACGGAACGACATTGGAATCTTCTATAGGAAATAGTAAATTTATTTGTGAAACTGCATTCAAATTCTTACAAAATTTATTTAGTTTTTTTAAACTTTCGTGTCCACTAATCGCAACAAAATACTGCTTGAAAAGTACCGTAAACAAATAATTGCCATATTTTTGTTTTATCCTGACGGCCATTATGCTCCTAAAGTAGAGACGAAACTACTTTAGGAGCAGAATGGCCGTCTATAAAAAGAGTTTCATTCCTACAACGGTTTTTAAAGACCTAATAATTCAAAGAATGGAAGGAAATTTTCATTTACCTTCATAGTATAACAGACCTGAGATTTATACAGAGTCATGGGATTTTAAATATTTATTTATATAGATATTAAATATATATTTCGTTACCCTTTTATCCATAACACAAGCCATACAATGCTGAATTTAGGCTAATTGGTGTGAATGTAAAAAACATTATTATTACAAAGTAAGTAATAGTATTATTAACACTTACAAAATAAAAAAACTAAGCTTACGACTAACAACCATTGCTTTTTTGCTTTTCGTCTCTGAACCGAACACACAGGTTCAAACACCACAAGTGGCGAACGCTTTTAGAAATGCATTTACACGAGAATAAAAAAGAACAGTCGATGCGCGTGAGAGAAGTAAAAATAAATGTGTGAGGAGCAGCTGAGCGGGAGTCAAGGGCGAAGGACGTAGGCGGTGTGGGGGCCATCGGTTGAAGGAATTTTAAGTTATACGAAACCGTGCGGGAATATGAGACTTATTTACAAAACCAAACGGTCCCGGGTTCCAGTACCGTTGAGATGAATACGCGCATGGATATATTTTATATATATGTTACATTTTACGTTCTGGGTTAGTTCTATCCATCGTAGATTCTGTCTTGGCCCCCGGGCCGGATCCCAATCAAGTGATCAAGAGCCAATCAAAATAAAAAACAAATGAATATTACTTAGTTACGGATCATATTATATCTGTTCGTTATGATAGTATCCATAGTATTAGGGGTTAAAGTATGAAATTGCCGATTTGTACTGAAAATCTATATTGTTTATTTTTTAAATTTTTAACAAATTTATTTAATCAAAATAGTTGCCATTATTATCTATACATTGCTGCCATCTAATGGGAAGGTCATTAATGCCTTTGCGATAGAATTCCGACGATCTAGACTGCACAAACTGTGTGAAAGCATTTTGTACTGCCTCCTGGGAAGAAAACTTCTTGTCACGTAGATAATTGTCCAAATCACGAAAAAAATGGTAGTCCGTTGGAGCAAGGTCTGGTGAATACGGAGGATGACGAATGGTTTCTAACTGCAGTTCCTGAAGGGTCAAAATGGTTTCTCGTGCTGTGTGAGGTCTCGCGTTGTCGTGGAGCAATAATGGTGAAGATCGATTCATGAGTCGGGGCTGTTTTACTGCTAGTTTTGTCAACATGGTTCGGAGTTCGGCACAATAGACATCTGCCGTTATTGCTTGACCAGATCGGAGAAAACTATAGTGAATAACACCATGCTGAGACCACCAAACAGTTACCATTACCTTTTTATTGGTAAGTTTTGCTTTAGGACACTGTTGTGGCATTTGACCTGGGGTCAGCCATTGCATTTTTCTTTTCCGGTTATCATAAAGAATCCACTTTTCATCACATGTTACAATTCGATCCAATATTCCTTCATTTCTGTACCGGTTCAACAAGGCAAGACAAGTTTCAACACGCGTTTCTTTCTGCAGATCAGTCAAATCATGAGGCACCCATTTTTCGTATTTTTTTATTTTATTGATTTGACGCAAGTGAGTCAATATTGTGGGTAAGGTAACGTTAAACCATGCCGCTAATTCCTGGGTACTTTGACTAGGATCGGCTTCCACTATCTCTCTTAATTCATCGTTATTTACCTGTGTGGGCGGTCTTCCTCGTGGCTCGTTCTTTAAGTCGAAATTTCCATCACGAAAGCGTTTAAACCAAAATCGCACGGTGCGTTCATTAGTAGACCCCTCTCCAAACGCAGCATTGATATTGCGGGCTGTTTCTGCCGCGTTAGTTCCGCGTCGGAACTCGTATTCAAAAATAACTCGAATTTTCGCAGTATCCATCTTTCTTGTCTAAATTGAATAACAAAAACAATTGAAAGTCGATATTCAAATGTTTTACATTTTTTAAAAAAAGAACATCATAGAAACCATTTAAAAAAAGTTTCATTCGAAAACCTCAAACCATGAAGATTCTATGTCAATTCAAAGAACCTATTGCAATAAAACGGCAATTTCATACTTTAACCCCTATTATAAGCCCAGGCAAATTTTAATGAATATACGAAATATTAATATAAAAATTTTCTGTTTATCTTGATAGCATAGCAGTGACCACGTTCAGACTAAAATTGCGGAGCTTCTAGAAGCACCTTTTCGTAGGATAGGTGACCAAAATACCTATCATTTCGAACGGAACGTATCGGGAGACGAGACTTTAAGTCGTTGCTCTTGGCTGAATATAGCAGTCGATAACATCCCCAATCCGCATTGAGCACATAGTGATTGTTACCTAATCTCTGTGTTGCGGATTAATATATGAAAGAAAATGCAGGGTATAAAATGGGTTTAATAGCCACTTCAAAGAGAAAATATACCAAAATCAATAACCAAAGTGATAAGAACCGCTTAAAAATGACAGAATTGAGAAAAATCTTAAAAAGGAGGATATAAAATCATCGGCCAGTCCGTGACACTGTGACTGAGCCCTTAATGTTAGAGCCATTCTTCCTAGGTTTTCATCTATGGGATAGGATTGATTTCCGTCAGTCTAAATCAAATTAGCTCTAATTAGTCCTTACAAGTCGACTTTTATTTCACAGGGTTATGAAAAAAACACTGTTCTGGCTACTTACATTGAACTTCTACGAGCTGCGTATGAATTGCACTTTAAGCATTTTATACACCGTGCAGCATTTAACCTTATGCCATTTCAAACACTATTTCAGTTTAACGTCTCTATTTTTAATAATAATAATACATTCACACCAATTAGCCTAGTCCAACGTCAGCACTATAAGGCTTCTGTTATAGATACTAGATAAATTTATGATATTTTTTAGATATGTAATATTTATAGAAATATATATAAATACCTATAAATCAGGTATAAAAGTTCGCATTTATCACACAAACATTTGCCCCTTCCGGGATTCGAACCCAGGACCGTTGGTGCGAAAGGCTTGATCGCTGCCGTTGAACGAAACGGTCGTTACATACCAATACCGTAGTTTATCTTTATCATTGTTTATGATTTGCGTGATTTGATAATAAACTTCAGTGTTTTTTGTTACGTGAATAATTGTATTTTTTATTTTTAAAGCACGTAGCACGTGTAAGACAAGTTGATTGTCTCAAGTAAAACTTGCTTTGCTTTACATATCGTCACTTGGAATTCGAACCCGACCTCATTTAATATTTGTATGTCTAATAGTCGTTGTTAATGATAGTAACGTTAACGCTAGGGGCGCTGTTAAAAATTCATTGTTAAAATTTTACACGCAGTCGACAAAGACTTTTGAGACGTAACCTCAGACCAAGGTCCCAGGTAACAAAGAGGATATTTGTTCGAGTGTTTAACATTTTTTGGGCAAATATACCTGAGACTCAATCTTACGTACAATCGACAGGTCATCCACCTATCACAATGCCAACTTGTCTCAATTTTATTTTGAACTCTACAAAGTGGGTTTTCAGTTGAAAATCGATTAAAGAAATTCATGTTGTTGACCACTTCTTATTTATATTAAGGTTGATGAGGATGCCTCTTCTAAAATACATCATCACTCTCAATACTAGTTAACATAAGGGAAGCGCGATAGCGCAGTGGTTTGCCCAATCAGCTTGCGATTGCAGAGGGAAGCTACTATTGTAAAGACAGCTCAACGAATTCATGACCCAAAAATTTACTATTTCGGGTTTCGTCGTGTTTCGGAAGGCACGTGGTAGATCATGGTACATTCATTTCATATCCATAAGTAACGAGCAAATAATTAGGCCTCTTGCTTTGTTCAGTGACAGTAGGTTTAAATCCCTCTGAAGCACATTTTTTTAACATTTTATTTAACACATTTTTCTATATTAAGAATTTCACGGCTTACGTTTAAAGCCACAGGGATTTACAAAATCTTCCAACAATATCAATAAAGATAAAAAATACTTAGTTTTAAAGAAAACGTGTAATCGGAAACACGCTAATGACTATATCCCTAGAACCAAATTTAATGATATGGTATTTGTAACTGAATTAATTGGTACTGGGCGTAATAAACTAAAGTGTAGGGAATGAATAAGTTAAGATTCAAATGAGCTTTTGGAAAGTTCCTGGAGCACACGTAGATCCCATGAAGATAACGAGAAGCTAGTAGCTAGCAACCACTAATTAAGCAAGTTTCCCTGACTTATAGCACGTTTATTATACAAAAGTGTAAAGTTAGGAATTAAGTTTTTAAATAGATTTTGCTAACGATTTTCTTTTCTAACTTTGTTGATATATTTCTAAAGTTGAAGCAAATTAAAAAAGATAACTAAGCGAAGTTTGAGACTTCAAAGAGATTAAAACGATATTTACGTTCCCATCACAAAGTTAGATTTCTGTGTCAAACATATTTACTTAATGAGAACTCAGCAATTAATCAAATGTGTTGTTAGAATATCGTTTTCTTTGTTTGTAGACAAAGATAAAGTCAAAATATTTGTGCTACAGTTGTCAACAATATACGTGTAATTTTATCTTGTTGATATGACGACACTGAAACGCAGTCACTTGACGGAAATCTCTACGCAATTTATTGGGTTGTGTAAAAAGAATGACAAAATAGCGTTTTCAAAACATTTCGGACAAATTCCAACTTTCATAGACATTGCTAGCGAATCTTTGCGTTGAATCAACAAAATATATTCGGGATGTGACTACGTATTAAGCCTTATTCTAAAAATTTTGATAAAACATTTATAATTCTTTTATACTTAATATCTATTAATCAAACTTCAAAGTTTATTTAATCATTATAGCAATCAATATTTTCTATACAACAATAATCGATTTACTAAGTACTGTCAAATTGAATCAAGTGAAGTTAGTTCACAAAACTTGAATGTTTGAGAATTTTTCTGTGAATAGGGTACTTACGAGAATTAGGTATGTATCGAAAATGTTCTTTGTAGAATTAGTAATAGTATAAATGCCATAGCCAATCCGTGAATTAAGTATTACTCAACTAACGGATTATTTAATTTCTCTTCAATCCGGTTAACTAGCATGTCTCATTAATAAAGAATGTATATAATTATAAAAAACACCCAAAACAAATAGTTGTTATTCAAGTGTCTGTTCGAAGTAACTGTTTAAGAAAATCCGTTAATAGAGGAAATAATAATTAATTGTACTTAAAGATAACACATTCCATTTATATGCGGTGCGGCTAGGTTTCATAAAAAAATCCTATCATTCTTTTTAACATTTTCTAGAGTCTGATGGAAAAAAATTGCTCACGAGGTAAGTATAATATCTTTTGGGAACCTATCTCGAGGCTGGTGCAGCCACAGCTTCTAAAGAAGACCTTTAACCGATTCGTTGCTACATACAATTACAGAAACGAAGACTTGATTGGAAGAGTTATCATCGATTTAAAAATGACACGGATTCAGTGGCTAACGCAAAAAAAGTTATGGCACGACAGGGATGTCATCGGCAACGAATCGGTTAACAACATAATCAGGCAAGTGTTAGTACGATTGCATATTTGAAGCATTTTAGGCCACCAGATTCATAAGGACCGATTTTATATCTATGATATTATAGAGTGGTCAGTTGATCGGAAGGCTGGTTAGTACTTTACCCAGAGAATAAGTTTGGCAATATAACGAGTTATTTTTTAAGTTAGTTTATTAAGTAACATCACAATCCTAGACTTTTATATACACTAATTCTAGATATATTATTATTTTGCAGATTTACTACTGCAGTAGAATTTAAAAGTAATAACGGCTTTCCTGCTTTTAATCATATCTAATAAAACTAATCTGTGACTGGCGCGTTATGGCTGACGTCATACAACCCATAATTGCTTCATACATATACTATTTCGTTGAAACGTTTTTTCGGCCTGTGCTATGTTTGACTAAGTCGATATATTTGAACAAAAGCCTCGAAAAATATTTATAAAATTATAACAGGTGCTCTGTTTATACTATACATGTGGAGTATTATAATCAGTGGTGTTTTCGAAACTCGAATCGTAATCGTGACCTACTCGGTTAATTAAAACGGTTCGAAACTCAATTTGTTGTCAACAGAAAATAAGATCGCACTATTACCTCTACTTCTTATTTCTTTGAATTTTATATTAAATTTCTGACATAAAAAGCTAACAGCAATATGACGAGAAGTTTCTTTTATCATCAGCGAGATCCCCACAAGAAAACACTAAGTATTTCGTTAACGGAAACAATTGTACCAAGTAGGGATGGCGATCTGAGATCGATTAATCGAAGAATCGATTTTTCAGGTCGAAAAGATCGATTTAAAAAATCGATATGCTGTACTGAATCGATCCGGTGAATCGATATTTCACCCTTGAAAATCGGCGTTAGATTTTTTTATTTTGGTAAAAACCATAAAATTATTTACAATTAGTTGAATGTACCCGTAATATTGCGGTTTTACCGGTTAAAGGGTTAATTACTTAAAAACTCGCTGGATGGCTGTGTGGCTCACATTCACTCAATAACCATGTTGTATATAAGTATCATGGGATCATCTGCTCCTTGTGAGCGCCTTTTTTCAATTGCCGGCAACATTGGAAGTGATGAGCGGAATCGCTTGGATCCGAAAAGACTGGACAAACTGTTATTTTTAAAAAGTTTAGATTTAATGGGATTATGGGAATTTAAACTTTTTCATGAAATAAAAATCGATATTTTGGAAATCGATCTTTTTGGCCTTGATTTTTTTGTGAATCGATTCATCTGCTTACGATTCAGATCGATTTAAAAATCGATCTTTTTCGGAAAGAATCGCCATCCCTAGTACCAAGGGATCTATTAGAGCTAGCAAATTTCTCACTTCCATTAGATGCCGCCGAAAGCCTGGCAGTTATTTTCCATGGAGAGGCATTTACGCTATCATCGTTCCAGTTCCGAAAAAATATGTAGCAGCCCGAGGGGAGCAAGAATTATAACTTTGTTTTTGTTTGGCTGCCGCCAGTGGCGAGATAGATAGATGATATCAGCTCTTTCTTCACAATAACAAGCAACGAACACTGGCTTTTTGAGTAACTGCCAGATTTTATGCGATGACTAACTATATCTGCATTGGTTGGGTTATTGATTTCTACTTTGGTGAAAAGGGATGACACTGTAATTGGAGAATTACATCAATACGTCTAATGCTTTCAAATGTAGACTTTGCTGAAACACAAGTCGTATGGCAACACTGTAGGGAGAATACCCCACGGTGGGGGTTAACGATTGCAAATGCTGCCGCGCTTAATGGCTTAATGTGCCTTCTGCAGTTCCCTGACAAAGGAAATTGAAACAATACATTTTCTAATAATCCTGGTAGCTGAAAATATTAACCACTGCGTCATCAAGCTTGCTACGACATAATTGTACTATCAATGAAAAGTAAACATTTCATAACGTATAGAACTGGTAAATTAAACATATATGAAATGTAATTTTAAATTAATTATGCATACATATTTAATGAAAGTAATCTCATTAACAAGTTTGGTCAGTAATGAAATAGTAAATGACGTATGAGTCACTTGAGATTTTACGATTTACATATAGAGATAAAAGCAGTGCCAAGTCCAAGATAATTACGAATAGATTTACAGCTAAACACAAGATTTTCTATTAATAGATCTTCTAGAACGATCAGAAACATCAACAATGAAAATGCTTTCACGATAGACCACCAATAAACCGATGTCAAAGCAAAGTCAACTGATGACCTAATAAATAAAACAATGAATGAATGAGCACAACACAAGTTCGTGTGTCGGTTAAACGCGGAAGTAGTATATAACTCATGATTATCGCTACTGTGTAGAATTGGGTTTATAGCATAGATCCTTAAAACCGGTCATCAAACATTATTAGTACATTGGCTCAGTTCTTCTTGTCTTCGCCAGTGAATGAATATAGTCACGACAACTATTGTCAAATATTGGGTTCAATACGAAATAAATGAAAGTGGATGCATGTTATAATTATAAATAATATAATAGACCGATTTTAATTTTTAAAACAAAGAAAAAACTTTTATTAACAGTTATAAAAAGGATTTATATGAAAGAGGATTAAAAGACTATTTAAGAACCGATAACGACACGATTGAAGAATTTAATATAAGTAACTAAGTTTAAGAAGATAGTATTGAGATAAAAAGATGCTTATATGCAACAACAGTTACGAAACCAGCTATCACAAGTATTATATTACACATAAACTTGGAATTTAATGGTATTTCATTTCAACGCTTAGAAATTAACTTAAATGTCAATCATTTTAGCAAGTAATCTTTGGAATTGCTATCTGTCATATATTAACAGACAAAGGTGAATAATAATTGGGTGGATTGTATAGTATCGTGGCAATCTCCTGTTATATCTTTATATATATAATTCTTCTGTGAGTGTGTATGTCACTGAACTCCTCCTAAACGGCTGGACCGATTTGAATGAATTTTTTTGTGTGTGTTCAAGGGGATCTGAGAATGGTTTAGATTCACAAATCAGTCCGGCAGATGGCACTGCAGTCGGCACAGCAACGCGTGGCCGGGACAGCTAGTCTTTATATATATAATTCTTCTGTGAGTGTGTATGACACTGAACTCCTCCTAAACGGCTGGACCGATTTGAATGAATTTTTTTGTGTGTTTAAGGGGATCTGAGAATGGTTTAGATTCACAAATCAGTCCGGCAGATGGCACTGCAGTCGGCACAGCAACACGTGGCCGGGACAGCTAGTCTTTATATATATAATTCTTCTGTGAGTGTGTATGTCACTGAACTCCTCCTAAACGGCTAGACCGATTTGAATGAAATTTTTTGTGTGTGTTCAAGGGGATCTGAGAATGGTTTAGATTCACGAATCAGTCCGGCAGATGACGCTGCAGGCGGCACAGCAACGCGTGGCTGGGTCAACTAGTATAGAAATATGATTACAGACAAGACGATGAGTAATAATAATTTTGCAAAAAATTTTTATCTTTTAGATTAACTTATTTTAGATAGAACTGTAGTAAATTAATTCCTAAATTAAGACCGGTTTAAAAAGCTGTCTGGTAAATAAATGGGATTTGCCACGACAACGCGACGACGCAAAATGCAGTTGCAAACCTATTTACTAATTAAAAAACTTAATTAAATAACTTTGGAACAATATATTTACAGCTTTATTGCAGTTAGATATTCCACGTTTTATAGAAATTCAACTGTTAACTTCCGGAGATTTATGTTTATTTGAATCTTACTCTATGGTGAAGTAACGATTTGACCCAAGATATTTATAAGATATTGAACGGTTATACAAAGCTCGAATAGTTACTAAAAAATTTAATATAATTCATTTTAATAATCATATCATCCATTTGACCTCCGTGGACGAGTATTGCATACCGGTTTTCATGATGACGCCACTTCAAGGTCTCGGGTTCGATCCTCTGATTCGGTAAAATTTCATATATTGGCTCGGGTTTTGTGATACAATTGGATTAGCTACTTAATTTGAATTCAGAACCATTTTTCTATATGATGTGATATCGTATAATATTTATTCATTTAGGTATATGAGCTCCTATTCGCTATTAGCACACGCAAAATCAGATTAGCTAAGTAAGAGTTATTAAAGAAAAGAATGACTGTTTAGTTACAGTATAAATGATCTGTACTTATCATAGACATACGATACAGAAATTTAGAAGTAGCTAAAATCACTATGATATCAGTTACAACAAACATTTAATTGTAAACTTGTCGAAAGCTCTCAAATTTAAGCTCACCGTTGTATCAAGTTCACAACTAAAATTTCCAGCTCCCGAATTTCAGTCTATTGTAGCAATCAAAATCTAATCTGTGAGATTAGTATTAGTTACCGGCTAATATAACAGGCAAAATCGGCATAACAACCAAAAAGTTTTTAAGCTTAAGTATTGTTTTCTGTAGAATAAAACTAAGTCATTAAAGTGAATTAAATTTCTGTAATGTAATCACAAGTCTGGTAAAGTAGGGCATTCGTCGGCGTCATTGAGTTCGACCAAGGGCATATCTTCGCGAGTTATTATCTTATAATCTTTACAGCCACATCTAAATTGGTCTTTGAGTGGAAGGAAAACACACCTGATAGCATACTAGAGATGAGAAGTAAATGGGCTTACGTAATCTTTATTTTTCGTTATTCCTATCTCTGGTACTCTCATCTATATGTATGATATTTTAAAGCCGTCAAATCCTCTTAAGAATGCAACTGATGGTTTTTACAATAAAAATATTTTTAACATTCACACCAAGTAGCCTAAACCCAAAGTACTATAAGGCTTGTATTATGGACACTAAGGTAACCGATGTATACGGATGTAAGGGGCTATCTCTTCCGTGATTCGTACCCAGGACCGTTAATGTGAAAGGCGAGTAATTATGTAATGCAGTTTGCGAAATTTTTAATTAATCTGATGTTTTAAATGTGTTAAAATGGCGTTAGAAGATTCCTTTACTAACATAAAAACAAGGTGAAGTTAAGGGGTGTTAAAATTACTCATCAATCTCATCATCCTTTAATAGTTTTGTAAACGAATGCTTTAAAAGATAACTTCTAAAAGAAGCAGATCAATAAATCGTTTAATAATGATTGTCATTGGAAAATATTTAGATCTTTCTAGAGTTTCTAGAGTTCTATCCTTGTCTACACCACAGTTTTATCGCAAGCGACTAAACATCATTATCAAATGCAACACACGTCAGAATTGGTTGGTAAAGATACTCCAATCTTTCCTTCATGACTTCTGTCATGTATTCAGACGAATTCAGAATTCCACTTTGTCCTCGATACTGTTTTCCTGTTTTGATTTATTCATTTATGAACTTATTGTGAATTCCTAGCTGTAACCAAAGAGTTGGGAATCATATATGACAGTGACGAACAATTATTCAAAATGTAAAATACAGGAAAAATATACAACGTAACCTCTAAAAATATCTCCTGCTTTGGATTCAACTGTTTTAGGTCACCTATTTGTACTTATGACAAGTAAATAATTATAGCTATGGATGTACATATCTGAACAAAGTAACCGTGTAGTAACTTATTCTTTAACTGTACAATTCACTTTCTTGTCTTAGAAACGCACTTAGATTTTTGGGCACTGTTAGCGCCACCATTAGCACTATTTTAAGTTCAGCCGTATTTCTCATAAAAATTTCAAACGGTTAGCAAGCCAAATGTAGTGTTTTTTATTTTAAACTCAAATCATAATTCAAATAAAATTAACAAAACACTTATTAACTAAAATAGATTTATTAAACGATTGATTTTTTTATGAATAACTAGCTGCACCCGACATGCGTTGTAATTATCTTTTTTGCTGACTATACATATAAACCTTCCCTGGCATACATAAAACAACTGAACAAAGTTTCATCACAATCTGATTAATGGTTTCGGAACGCATAGGCAACAAACAAACAAACATTATTTTGTTATTTATATAGATAGATACAATAAGAATATAAAGTGTTTTATTATATTAATGTCATTCGAGTAGAATCGGGCCTGTCATGTGCAAAGGTTGTGATTATATTTATTATCATTGTGATTCGAATAAGTAAATTATACAGGTATATAATTTATGACTACAATTACTTCACGTAGCCTACCAGCCCTGAACGTCACAATACCTACCTGTATTATATACATACATACATACCTATCGAGTATATATAATATCGAGTTCGGAATTTTGAATATTCCGATATATTTTTGGAAACAGCATAAGTTAACAATAATTTTTGGAACATCATCAAAATCAGCAACCATTAGAATGGTCTTCAAAAGAGCATCCATAAGTACCTAATATAATGTTAAAGGAACCATGAGCAAAAATTCAACAGTCTACTGTGTCTTTGAGTCAAAACAAAGTTCTTTAAGATAAGATACAATCAAAGCTACTTCCTATCATCCAGGATGGGATACATCCTGCCTGACTCAAGTTATACTTCACGTTTAGACTATAGACAAACAGGCACATTTCCTGATGAATATTGTTGTTAATGGTCATTATGGATAGATACGAATCCTTACAAAGCACGTCAATACGTTTCCCACTTTCATCTAATACAAACCGGACAGATAATCACCTATCTATTGAACGAGATATCGAGTATCTTAATGTAGAACTGATAAGGGACGCGTCATCTCCACGAGGTAAGTGGGCCACGCTGTCACATGACTCAGTGTAGTTCAGTTAATGAGAACCAATAGGTACCTTGTGACGATGTCTATCAACACCTCTCCCGATGGCGTCGACCACACCATAGTACACTAAAACACAACACCAGTCCACCTGCAAACCGAGAACACCATCTCACAAACGGATAAGGACCTCAATACACGTTCCCGAATGATAACGCGGCTAAACAAAAAAAAACCGGGGGTCCTAAGAAGGTCGAATCTGGTATTTTTTTTCGGAAAAGCTGGCAACGTCGCGTCGGTTGCCGGACGAACCGCGCGTTCGGCTCGCGCGCTGCTCATTGGCCGAATGCGTCGGCGGCCATTATTGCGCGGCGGCCGTTCGCCCAATGACGCCGCGTCCCGCACGCCCCGCCCACATCCTCTCTGCTTGTTGAATGAGTTTCGCAGCAGTCGTGCCTCAAACGTCCAGGGGTAAATACGCTTACAACCGAAACACCACAGCCGACTAAAGGTTCAGCGAACGAGGAAGCTGTTAGCGGAATATATAGTGAATTCCTAAAAGTTTATGAGATACGTGATGACATTGAGAAAGTAGGTAATAATAAATAAACGGTATAGTGCAGATGATCCTGAAGATTTATAAACTAAATAAGCTAATTTATACAATACCAGAAGTAATTTTAGTTTCGTAAATCAGACAGAAAACGAATGTCAGAACAAATGGTGTACAATAAGATATGTGATTTTGTGTTTGAGTTGCATTATAAAATTTTATTTTCATACCCAGTAAGATTACCAATCTCCCGTATAGTTAGTTATACCTGAAACAAAACGAAAATCATGAGTATTAATTGTATATACTGTAGTGATTCAAGTAGTGTCTGACTTCTTAGAAATTAGTATGAGTATATAAAATAACTTCCTTTACAGATATGACTGCTCTGTATATTAAGTAACAAAGAAAACTATGTTTTCATAAGTGTACCTACTATTTATTGACTGCCAATCACTGGCACGAAAATTATGATTTGAATGATGTGTATTTATTTTAGTAATGGAAAACGTGCTTACGTGGAAGAGTGGTGTGTTAGAATAGATTATCTTCAGCGTCATATGTTTCATATGAATTTTTAATAATAAATTACTATATTGCAGAATAGTCACGCATGTCTAGTTTTTGAGAAAAAGAAACAAATGAAATAGATAAAACAAAAATACACTGAATATTTTACATTCAAAGGACGCCTCCTAGGTTGTAGACAGTTGGTGTACAAAGTCGAACATAAATAAGTTAAATTAAGATAAGATAATGATCAAATTTATAGAATGCAAAGTTAATGGTAATGTTGATAAAAGAAGAACAAAGGAAAGAAGAACAACAATCATTTATCAATCATGTTGCTTGTTCGCAATTTAGACAATAATTTTTCAGCAAGCCAATTTATAATATAACATGATTACCTATATCTTTGAAATTAATAGAAAACTAAAACTGTATGTAAAGATTGATCTGATAATAACTATGCCAGACAACTTTTCTCCCTCTTCCCACAGTCGACGACCGTTTGGTTCAACAGTAGAGATCCTGCCTTTGGGGTCCTGGGTTTGTGTCCCGGAAGGGGCAGGTGTTAATGTGATGAATATCAGCAATCGTATCTTCATTGAACATTACATATCTATGTATTTCTATCCATAACACAAGCCACACAGTGCTAACTTTGGACTAGGCTGATTGGTGTGAAAGTAAGAAATATTATTATTTATAAGAACTGCATATCAGAAGAAAACTGACTACAAACCTACGAAGGATAAGATCCAGCTACGTATTCTAAAATAAAAATAAACAATATTTCTCGAGCAAAAACTGGATATTTTCCTAGAACCATCTAAATACTAAACTATAATTAGGGCTTGTGATATACCACATTCAACGGTTTTCATTTGTTCTCATTTGGCTGCGGTGTGTAGGTTTGTATTACAATACGTGTGGGTGTGTGTGTCGGTATGCGAGATAATGTGAACGTCTAGCCTGCGCTAGCGCAACGTGGCATTTGCTCACTCACACACAGGCATCGCTCAAATAAGATAAAACTAACACTGCGTATAAGTCGGTAAGGTGCGAATGCGATCACCTGTCCGCACCCTTCAGTTATATGTGACAATGTTGCATTGGAAATAACTCTATTTCACGAACGACGTTGTGTCAATATTACTTTTGCCTTAAAAGGCAATTAACTACATTTGTTAAAAAAAAAAATTATGTAATTGTACACAAAAAAAAATACTGTACTCATCATAGCGGCAGCTCCACAATTTTTTATTTTGTAATGAATTATTGACTCTGTTTGTCATCAACTAAGTGGTTATATATCGCAAAGTTTTATTTTTTATAAAGCGCTCATAATTTCTCTGTGAAATAGAATTTTTCAAAATTCTACAAGAATATTTTAATGCCTGCCAAATCCAGCACCACGTACTAAATAGATGCTGACTCGTGTAAAATGCCTTTTTTACCATGGCAAAATTCACCATCTTTTCATGGATTGATACGTTAAAGGCAAATCGTGTCAATAATCCATGAATTACAAACATTGAAATACGTTCTTAAATCGAGCAATGTGGAAAAGCATCTACGGATGAATAAAGTCGCATACATGCAATACAAGATACGAATCTTTACTCAAAGTCATAGGAAACTACATAGGTAGAGGCTAGCAACATTGTTTCAAATCTGAGAGCAAAAACTGGTTTGGAATCAGGTAACTATAAACCCGGGTGGATGAGAAAATGCATTTACGGATGACTGATAAACACGTTACTATTCAATTTATTTTCTGAACATTTCTTACTTTTATCATATAAAACTATTTGTTGAAAAAGTTCAAATTTAATTTCCATCGCAAAATGAGATGTCTCTGGAGAGTAAGAACTCAATAATTGTCTTCCTTTTAAGTGCGTAGCCCCACAAATACAAGACTAATTATATTTCTGGGTAAAATAAAGAAGTACACAGTAAGTAATTACAAAGTAATAAGAGCCCAGGAGGCATGTTCCGAAATGAAATTAGCAGGGTGAGCAAGGTCGTCGGTCGCCACTCATTTTTCTAGAGGGACGCGATTATTCGTCTCGGGACACGGCAGAGGTCGAGTGTTGCTTAGCAACGGCCGCAGGAGTACCTACTCGGCTGTTTGATATTGAGTGATGCTCGAAATATTTTATTTAAGCTCTAGAAAAATAATGTTAATTGCCGAATGAATTAAGTGTTTATAACATGCCTACATCTCACTAATTACATTTTAAAGTTAGATAACTTACGAAAAACTTGAAAAAGACAAAAAAAAATCAGACTCGAATGAACCCATACTTCCGTTTTTCGTACGGCAGCACTGCGCAAACCACTACGCTAACGACACAATGGTTAAGAGTTCCTGCACACGATCGACTTTTATCAGATTTCATAGAGAGCTCGACGTACGCGTCCACTTCGTAGGTAGCTCTCGATAGAAGTGCTTATCGTGAATTAACAGTGGATGAGGAACAATCTAACGTGAAGACATAAGTTAAAATCGAAAGCATCGATTTGTAGGTTGTTGTTGCAACTTTGCCTCATACAATCGTTCAAAATAATTTTGGATATAAATATTTAAAGGTATTAAATTTAAGAAAATCTCTAGATCGCGTAAAGCACGGTAACTGTGTCCAAGTTCAACTAAAGCAATTTATTTCCATATTTTCCATAATTAGTTTATGTGGAAAGTTTTAAATGTTGTTAAATCAAAAATATCGCGAACTTTAAAAACTTCACACATGCTACTATACGTGGGTATTTTCATTAACGTGTATCAATAACCTTTCAACGTGTAAATAAACAGGCATCGAAATTTTCAAAAAAGAGGACCCGTAAAAGAACCCTGACGCATGCCAACATTTTCTCGCATCTACCAAGTCTCGAGTCGAAAGTGCCATAATAAAGTTACTTGATAAATTGGAACAGCTGATTCTGTGAATCCGGAACACCCCTTCAAGGTCCTTTGGGGGGATCTGAGAGGTTGTAAGTTGGGGGTGGGCTGAGTGGTTAGGGTGGCAGAAATCCACCCTCACCCTTAAGGTTATCACATAGGAAAGGTCGATGGAAGTTTTTTTTTTTGGAAATCGTTGGGGAACAAGTTTCTAACGTTACCAATTTGTAATTGCGAATTCAATTTGCTCCGTGTTTCTAAGTAACCTAAGCTTGGTATTTATAAGGTCTAGTTGCTTTTTCTCGCTGAGAGAATTTCTCTAAATAGAAATTAAATTACTTTAGATTTTCATTACTGATCATTTATAACGATATCACAATGTTTTTATACTCTTATGACTTTAGTATTTACAATGCGACTGACTAAACATTAAATTTACATTAACGTTCCTATGATTCAGAAACAGTTATGTGTAGTATATGTTAATAATAAAATATAAAGAATCGTTGTATATAAGTAACAGAGATGTAGCAACATAACTTTACATACAAATCATAACTAGCTACGACAAGTAAGTAAAAAATATCCCTAATTGAAGTATCCGAAGGAAATGAAGACTGCGCCAAAACTCCGCCTCTTTGTTTTTTATTTCGGCCGAAAAATATATTCACATAGATGGTGCCAAAAGTGTATTCCAGCTTGGCATACCTACATTAAACTAGAGACGTTTATGTACCTATATAACATAGCGCCGCCGAACGCAGCTGAGTGTGACACAACACACCACACCAGTAGGTCTTGCTTGTTTTGTTATCAGATAACTCGGCGATTGTTGCTTTGATAAAAATACGCACGACACAGTGCGTCGTTGCCGCTCTGCGCCGAGCTCGCACACCGTTGCCACACCTCTTACTGCC
Organism: Calamotropha paludella; assembly: GCA_927399485.1. Lineage (NCBI taxonomy): Eukaryota > Metazoa > Arthropoda > Insecta > Lepidoptera > Crambidae > Calamotropha > Calamotropha paludella. Next base: position 16,272,768 of record OV656824.1, on the reverse strand, counting down.
GCCATTTGCAATTCAGATGAGAGCTAGTCAGTTGTTACGCCACACACTCTCAAAATAAAAACAATGTTTTAGTTATAAATTACGGCGCGACTAAGTGTTGCTAATATAATCAGTCGCGCGTCAATACACTCCCAAGTAATAAAGAAATCATTTCGTAGACGTGCCACGCAAGTTAATATTAGCAGAAATAATCGATTTTCCTCAAATTCGTTACATTTACATTTCAATCTTCTAACATTTCTCGGGTTTTTACCATTATACCTAAAACGAAAACTTATATTTCAATACCTACTGCAAAACGATAATAATTTTGGCCTAAGCTAAGGGCTAGGTATCCTTCATTTTCCCATTTGATATTATCGTCATATCATCTCACCTGCCGACGGGTACAGTGAAAAAAAAAACGGGCACAGCACCATGTGTAAGAATGTCGGTGTAGGTAGTATTTTTTGCAGTAAGCGAAGGTTGAATATCGTTGAGTCAGTGTGGCGAGTCAGTTAACGACAGGAAATTATCAAGGCCATGTTTACTACCGTTCTAGCACAAAATGAAGTACTTACAATCTCCAAGTTTGAATCGCGAGAAATTATGACTGGTCTATGTAACTTTTTATTGAAATGGGAACATTTAAAGGTAAATGTAAGTTATCCATGCAAGTACTACAGTTACCTTGAGGTTTGACTCCAAAACAAACTAAAACGACCGCACATGCTAAGATTTATGAATAATATGCTAATACTCCTTACACAAAATCTCTCGTGGGAATCTGTCTGTTTTGTTAGGTAGACTAAGCAATTAATTGACAAGCATACATATTTTTAAATAGGTTTATACCCTCAGAAATCGAGCTCGTGTCCTGTTTACAAGTACCGCGACTAGAAATCACTCAGTCAATACTACAGTAAATGATCGAGACGAGAATCGTAGGTATATGAATTGTTTTCTCAAACAAAAGTGATATTATTATATTCAAGTTATATTTTTCATCATATATCATTTGTACTTACCTTCGTCTTTTGGCTTACAATAGACTACATGATAATATGAAGACATAAATAGATAACTAAATTTAAAAATGACACATTGATAAATGGTTTTTATTCTTTGAATTGATATTTTAGCCATTCTCCATTGCCTAGTGTTTTGTCTTTGTTATACCTACTTAGTTTATTTTTTTTGTATTTTAAGTTAATGTAATGGTAAATCAGTCTATTATATTGTAACCTAATAAGTAATTGGTGTATTATGTTTCTGTTTTTTTACCCAAATAAATAGACAAAAGTTATTGTACTCGTAGAATAGGGTAAAGGCACCAGTGGTCAGCCTCATAACGACTTTTTGAAGTCTGAACAGTTGCCATTTCTACAGCATATGTCGGATAATGAAATCTTCAACATGATTGGATTTATTGTTTATTATAGTTTTAAACAACATATATGTCAAAAACAATAATTTTCCCTATAAAATATATAATTACGTTTAAACAAAAAATGGCACTTTGTCCCAGTGGACAGCCTCTAAAAACCAGTAAACAGCCTCGATGAACCCAGTGCTCAGCCCTTGTAAGTATGTAATAGTTGTAAAATGTATATTTATAATCATTGATTATAAATATGGATTTTGTAACTATTTCAGGTAAAACTTAAGTATTGCTTATAGATTCTCATACAAATAACTACATTCGTCCCTAAAAACACTATTTAAATAAGATCGTGGCTGAGTACTGGATCTTCAACACCCAGTGATCAGCCGCATGAAAAAATAATTTAAAATGTGGCTGATCACTGGGTTTTTCGACCATTAGGAAATATTTGTCGTACTAAATTTGGAAATTTATATTTATCGGTTCTAATGGTCGTCTTGTAATTTCAAAAATAATCGAAAAACTCGGTTATCAGCCCCGGGGCTGTCCATTGGATCTCTTGTAAAAAAAGTAATATCCAATGGTCAGCCCCCTCAATTTATACGTAAAAAAGCGATATTTTTATTAAAATTTAATATAATTTAATACATGAACTAATTTATAAAGCTACCATGTAGAAACCACAATCACATTTCATAATAAAATAGGTTCTTTCTTACCTGTTAAGAGAACACTACGTGTAATAAAAAATATGGCGGACTTGACACTATTGCTCTTGTCGTTGGACAGCACCGATATGAACGAGTTTATTTCTACCCCCTGATCCCCTGCCGCTCCTGTCGCGTGACACATTAACCAATGAGGAATGAGAGCGTCTATTTAAGTGCAAATGATTTGTTTATTCTGATTATAGCGATATTTATGGCCAATATACGATGTAAAAGGCTGAGCACTGGTGCCTGGCTGGCCACTGGTGCCGTTACCCTATGTGTTGTGATTTAGTTTCTGATGAAATAGTGCTCATTATATTAAAACCCTAGCTAGCCCATTTATTCATGCGAAATATAAAGCTTTTGACTTTATTATATCTTTGTAAGTAAAAAACTAAATTTAAAATTATTTAAAAAAAAAGTCAATTTGTCTTTGGGCTGGCTTAAACCCACATCCATCACTATCCGGGGCGAGTGCTCTTCGATTAAGCTACCGATACCTTGACAGACCAGAATTGATTTATTAAGCTAAAGCCAGCTTCGCCTCTTCATGTTGTAGGCATTACTTACCTACAATCTTTATCTTTTATACTTCTGTTTTAAATATTTTAATAAAACGATATAAATTTTATGTTAAAAAAATTCGTTTGCCTTAAAACAAGCAACATGACAAACAACAAGCAAGATGAAGAGTAAAATGATTTTGCAATCGAGTGAAGTACTAGCAATGCAATGTGGCTTGCGTGGTGAAGGCGGTCTCGTTCGCAGGCTGTTTTGCCGCTGATGGCAGCGAGATCGGGTTTCCCTGGACGGATGTATAAACTTTCACGAAGCCGTGCGATTTATAAGCATATGTACGCACATACTAGAAACTACACTTGATACATTCAAGGTGAACAAATTCTCATCATGCACGTGTCTATAGATTACAATTACATTCAAAATGATTGACGTATCAATGCATTTACCGAAGAGTTTGAAATACATGCTGTCTATAATAAATAAATAAAGTTATAAATAAAAAAGAAAAAACTAAAGCGATTACACTGAGCCCATAAATAATAAATGAGTCTAAAAACATAAAACTTTATGTACTGAATGAAATTGAAAAACTTTCAATAGAAAACGGCGGCATAGTAAACGGGCTTGTGGATTTATGCCAGGAATAAATAACGCGTAAACAACGCACTCTGCCAAAAGTAATCGAAACGGATGTTCTCCACCACACACATAGCTGGCGCAGAAATAGCTGAACAGTATTTCGGCCATAGCGCACGTGTGATTATACAAAAAAAAAGTTTTAAACATATTTAACTTATTGCTACGTGGTCATTCAATAAAAATTTGTTCCGAGTTTCGTAACAAGCTGCTGAATTATGAAGAACACTTCACGAATAAACTTTGTGAGAGGTTTCAAAAGTTGCCCCCGACGTAGCCGAATTTTATAAGCCCTCAGGGTTTTCTCCCCTAACTCACGATGTTAAAGGAATCCGGCGCGAGTCCGAACCGCTTCGGGTTTTAGATAACATTTTGGTAACCCTCATTAAACACTCGTTGCTAAAAATTCGGTAGTAAACCAATGCCCTGTGAAAAATGGTCTGATTACTTCCGAAAGGTTACACCGACACTAAGGACGATGCAAATTAGAAACTTATCTACTTAATTCGAAACTAATGCACATTTAGTAATCAGAAATAATCCAGTTTATTTAGCTGAAATTTTAAGAACGGACTTAAAGTTCCTTTTGCCAGTGTCGACTGTACATACATCCATCACATAACTCATATAATATAATATTTTAGCTTTGGTGATGGTTTTAGTAGTATAAGTAATAAAAGTTAACGAATTCAATAAAATTAGTTTGAACAAAATTTTGTAAAAATCAATACTAATATAAGTCAAACTATGAAAAGAATGCTTATAAAAAAAAAATGCATTATTTTTGACATAGTGATCCCATCAAAAACAATACTTGTCAAAAAAACCAAGTCTCGCAACTCAGTTGTTCTACGGTAAAAAGTTGTGAGATCCATGTAATACCAAGTCGGTTATTAATTTATTCAGTCCCTACTTAAGCGAATTTTTTTGTCTTCATACGTCCAGTCTGTCCAGTGGTCTTAGGGACTGGACGTATTAAGACAGAAATTCGCTTAAGTAGGGACTGAATAAATTAATAACCGACTTGGTATTATATGGATCTCACAACTTTTTACCGTAGAACAACAGAGTTGCGAGACTTGGTTTTTTTGACAAGTATTGTTTTTGATGGGATCTCATTGATTTTTGTATTTTTTTTTAGTTTTTCCTTGATTCATACACCAAACACTATTTATATTCCAAATTTGAAGCTTCTAGGTCTGCTAGAAGTGTCTTAGAATTTTGATGATCGGTGAGTCAGTGAGTGACAAAATTAAGAAATTTGACCCGTTATAATTCTTAAACTACTAGTTCAAATTGAATGAAATTTGAAATATCCCGTGTCTTTACAATGCCTGCATGGTTACTGAAAATTCAGTTTTCTAGTTTTATCCACAACGAAGTTACAGGGGGTCGAAAATGGCCTGAATTGCTTCGAGAAAAGGATGGTACGTCCGTGCCGCTTTTTTGCTCGACTTGGCGGGCTAGAAATATCCAAATTTAAAGAAACAAAAGCCACATTTCAAAGTGAGAAAACGTATTGAAATTATTACAAATAGCATTCTTTTAAAAACATCAAATAAAAAAGTAGTTTTCAATGTTTTTTTTAATATTCTGGCGTGTATCATTAAATATTCTGTTCAAATTCTTTCCTTCCTTTTCTATCATCAACTAATTCCTTTACTAGATTGTTCTGTTTGAATAAAACACAACCTGACGACGTGTCTTCAAGTATTATTTAAATAACTAATCCCATTATTACTGGAATATATATAGATTCGAGATATAAATTGCGTTAAAGTTGCTGTATTACGATTTATGCCACACTTTCATAGCTCGTGTCGTATCATACACATGTATGTAATGAAATATGTATGCCGTAAGGCAATACCATAAAAAAACTCAATGCTTTCTGAGAATCACGGCGAACCGTTCGCAAAAAAAAATATGAATAGTAGGTAGGTATTATACAAAGAAACCCGGAGACTGACAATGCGTAGGTTTAGAAATGGGGGATCGAAGCTTTAAATCCGAGATATGGAATAATCTGCTCAAACGGGTTTAAATGGTGCTCGTCCTATCTTTGCGAACTGAAAGGATTCTGGGTGGATTTGGGATGGACGGAATGGGGTACGGAAATCGTGCAATCAACGAGATTCCGGACCATTAGCGAACAGTCCCAATCGCCCGCTACCAACGAAAAATATCCAGATAGCCTATGTATACCGTACGCAGGTTGCTATTTGGGACATAACCATCGACCGATCGAAGTCGTTTCAATGATCGCATTATATTATAAATCAATACTCATATTTTATTTTTATCGAGCTACATCTAAATGTGTTTTGGTGCCACCAATTCTTTTGTACAATCAAAGAGTACTTATGCAATCCGCAATTTATCAATAGTTCTGTATTGACACGTGATGAGATCTGTTGTGGTGGTAATTCATTAAAAGTTCAATGTTATTTGTTACTATACTTCAGTTGTTATAACACTAATTGAATGAATGTTATTTTACGGCAAAGACGCGCGGAACGGCAACAGTGCGTGGCGCCCGCCCGCACGGCGAGTTGGCAACGCGGCGCCAACGTATCCGACGATGCGGCAACGCCTCGCGCGGAGCCCTCCCGCGGTGTGGCAACGTCGCGCTCACTGATTCAGCACTTCACATTCAGGATTTGAGTTTGGAGATTACATTGGAATTAATTCTTGTTATTTCTTGGCCTTGCATTTGGACGTGATGGAAACTGACCGTCGGGAGACGAAAGTTTACTTCGGACGAGTTAAGAAAACAATCTTATGTCTGTATAGTGGTCTATATTGTTATGTATAGTTTTGAAATATGATGGATATTATGATGTCATTCATTCAAGACAACGAGTTCTTTATAAATTTAACTTTTTTTGCATTGTTGTTTCAAAGATATAAGTCTTGAAATCATTAATAACTTATTAGCTAGATACCTAACTATATGCTCAGATATGGTTATAGTTACTATGTCCGATAAGATAAGCAAAAAATGCTTAGATTGAAGTTGATGATGTAAATACCTACGCTATATGAATTGAAAGAAACCATACACAGCTATACTGCTAAACATAACTACCACTTTTAAGTCTACTGTTTTATATGAAGGTCACATTTTTTTATGTCTGTTTAGTGATTAAATCGCTGTAGTGAATGTTGATACACTTACAATATTTAATTTCTAAAAGGTAAAAAACTATTTGGATGTTAGCTTATCATCATCTTAGCCTTAAGACGTCCATTGCTCGATGGTTTGGTGCAACGGTAGAGTCTTACACACCAGCGGTCCTGGGTTCGAGTCCCGGAAGGGGCAGATGTTTGTGTGATAAATACGATCATTAATACCTAAGTAATGGGTATTTAAATATATTTCTACGCCTTTTACATATATGTATGTGTATCTGTTACCCTAGTATCCATAACACAAAACTTACAGTGCTTACTATGGGCTAGGCTAATTGGTGTGAATATAAGTAATATTATTATTATTGGTGGACGGCAACTTCTCCAAGCGTGAAGATTTTGCGAAGTCACAGTAGTTAGATAGTTAGGGTTAGAGATCTCTCTAAAGGACCATAATTCCAGAAACTGTTGCCAACGTTGTGGTCTATGGATTACCACCAATATTATTTATTGTCTATTTCTTACCTTTTTCTTCAAATATTCAATTATGTGTGGTTTTATATATAAAATACCACCAACCCTTAAGTTGCCGCAATTTTAAAAAGGGGTTAATAATATACCTTAATGTGTACTTTACCCCATTTTTTTATTTTGAATAAAATCGAACATCAACAATATTTATTTTGCATTTTAAAAAACAATTTAAATTTCCGTTAAAAACGTTAAGACTGACATGGCATCTTGAAAGACGTCACGTACTAAACAAACAAAACTGAACGACGATTGTTAGAATATTTAATTAAAAATGAATCCCTCATATTACAAGTACTGTTTAGAGCCCCAGTGTAAAAGCACAAGCTTAAAAACGCCAGTCAAATTATTTATACATATATGTTACAAACAATCCACTACAGTGGAAAAAAATGGCTAAAGCTTGCAAGAAGGGATGGGAATTCATTATTTATTAACAAATACATGAAAGTATTTTTGTAAAGATCTTTTTTATGTAAGTACTTTACACAACATAATCTACCAAGCGTAACGGTGTCAATTTTGTGTAAATTATTACTACTAGCTGACCCGGTAACGCGTTGCTATGGTAACGTTATTGATACAATGAAAAAAGAGCGGACAGACAAACACACAAAAAACAAATTGTGTTCTTAGATTATAGATTTGCTTTGGTAAATCTCGATTATATGGCTATATTATGCTTGCTTTCATTAAATAACTAAGAACAAACTATTTGATGTATCAAAATGACATTGACAAATCTATGAAAACGTCAAACACAACAGTAATTACTCACAACAGTAGGAACTCTTTTTGATTGGTGTTTACTATCATGTGACCTAATTGCCTATTTTTCCGAATTAATTGTCTAGAAACAATAATAATCTTTAATTGTTATGATTAATAGTTTTATTATTTGCTATCTCTATGTAAGAATTCATAATTAGAAACTGTAACCCATCCGATTTATTATTAGCGGATATTGGAGACTGTTGTTATGATGACCTATCTACCTTCACTAAATAAAAAATAAACTGAAATCCTACTTCAGAAATTATATTTTAATAAAAAAAATATTACTTATTATTTTGTGACAAGAGATACTTATCCAACTCCAATTTCTTTGGAGTGATTTTTTAATTTACGCTTCAAGTTTTGATAAGTTACTATATAATATTATCAAAAAATATATATATTTTATATATTTATCCATTGGCTATTTTATTATTAAGAAGATTGTGTACAAGAAGATGGAGATACCAATAAAGCTGCGAACTGACGGCCAGTTTTTCCCATCAGTTGAACTGACGTTAATCCAAAATTTGATCGTGAGTGACGAATCATCACTCCAGAGTTTTTATTTATACTGGAGTTGGATTTATGGCAGTCTCGGAATTACTCGTATTTCCGAGACTGCCATAAATCCAACTCGGCGCAACGCGCCAAACTGATCGTCAGTGTGTGATCGTCAATCCAACACAAACACACTTCCTAACAGCCCGGCCGATTGAAAACCGAAGAGCCGGGGTGACGTCAGTGAATGCGGAAATCAAGTTGGCCTAATACCATTTGGAGTGACGCCACAGTTTTACGTCTGGACTGACACGAAAAACTAATCGTCAATGCCCACTTTAAGAGAAATCACAATGGGTTAAAAATGCGGCTAGAAACATAATTTTTACCTTAGCCGCTTAGTGCAACGGTAGCGATACTACCTTCTGCGTCAACGGTCCCGGGTTCGAGCATTTTCTCCCAACTCATGGTTTCTTTTAATACTTATTTATGTATTTTATACGTTATTTAGTACCTATACCTACATATAGTACAAGACTGCTTATTTTGGGACCAAAGAAATTGTTGGGAATTGTTTGAAATTTAATTAATATTTAAGTTTAATATGTTAAATAATAAAAACCGCATCGTATGCTACATGCAAGACCGGTTTTTATTACTGAATCGAACTTAACGAGTGATCACTTACGGATAATATTTGCTAATGGACCAAGTTCCCTTCCCTGGGCAATGATAGCCGGTTTCCGGTATATATTTATGGTATAACAACCCTCGCATAACTTTCACTAATTGTATATATATGAGATGTTTAAAATGAACAGTGAATATAACTGACGACGCTGACCTCCGTTGCCCCGGGTTTTGAATCCGGTCTGATCAATATAGAAAATAAAATCTATATCGAATATTGTAGTACCATCGTTGTTTACGAACTCCATAACCAAAGTGTTAATAAACTCTAGTTAAAATAACTCATACTTCGAAATTAGTTCAGTTTTAATTAAATACCAAACCAGATTTTATTACAGAGCGATCTTTGTCCTCTCACCTCTTACTACACGCACAAAACTTAATTATCAGTAACGTATACCTTTATTCTCATTATAGACGTATTAAACATAATCTATGTACATAGAGTCGGTTATACATCTACATATAATCCGAAATAATCTGCTCAAGCAACTACGAAGTTAAAATTATCAGTTAAGCGGCTAAAGCGAGAGGCGAGACTAAAACCGTCTTACATACGCTCTGGTGACCAGGCTGCTATGAAAAGCGACTACTAAAACCAAATGTACCAAAAACGAATCGTACCGGTTTGTATATCATAATAATTTGATCCTGAATAATAATCTGGTCAAACTTTATGACCCGCACATTGGGAATGGAAATAATAATATTTCTTTTACACCAATTAGCCTAGCCCAAAGTAAGCAATGTAAGGCGTGTGTTATGGATACCAATACTAGAGATATTATTCATAGATATGTAATATTCCTGGAAATATATAACTACACATAAACAGGTAGTTGAACCCGAGAGCGTGGGTGCTATAGGCAGGGTTATTGACGTTTCAATTATTATTTAATGACGTTTTAATTATTTTTGAAAATTGATTAAAGTTACTTTCAGATATAAAATGTAACAGTTAAATGACAATGATTGGCGTTTTAATTAGTTTACGAAATAACAAGAAAAATATAAATATCTTGATTGTATTTAAATAATGTAATAATTACTAATAAATTACTGTCGATCTGCAATAGTAAAATATTGACCGATTTTTTATAACATAGGCCTGACTTAGCGGTTGATTATGATTATACTTAAAAAAACACTTATTTGTCACAACATTTGTATGTACCACACGATGATAAATGATTTGATATCGAAAAACTATTTAAAACATTCTACGAATATTTTAAAAATAATATAAATGATGACTGCAAAATTTTAAGTTCTTTGACTTGTGTAACACGTGCAATGGCAACCACAAATATCAGTTCGTAGAACTCTTGATGTTGAAAATGAGTAAATACTTAGTATAGAAGTTTATGACAACACGTCCTGTAAAATATTGGACAAAATTAACATCGAGAAATTTTTGTGGTTTGTTATGCAATGGTTATGCGTTTGCGTGTAGCAGAAGAAAATTTAGTAGCAAATGTGAATCTGAACAACTGACTATTTATTTAAACACGAAACGAAACGAACTTTTCAATCTTTTAACTTAAATAATCTAAAAATTAAAATATAATAGGCATATATGAAACTTTTCCTGTTTTGCATGATTTATAAGATAAATCGTAATTTATATTAAAAATCAGTAAAATAGACGCAGTATGGACACAATCATTGATGGAAAAATTGTACAAATTCATATCTAATCATAATTTATGACAATAATGTTATCAAAACCAATGACGCACATACTATTTCATTGTTTAAATTGGGATTGGTGTTTATATTTTATTGTTTTCATTAATAACTACGCTACGTAATCATGCTCAAATAAAAAACACATTTTAAGCCATACAATAACATTGAAATATTCCATGAAATCCAAAGCTAAAAAGAACTCATAATAGACGTAAAGTAAGTATTCATTTAATTTTAAATATATTTCTTAACAACGGTAATTGGGTCCGAATGAATAAAAAAAAATAAAAAAACGAAATCACCATTGATTTTTTTAAACATAGTAATATTTCTTACATTCACACCAACAAGCCTAGCCCAGTAGGGCTTTTATAATGGATACTAGGATAACGGATGGATAAATACGTGATACATAGATATGTAATATTATTAGGGTAATATAAAATACCCATGACTCAGATAATATTGCCCCGGGGTTCGAACTTAGGACTGTTGGTGCGAAAGGCAGGATCGCTGCCATTGCTCCAAACGGTTGTCAACTGCATATAGAATCGTTTTAAATAGATGACATTTTACGGAATACTTAGAATTATGTCCATATTTTCTAACTTAACGCAAGCACTAAATATCATTACTACAACTATAATACTAAATCTTTACAGAGTTTAAATTTGGCAACATTTTTATTGAAATATGAGGTCATTTCTATAGAAGACCACATTTTCTTTCAATGAGGGGGGCCGGATTGTCACTCAATTATGGCTTCGATGAAATTGCAGACGCCAACCAACTCAGCGGATGGCCCATTTAAGGAACCGAGAAATGTCTATCATTTGTCTGGACGAAACAAAGGCCATCAACGCGACCGCACAGCGTAACGGTCATCGCAAACGCCATGAACTGTAATGGCAGATGTTAAATTTTATATTTCCAGCTTCATATCTATTTTTTTACTTAGATTGCTGTCGTTCAAAATTATAACCAAAATAAAATGTATTTGGAAAGCATATTGTGAGTGATTGTTTACAAAAAAATCTTAATTACCGACGACACGACTAGCGTGTCACGTCAAATATTCAGGAAAAAGCAGCGACACCATTACCGTGTCAAAAAAACTTCAAATAGACCAGAAACAGACTTTAGACATTACGAAATATATAACTTTACTTAAAATTACATTCAGTTCAGAGTACATTAGATTAATATAGAGTCACTTCTAATTGTAAGTTGCAAACATTACTGCTAAATTTCTAAAAATTAAAACATTTATAGTCTAGTTAAATGTTTTAAAAATAAACCCTTACATTTTTCATTATCATTACATAGTGTATTATATGTGGTAAAAAGAAATGTGTCGTTACCATTACATTAAAGGCCCATATTCACCACGTTTTAATAAGGGCCGCGCCACATGGACGATTTTCACGTTAACGCATATCTTTTGTGCTGCTGTGTAAAATGCATTACAAACCAGGCATTTGTACTTTATTTTGCCCTCATTTATATAACTGCGCACCAGTAATTTTATTGCATTAATATGCGAGTCGACAGCGCGTGAAAAAGTAGTGTGAATGCCACAATTTTCTCATCGCTTGCGATAACATCGTGATCGCAGCGCGATTCAGTAATTTTATTCGCGCGTCTACGAACGCCGAAAAAACATGGTGTGCATGAACCCTTAGAGATCATGTTCTGATAATGTTCCAGGTATTAGAAACCATAGCACAAGCCAGACCTTATCAACTATTCCTGTACAAAATTTATCGGAGTCAATTAAAGTCAATTCCAAAAATAAAAATTTAGTTCTAATTTAATCGCCTAAAATAAATAATTTTTATTTTATTGTATTTTTATGAATCCACTTTTGGTATTGGCTAGATACACTCTTTGATTCGAAAGTATTCTCCTGTGTACTTGAATGTTCAAACTCATAGATACCATGATAAATATTCATTCGTGGCCCGCGAGGTTCTGCAACATGAATATTATGCATCGTGCGTCAAGATGTAGATCTGACGGGCCGACAATGCGCCGGATGCACGTTGTCCGGTCGCCGTAGACCCTGCGCCCGCGCACCCGGCTATACGAGCTACATTGTCGACAGAGTTACAATGGTTTCTATGAATATACGTATGAACAGTGCAACTGTTCATCAACCTGCCAAAGATTGAACTCACATAAGTTGAATAGTTGCATTTAGTCAAACATAATGTAAAAAAAACTTTTCACTAAATTAAAATATTATTATATTTAAACTTTACCTGCTGCATTTCGATATTTAAAGAAATGTTTCCGAAAAAATATTAGTGTCATGTGTCTAGCAGGACGTGGCGATGTGGATTCGCCTCCCGCCAGACACTTTGTAATCATTTCTTGAAATAGGTAATAATATTTCTGACTTCATTCCAATCACCTAAGTTAAACACAATGAGATTATTCTTGAATTCTAGTTTTCATTCATTCACTGAAGTTCTATTCATAGAAATATGTATGAATAAATTACCCATGATTCAGACGCGAATGCTCTCATTCGTCCACCTACGGGAACCGCTTTTATGAAGCTATACGCATCACAATTTATTGGATCAGATACAGGCTGTCGGGCATAGCAAGAGAGTTACAAATACTACAAATTACTTCCAACGTGTTATTTTCAATATATTGTAGAATTATTCAAATACTGGATACGGCTACAGCACTCACTTTCAGCCAACATATTGAACATGATTTGTTTAAAAGTAATAATATATCATATTTAATAAAAAAAATAAATAAATATGTATTACAGGACAATTGAAATGTTACCTTTATGACACATTCATTCTCGCCGAGGTCACCACAGCGTACCGAGTTCAATCCTCGCCGATGTGCTGGATGTGGACCCACCCACTCGTAACAAATCATTTAGTTCGCCACGAGGTGTTAACGGGAATAATAATAATATGTTTGAATAATGTTTAATGTTATAAATATAAAAAACTAGGTAATATTTTTAGATTTGAAGTTTTCATTCTGACAACTTTTCATGACGACAGATGGTTCTGGGTGCGAATCCAGAAGAGGCAGATGAGTGTGTGATTAATACAAGAATTTGTACCTGAGTCTGAGGTATTTATAAAAACTTCTATAAATTAATCATTACTCTAATATCCATAACACAAGCCTTACTTTTGGCTGGTGTAATTGGCGTGAGTGTAGTTTATTATATACTATAATTATTCTCAAATTCTGTCTGTATTTTGTAGCCAAGTTCAAAGTATATTTTTTTAGTACTAATTTAACGTGCTAAGCAAGTTTCTTTAGAATCTTGTTTGTATCTAATCTCCGAGGCGATCTCAGTATGCAACGTCCGTTATATGCAAATGAAGTATTTATTTTTATAAAATAAAGACGAGAAACCTGCAATGCGCAACAGCAACACGTCAAGATGTAATTTACTAATGATGGGTAATTTGAAGAGATAAGGCACTTGTCTGGGTACTTATCCAAGTTGGAAAAAAATAGAATGATCATCAGCTGGAACCATTAAAGTGCAATTAAAACGATAACAGAATTTAAACAAATGAAACAATAAAAGAAAAATAACGAAAAATCATAAAATCTAACATTTGTTCTTAAGAATTATTTTTAGAACAAAGTTATTACAACAAGGGCTGGCAAGTATAGGAAACATTGAAATTGCATAGCAATTAAAACAAAAATCTTTGCACCATAATGACTACCCTCACTTTCACACTGTATCAATAATGAAATTACAAGAAACGCCACAAATTATCAATCAATTCCCCAATTCTAATGGAATAATAAACAAATCACTGGAAACGGAAAATATAAAAAAATATATATTTCGTTTATCTTGGTATAGAAACAGATTGTTTTATTTAAAGTCCGCAAATAATAAATTTACAGATACAACTTTGTTCTTTCTTGTACTAGAATACATTTGCTTTAAGCAAAAGACTATCTTTTCAGTAGGCAGTGAAGTAATTTTATTTGATAGTATGACTTCTAAAATGCATACATTTAAATAATAATATTTCCTACATTCACATCTATATGCCTAGCCAAAAGTAATTACTGTAAGGCTTGTATTAATAATGGGGAACTGGTAGACATATTGTAGGACATATAGATGAGTTATATTCAAAGAAATATATATAAACACGTATACGAGCATTTGTAACAGAGCGTTGTATATAACTTATCTATGTGTCCTGTCATATCCTGTCCCATTTGTGACTCGACCCCAGGACACTCTGTGTGAAAGGCTGGATCGCTAGCTTTGTTCCAAATGGTCGTCAAATAAATAGAACTTAAACATTTCTTTCACGACTTTTACTGCAATACTAAATCCAATATTTGCTGCTGGAGCTGTTGATGGTTCAATATCCATTACGTAATCAATCACATAATATGGCATCACCCTCTTCTATTGCTTCGGTTTTGTGATCATCATTTACTGTTCAGATAGGTTTCAATTTTAAATCGTCAATACAGTTTAAAAAAAATATGTAGCCTCGCTTCCAGGGAAAATCTGATATTTAAATAAGTCTTTGTGTTATAAAAGCATCACGATTTGTAAACGCGTAGTTATTCATTCGATACGACTTAGTTTTCTTGCCTTTCGAGGCATTCCCTGATTCTTAAAACTAATTGTCAAATGTCTTATGAATTTCCAAGCTTATCTAGCTACAGAAGAATCTTAACACTCTTCAGTACCTTCCCATACTAATAAAATATAATTCAGTAGCGATACTACGTACCAAACTGCTTATTTGTTACGTTTTAAACGAAATAGTATTTCTTTGTTTTATTTTTTCTTCCTGCAGCAACGATCAGACATTAGTGATGTAACGAATGTCATTTTTTGAACATTCGCGAATGCAGATGCGAATGCGAATATCTGGTACCGATATTCGCGAATGCGAATGCGAATATTTAGTGTTTGTTCAAAATTGGCGCCAATTGTCTATGGCATGGTGGCTGTCTCGTTCGGATTGCCGAGTTGATATGAATGAACTCATCCGACTGAAGTATCATTCCGCTCGAGCCGGTCTTTTCGTAAACAAAACAAGTGAATTTTGAAATTAGAGTTTCAATAGTGATTTATTAACATGAGTAAATCAAATCCTAGTGAAATATGGACTTATTTCACACTTTGCGATGCTGAACGAGCTAGATGCAAAGTTAAGACTAATAATGTATTTACGGGGGTAATTAAATTTTTCTTGCATTAAAAACATGAGAAATGAATGGGTTTTGATTTTATGAACATACTATTATCTTCAAATTGTTTTTTTCTAATATTCATATTCGCAAAACATTCGCAGTTTTGCGAATGCGAATGTGAATGCGAATATGCAAAACTATGCGAATATTCGCGAATGCGAATATTCGTTACATCACTATCAGACATGCGCAAATTCAATCTTTTTAATTATTCAACTTTAAATTCAATATTCCTTTGTTGATTTTATGTGTACTGACATTCTAAAATAATATAAAACGTTGAAATTATTATAATTTGCATATGTTTTCAAGGTTACATAGGCTTATACATAAATATAGTATAATTATTTATAGGCTATAAAGTTTATTTGTTACTGATCTCTGTACCACTATTTTGAGCACCTTATTTATGGAAAATAAAGATATTCTCATTTTTATTCGATCGGGAACGTTATATTGATTCTAAAGTACAATGCTATCGATTTTCTTTCATATTTTATAGTTCAATCAATCTTGAATGAACATTCGCGCAAAAGATTTATAGATAACGGTGGAATTTAAAGATTGACTCATTTTTAAAGATGTATATTTTTTATTTATTCACTAATGCGTTACACATCTTTACTTACAATAATGGTACGTTTTTATGACTATATTTCCTAGAAAGATCAGAGACAAAACGTCAACACTTTTTTGCTCAAAAGGAAGTTGTTTAAATTAGGACGAACAGTCTTTCGTTGTCATCTCTATGAGGAAATAGGCTATTGGTAGATTCCATAACGCATTAATAGCAAAAACACCATCAGCGGCATCACCACAGCAGTTTTTGCACGGTTGTGATAATCAGTGCCTAAATCGGCACCGACTTTATGGAAAATCACAATAACCTCCATAATTTACAGAAGAATAATATTCATAGAATTCTCGGCGTATTCATAAAGAAGGCGCGTGATTCCTCCTTCGTTCGTTACAATTTAAGGCACAAGGAATCATATTATGTCGTAGGTACGATTACATTTGTTAGGTGGTTCCACCAAAAGACGAATTCCAAAAAAAGTTCAATAATGATCTTTCTTGACGTGCCATTTGATATTTGAGAAGTATGTATTTACTTATTACTCTTTTACGCGAGTATCTTCTTATTAAACATCTATCTTAATTAATATAACATAGCTAAATGAAATATTTGTAAGTTTCCTAATAGAACCATTGAAAACAGATATTATCAAAGTAATCATCTAACTACGTAAAGAAAAGTCTACTACCATCAGTCTCTGGAAACAATTACTGGCACAACCGACTCGACAGTAATGTATCAAGTGACCTGCTTACAACAATCAAAACGTATACGAAGCAATTACTCACAACAGGAAGGTCGCGGAATTTAAAAATCGTAGCAATTTATGTTTAGGCAAACCCCTGACAATTGAAAGAAAAGGCGCGCGACGCCTGTTGCCGTTCGGAAGTGGGTCGATGCGGCAACGTCGCGTAGCGGTACCGGCTGCGGAGCGGCAACGTCGCACGCCGCGAAATGCAGCACAGTCATGCGATGTGCTTATGCTATAATGTGCATACACTGTACCGCAAATAAAAAGTTAAAATCGTAAATAAAAAGTAGTACTCATCGTTTAGCAATTGCGATAAAAAATAAGCTGAAATGTGTTATTGAAAACATAAACAACAAACATTTCCTTTTTATCCACCATTTTGTATCTTTTCGTTTTATTACAAAAATGAAATTGTTGAAATTATTCAAAAGATCATGTAAAGCAAATGTAGCAATTCAAATCTACTGAACGCACGAATCGCTAGCCATTTGGGAGTTCCTTTTTTTTGTCTTTTAGAACAAAGCTTAAATCATTCACCATCCATCACGTCTAACAAAATTCTACCAATTCAATTGATAGAGAATCATTCGATAACAATGTATTATGCAGTAATAATACGCTGGTTTATTAAATTATGTACTTAAATTAAAAAAAGAAGTTATATTAGGAGGTTGCGTGGTAATTTGGGCATTCTTATTTTGACGACCGTTTGGTGCAAACGGTAGGGATCCTGCCTGTTGCACCGACGGTCCTAGGTTCGAGTCCCGTAAATATAAATACGAGCATTTGTACCTCAGTCATGGGTGTTTACATATATTTCTAGTATTACTTTTATATATGCTAGGATAGGCTAATTGGTTTGAATGTAAGCAATTTATTATTTATTACCTTAAGGGATCTTACGCGCTTTCCTTCATAAATAAAGAGTGAAAATGGTTATTTCAAAACACTAAAGTAGGTATGTTTAATTAAAAAAAAACATTCACGATCATTATAAGCTGTGGACAGAGACCTTCACAATATATGGTTTCCTCCGCAAGAGATTGTAATAATAAAATTTTTGCTTACCCATCCTATGATTGGTCTCGCGAAATAACGCAGGCGGAACACGCTAATAAAAAAAGTATAAAACATTTATATACAAGTAAATTATTTCTGACGCAATCCGAAACAACGAACAAGCATTTGAACTGTTATTTTTCATTACAATCTTGCATTCTGCTTATCTTAACGCCTTTTAACGAGATTGTGTGCTAAGCATGTTTCAGCTTATGATTAATTTAAGGTTATTACTATTACAAAGTTGCAGACGTCAAGGTGACACAAAGGTCTACCTACTGTAGCAATCAGGATAACAAAGAAACATGTCCACTGCTGCTACAGAAGCCTTCTAAATAAAATAAGGGGGTTACGCCATTATTTTCATGCTCAGTAGGTATGATATAGGGTTTGGGTCCCGGGACGTCTCGTGTCTCGAAGTCCCGGTACTTTTTTGTTGTCTCGGATCCCGAAACTTTCGGGTCGAGACGAGACACGATTGTCGAAATTGTATTGTACTTAATCATTTTAATTTTCAAATCATTGAAAGAGACTAGCACCATCTGTTAGTTTAATGAATAATTACTTGGTCTACTACGTAACTACTGAGTACACAATATCAGCAAAGAAGTCTAATTAGTAAGTTAATTAATTATTTATAAGAAGAATTCATAAGTTTTATTTACATTATTTTATTACGAAACAAATCTGTGTAATGAGAATTATTAAGAATTAGTATGATTATTACCAAGTTTGTTTTATAATTACAACAAAAAGATGTATTTGCTTAAAAGTGAATCTGTGTGTGATTATAAGAAATAAAGATGTGCCAATTATTAAAACGGAAATTAACATTAAAATTATTAATATTTCATTGTATGTCTAATAAATGTTGATTTTTACTAAAAATTGCCTTTTTGTTAAAACGTTTTACCAGAAATTAACTCAATTAATTTTTTTTTTTAAAGTCCCGAAGTCCCGATACGTACCTGCACTTTGATCGTAGGCTGTCTCGTATCCCGGGACTTTGAAATTGTCGAGAATTCCCAAACCCTAGTATGAGATTATAGATCGAAAACGCTGGAGCTCATAAACCAGAGATATATCATAATCACCATCAGTATTGTGTATGTATTAGTCGCTTTTACGACACCCTTATATGTGAAGGGTGAGTATTAATCTACTCTGCCAGACATCACACAGCTTTTCTATAGTTAACCTGGTAATATACATAAAACCTAAGAATCAATCCACGCAAACAATCTTCCCTCAACCAATATCCGATTTCAAGTTGGAAATTTGGGATTTTATTTCACACTATGATAATTTAGTGCTTAAACTTTCTTTGATATGATATAATTTTTCCGGATACCGAATCCAAACGCGTTTTCGGTTTTCATTCCAGTCATTTCGATTGCTTTTCTGGAAATGTCCTGGTCTTATTGTTATATTATATTGTTCTAAGTCTAATACATAAAATACATTTGTATAAATTGCGACATACCATCAAATTTCTTTCCAAATCGTTAATAAATTTATTTTGTAGTAGGGATTGTTAGTTATGGAAATAATATCTATAGAATGACCTCATTAAAATGTATATTTTTAAAACGACAATGATGTATTATATAATTTTAGAACAACATATAGCAGGTTAATATATTACTTTCTATAGATATGAGTCGAAGAAAAAAATAGCAGTAACAAATTGCCAATAGATGCGACATCTAACCCTGTCTAAAATATAAGTCTACGTTACTTGAGAAGTAATGAATATATAATATTGGCAACGTTGCTCACCCCGGGTGGAAGTTTGGCAAAGCCGAGTAGATTCAATGAAAATAATCTTGTACTCTCATGTTAATGTACAATCGACAGCACATCACAATTCTCGAATCAGCTGCAGCTAACGAACATATTCAACGGGTATAATGTTCGAATCTGGACTGTTACAAACGTGAATGTACTATCCAATTATTTCTAAAATAGTGGAATCACAAACAGATCAAAAGGTTATTTACTCGAAAATGGAAAACAATCTCAACTTTGCTTGTCTGTCCGAGTAGGTTATATTATTTTTTGAATATTAGCTTTAATTGTAAAATATATAGTGAAGAAATACTAGGTAGAAATTGATAAAATAGCTATCTTCACTTCTACTTTTTAGCCAAAATTAAAATACTATCTTTATTTTTTTCCATGTTCATAATTTATTAAACTAAAAATGTCATCTTTTTGACGCGGTCGCCCATTATGGATATGCCTCTTAAAACGCGACAAAATTCTCGCGATTTTCTTGTATCTGTGACCCCAACTTTCATTAAGATATTAAAAAGAACTATGATTCATGGCACGGTAATGCAGTATTTATACAGTATGGAAAATAATAGAAAGAGAGTTTACAGAAAGACTTGCGCAGAGCAAATACAGGGGGTCGGGGAGAAGATTGCCTACCGCACGCAAGCAATGCCTGCGGTAGACGCTCAGAAGGGACGACGGAACGCGAGTGTTACAAACTAGTTAATTTCGCGGTCATTTTTTAAATTAAAAATAATGGTGATAACTACCTGTGCCGTGTACGGATGTAATTCTACATCCTATCAGAATAAGGATTTAAAGTTCCATAGAATTCCTCGGGACGCAAGGTAAGTTTTCTATTACTTTATTACATGCTAAAAATCGCAAAAAACAATATCAAAACTACATTTTATCAACTCATTTTATGCTGCGGTCATACGAGTTTTGTTACGCAGAAGTAGCAAGCAAGTTGAGGAGGTAGGTCTTCCTATGAAATTATATATTGTGTAAAGGTTTTTCTAATAGTATGAGACGTTTAATTAGCCACTTTCTGTGGATTGTGTAGAACTGTAGACAACGTTAAGGCAATTATAGCACTATTTATTAATTGACTTAACAGTAATGTTTAGAACAATTATTTATTATGAGAAAAGTTCATTAAAATCTAAATATAGGTAAGTAAAATGTGTTCATGGTGAAATCTTGGTTTTTGTAACCTTATAAAAAATATTTTGTGTTTGTTAATTATCTGTTTACAACTATAAGCAAGCCTTACTAGTATTATCTGAATAGAAATAATTACATTTAATGTGCCCGCCAACCGTTGTTTGTTTTGTTCCTTTTTAAATCTGTCATACTACAGTATTGCAGTAAGACCCACAATATTAGGTAATAATTATTAAATCGTAAAGCATTTAAATATTGATTTTATTATAATGTTAATTTATTGATGTATAAGTTAATCCTTTTTTAGGGTTCCGTTCCTCGAAAGGAAAAAACGGAACCCTTATAGGATCACTTTGTTGTCCGTCCGTCTGTCAAGACCCCTTTTCTCAGGAACACGTGGACGTATCAAGCTGAAATTTATATCAAATACTCAGGTCTACTGTCCCTTGGAGCTGTGAAAAACTTAAACTTCTAAGCCAACGCAATCAAAAGATACAGCCGTTTATGCCGCAAAATTTCGACACGCAAGGGAATCAAAACCTACACGGTACTTCCCGTGAACTCAGAATCTAGAAATTTTGTACGAAGCAACGTCTTATAGCACAGATAAAGGAAAAATTGCGAAATCCGTAAATTTTTTGTTACATCATATAATAAAAATATTTTACGGAACCCTCGGTGCGCGAGTCCGACTCGCACTTGGCCGGTTTTTTCGTATATCAATAACAAATACTAATTCATTTATTTGAAAGAAATTACATGCGACAAGAATGCTTATCATTGCATGCGCAGACAATATCACGACTAACTAATTAAATCTGTTAATTCACAATGCACGCAATGAAATTGTACCTACAGAATATACAATGTTGTGTGGGGCATTGTGCACAAAGTAGCACGTCAGATTACTGTAAAATATTTATGTTTATTACTCAGTCGGTTATTATGAACTTTACTTCCAACCCAATGCTACGTAATAGTTTTAATTTGTAATTAGTTTTACTTACATTTTGCATTTGTTTTTTACCAGGTGCCAGTCCTGGATAGAAGCATGTCGACGACATGACTTAAAAGATAAGCCTATGGAATATTTATATAACAAGTACGTATGTGGTTTACACTTCCCGGATTGGATGTACAATAAGAAATATTTAAAAAGCGCAGCTGTTCCCTTAGTTAAATTACCATCCGCTTCGTTACATTCCATTAATACGCAAACTGATTGTCCAAAAATAGAAGTCAGAAAAGATCTATACAGCATACATGTTCAACAGAAAACTGACAAATCTTCACTAGGTGAATCAGATGAAATGGTACAGACTTCAGAAAAAATTACAGATCATACATCAAGTAACAGGAAACTGAGAAAACATGTAAAATGTAAAGAAAAAAAGGCAAGGGACGTCACACGTCAACAGTTTTTGCAGGGCTGTGACAAATTTTTATTACCTGACTTAAGTAAAATTGTCAAAGCACAAGTAGAATTGAGAACTGATTCTGAAAACGACACATTGTAATTTTTTGACAATATCCTTACACAAATAAAGAAACCTATTAATATCCCAAGGTCTATCGACTCATCTTGATGTGCCTTAAGAAATTGGTTTGGTTTTTATGCGACGTAAAAAACCTAGTTACAAATGGAAAAATAAATACGCCTCAAATTAAAGCAAACCAAGAACAACTAAGTTATATCTAAGCGCAATCGTGCATAATGTTCTCATGAGTCTTTCGGTGTACTTTAATAGCTTAAAGTTGATTTAATTAAATATTTTGATGACCTACAGACCCATTTAAGGTCAAACTTCCTAACCTTTGTTGAGAAAAACATTTCAAAGAATTTATTTGACTTATAAAAAATATTTTATTTAATAACGGTCATAAATCTTGCTAAATAATTTTGTTTATTCGCATGAAAATTTATAGTATTATTAAGTTACTAAGAGAAAATTAAGAAAAAACAAATGTCGTTATTATTTTGCAGTAAGACTAATTGATAATGTCTTGTGATAGATATATTTTCTTGCGTTTCTTTTGATTGGGTATAATTATTGAAATTTAGCTCAAAAACATTAGCTTTGAATTGCAAATAACACTTAAAGCTGACGAGTTTTTTGAGTCCCCGTGCTTCTAGTCAGTTGAAAGTCGTTTTGAATGAATGTGGTTAGTAAAATTAAATTAACTTAATTTACTAAAAATTATGGACGATTCTAAAGAACTTATTTTAGGTACATTTGAATGAAGTTAATTTGTAATTCATTTGAAAGAAATTGCTTTGACATTGATTGGATCACTGTAAACTATATTATACCGTTGCTATGTAACCGTCTGCTTGTAAAATAATTAATAAAAATAATAACAATTATTTATTTTTTTATTTGTGATAACCATTGCATATTTGATTTGCGTTTGGCTGTTTACGCGGATTTTTATCCGTTCAATATATGAAGGATTCAACGCACACGTCTGGATTTTTGTTAGTAGTTCCCGAGGGAAGTGGAACTCATGATTTCGTGACAAGGTCGATGTAAGAAATAGGTAAAAAAATCGTTCGTAAGCGAGAACGTTTCTTACTTTATAAATTATAATACTGTGATCATGGGTCATAGCAACGGACCCTTGAAATACCTATAATTTCAATCAAGTTAACAACACATTTAGAATTTTCTTTTTCACAACACATATATAATTTACAAACAGGGTATCAGGAATTCATTCTCAACTATATCATGCAGTCTTTGCACTGTTCTCTATAACATAAGAGTATTTTAGCGGTCAGTGAATTGTTGTAATAAAACACAGACAACATTAAGCTATGTTGTCTGTGTAATGAATAAAATAAGTAGGAGGCACTGGCACACTCGACCACAGACTAATACTGTAAGTAATTAAAAAGTTTAAGCGAACCTTTTCTGTTTTGTAACTGAAAATGACATATGACAACAGCTCAGCAACACAGGAAACCTTTTGCTCAACATTGACGTAGTCGACAGAAATTAGACAAAACGCAAATTCATGTCTGAGCTATTTAAATAAACTTGATGTTGCGAACATTCAAGTTCAAGTAAATAAACTGAGCGTAGTGAGGCTTCGTAATCCTGTGACGTAGACGCTCGACAAGAGTACGACACGGTCGCAGGGGGCGTGTCGCGGTTGCGACCAATCGGAATCGTGTCTGCGTGCGCACTTTCGACCAGACTCAGTCGCGTGGCGCAACTCTGCAGAGCGCGTGTTTTTGTGTCGTGACGTATAATTTCGCGTGACTCTTGAAAGAAGCCTAAACGAGTACCGACAGCCATTTTAATATAATGTCGGACGGATTCTTCAGCCCTCCTAATCTTATCGATGAAGTTAAACAGCGTCCCGCTTTGTATAAAACGGATCAGCCGGTGGACAGGGAAGAGAAGCTGGCATTGTGGAAAGAAATAGGGGCTGCCATATATCCCGAATGGGAGACTTTCAACAAGGCCACTGCGTACGACAAAGGTATACATTCACAATTACGACATAAAAGTGCGTCAATCCGATGTAGTTTAGTTGTTTTGAACTGATTCTTAATAATTCAATTAGTTAATGAACTAGAATATAATTTATATGTGACTTTATGAATAGTGTCGGATTTATTGATAGTATACGTGACGCGATTAAGACTTGACAAATTTATATATTTTTTTATATATTTTTTGTAGAATTTCTTTGGATAAATATAAAGTATGGCAGTTAATTGCTTAAATAATAAAAAAATATCTAATAATAAGGTAATTGGACATTCAAACGCACTGCAATAAGACTGTTTATAATTGATGTAATGTAAGTAAAGCCTCAAAATTTTGCGACACATGAGACTGGGATTTATGCTGAGGAGAATACTGATAATAATTATATTTAGTGCTAACACTTCCTTCCTACTTTAGTCATCCTGTGATCACGGCTCCTGTTAAAGAATCGTCAGGATTAAATATAAAATAAAACATGCGCAAAAATCCGTAAAAAAGTGTTTTATTCTAATGGATAATTATATATTTTTTTTGGAGTCTTGTGTGAGAGGGAAAAAAGAGACTTATCGAAATATATGTTAATTAAAGACTCGAATTCAATCAGCTGTTGTTCACTTATTTTAATGATGATAGGAGAACTTAAATAGCAACACATAATATTGTGAAATATAATAACATAAATTGACAATAATGTGTTAGGTGTTTAACGACAATATCAGAAGATCGGTTGGTGCAACGGTAGCGATCTTGCATACTACACGAACGGTCCTGTGTTCGAACCTGGTAGGGGAATACGTTTGTGTGACCAGTATAAGCATTTGCTTTCGAGTTATGATTGTTATGTACTGATTTAAGTATACTATTTGTGATTCAGTATCCATAGTTTCATTACTTTTCATTCATTACTCTGGGTACCAGTTTTGAAATGAAGTTCGTAAACAGAAAGATTTATTTTTAAAATATCCTCATAAATAGTTTAAAAAAAATAAATTGTAAGAAACAAAAACAATTTTAGAAATTCAAGGTCAACAGACAGAAAATAGCTTAATACCCACGCTAAAGCTACTCAGGTTCACGGCTAAAACCAGTAAAGAATGCGTAGGACACATTTCGTTTCAAATAGAAAACGAGTGAGTCGGTCATGCGTGAATCGTTTGGTCTCGGCACATGAGTAAAGAAACGGAACAGAGACAAAGCTACATAGGAATGCGCTGTGATAGGTACATCACTACAAGTGCAACGCGTGTGTGTGCGTGACCACTGGCCGCTTGTATAAGCCGAAACCGCTTGACGCTTCAAACTAGATCAGCCAATGGTCAATCTCAGGGCGTGCAGGCGTGACGCGACGCTCGAACGTTGTGCGTGTTTTGTTTTTGTTTTCGAGTTTCTCACATAATACGTAGTAATATTTTAGTTTTAGTATTTAAAAAGTGTTCTGAATATGGTTGTACATTGTACTGTGTGCATGAATAATAATAGAAAGACTAAAAATATTTCTTATTTTAACTATCCCAAGGAGTCTACTAGGTAAGTTTGTACTTGAAACTTAATTTATATTTATAATGTGTTGTGTAGATTGAAAGGTATACAACTCTATAATCAAAACTACTCAGTACTCATTATTATATATTTTACGGAAAATTATACCAGATATTACGGTAAAATTGTGTAAGTAATTCTGAATAGATACCTACAATAACTTTTTTGGGAAATATATTGAATCGGAGCGCAGGATTTCGCAAGTGGGAGAGGGGGCTTCCCTCTGGTATCATTCCCAAAGCGAGGAGACGCTTTTTTTGACGCACCGGAGTTTTTCGTGTCAGGTCATTGTAATCTATCTTGGTTAATTTGGTTAGGTTTGCGAAGTTTTGTCGCAATCTCTAACCTAAACTAGTGTTAATCTTTTATATCTATTGTAGGGGAAAAAAAACTAAGCGATTCCTCACTTCGAAAGTGGTACGAGAGAGTAGCCTTCCCCTCCCCCATTCCAGTCAAGAAATCTTGCGCCCCGATTCAATAGACAACACACTTTTTCTATGAGAGAGGAAAAAATTATTATGATTTAAAATACGTTCGTCAACATTGTTTTATTAATATTTCAGACGACATGTGTGGTTAAAGGCTGTCAGGCGGGAAGATCTCCTAACAAAGCTTATGGATGATAAAACACGACAACAATACAGAATCTGTGAGGATCACTTCGAAAGAACCTGTATTAAGCTTTCTAAAAACAGAACTGTGAAATATTTACACGACAATGCGTTTCCAAAACTCAATTTGCCGTCAAATGACGCTGCATGTTCGAGTTCGAGCCAATGTGCGAATGTGTCGACTAAAGTACTAAATCAGGACATTCAAGTTATATCTGCATTTGAGACATCTTCAAGTTCCAATCCTTCAAAAAAAATTGTTATTTTGAAAGATCAAACATCTCGTGGCATTCAAACGGGTAACCAGAAACAAATTTCTGAAACTAGATCGGCGCAAACAGCACTTCACCTTTCAGCGGACACTCCGAGAAAGAGGAAACTGGCACTTGAACTTCGAAAAGCAAAAAAAAGAAAAGAATGTGATTTTGATAGTATAACTAAACAGGACTTTTTAAGATTATGTGATAAGTTGATGACTAAAGGTATGTCTCAAATAAAAAAAAAGAACATTTATTTATTTTAATTTATTCAATTGTGCCAACCCTACCAAAATAGGTATAAATTTTGCTAGCTCTTTAGAAGCTTTGTCTCTGTTCCGTTTCTTTACTCATGTGGTCTCGGACCCCGAGATGGAATGGAGATACTTGGAATAGAGGGTATGCCCCCTAGGGCTGGCGCTTGCAGAACCAGCTGAAGTATTTCATTTTCATTTCATCCGTATCTAATGGTTCTCGCGAGAAATAAATACCTAGAAAACTAAATGAAAATTATTAAGAAATATATATCTCTCTCAATGAAATGAACAGAACATCAACTTGAACAACAAATATTTCTCTCCAACCGACCAAGATCTCATTTTTATTGACAGTGTTGCAGTTGCAAAGGAAATGGCGGTCGCTACGCGACGCGTACAATCGGGAACTGCGCGCGCGCAGGTCTGGCAATCGAGAGAGAAGAAAGGTGTATAGGCACTTCAAGAGAATGAGCTTCCTAGGCGGGTTCACTGGCTCCATCAGTGAAGAGTGAGTACTGTCAACATTTTTGTTTCTGGAATTAAATCGTGACTCGCTTAATATAAAACTGAATGCCTGCAACGTTTGAGAGTCTTTCACTTCTTGTTCTTTGTGGTATTGCTATTGTGACCTAGCCAATGTTTGGTTTGGGTCATAGTACCGTCAAGAGTTAAAACCAAAATTAACACAATAAAAATGGTAAAAACATGTCATCTATCTATACTAATATTATAAAGAAGTAAAGTTCGTGTGTTTGTATATTTGTTAAATTGTAAGGGGTAATCTCGGGATCTACTGAACCGATTTTAAAAATTCTTTCACCATTAGAAAGGCACATTATTGCTGAGTGTCATAGGCTATATTGAATGCTAGAAAAAATTTAAAGAATTTTGTCCACCCGTGCGAAGCCGGGACGGGCCGCTAGTAGGATATAAGTAAACATTTTGTCATTGAATTGAAGGTACACTATCAATAATTTCATGTATCAAGCAAAAGTGTGTCTAATGAACATTACCCTTGACTGGCTTAACAATACCTTAGGTGTGGCAGCTGTTCATGGCCATACGATTTGATAGCGCAGTTAATATCCCAGCATTATAAGATTTAATATTTTGATAATAAATTACTAAACAATAAGAAACCAACCCTAACCCATGCTGTTATCCATTTACCATAGGCAGGTCGTATGTTTGTTACCTTTTAGAGTAGGGAACACTTTAGAGTAGGGAATAGCCTAATTTAATTAAAAATGTTTAACAATCTTGGCAGTCCTCTCTACTGAAAGTCAAAGACACCATTTAAGAAAGGAAATCAATAGTTCTCTTCACGTAAAAGTAGTTTGAAAACATTAATTATTAAGGCAATAATTTTGTTTGTAGAATTTATAAAACTTCATGCGATAAATAGACAGATTGTATATGTTTTTAACATTTTTGATTGAAATGGATTTTAGAGCCAAAAATTTCATAGTCATCCAAGTGTGTTTTAATTTCAGGGAGGAGGACGACTCCTGTACCCAAGACGTAGTAGAGAGCCATAGTAACCCCGAGGATACTATGATTTTACTAGAGCCTGAGGACCCGCCAGAACCAAAGAAAATTATAAAAAAGACGAGGAAAAGACAGCGCAGGCGTCGATCAACCGACAGCATACCAGCACCTGAAGAGATGGAGATGCAAATGTTCCCAGTGGAGATGTCTAATGATAGCGACGACAGTGACAAGCTGTTCATGCTATCCTTTTTACCGGAGATGAGACAGCTTCCGGTGAACTTGAAAATGTGGGTACGAGCACAGATAGCCAATGCCATGCAAGAAGCGGTATCCTGTCATTACAATAACACGTTACCGAGTTCCAGCACGCCTGCTGAAAAGAATGTTTTGGAGATCAAAAAACCGCAGTATGACAGTACAGAAGAGTAAATGTTAAAGAAGAGAGACAGTAATTTCGTTAAACAGAACAAGTAGAAAGAAATATACTTACTAAGAAGTAGACTTGAGTTTTAATTGAAGGTGCAATCTGTGATTTTAGTTTCATATAAGTATTAAATTTTATTTAAGTATTATATTGTTTTATATTCCCCTATTTTGCAGGATACCAGTGTTTTTATCCATTAAGAAAACGTGTGCTCCAATAGTGGGAATATTTAAAGGCTGATGATGATATAATAGTAATAAGAATGCTGGTAAAAATTTACCAGGACGTGAAAGCTTTTCTTAGTATGTACATGTAATTAAGTCCCACACACACTTGTTCTCACCTTCGAGATCCTCAATCTCGAAGGTGATATTTTATATTCCTTATCTTTCTGTTTATTCCATTTTTTTGGGGTAGTGATTCGTGTGGTATTCGGCAGAGTAGAATAGCAAAAGCGGTTCACAGTTAGGGCTACGGTATTTTTTTTTTAAGAAGCGATGATCAATTAGTGTCCATCTAACATTTCAAAGTTAAAGTCAATCAACAAATCAAGTATTGGCTAAAATCATGCCCTTCAAATTGCAAACCTATAACCGTATTGAAGCTTGTATAGAGGAAAGCCAACGTGTCGGAATGTCTCTTCCCATATCGTGTATTGCGCTGCAGTAAAAAGTTAATAAAATAGAAGACTGTTTGAACAACTCTTTCATCGTTCCAGATAGACAAACACGTACACAATGAATCAATGAAAAAGGTAAGAAAGTGTAGAGCTATTTTATACAAGATTGGACGGCGAACGGCCATTAGCCAAGTCAAGTACTTGAACATGGTCAAGATTGCCAAATAATTAGGTAGAATCGAAGTGAGCAAACATATCGGTACAGCTGGTTTTTATGTTTTTTATGTCAAGCATTTTAACAAACCAGACAGTGCTTTTATCAATTCGAAAAGATGTATATTGCCTGTCCCAATTTTTTTGTTTTGCCGTCATCGCCTCATCTAATATCTGTCGCTAATTGTACGAAACAAAGATAAGCCCATTGATAAATTTAAAATTATTGTTTCTATAATAATATGAGTTGTAATAGTTATGGTATATAACAACCACATTTAAATTTAAAGGTAAGGTAAAACGTTAGAGCAAGTTTACCCAGAAAAAGTTAATTCACTCGAGCTGGGGTTTTAATGCTCTCGGGAATACAAACGCAGGTAGCATGCACATTTAAAAAAATGAGAAGAGCTTCGTACACAAACGTGGAGTAACAACCAGGTAGCGGGGGAAACCCATAAAACGATTAGTTGAAGCGTGGTGGAACGGGGAAGGCGAAATGAGTTGATGCAGCTAGAAGACCAGTCTCGGTGCATTTACATCGACAAGATGGTATAACTTTACAACAACCAAGGAGTTTCGTTACTTTTATTTAAAGAGTATTTAAATATCTATTTTAAACAATTTTTATTTTACTAAGCTAGCATTCTTTGTTTCTGAGAATCTTAATGTGACCCGGATTCATTGCTCTCGAGTGTTTTTACTTTCACAATAAAATAACTTAAAGTAATTTAAGATTCAGAACATAACTGAACTCTATATCACAGTACTACATAAAGAAATGGACTAAAAATTATGTATAACTAGTGATTGCCCGCGAATTCGTTCGCGTGGAGCTTAACTCCACCTTTGCATCAATTTTTGAGGGAATATATGATGTAAAAAAAGCCTGTAAGCCTGTAAAAACGGGGTCAATCATTTTTTTTACCCAATTTCATCAAAATCAATTCACTTGTTTAGACGTTAAAACATTACTTTCGCTTTTATAATATTAGTAATGATAAAATCCCTTCTCTATATAAATATAGCAATAAATATGGTAGACAAAATCGCTAGCTTCTTGTTTTTCGTAAATAAATAAACATTGAAAATTAAACCTTCTTGTGACAAATGTGATTTCAAATATTTGGCACAATCAACACATTTAAATTGTTAAAACACTAGGATTTTAAAATGCTTGAAATATTGATGATGTCATTGATTGAAAAAGCTCTATCTGTTCCAATATTTTTGGTCACTTTGGTTGTGACCAATTATTATTTTTGACGTCATCGCCGTGACCGTGTTTGGTGATAACTGTACACGATTGACGTAGTCCGAAATGATTTTAAGTATTCAAATAAACTTTTTAACTGTATAAAATAAAATAAACACATATTAAAAGAAAGTAGCGTCAGCGTAATTACAGAACTTATAAATAAAAGTGAAAAACGTAAGACACAAATTTGTTTTAATATACACACCAAATGTGACATTTTCTTTCTCAATTTGTACTGGTCTTGTACAAATTTTATACCTGCAACAATAAAACCATATATTATTAGTGAGTAATTTCCTCGTGTCTGGCACAGTAGAATAGCAGCTACCCATCACACTTAAGGGTGCCATGAAAAGCCTCTAATGATACCGGAGGTTACCACTATACACCTCCCGCAGACAACGAAATGGGCAGCAGCATTTTCCGAGTTATAGTAATCATTGCTATCTCCACCTACCCCTAGTAGACGCCTCCGCCCAGCAGTGAACGTTTTCCAGCTGAGATGATGAATGACCTCATTTTCTTTATTCTTTTAAATCTTAAGAAGGCTGAGGTTCCGCCATAGGATATTAGATAATTTTATTTGATTATTATTTATTTCAGACATAAAAAATCTGTACTAAAATGTTAGTTACAAGATATCTTATTCTAGTGTTAATAAGTAATTAAACACACAAAAAACTATAAAAAAATAGCTAAGCCACCGATGCAGCTTCTGTGCTACAGATAATCATAGCTTCAGGTAGCTGTTTAATATATAGGCTATTTAATACCGCTTGTAAAACACTGATTCCTAAAGTAAAAAATAGTAAATTTTTGGTTTGGCGTAATTGACAGTTTGTATTTTTTTAAACAAACAGTTATTAGCTTTTATTGTTTTTTTTTGTTACACGTACCTACTAAATACCGACAAATAAAACACGCAATCTTCAGTAACGAAGTAGTTCCAGATCATAGAATAAACAATATTTATTTGCTTTCGAATAGGATACAAGATGGAATAATTCGAAGAAACAAATCATTCATTGCCTATTCAGCCATTATTTGTATGCGATTGCATGCAAAACATGTCAAATCAAAATTCAATTTTTATCATGTCATAATAATATCCAAAATAAAATAATAGGAAATAAAAGACATTACTAGTCAATTAAGAATTATTTGTGTTTTCGGTGGTATTAATAATGTCAATCCTATAAACAGAATAATCACTGAGTCAATTATGTAGTATTTTTAACATAATAAAAGGCATGTCTTTTATTTATCTTTTGTGATATCCTGTATAGATTTTAAGACACGACGGAACAGTTCTTTTAATATAATGCAACTTTTAATACAACATCAAGGATTCCTAGTATTTTTCGTAAATACATCTTTAGCTTGTTTGAGGTGACCAGGATTTAATTTATTAATCAAAGATAAAAAAATTAGATGTTAGTAAGTTACATAAAATGAGGTTTTTTAATTAGAAGTTTGTTCATAATTTTCAAATTCAATCATCAGTAATCACTGAAAACCAATTTTTCCAATACACACACTTAACTTAGTATTCCGTAGAGAAATAATAGGTATACAATTAATGGAAAAGGACTTCATGTAAGAAAAAAATATTCAAAACCTTTAAATAATTCAGGTGCGCAAGCCTAGTTTTTTCCATTAACAAATATACGAAGAATAAAAAAAAACTAAGCACCAGTCGTGAATAAATTGCGCTAACTTATCTGGCAGAGAACCCTATCTATACAAACTTGGCTTCCGTAGTGAAAACTTTAGTCAGTCCTAAATTGTGAAGTTACGCGATTATTTCACAAGTTGGAACGTAACTCTCTGGATTGGACAGCTTAGCGTAGTCTATGATGCAGTCAGTTCCTAGAAAAATTCATAATTTTTCATTTCATTTTTAAATATGTTACCTATTTTTCTTGTCTTACGAATGTTTGTTGTCTTTGTTGTTTCACCTTGTCTTAATGATATCTGACTATAAATAAATGCCATGAAATGAAACCAAATGCAATAAAAAATCTGCCATCAAACTTTAATCGGTCATAATCTTTAACATATTTATCCAGTTTACAAGCTTGATAAGTCGAATGAAAATTCGTTAATAAAATGAAATTTTATGTTACCAAGTGCTTTTTGAAATCACAATGACGTAATAATCTATATATAAAAATTCCCTGTCACAGTGTTTGACCGCGATAAACTCCGAAACTACTCAACCGATTTTGATGATCTTTTTTCATTTTGCTGGATTTGTTCCGACTTAGGACATAGGACAGGTTTCATTTATTACTATACTTATATAGATTTGGCTAATGCTAACTTTGATTTTAAGAGTCAATTTATTTTCATGTAATGGAATACGGTTTTCTGATGACCAAAACTCAATTTTTTTATTGAAATTATGCAATTAGCTATTCCCAAGATAAAGCTGAAACTGGCAGCAGAAAAACAGCATCTTTTTGCAACGACCAAATTTTTTAGAACTTTTTGTAGACATTACAACATGTATAATTTAACATTTTAGTAGGCATTGAAGAGGGCTTCAATATTGAATTTGGTCGTTGCAAAAAGTTGCTGTTTTTCTGCTGCCAGTTTCAGCCTCATATTCCCAAAGGTTAATGGAAAAATACTATGAAAAATAATAATACCCTCCATAATAGACGGAACCGGCGAAACTAACTGAAGTTAGTTAACAGACTGATTGACATAATCATTATTTCAATGCTAAATGTTAATTAAAAGCATAAACTACATTAATTGGCTAATTTAACGTTCTTACTTAAGCTGGTAGTAATACGAGTTAGTGAAAGTGTAACTAATATATTTGTATAAGTAGTCTGCCCGTACTGTAATCGCTGTAATCGAAGATAATGAAGGCCTTAGATGTTAGTGACTTGCAGAAAGCTTATGCTGCAAAACAATCGAAGATATCAAAATAACGACGAAGACATAGTAAATGCATAGTTAAATCAGTATAGTAAATACGCACAATCGAATGAAACTCTAACAAAGATTCCTAAGCGAACGTCGCAGTGATGTGTGTCGAAACGAGTGTTCACGTTTACCTTTGTTGCTATTCGTTAGAATGAGGATTTTTTACGCTATACAATTTAAAAATAAAGCATTCCGAACGTGTCGTAGATATTGAATTGAAGTATAGTTCAGTGATCAATTTGTAATAATAACGAAGAATGAAAGCTTATTACAGTGCTGATTACAGTGATGTTCTTTTATATAACATAAACTATTAGATAAATTCAATTATTTGATCATTATAGACCTTTTTTAATGTTTAAATAAAAACCATTAATTTTAATTGTAACATCTTGCCCCTTACGCTCTTATTCAACGTAGGTATTTATAATAATAATAATATTTCTTACATTCACACCAATTAGCCTAGCCCAAAGTAAGCACTATAAGGCTTATGGATACCAGAGTAACGGATAGACATACATATATGATACAAAGATCAGTTATATTTATATAAATACCCATGACTCAGGTACAAAGGTCGTCGCCTAGTTTAGGTACTGCTATAGCTATATTATCTGTGCTAGTGACTTGCAAAATGCTTGTGCAGCAAAACAATCGTAAATATCAAAATAACGACGGAGGACGTGGACGGGGCGGGCGCGGCGCGGTCGTGCGACGTTGCCAAACCGCTTTCGAACGAGATGCGGCGCCGCTGCGGCACCGCGACGGCAACGGCGCGTCGCTCGCATTGCGGTCCGACCGCCCGTCCTGTGTTGCCGTGCGCGTGATTACGAAACGGAAGCATTGACCCGATTATAAACTATAATGAGTACACATCATTTAGACGCCGAAGAGTTCATAAGTGAAGTGAGGAAGTACCCGGAGTTGTGGGATGTACACAGTGACGATTATAGGTACCCCAATAGAAGGCAACGCGCATGGACTGCTATAGCTAGTGCGTTCATAGATAACTTTGATGAATTGTCCAACAGTGAAAAAGTTAATATTTGTAAGTATTTCGTTTTTACGGCGAGGCCAGGATTTCGTATAATACAGATTTATGTCGATTCGACACGCGAGTGCGTGCACTTACACGTAGCTTGAATTCTGAACTATACAGCTATTGTGATTTTCTGCTAGCTTTGTGGTAATATACAACGGTTTGGGTAGTCCATAAATCGTGAAACAAAGGTAAATAATATTTTGGAAACCAAAATTTATGACTGATATTTAAATCAAGGTTTAATTTATTAATAAAGCTATTATTGTAACTAATGGTTTGGGACAAACGTACATTTAACGACTTAGAAAGATCAAACGAGTCATCGAGATAGCTGGTTAAGTAAAGTAAACACATAAATTATTAATAAATTCGAAAGTGGATTGGCGCGACCGTTAACTACTACACTATAATACTGTTTTCAGATAAAAAATTGCAAGACAAGTGGCGGAATATACGGGATTCCTTCGTTAAATCTAAGCGGACAAACAGCAAGAAGTGTTACATGTATGCACCACACCTCTATTTTCTCAACGAAATCTACAAACCTAGCAGCCAATCTGAGGGCGAGGATCCTTGCAACGACGACAGGCCAAAGATAAAATTAATAAAAAAAGAAAAACGTCCCTACGAGGAATCGAACGATGCCTGGCAAAGCGACGATTCAAATATGGAATTAAAAAAGAAAAAGACAGACGAAATAGAATTTGTAGATAGTTTCCCAGACATGGGTTGTAGTAGCACGCTTTACCCAGAAGAGGATGAGGACCGTTCCTTTTTTAATTCTTTGTTACCTGCGGTAAGACAATTCAGCATCGATCAGAAATTAGAATTTCGAAGTGAAGTTATTAGTGTAATTAAAAAGATCAGAGCTGACGTTCCGTGATATTGGCGTTCGTCGGCATTGACAGAAATCGTGATACTTAAATGGTTCTATTAACTGTTTTTTTTTCATTCCAAGCTCTTGTTATGCGGCATAGAACATTAATAACAAGATTAGTCATAAGTATATAAAAGATTGTAATATTATAGTAAGTTAAGATTGACAAAACTTTTTGTTAACTAAGTACCTTAATAAAAATGAAGTTTGAAGTTTTAATTATTATCCATTGGCGTTAGAAACTAGTGTATTCTCTTAGTGCGTGTAACATGTCCTTCTAAAATAAGTAACCCTTTGTAACCCAATATGATTTCGAATTTCGAAATATCAAATTGAATACAAATCAGGTCTTGTTCACGAAAGTAACTGGATAGTTTCCGTATAGAAGAAAGATACACCGAGAAACAGCAACAAGTCATAAAGTACGATCGCTCTTGTTTTGTTACAATAACTATATCTAAATAATGGAGGTCGGAGTGGCAACGGCGCAGGGAAAGTAGCGAGTTGGCAACGTCGCGCGCGCGATCGATACTCCGCGGGGGAGTGCGGGACGGAGCGACTGACCCTTCCGACTACATACATACATAGCAGGCAAAATGTTATTATTGTAGTCATGTATTGCGAACACGTGTTGGCTTGACATATCGAGCGCGTATGCAAGTTGTATGGGCTTACGTCCTAAACAGGTTGCGATGGGAGTAGAATGCGGCCTCCTTGCTGTAAAAAGTGGAGTCAATGCCTGCAGCTGCAATGTAATGATGCTGAACAAAGTGGAAGCTTTATTATTGTTGTTAGACTTGTCGGATCGGGTAGCACACTGTACGCAAGCACTGAAGTTTATCCACAAGTTTTATATTTATACTAAAGAAGTTCCCTAATGCCTATTGAGAGCTAAAAAATTTTCTAAACACCTGTTTTTACTGTTTCAAAGACATAATATACTAAAAGTTGGCGATACATGTTTGATGATACTAATTTGAGTATGAGTTTTATTTTCAACTAGTCTAGCTCTAAATACTGTTACATAAAACCTTTTCTTTTTAATTATTTTGAATTTGGAACTATAACTCAGTGTTAATAATGTTATTCTTAGGCTTTTACTGGCAATATGGTAACAAACACACACACAAAGTATTGTCATAATATAATTAGGATTTCTTGCACATATAATAGAACTCAAAAAGACTAAAGGAAATAAAGTGTACTTTTTTTAATAAATATAAAATTTAGACAGCGTCACATTCATTCAATCCAACTACCTAAAGCACTTGTGTTATGTATAATTCGGAAACAAAGCTGGTACCACAACACCCAGACCCGATTCAATATAGAAAGTTCTTTTTCTACTTTTTCGAGTCTTCAGTTTCGAGTTTTCATATATCATGAAAACTGGTATTCGAGCCAATTGACCGCGGTGGAAGTATTTGTCATTGAGAGAACATCTGGGTTTCAAGTGGCGAGAGAATAGGCAAAGGAGTTTCATCCTAGATCGCATCACTGCTTAGCATCAGACGTGATAGCGGTCAAGCGTTAGCTTATCTGCTACTAGCTTTTACCAGCGGCTTCACCCGCATTTAAGCCCTATTTTTTTTTCAATAAAAAGTATCCTTTGTTACTTTTAATACCTCCAAGAATATATGTACGAAGTTTCATGATGATCGGTTTAGTAGTTTTTGCGTGAAAGCATAACAAACAAACTTACATTCACATTTAGAATATTAGAAGGATAAACAAAAACAATAAGTGGGTAAAATTTCCAAATTGTATAATTTTTTTTTTTAATAAAATGTTAATCCGTACCCTGACAGAAATCTGACAGTACTGAATTTTTATAATGCCTACAGTATACTATAGTATTTTTTATGATTGAATTAACTCCCTAATACAAATAACAAGTGTTAGTAACTCTCAATTGAGCATATATCTTATCAGAGCAAATCGATTGAACAATGAGACATTCCAGGTGGATAGATAAATTATTTATTATTAACGTAAAACAATAACTGATTCACCTTGTCATTTGTTTGAAAGTGGATAGAGATACCAAGCCTCGAAAGCAAAAGTAAATAAAATTGGATACGAAAAATGAATTATTATAAATTAATAAATTAATTTAATTTTTTGAATCACAATCTCCTGTAGAATTTAAGAAATAACTTCTGTAAAATTTAAATTTTGCGGAGTTTAATCCATTCGCTGTTGGAGATGTTTTTTTTACAACAATGTGCGGACTACGCCAACGTCAACGTAATTGTTTTCAAATCTTTGCCAAAATTAAAAATTAATGCTTTCGATACGTGAGTACAGTACGATACGTGAGACAAATGACAGTACCTACTGGATTTTGTGTCTCAATTTTGTCTTACATCTCAATTTTGTACGTAATTTCAGGAAACGAAAGCTTTGAAAACATTGCCCATTCCTATTCAGATGGGGAATTTCCTTGCAAAGAACGCCTTCGGCTGACGCCGAGCGCCGTTTTTCTAAAAACCATCGGCTCCCGGCTAATAAGAGCAATTTTTGACGTCGAACTGAATGGGTTAATGACAACCGTCTTGGGTTCGCTAGAGGCAACGTTCATTTATGAGAAACCGACTCATGGGTACTAATTAATGAACGTAAATATATTTCTATGAATATCATTTATCTGCGTATCATATTTTCGATCGGTTACCCGTGTATTCATAACACAAGCCTCACAGTGATTACCTACTTTTGGGATAAGATAATAGGTGTGAGTGTAATATATATTATATTACTATAAATGGCGCTCTGTAATTTAAACAATTCCGTAAATGACCCATCCGATCTTCAACTGGTATCAGCGTAGGATCAGAAATAACACTTATGTCTATTATAACTTACTTTTATGTAGTCTCAAATATACTTTAATATTTAATATTTGTACCACTGCAGTATTTGTATATTCGGCGAGAAAGGTACTGGCATTTATTTAAATAAAAACTACTCCTACCGGATATACGACGCGTTAATTATGATTCCTATAAAGGAGTAGAAACAATAGAAAATAAGAATAAACTTGTATTTTATCCGGTTAACCATTTTATCTAAATGTGCCATAGTCGCGGAAGTATAAGGACTAAATATTGACATTCAAATCATAAACAAGGAATACTAAAAGTCGATGTTTAATGCCATAAACACTATCTTCTACTTTCTTTATATCAAAAACTTAAAAAATCTATATAATTCAAGGCGTATCAGTACGGTGAAACAAAGTTTACCCTCAAAAATATAGATAGGGTTCATGTATGTCCTTTGTAATCCTAAATTTAACAATTAAAGATGGACCTGATAATCAAATTCAATTCAATTTCTTAATTAATAGCGATTATTTATATTCATCAATGAATCTGTATTTCCGAGTACTTATAATCAGTCTGTTTTTAAAGCCAGGGTGAATAGGCACCTTCTGGGTTAGCTCGTTCCATCGTAGATTTTGTCTTTGCCCCGGGGCTTGATTGGGAACAAGAGCGAACCCATTCTAAAAAAAAATGAATCTACAAATACATATCTAAGCACATTTTGCTTGCTACAATTAGATTTTGCAGCCTTAAATATAGCAATTGTTTTTCCCCATTATCGTGTTAAAATTGAAATTTGAAGTTCAAATCCACATTGTATAATTACTTGTCAAAAACATTAACTTTCAGCTTTAGACTCAGAAAGAATATTAAACAACATCCTTGCATTGTTCGAATCTAAAGTCTCAGAACCAAAAGCAGTAACATTCTCCAAACCGGAAATAAATTTCTATGGTACAAGGTTGTTTCCGGTTACAGCATTCCCGGACAATATAGATAGAAAAGTTTTCGGTTCAGTTCAGACGAGTTTCATTCGACCCACGGATTTCGTTCTCGTGTTGCCAGTTTCGAACGAAACAGACTAATGGACACATTAGTAATACGATCTCCAATTTGATGATATTACAATGCAGGTTGACTGTATATTCAATTATCGACGGTATTGCTTTCAGTGTCATACCCAATTAAAAAATATTCCTCAAACAATAAACCCTGGTAGGGTAACATATAAAGTACTAGCTGAAATGGCCGCGCATTTCTGTTATAAATTAAAATGAAACCTATCATATGTCATAAGTCGGAACAAATCCAACAAAATGAAAAAAAACATCAAAATCGGTTGAGTACTTTTGGATTTCAACGTAGTCAAACATGTATAGGGAATTTATATCTTAATACATATAAATTACGTGTCACGTTGTTTGTCCGCGATGGACTCCTAAACTACTTAACCAATTTTGATCAAACTTCGTAACTATCTGTTATTTGATCTAACTTAAAAGATAGGATAGATTTGATTTTAATATATAACACAGCAACGCGTGGCCGGGGCAGCTAGTATGTATATATAAACATAATCATATAGTAGATATAGTGCTAAGTGTTGTCCATTATAGTAGAATAGGCTAAAAATTTTAAAGGGTGTCTAAGTTCGTCTCAGCCGACTAATGATCACAATCACCATACACCGGCACAACAATAGTATATGACCTGCTTAATTTATAGCATATAGCTATTTATTCTTGCTTGGGGGTCGTCGCTGTCGAAAATCGAGAGGATCTGAGTTACTCGTTACTTCAGTTACTGAGTAACTTATAACATGCTATGTTATGTATATTAGAACAACGTACTGCGTCCGCGTACAGTATGACGTCGTGGCGTTCCAACATTCGTGATTTGTAGAAAACATACTTATACATTACATACCCAGCTGCGTCAGATATTTTTTTTCATTTTTCTTTATTTCGAACCAGACTTTTGATAATTAACAGCTTTTGTTAACCAAGAAACAATTAAATCTCATTAGATAAACATTAATTTTGGTTTGGTTAGGTTAGGTTAGAACTGTTACCACAACGCACGAGCCGAGCGAGCGAAGCGTGAGTGCCGCGGCAGCGGCCGGCGAAGTGCCAGAACCGAATCCGTCCCATAGTTCCTTAGAAGTGAAGTTGATTTTCGACGATTGAGACCTACATATATGTGTTCCTCTTGACCTCCCGAGCAAGAATATATAACTATATGCTATATATTAAGCAGGTCATATACTATAGTACAGCCCATAGACCTGCCATGGCCCACATATTGGGCGTTTTAGAATTATGGTCTTATGGTGGAGGTTTGGGCAAGCCCCTCTATTTTTTCGGGAGAAAAGGGACTTCTCCGTCCGACAATGACGTCTTGAGTCTTGACGACAATGAATTTTGTGTATAGTAATTAAAATATTTTTAAGCATAAATAGGCAATAATTAAAGGTTCTAGCTTTAAATAAAACTCGAGAAATCGATCGAAACACTTCGGTGCAAATTCACATTTCGATTTATACAGACAACAAATCTACAATTACTTTTTTTATAAAGGTTCAAGTAACATTTTTCATCGCAAGTAATAAATAGCAGGGAATTTAAATTACAATTTGTATTTTTTATTTCGGTTCCAAAACATAAATCGTATAAACAATTTCTACAGTATAAAACTGGTGTCAGATTAGTACCAACATTTTTGTGGATTATCTCGAAAGCCTTTCCATGCAATTAAACAATATAGAAATCCAAAAAGAAAAAAATTGCTCATGCCGCATGAATCGTGTGCTTAAATCTGGCGTATGTATTTTTCCTTCCTTTTTTACTATTATTTATTCTGTGCTAAGGTAAGGTTTTTTAATCTGTGTAGTCCGACAGAGTAGGCATAATAACACCAACTCTTCCCTCTTAAGTGTATAGTAAAAGGTGAATGATGATACTGGAAGAAATCACCATACAACCTCCTTAAACCGCAAAATGGGGAGCAGCGTTTTACGAATTATGGTTTTTCACTGCGATCTTCCACCCGCCTGCCAAGCGGGGAAATTATAGCAAATCATCCCATTTTAGAAGGCTTCCGTACAGGAGTGGGCCTCTTTCGGTCAGAATTTAAACTTACACAATATCAGGCAGTTATATATTGAATTTAGTTATATTCTCAATCAGTAGTTGGTAGATAGTTATTTATACCTTTTCATTTATTTTTTAGCTAGATAAAAGCAAGCAACAAAAATATTTGATGTTGTAATTAAATTAGTTATATGTTGAAAAGTATTAATAAATCCAATCTCTGCATTGTTCTATGATAGAAATTAGCCAAAACCAATACGTATTATTTTGAGTTATTTTTTTAATTTATCTTTGAAAATATTTAGGTGCTATTATGTTTATTAAACTTCTGAGTTTTAGTGCCGATTCACAATTTCGATGTCCTGCAGAAACCCCGTGGGCCATAATTAGTTGTTTTTTTATGAAATATAGTGCGACGAAATTCAAGTACAGTCGACGGTACATCAAAATATCCCAAAATTTCTAATATGTTTATCACAATCATATAATCTCTACTAATATTATAAATGTGAACGTAAGTTTGTTTGTTATGCTTTCACGGCAAAACTACTAAACCGATCATCATGGAACTTTGTACATATATTCTTGGAGGTGTTAGAAGTAACATAGGATACTTATTATTGAAAAAAAAATTACAGCCGAAGCCGGGGGTAAAAGCTAGTACATAATAAAATGATAAAAAAAATAGGGTTTTCGCAGTAGGTTGATGTGTGTTATCTATACGAAATATTTCCTCAGCGAGGATTATCGAAGTCTGGTAACATGTTCTAGGCGTGTCCCATTATGGTAAAAAAGTAATTCTGGTAACACCAACGGCTCCGGCATCTGTGGCAGACGATAAAGTAGTCAGCGACAAGATCGCGCGAGCTGGTCGATCGATAACGCCTAACATAAAAAAATAACTTATATCAAATATAACCTTGTAAATATTATTTTAGAATATCGAAAATCAAAACCATAAAAGTACTTTAGTTTCAAAGTTATGAAGACAATTCAGGAAACTTATGAAAACCTGTAGTAGAATCGAAATGCCACAAAAAATACATTTTTACTATTTAGTTTAAAGGTTTCTAAAAACAGTGACCCCTATTTTTGACATCCCAATTAACATATTTATATGTAGAAGAAATTGGACATAATAATGTAATAGGTAATTAATCCGCCATATGATCTGACAACCTTCAAATTTATTGTTTAATAAAAAGGACTAGGAGATGCATTCTGGAATAAGATGTATTTTTAGAGTAGGTTTTTGATTAGATAATCAAATAACTTTTTTTTTTAATTGCAGAAAGTTGGCAAACAAGCAAACTGCCTTACCTGATGGTAAGTGGTAACAGTCACTTATAATACATATGGCTCTTGTGAGATTCACAGCAAAGCTGCAACCCCCACAAGAACCACAGTGTACGTTGCCAACTTGTGACATAAGATGTAAAGTCACTGTACCCAGTAATTTCACTGCCATATCTTACCCTTCAAACCGGAA
This sequence comes from Calamotropha paludella, assembly GCA_927399485.1. Classification (NCBI taxonomy): domain Eukaryota; kingdom Metazoa; phylum Arthropoda; class Insecta; order Lepidoptera; family Crambidae; genus Calamotropha; species Calamotropha paludella. The sequence continues at coordinate 16,229,236 of OV656824.1, read as the reverse complement.
CACAGCAATGCAAGCACTGCTGCTTTGCGGCAGAAATAGGTAAGACGGAGGTACCTAAGCAGACGACCCTGGTACAGAGTCTCCCTCCAGTAAAAACTACAATAAAACTTAAAGTAACTAACTCTTAAAGTACATACTTCTTAAAGTAGCTTGACTACAAATGGCTGCGGCCAGTATCAAATATGAAAGCAGATAACATTTAACTAGAGTTTATCCGTTTTATTCATATAAAAGTCAACTGCGAAATAAACCTTTTTTAGATATCGAGATGTTTTGACTATTCTAGAAAGCTTAATTTAAACTTGACGGAATGGGACAAAACAATTCATTAGTTAGAATGAGTTTAATAGGCGGTTGACGTTTCAACAAATAACTACACATAGGATTATTACTTCGCTGGACTATTTTGCACTATTCATCAAGCTTTTAGTACCAGTCTTCCACTCCAGTATTACTTGGCTCCAACAAAGATATCACGATCATCAAAAGAGCCATTCCCCCTATCGGCTTTACTGCCACTTCTTTTTATGGCCACTTACTTCAATATCGTGAGGGGGTTGGCTTTGTTTTTCTTACGTAATTCGTGACTTCGACCGTTTATTAGAAATACACGAAACTTTTTTTAAGTTCAGTTGGCGAATAACATTTACACATAACCAGTGCTAATAATTAGAGAATATTTTCCTTTAATAACAAGGGCTTATAAATATATTTTCCTTTATGTTCTAAATTTAAGTCATTTGGTCATGAGAGTTGCGTCTGACCTCATCCAGCTCAAGGTAATCTAGCGGAGGTAGGTACAAACATGCTTTTTTTGACACCATTTGAATATAAGACACATTGATCGTCTCGTACGCTTATGTATTTGATAATAGTATAAGAATATAATGAAAAGAGGATTAGTTTACATCACTTTCATGATTACGTTTACGTTTAAGAACCATATCGCACCGTCTATTGCATTGCAACCAAAATAAACTATTGTGATAGTTGGAATGGCATGGAAGTGCTAATTTAGAAAGTACCCTACTAAAGAAAGAGTCTGTCGATTATAATTTCTAAAGCAACTACGTATCGTATTTACTTGGCGAACGCTTGAAACCATCGGTCGTCGCAGAACACGGCAGTCAGTTGAAAAATAAAGAAAAATGTGGAAAAGAAATTATAAGTGGTTTTAAACGCTCCTATCCTATAATCATTAACTCTTAATTCAGATCGATATATTTAAATAAGTGTTACAAAGCGGTAAATCATTCGTAATTGTAAATCCACTTTTTATAAAAGCAATCAAAGTCACGAACTAATCTTGATCGCGATTCGTGATCGAGGATGAGCAGCGACCTTGATGGTCAGCGACGTTAATGTTAAGAGTGTTTAGGGACCACGGACCCAATTTTTTTTCGCGATTGGCTTACGTACCTACCGCGGTTTGATGATGACTGGATAATGGATCGATCCTTAGAGTGAGGTTAAACGATCAGTATTTCATCAGTTTAATTTATTGAAATCATCAAAATATTTGATTTGCATCAGTATTTAGTCAGACAGTGGATCACGATCAATCCGATGTCAATCAATACCAAAGTGATAGATCAAACTACGTAACTATGTACAAAATATGTACTGTAATATGTACATAAGTAGGCTTGCCAACTCCAAAAAAGTAATTTCCGGGATTACAGGATTGTCTAGTTCGACATCAGGGACTTTGGTACACACTATACAAACATTTTATTTTTATTGACTAGAAAAAAATAGGTTTGTCTTGCTACCTAGACGAGAACACCAATTGCTCCTCGCGCGAAATACGTAACGCGTAGGTATTTAAGAAATTTCAATAATGATAATTACAAAAATCCACTATCCAGCCCAGATATCTAATATATTTCAATCACTGATTTCCGGGACAAAAGGGATTACAGCGGGCCGGCTCAAAGCTAACCCAAAAATGGAATGTCCCGGAAAATCCGGGCAAGCCTAGTACCAAACTACCTTTCTGTAACTTGTCTGTAACAATGTAGTAGAATAGTTTTATTCAAGTTTATTTATGTTGCCAGTTCAGCGTGGTTTTCGTTACGTAATCATGACTGATGATGACCGAGACTAGTCAAATCAAGGCCTGTGTTATCTTCATATACCTACGAAACGTGAACATGGGATGGTTTGGATGTTGATAGGATGGACGAAACAAGATGCACAAAACAAGATTGTGGCAATGTGTAAGTCGGTAAAGACAGACCAAGATGAACTTTCAGAGACCAAATAGAAGATAAAATTAATATAGAATAAATTAATAAAACCTAATGTAAAAATTAAATAATTTGATTCATATAACAATAAGAAACGTGCCCGATTAAAATATTGTGAAGGTAGTAGAATATACATGACAACCAATCTCTTAGTCATCCTGTGATCAATCGCCACGTCAGGATTAAATATTAAATCAAATAGGCGTAAAAACCGAAAAAAAGTGTTTTATTCAAATATGTAATGTGCGTGGAAGTGTAAGAGCTAAAAAAATATCAAACTTATTCCTGCTTTGGAAGTGCATTAAGTCGATAATACTAACTAGATCTGCCGTCCTTTATACACACCAATCCTCACTGAACCCGCGAGAGATCCTGTGCCCAGCAGTACGGACGTTAGAAAGTTGCTGTATTAGGATTAACATATGTACAAATGTGCAAACACCTTCCTTAATCACATCAAGGCATACAGCTTAATTGAAAATAAAGAATAACTACATCCCTCCATCATGCTGAGATGTCACGTTGAATAATGACGGCAAAGCAATATAGAATGGAGGAAATGTACATCCTCTTTAGTCTGTGCTATTATAAGTATCACCACCGAAAAGTCCTTCGCTTAACAATAGTCTAAAAACACGCGGCCATTGCACGCGTATGACGCAAATATGCAGCAAGCAACATAATAAATAATAATAGGTCGGCGCGAAACGGCAACGTCCGCCCCGAGCGGGTTGGCAACAACGCACGATCGATGCGGCGTGCGAAGGCAGGTTTATATCATAGAACCAGATAGAACTAACTTTTTTTACCAACATGATAATAATAAAAGCTAAAAACAAAAGACGGAAAGCGACCGCGTTTCGCAATAATGCGTTTACTTGTAAACGTGGGTGGGTATAATTTCGTTCGTCTGGTTGCAATGTAATTTTCGAAATTGTTAGGTTGTCATATTGCCATGGGAGGTGGTGTTAGAAGATAATTAGAATGACAGCAATAGTACTGGGTACAAAAGGATCAATTCGATATTTAAATAAATACGAATCTCAATAGTAAGGAATAAAGTATAAACTTAGTTCGTATTTCTTCTTTTTCTTATACATAGAAGTGTCGTTATTCCATTTATATACTGTAACACTTATAGCTGATGACGCAGTTAAGATTACATTCTTTAAATTTATTTTATATTCAGTTATGCACCTTAATGATCAAATGGCATTTCAAATATACCTACAAAATATCAAGTCAATAAACTTTTCTCCGATGTCTGCGTTTTTAACACAAGACTATAGGTATAAATAAATATAATACGACATATTATGGTTTTGTCTGTTCAACATTATGCATAAGTTAGTGATGGAAACTCTTTTAGCTTATGTATTGAAATTCTGTTTTATAAACAACTAGTTTTTACGCGCGGCTTCGCCCGCAGCTCTTTTTTTTTTTCAATAAAATGTTACTTCTAATACCTCCAAGAATGTATATACGAAGTTTCATGATGATCGGTTTTGTAGTTTTTGCGTAAAAGCATAACAAACAAACTTATATTCACATTATATTTACATTTGTAGTATCAGTAGGATGTTCCATTTAACGATGTATGTTTCCTTAATAAATAAATGAACATCACATACATTGCCAAAGTTAAGAAGCCAAAGCACTTGTGTTATACCTAGTATGCAGAAACACCGCAAAACCACAACACCCAGACCCATGCCAATATGCGAGCCACTCTACCATGGAGGTCGTCAGGTAGAGTGGCTCCTACCTACCTATATATACCTATACATACCTACGTAGAAGTGTAGCGTGTATTTTATCTACAAAACTATACGTATCAAATTTTGATTAACGTACAATCGACTCAATATCAAACTATCACGACAGTCTAGCGAAAACCAAAAAATCATTTTCAGTTTTAAAATCATACATAATAAATTAATGCAAGTTAGACCTATCATCATACTGCGCTTTGGAAACAGTTGATATTTCCCTGAGATGATGATTTGTATGATGTGTAAAAAAAAGGTTAACCTGGTTGCGTAAAATCTACCTAAAGAAAAAGAAACCTATAGGTCTCATATACGATACGAATGCAGACGCTGATATCAAAACAGCGATATTTAAGCGACAAAAAAATTAGAACTTTGTCCTACTAAAACTTACTTGAATTAAAAGTAAACAACATGGAGTGTATGTATCAATGTTGTTAACGTATTGATTAACTCATAAAATTATGTTTATCGTTAATTAGTACATAGGTAGTTACATTATACTCGATTAGCAAGTCTTCTTTAGAACAGACAGACCTATGTAGGCCATTTCATGAAAAGATGATATAGGAGATATTGTAAATATGCAAATAAGTACAGTCGACAGTATATATACACGCTATAAAACTTGACATATACATTACATAATAAGTCACCGTACAGTAATAGACTAAATACTTATATAGGTAGTAGTTCCCTTAAAGAAAGTAGTCAAAAGATTGCATTATAACAATTAAGTGCATTAGAAATTCCTAACCGAAGATTATGTTATGTGGCGTGCGTAGAAAAGATTAAAAACACGATCGACTTTTACGAATTTTCGCAAGGCTTCTTGCCAAACGGCCAATTAACCATAAAACCAAAATTGATGTAGGTATTCCCAAAACCTGTTTCGCCACATCTTTAGGTAATTGGTCCGGACCGTTACAGAGTGGCTGCATACGAATACGACCAATACAAGTATAGAATACCCTCCATTTACGCCAACTTATCCAATTCGCAATGCCAAACAAGTTCGAAATTCGAATATTTACTCGTGGAGCGGGAGGGGTGGCAACGTGCGTCGTTCGTTTCCCGCGACTGAGCGGCAACGTCGCCTCGCCTCGCTATTTCACTAGCAGCGTAGCCATGTCTGTGGAGGGATCAGCTGGACCGGTACGAATTATGTTATAAATAGGTAGATAGATAGGTACGCACATTGTAAGCCGACTCGATTGATCGATGCGAGAGATTATATTTTGAGACAAGCCCTCACTTACGTAGCCCTGAAACTTTCGGTTCAGTAACAGTGAGGTAAAAATTTAACAAGTTCGGCCGTTTTCAATTACGAAAGGAAAAATTTTAATATGTAAATTATATTGCATTTTCTTTCATTTAGTAAAACACGTCATATATTTGATTTCAAACTAAAATTATAAACAGTTGAACAATTATTATTGCATTACTATTAATTATTATATCACTGAATATGAGTGTGAAGTAGGGCCACGTAAACGTGAATTATTTTGTTCACTCATGTTTCACTGCTTGTTGCTATAAAAGTTACAAACGTGTAGTTTTATAAGGAATTACAAGTGCAACATCAATGTATGAATTTAATATTGAATGAATGGCTATTGCTGTTTGTCTCTGCGATCACATTCTTTTTATAGTTTGAACCAGGGTTCGAAAATATCTGATACTTATAAATAAACTAGTTGCACCCGTCACGCTTTTCAATGCTCTTTTGTGGTGATCTTTTTTGGCTGACTTTACATAATAAACCTTCCTGGCAACATACAAAAATTTAAAAAGTTTCATCATAATTTGTTGAATGGTTTCGCATAGGGAATAGTACTAGTATTTAAATTTAGATATTTACTCAATAAGCCTAAATAGGAATGAAATTTAAATGAATAAAAGAGACAATTTGTAATTTTTTATGTGTTATTATGTATGTTTTGTGTATAGTTGTATTTCACTACATAGTATAAAACGAAGTCGCTTTCTCTGTCCCTATATCCCTATGTACGCTTAAATCTTTAAAACTACGCAACGGATTTTGATACGGTTTTTTTTAATAGATAGAGTAATTCAAGAGGAAGGTTTACATGTATAATACATGTATAATATAGAAGAGCATTTCATCCGTGCGAAGCCGGGGCGGGTCGCTAGTTATTTATAATTTTTACCATTTATCTTTGGTAGAAACAATAGCGCCATCCATCTAACTTCTAGTGACATTTGACGTATTTGCAAAATTATTAATTGATGTATGTCATTTATATATTATATCCAAGGATATACGTCATGATAATATATCATGAAACCCTAATTCTATTTACACGTGTTTCATTATTAACGATAGACATTCATTTACCTTGAACACAGCAAACACTCAAGTATCATCTACGCAGCATTTGCACAGTATTGAATTAATAATGTCCGAGAACCATTTTACACCTGACAAGCCAAGTTGCAACATTTTGCCACCTACTCGTAGTCATTGAAAGGTTTAGTCGAGAAGTTACTTCACTACATAGTATAAAACAAAGTCGCTTTCTCTGTCCCTATATCCCTATGTATGCTTAAATCTTAAAAACTACGCAACGGATTTTTATGCGGTTTTTTTAATAGATAGAGTAATTCAAGAGGAAGATTTGTATAATACATGCATAATATAGTAGAGCATTGCATCCGTGCGAAGCCGGGGCGGGTCGCTAGTTAAAAATAAAACAGAAAAATATTTAGACGAAAGCTAGAAAATTCACTATTGTAATTACTTATTCAATTTTTAATCCGGTAAAACTATCCCTTATCGCTGGGACTGCTGCATCAGCTGCAGAAAGTCACAATATTCAAAAGCATACAATCCTTGCAGGCGTTACTGCTTTTTTGCAAAAATGGCTGAAGCTTCCTCAGCCAACGTATAAGCTGGTCTTTTGGGTATCTTTCTCAACAGCAGCGGTGAGGCTGATATTCACACCTTTTTATTGTTTATTTTTCAACATATCTTTAGTCTTACTCATGTTTTAATTTATATTCATACTTCTTTTTGTTGTATGTAGTTTAAATTTATTTTACGCGATAATCTCGATGTTTGCTTAATATATACGGGAAGGCAAACCAAACGTGTCTAGGCCGGCCCCATTCGGATTATTCTAATTCCAAATCGATATCTATTCGAGTGTTAGCGGTGCTCCACTTAAATATCTAATAACTCGGTTCGAACGGGACGAGAGAAATAAAGGCACCAACGAGACATGATATTGAAAAACATTTTGTTAAAACTTCCACGCTGAACTGAAGTAATATAAACGGGTGGAATGGTGCTGCTTATTATGCAGCTCAAGTTGTAATAGTCGACTGAAGGATTTCGGTTTACAATATCCTTTGTCAGTCACGGATTTATTCATCACAACCCTCAAATCAGAAATTTGTGCGCACTTTTCATTTTTTTTTATCCAACAAGGGGCGTATTAAGTGGAAGCGTTTACCAATTTGTTTCTATTCTGTGACTGTATATTCTGTAGCCCTCAAGTCAGATATAGAATTCCTTAAAACGTCCTTAAGTTTTTCCTCCTGTTAGGGGTTTGCAGTATGCGTCTACTAATTTACCCAGTCTCTAATTACATTACTATGCGATCTAGGATGTGAATTGCTTGTATAGAAAATGCCTAACCACAAGTGACTTTTAGACCCCTAAACACAGTCTTAAACAAGGAGTTCCACTTTTCCCGTTACGGATGATATAAAAGTCGAATTAAAACGCTTACTGCTTATTGATTCTAAACACAAAAATCTGATAAATCAAGCTTCTTAAGTAACCTTGTTGTATGACTTACAAAGGCAGCGGGTTTGAAATATTCTATCAAGGCAATATTTGTGAGTCGAACGTGAGCAATTCGTCTCCGAGTGATAGCGGTTTACAGAACTTAATAGTATCTGAATATGACACAGAATGACAATTGACTATTTGATGGGTTGTAAAAAAAGCCTAGCTCTTTTGTGTTTCGCACGACAAGCTACCACTAATCCGCACTGGGCTCACGTCTTAGATTATGGTCAATTCTCCCTACAGTGTTTTCTTCCATAGGTAAGGCCCGTGGGCAATCAGTAGGGACCACAGACTGCATCAATAAGCTAATAATGATGGTGTAAACACGTGTCAAATCCGTAAATCTGAATTCACCACCAGGTTTTTTATATCTTTTCCCTAAATTTTTTTTTTCATATGATATAAATTTGTAATGGCAGTCTTGAACAATAAATAAACAACTTGTTGAAATATCTTTAGGCATTCTTGTTACAAACCTGTCAAATTGTCAAGTTAACGGCGTCATTCCAAGCTGGTGGGTGTAAGGAATAACAAATAACTTTATTTACATAATATTAGTCACACACGACTACCCAGTATTAAGTTTTTCTTATCAACGTAATCGAAGTGAAATATCTAAACGTCATTTATATTTTCAATATGAAGATTAGGGTAGGGTATCTTAAGACCAAAATTAAAAACTGATAATATATCATTAAACTGATATTTAAATCTTACACAAAATAATTTACCAGATCACACCACTAATCAATAAAAACCTACACATTCAATCACTACTCAACCACTATTTTTAGAAATAACTTGACTGTCACCATTGGAAATCAATGTTTATCAATAATGAACAAAAAAAAAACAAGAGAAATATTTACATTTTCTGATTTTACGGTTTTAAAATTGTTAGTAACCCTACTATTACTCGGTAAACAAGTAAATAAATACTAGAGTCAAGCAAGTTTCAGTGCTGTCGCCCAATATAGCACGGCCTGCCCTTTAGATGTCACGACGACGTGACATCGAACCAAGTTTGTTTAAGACTTAAACGAATACCCCGGGGACATGGAGACAACGTCTGAATATGATTTTAATTTAGTTTGTAATAAATATTTTTTTGTAAAGGTTTACACGTTACATTACGCTATATTACATTACAAAGGATTTTTTTTTTTCGATAGAAGCGAATTTCATTGGATCCCAAAAGTACATATATGATTTGGTTAGCAAGCTAGCTGCAAAAAAAAAACAATTTTTGTTGAGAGGTCATTTGATACAGAGATACTGTTTCACCTTTCAATTTAAAGAAAATTCTTTAGATGTTAAATTACGCCATTCCAATGAATTGGTAAACAAAATTAGCATTTAAAATCTAGAAAAATATGTTGATAAATCTTTTCCATGACGTAGATCATTAGTATTATACAAAACAATTTGACAAGGCAAAGAAAGTAGAGAGTGTTGGTTTAACTCGCGAAGGTGAGTAAAGGTGGCGATAAGTTATGGTCTGGCCAGTCTTGCCAGAAAAATTGAGTACAAACTGCGTAAATTTTTTTTCAAAATATTTACACTAAAACCGACCTAACTGCAACTAACTTATAGCTAAAAATTGCACGAAAATGTAGCTTATTTTCTTGTTATACGCTGTAAAAATATATAACTAAGTAGCATAACTTCGCATTCTTTTAATTTTACCATTAATAGTTATAATATCATTAAGGTGAAGTAAAGATGCGAAGAATTTTGGTAAGATTTAGAAGCAGGTCTCATTTGATTCCCGTGCACTTCACTTTAATTTCTTTTTTTCTTTAACTTTGTGAAGAGTAAATAAATACCTGTGACGAATTCTATTATGTATTCTATTACGTATTTGTATTTATTCTAGGTGCTTCCTAGCCATTTTAAGATAGTTCCAGTTACATTATTGTTAGATTATCTTCACGCCTATGGTTTAAGTATCGATTCTTTCTCAAAATATTATAAAGCAAAAAGAAGGGAAATGATAAACATGTTTTGATAAAAAATATTATTTAATGTAATTCAATCAATTTATTTGGCAGCTATTATGGTAAAACTATCAAAATACAAACAAAGATTATATAAAATCTATCAGTTAAAAAATAAATTACATGATTCTATCTCGAAATAAACTCCATCCTAAGAGAATGGCCAATAATTTTAAATTCAAGGTCATCACATTCAGAAGTAAAATCTCACGGCAGTTACTAAAAAAAAAGAGAGCAAATCATGTCTACATTCACAGGACGAGTCAATCACATACAAAATTTCATTTAGTTTCAAGAAACGTCGCCAATAAAAATAAACTCTGCCCGCTCGGTGACTGACGATTTATTTCCATGTCTCCGTTCGGTTGGGTCATCGATTTTTTATCAACGAATAGGGGCAGACTCGAAATACACCGGAATTTTAGCACTAATGAGATATCTAACTATTTTCCTCTGGTCATCCGTATCTAGGTGACATAGTTCGAAAACGGTCTAAACAAATTAGGAACTTTGTCTGGATTCTATTCTTGAGTTGTATTGGCTCTCCAGACATATTGATGGTGTGTCGATTGACCTAAAGGTAACCGAGCTTAAAATAAATACGAAAGTTTTCTTTCACTCAGGTGAAAACAGATAAACTGATTGAGATGGATTGTGTAACTTATAAAATACAAAATTACAAAATAATATAAATAAAGTGACATAAACAGGTTTTTATCTCAAAAAATTTAATAAGTTATAGAGTTATAGAGATCAATAATTACGAGTAAGTACTACAAAGGTGTTTAAGGGTTAATTAAAGAAATTGTACATTTTTGACACAAAAATTAGTATTGTTACCAGATTAATTAGAATCCTTAATTTAATTTAGTAAACTATTCTAGTGTCACTCTCATTAAAATTACAAAAATCGACTTATTATTATCGATTATTTTTAAATCGATATTTGACAACCCTTTATTTCCATAAATGTGACTACTGTTTGTGACAACCATAAGTAATAAAATATTTCGTAATGGCAATAATAAGGGACACGACAGGCCTTGGTAGCGGCACATTGCCGTTCTCACGTATTTCGTAGGCGGGACTGGTGCAGATCTAGTACACACCAGTTTCGCGCGGCACAAGCTAAATAAAGAATACCAGTAAATCTAGAATAGTCTAGCATTGGTCTAATAAAATTTACACGTGTCTGCAATTGAAGTACACATTTCAAAAAACCATAATCAAAGTCAAAAGAAATTAAGCATCAGAATGAAGAGGAAATCAATGCTTTTAGACTGCGATTGCTAATGTTAAGTAGGTTTTGCAAAGGCCGGTCATTAGTTGGGTGATCACAAAATTATTTTTTAAGCTCCTTTGGCAGCCGCGTGAAACTATTTCACCTGCATTCGAAGACATCATCCACTACATACAGGGCCTTGATGGGTTCGGGCCCATTCTTCATTGGCTTTTTTATTTTTTTTATTTAGAATGGGTTCGCTTTTGACCCCAATCGAGCCCGGGGTCAAAGACAGAATCCACGATGGAACGAGCTAACCCAGGCTTCCTATTCACTCTGGCTTAAAAACGGCCGGGTTATAAGTACTCGGAAATATAGACGCAGGGAGGGAGTTCCACTCCTTTGCTGTACGCATTATAAAATAAGTTGAGATAGTATCCCAACAGTGTGAACATATGACGATTAAGTTATTTTGTTAACACAAGTCAAAGTTTCTAAATTTTTGATTGAAAACTACTTCGCAAAGTTTACTTCCACTTGCAGCTTCCAGTTCCCCGGATACATAGGAGTTGTTTGATATGATTTTAGCAACAACTGTAAAAGTAAAATAACCTTATTTAAAAAAATACTAGTCTTCCGGATTTTCCTGCATTAAACACTCAATATCATGTCTTCACTATATAGTATAAAACAAAGTCGCTTTCTCTGTCCCCATATCCCTATGTATGATTAAATCTTTAAAACTACGCAACAGATTTTAATGCGTTTGTTTTTAATAGATAGAGTAATTCAACAGGCATATTTATATGTATAATACATGCATAATATAGCAGCATAAAGCATTCCATTGCGTTAAAGCGCTACGTGTAAGTATTTTAAGTACTAAAACAATTTATATACCAATCAAAACAATTCCATTCATTGCCTTTTATATCATATTTACAGAATCGCTTTTTTAGATAAGTCATTTAAATCCTTAGGGTGCGATATGTCGCAATAAAAAACGTATGACAGAGATCGATACTATTGGTCATCAACATGGCGGACAAACATTCATCAATCAGTATAACTCCAACACGAATGGCGAGTGACGATTAATTATAGGACACAGTTAATTTAATGACAATTTCAGCGTTCGGCAATTTTGTTTGATAATGGTAATGCTGATAATCTATTTCAGAGCACATAACACGATTGTTTGTTATAATTGTAGTATAAGTATTATATACGAGATATTATAATAATAACAATAAAAATATTCCCAATTCTCACACCAATTACCTCAGCCCAAAGTTAGCATTGTTAGACATGGTTTTTGGATACTAGGGCAACAGATAGACATAGGTATATAAATATGTAATTTCAATCGAAATATTTATGTAAATACACATGACTCAGATACAAATGCTCGTATTCATCGCACAAACATCTGCCCCTTTCGGATTCGAGCAGATGACTGTCGGTGCAAAGGCAGGTTCGCTACAGTTGCCCCAAACGGTCATCTAGTTAGAAATATATATCATGATCATATATAGTCAAACGAAAATTAATTAAAATAATCCGTTTAGTATGTCAAAATGCTTGGAATTTAGAACGTGGACACCAATTAAAAAAATCTTTCTGTTCCGATGTTTTCGATCACATCGGTACCTAATTAATTGGAATCGCGTTTTCGGTCTAAGCAACTTTCACAATATTAGGTCATCGGAAGGATCTTTTAATGTGAAAAAGTAAAAAAAAAGAGTTTTGTTTTATTAGCGAAAATACATAGCTGAGCTTAGGTCTTTATGCATCGTTGTGACATGCTTGCTAAATGATTACACTAGAATGCCATGCTAAGCCATGCCATAAGTATATTAATTTAAAAGAAACTTTATGTCAAACCATAGTACAAATTTAGAAAAAAAATATCATTCGATTCATCAAAATTAATAATTAAATATAAAAAATGATATAAAATTGTATTTGTTTTTCAGCTGTTTACATTTGTTTATGTATATGTATGTCTGTGATGTGACTGAATATAATATATATATATATAAATCTACAAAAAAATCGTGTTTCGAAAGGCACTTAATAGCGTAACTTAATTTGTTTTTACCATTTGCAGTAGTTACCAACCACCAAACCGCATTTAGTCCACGCGATGTGATATTTATGGTCTATTCTCTCTAAGATTATTTTATCCACAGAGAAAGTCTGTGATCCAGAAATGGAGTTATAACCTGGCTAAACTTGTGGCAATTCCGTCATCGAAGATCGATTCAAAAACAATATAAATGCCACCTGTTTCACAATGATTGTTAAGTGGTTTAAGCCAAACAATGCATTTTCATCGGTTTAGGAACTTTAAATCCATGGATTGACATTAAACGTGTGAACCGTTGAACAGACAAGATGGCGTATTGTTGCAACTAGTGTTGGGACGCATATTGAAAGAGTTCAAATTACTCTGAATTTCATTACTCCTGCGAGTTTTTAATAGAATTAATCAAAGGGAGCTTATTTTAAAAATTATTTTGTATCCATTCTACCATATATCACTTCTCTTTAAATATTAAGAAGAAAAATTGTTTATGAATTAGTAAAGTATCTAAAAATACTTTGACGCCATGTTCTAGTTTGTTGAAAACGTTCTTACAAAAATAGTTATTCATATCATAATGCTATATGATACATGTCAGTAGGTTGAAGTTTGAATCTGATCCAAGTGCTTACTATTATATCTATGTTCTATTACTGGTTACCGTATGTGTTGTGTGTATACTACAAATGTTTAGAAAGTACGTTGATGCAAGAATGGACAGAGAGTATATCTTTATTGTCGGTCGGAAGGTATAGTATGTTATATGAAAGAAAATCCTTTGATTGCCTGCTGGTTTTTATTTATTTCGATGGATGTAACTCCAGGTACTTCAATAAATGTTCAAGATGTCATCGAATAGTGAGAGTGACTATTTTATAATGACGCCACCAGAACAAGATAGAAAAGATGCCGCCCGAGCAGTCATTGAGAATTTACTTGCTGAGAAGTCTAGAAGTAAATACGGTAAAGTATTTAAGAAATCATAATTTCATAAAACAAAAAACAAGAGAAATAACTAAAAAAACTCATTAAATAATTTGAAAGTGACCACTCGTGAATAAGCCTTTTTGTAATTGAAAGTAAAACGAACACTTTTGTTTTCATGCTATAGGCCCCGAAAATTAACAATAACATTATTTATTTCAAGCCTGACATACAGTTATTAGCGCCCACCTTATAATTATTGAGTCTTTCTTTTAAAAAGGACTTCAAAAACTCGATACCTTCCCAACACTAGTTGCAACACTTAATGTGTCTTAACGAGAACAATACGAGTGGCGGCTGCTTTCTTAGTTATCCATTGTCACATAAATTCAACATTTCGTTGGTTCAGAATTTTTATTATTATATATTTGTATCCACACCTCGTAGCAAAATTAATTATCTAAATAAGTAATGTAATTTAGTTAAGTATACTCTTATGTGAAAAAGTAACCATATTAGCTATATTTTCTTTGATGAATTACGTGATGAATAGCACAACAAAATAATTATTTCATGATAAAACTTCAACGGTTTCCACATATTATTGGAAGTGCCGCTATTTCTGTTCAAACTAATAGTTAAAAGACGTCCTGTACACTTATTCTACAGTTTTTTATGTTTATTCCGGTTTCAGTAGCTATTTTTCTTTATTCGGTTGTTGTTTTGTTTTACCCCAAAGAAGTAAGCTAAAAATAAAATAGAAAATAATGCGTACTACTTACCGTATCTTAAATATTTGATGTGTCAAATTTGGGTCAAAAAAGGAGCACTGTGATTTGGGTTTAAAATAAAGAGAAACAGAAAACATAAAAATTATGATAGTTGTGTCATCAAACTGATTTCAACAGTTTTTTAAATAAATTGGGAATAATTTAGGTACCACAAACACTAATACACAAAATCATACAAGTATTAATATGATAGTTCTCTCATCATACGGATTCCAACAGTTTTATAAATAAATTTGGAATAACTTAGGTAGCACAAACACTAATACACAAAATCATACAAGTATTAATATGATAGTTCTCTCATCATACGGATTCCAACAGTTTTATAAATAAATTTGGAATAACTTAGGTAGCACAAACACTAATACACAAAATCATACAAGTATTAATATGAAAGTTCTCTCATCATACTGATTCCAACAGTTTTATAAATAAATTTGGAATAACTTAGGTAGCACAAACACTAATACACAAAATCATACAAGTATTAATATGATAGTTCTCTCATCATACTGATTCCAACAGTTTTATAAATAAATTTGGAATAACTTAGGTAGCACAAACACTAATACACAAAATCATACAAGTATTAATATGATAGTTCTCTCATCATACTGATTCCAACAGTTTTATAAATAAATTTGGAATAACTTAGGTAGCACAAACACTAATACACAAAATCATACAAGTATTAATATGATAGTTCTCTCATCATACGGATTCCAACAGTTTTATAAATAAATTTGGAATAACTTAGGTAGCACAAACACTAATACACAAAATCATACAAGTATTAATATGATAGTTCTCTCATCATACTGATTCCAACAGTTTTATAAATAAATTTGGAATAACTTAGGTAGCACAAACACTAATACACAAAATCATACAAGTATTAATATGATAGTTCTCTCATCATACTGATTCCAACAGTTTTATAAATAAATTTGGAATAACTTAGGTAGCACAAACACTAATACACAAAATCATACAAGTATTAATATGATAGTTCTCTCATCATACTGATTCCAACAGTTTTATAAATAAATTTGGAATAACTTAGGTAGCACAAACACTAATACACAAAATCATACAAGTATTAATATGATAGTTCTCTCATCATACTGATTCCAACAGTTTTATAAATAAATTTGGAATAACTTAGGTAGCACAAACACTAATACACAAAATCATACAAGTATTAATATGATAGTTCTCTCATCATACGGATTCCAACAGTTTTATAAATAAATTTGGAATAACTTAGGTAGCACAAACACTAATACACAAAATCATACAAGTATTAATATGATAGTTCTCTCATCATACGGATTCCAACAGTTTTATAAATAAATTTGGAATAACTTAGGTAGCACAAACACTAATACACAAAATCATACAAGTATTAATATGATAGTTCTCTCATCATACTGATTCCAACAGTTTTATAAATAAATTTGGAATAACTTAGGTAGCACAAACACTAATACACAAAATCATACAAGTATTAATATAATAGTTCTCTCATCATACTGATTCCAACAGTTTTATAAATAAATTTGGAATAACTTAGGTAGCACAAACACTAATACACAAAATCATACAAGTATTAATATGATAGTTCTCTCATCATACTGATTCCAACAGTTTTATAAATAAATTTGGAATAACTTAGGTAGCACAAACACTAATACACAAAATCATACAAGTATTAATATGATAGTTCTCTCATCATACTGATTCCAACAGTTTTATAAATAAATTTGGAATAACTTAGGTAGCACAAACACTAATACACAAAATCATACAAGTATTAATATGATAGTTCTCTCATCATACGGATTCCAACAGTTTTATAAATAAATTTGGAATAACTTAGGTAGCACAAACACTAATACACAAAATCATACAAGTATTAATATGATAGTTCTCTCATCATACTGATTCCAACAGTTTTATAAATAAATTTGGAATAACTTAGGTAGCACAAACACTAATACACAAAATCATACAAGTATTAATATGATAGTTCTCTCATCATACTGATTCCAACAGTTTTATAAATAAATTTGGAATAACTTAGGTAGCACAAACACTAATACACAAAATCATACAAGTATTAATATGATAGTTCTCTCATCATACGGATTCCAACAGTTTTATAAATAAATTTGGAATAACTTAGGTAGCACAAACACTAATACACAAAATCATACAAGTATTAATATGATAGTTCTCTCATCATACGGATTCCAACAGTTTTATAAATAAATTTGGAATAACTTAGGTAGCACAAACACTAATACACAAAATCATACAAGTATTAATATGATAGTTCTCTCATCATACGGATTCCAACAGTTTTATAAATAAATTTGG
The DNA here is from genome assembly GCA_927399485.1 of Calamotropha paludella. Lineage (NCBI taxonomy): Eukaryota > Metazoa > Arthropoda > Insecta > Lepidoptera > Crambidae > Calamotropha > Calamotropha paludella. The sequence continues at coordinate 16,212,002 of OV656824.1, read as the reverse complement.
AATAACTTAGGTAGCACAAACACTAATACACAAAATCATACAAGTATTAATATGATAGTTCTCTCATCATACTGATTCCAACAGTTTTATAAATAAATTTGGAATAACTTAGGTAGCACAAACACTAATACTCAAAATCATACAAGTATTAATATGATAGTTCTCTCATCATACGGATTCCAACAGTTTTATAAATAAATTTGGAATAACTTAGGTAGCACAAACACTAATACACAAAATCATACAAGTATTAATATGATAGTTCTCTCATCATACGGATTCCAACAGTTTTATAAATAAATTTGGAATAACTTAGGTAGCACAAACACTAATACACAAAATCATACAAGTATTAATATGATAGTTCTCTCATCATACTGATTCCAACAGTTTTATAAATAAATTTGGAATAACTTAGGTAGCACAAACACTAATACACAAAATCATACAAGTATTAATATGATAGTTCTCTCATCATACTGATTCCAACAGTTTTATAAATAAATTTGGAATAACTTAGGTAGCACAAACACTAATACACAAAATCATACAAGTATTAATATGATAGTTCTCTCATCATACTGATTCCAACAGTTTTATAAATAAATTTGGAATAACTTAGGTAGCACAAACACTAATACACAAAATCATACAAGTATTAATATGATAGTTCTCTCATCATACTGATTCCAACAGTTTTATAAATAAATTTGGAATAACTTAGGTAGCACAAACACTAATACACAAAATCATACAAGTATTAATATGATAGTTCTCTCATCATACGGATTCCAACAGTTTTATAAATAAATTTGGAATAACTTAGGTAGCACAAACACTAATACACAAAATCATACAAGTATTAATATGATAGTTCTCTCATCATACGGATTCCAACAGTTTTATAAATAAATTTGGAATAACTTAGGTAGCACAAACACTAATACACAAAATCATACAAGTATTAATATGATAGTTCTCTCATCATACGGATTCCAACAGTTTTATAAATAAATTTGGAATAACTTAGGTAGCACAAACACTAATACACATAGTCATATAAGCATTGACTTAGCCAAGAAATAAATCGTAAATTCAATTTTACCTTCGCTAAGGATAAATAATTTTAATGTTGTTTGATGTTAACTATATTTTTGTCCATTTATGTCATTACATGGTATATTAACAACAGTATCCTGTATATGCAATATAAATAAAAGACATAAAACAGGTCCTCAGTTATTCATAACGTTCAACCTAAATGAATGCGTAAAGTCGTAAACGAGAAGCCTAAAGTGTACATTTTTGTACTGTACTGACGCAAGGGTTGCCTACTGGTTATATTTTAAAAAATATGTTTTTTTCCATGAATGAAAAAGTTCTAATCCCAGACAAGATAAAATTCGCAATTTTCTACATTGCCTTGTTTCGCACTTCCGTAAATGTTGATTTCAAGAAAAGAATGATTTATATATATTTTTTTAATATTTAAGTAGGTATCTTATCTCTTTAAACGGGTTTTAGTTTTCATGGAAGGTGGCCTTGCAGCAGTATAGTTACTGAACTCAACACATAAACGTTGACACAATCTATTTGCTGACATTACTGAGTTATACTTCAGTGATTTTTATTTTTAGAGTTGCCTTTTGCCTGGCATATGTTTTTATTTTTGTACTGTAAATAATTATTATTGATTGGGGGGTATCCCAAAATACAGAGCAGAACTTTTTGACAACCCTAGCGGGAAAGTACTTTAAGTGAGGTGTCGATAGTGACAAAGAATTAAATGGCAGTTTTTGATGAAAATTGCAGTTGCAGCAGTTTCTCTTTATAGAGGTAATTGGAAATGCATTATGCATTTTTTATTCATGAAGTTTTTATGTACTCTTTAATGACGTGACTGGCGGGTTAGTTAGAGAACATACTACTTTTACCTAGCGTAACTTAATTTGTTTTCTTCGTTGATTTATGCGATAAATATAGGACCGTACGTTCAATAAACTCAACTTCAATATTCAGAAATTCTAGAAATATTCTATAAATTCTGGGAAAACACTTTAGCTAGGTATATGCTTAGTGACAATATATACTGTTACTGAAATGAACGTGTAGAAAAGAAAAATATTCGTCAATAAAATTGGTAACATATTCTGACTCAAGGCACATTGCTACCTTCCTCGTGTTTAAGCAGTAGCCATATCAACTATTCATATATTCCTATTGACGACTATAAATAAAGGACTTTTTACAGCTACCTACGGCGATTTAATAGTGGCGATATGGCGGTATCGATAGAATGTGTAACAACTAAAGTGAAACTCAATTAAAAATGATAAAATACCAAGATAGAAATTAGTTTCTGTTGTTTTTAATACTGGATCACATCATGAATTTAAATTTCTTGATATTAAAATAAAAATAGCTTATACAATTTGTAAAAAAATTGTGAATAAAAACCTATTCTAATTTAAAAATACATTAAATTTTGTTTCTGGTAAATTTGACGTAACATATTTTTTATTGCGTCGGGTAAATTTGATATCTGACAAGAATAACGGGTGCAAGAAACTCGTTAGTTTGAACAGAAGTAACGTCATTTACAATATTATACGTCGTCACTTTACATAATCCAAAAAAAAACAATGTCATCCTACTATCACAATCGGTCCAGTATTGAGTTAAAGATTGTGAAAAGTTGATATCAAATGATGTCGTGACTTATGTAGGAGCACTACTATAAATATAAATTTTATAAAAACACCTACAAAGCTTATTCATGCTCTGTTTATACGATTGAAATAAGCGGTTGGAGCTCATGCCCGAGTGAATGTTAAAATAATACTTTTGTCAATGTCATTAGGTCACTAAATCTAATTTGTTAAAACACTTTTTTGGACAAATATCACAATTATCACTATGATAACCTAGAAACTTGTCTAACGTAAATAGTTTACTTACGTTGAATATTTTTATTTTTGGAATTATGACATCGTGTTTTCTGTGACAATAATTACGAGGCATATCCAGAAAGTAAATGTACTGAATCTTTGTAGGTTACAATTTTTTTTATTGAAACAAAAAATTACATGGTTACGGCAGTACATATGTAAGCTATTTTTCGACATAATCGCCATTCCGCTCAATGCAGGCGGTGAAGCGGGGTATCAACTTTTTGATGCCTTCCTCGAAGTAGTTTCCCGCCAACCCCTTCGTCCACTTCTCCATCTCCTCCTTTACCTCCTCGTCGGTTGAAAACCTTTTTCCACCCATGTGCAGCTTCAGGGAGGTAAAGAGATAATAATCTGAAGGTGCTAGGTCAGGGGAATGCGCGGGATGGTTCAGGACATCCCATTTAAACGAGGCAAGCAGTTCCTTCGTGGCGTTGGCCGTGTGTGGTCTGGTATTGTCGTGCAGCAGGCTGACTCCCTTTGTCAGCATGCCTCTCCTCTTGTTTTGAATCGCCTTCCGCAATTTTAGGGTCTCACAGTATGTTGCAGAGTTGATGATTTCCCCTTGAGGCAGATATTCAATCAAAATTATGCCTTGACAGTCCCAAAACACGGATGCCATAATTTTCTTGGCTGAAATTGTGGTTTTGAACTTTTTGGCGGAGGGTGAAGAGGTGTGACGCCGTGATTGTTGAGACTGCCTTGCGGTTTCAGGCGAGTAGTGTGCTACCCAAGTTTCACCTCCAGTAACAATGGAGTGGAGAAATTCATCTCCATGGAGTATGCAGCGCCTCAAAAACTCTTGTCCGGCTTCCACTCGATTCAACTTGTGTTGGTCTGTCAGCTTTTTTGGGACCCACTTCGCGAACAGTTTCCGATATCCGAGGGTTTCTGTTATGGTTTCGTGTAGTAGAGATCTGGAGATTTGCGGAAACATCGCAGAAAGCTCATCCACAGTCAATCTGCGATCGTCACGGAGCGTTTTTTCGACATTTTCCACAATTTCGTCAGTCACAATTGAAGGTCTTCCGCTCCTCTGATCATCATGCACAGACGTACGACCGTTTTTAAACTCGCGATACCACTTGTACACACTCGTACGATTCATAGCTTTATCACCATATGCAGTTTTCACCTCATTATAAACCTCAACCGGAGGTTTTCCCATCCAAGCGAGATAACGGATGACGCCGCGTATTTCGCACTTGGCGGGAGATTGGATTGACATTTTTCATGAAACGTGTTGTCGCGTCGACACTTCTCAACGTACTGACCTTGAACTGGTGTCGTTGCGGGGAGGAAGAGTCAGGCTACACGTAAGTGTAGCTAACATGTCGAGAATAAAATTCATTCGGTCGTGAGAGCCTCAGTACACTTACTTTCTGGATACGCCTCGTACTTATATTTTTGTAGTATAATGACTGATAGCGTCATCTCGCGGATTAATGTTTGAGTTTCGGAAATGGCGGAATTCCGAGACATGCCATTAATCAAAAGACGAAGGAGAAGCATGAAATAAAACGAGAGTTTCAGTGCTTAACGTCCTAGATCGCGACCATAAATATTAATTTGTTAAGTAATTTAATTACTTAAAGAAATAATACCAGAAGGGTCATTGCGATCTGATCAGACGGACGACGACGAAAATCCGATTGCGTTTTGACTCTTAAATTTTATAGAATTATGGTCTACGGCATAAGCACTGAAAGCAAGAATGTCTCAAAACGATTTTGGGACATTTTGACATTCTTAACTCAGTTCTGACAACTTGGTCTCTGTAGTACTGCAGGTGGGATTTATGTTCAGTTCAGCTTTGTTGCTAATTCAGGTTGTTACTGTATCAGCGGATGCTGATGCTGATATTAACAAATAACGTAAATGAAACATATCTTAGTAATAAATAATGAGACATATTTTGGTTTATGGATAACTTATTTTATTTCTTATATTACCCTATGCATGCACGTCACACAATATAACCCCAACGTCCTACTAATTTATGCTAACGAAACAATCAAATGAGGGTATAAATGACAGCTTTTTTGTATAACTATCTATGATTGAATAAAACTCTACGTGTCTTGCGCTAGGTCCAGCCTTAAACAAACTCGTGACGACTTGAATGTCAGCATGCCGATACTGATATTCGCAAGAACTCTGGTTCAGATGTATCGTTTTCATTTAAGGATGGGTACATCCCATCAGTAGGGGCATTATAACGTGAAGAATCCCTGTACTGACCTGTGCATCGGCTGTGTCCGTTGTGTGTACTGCGCCATGTCTGTCTGCGCACAGGTGGCATGGCTACGCGGGGCGCATGCCGTCCCCGCGCCGTTAGCTACGCGCCATGCTGTAGCACTACACTTCACTCACAACACTGCACAATGGAAACCACACTGCAACCGCAACGACAACCTACAACAAAACATTGGGTTGGTGAAAAAAATAATGATTTTGAGAAAATAAAATGAAAAAACTTAGCGCGTCGTTTCTTTTTTTGACATTATGAGTGATATGACGCGCATATCGGACAATACATGGTTGTAAAAGAATAACTTGGTTTCATTTATAACAGTATAGCTGACCCGGCCACGCTTTGCTGTGTTATAAATTAAAATGAAACCTATCGCTTGTCCTAAATCGGAACAAATCCAGCAAAATGATAAAGGAGAGTAGCTTCGAAGTTCATCGCGGTCAAACACAATTTTTTTTTATGTAACATATACATTCTCATCTTCGCAACTCTACACTCTGTATCAACTGCTCACTTTATTTATTAACCCACAATTTTTGGTTGGCTTTTAGAAGAATAAAGTGTAATATAACGCATCATTATGTTACATCATTAGCAATAACAAGTGCTTGCCACTGTAGCTCATGTATACCAGAAGCACCACAACCGTATTTCATACCTTTATCTTTGGTTCCAAACTCAGTGACAGAAGCAAACATATCACTACTTTAATTGTAGTCTTATGAAACTTAATAATTTATTTACGATAAATAAATAAGGTATTTTGAAGATAAAGAAACTACGTCATCGGTTTATAAACTAATTATATGAAGCAAGATAAACAATATGAAAAGGAAGATAGAGAGATCATTAATGAGGATGAGAATGGAGCTCTATGGGTTCTATTAGACGAGATAAATTGAGGACCCAACGAGTAAGTCTTAGATCTTGTTGATCAAGGGATTTTCCTAATGTATTTTGTAGTTACACTGAAAAGCTCGCTATAAAGCAATTGGCCGTCTAATGTAACTTGGCTGTCGCATGGTGGATGAGATTATGATATTTTATTTACAGGAAAACCCTGAGTTTGACTACAGATTTTTCGGAAACACAAAATCGTATTAACAGTAAGTATTTATACAATTTACCGGAGCTAACTACGGAAAGGGAATCACCCAAATGAAATAATCGTTTTATGTAGTCATGTTTTAGAGCTTGTCCAATCGTATTAGATCAGATAGAAGCAGTCATTCATAGAATGCGTGAATTCACTAGTCATAAAAGAAATCATGACAAAGGTACATGAGTATTATTAAAATTGCAGTTGCAAACTTGTATTGGAAAAACAGAAATACGAATATAATCTAAGATCACAAATTTGTTGTTTGTCTGTGAGCTATTTTCCCCGCTCTATTTCCATTGTATACGCGTTACCATAGCAACGCATTAACCGCAAGTAGTTTGTTTACCGGACGCTAGATGGCACTAACGGAAAAATATTTAATAATAGAAAAAAATAAAGAATTTGTCCACCTATGCAAAGCCGGGACGGGCCGCTAGTATTTTCAGAAATATATAAAAATGTCCATGATTACAAATGCTTATATTCATCGCACAAACATCTGTCCCTTCCGAAACTCGAAGCAGTTGCAGCAAATGGTAGTCAAAGTATACCCCAAATCCAAAGTAAAATACTCAAGAGTTAGATGGCGACGCTGGATTCCCCTCTCGGGCAGTTTATTTGTTTTCAAAGTACTCTAGTAACGACAGTCATATCGCAACAAACAAATGAGAAAAACAACAACAAAAGGGTGTATAAGTGGGAAGTGCAACTGTAAACATCGCCCCTCTGACATGATACGATGTGTGACGTCAAAGAAATCTCAATCACGCTTGCGATGTTAGTATGCCTATTGAGTATCATGAACAAGTTCTAAAATCAAACAGACATCCCCTTTTAAAGCAACTGCTGACTAATAAAATTTGTTCTCACATATTTTAAACGTTATTTAATAACTAGATGTCGCTGTACCGAAATGAATCGCGCCTCGAATCGGTTTTACGACTAAACATATAGCTAACCGTTCTTAGCCTTCTTAAATGTTATTCTTAGGCTTTTACTGACAATATGGTAACAAACACACACACACACACAAAGTATTGTCATAATATAATTAGGATAGGATAAACAAGCAGAAACATTGGCCCTGACTACACAACGACATAAACACTATATTTATATTCAAAACGAAATGAGAAAATAGGATATTAATTATTGTATTTACAATATTTTTTATTTTTACCGTTATAAATAATATAACTTAAAAAAAGTTAGTGATTTATTTATTATATCTTTTGACTTCACGATGGCATATTTCTATTATATAAAATAAGCCTGCAAAATCGTATTTTATATCTTATAAATATATGGCATTGTAAATACAAAAAAACCATACATTATTTTAGTTGGTTCCATCTTAATCGAATGTTTAATTTGTAAAAATATTACTTTCGATGTTAAAGGTAGTTAACGTTCAACATTGGTAAAACGATAATAACTCATAGTAGAAGTTGAAATACGTTTCTAAATTTCAACGCGTCCGGTAGCTCAGCGGTCTGAGCACTCACCCGGATAGCGAAAGGTCGTGGTTTCGATCTTACCTGAGGGTTCAGAGACGTGGTGTTTTTTCAGGCACATTTAATATCTCAAAAAAGTGTGTGCTTAAAAAATACAAATTCAAAAAATAAAGCAGTAGATAATGCTGAGGGATTTGCAAATTTGGTTAAGAGCATGGCTAACCAGACAGTAAAGTCGTAATACTGAGGACATTGGTTAAAATCCAATTCGAAATGAGATTAGTATAGTAAGATTTACATTCATTTGGCTCACCGCCAATGCTAGTTAAAATTATGATTCGTACAACGACGTAACATCTACCTAAATAGAACTTTGATAAGTTATCGCATTTTTTTGTAAACATTCCTACTTATTAGATTAGAAACTCTCGAAACCTTGACTGAGCATTAAAGGTGACTCTAGTTCGATCTTCTACGCTGCCAACCTTGACCAGAGCAACCAACCATTAAACAGACAGACAGCCGTGTTATAAGTAATGTTGTTACTAACCATTTATAGAAACTTTCACGCAACGTTCAATATTGCATTAACTTAATAATTATATAAGTATTTAACGTAACCTAAATAACATAAAAAAGTGAAATCGGTCTTAAAAAGAAATCGAGCAATATATGTATTTAAGTTCTTAAACTACGATTCAGAATTTTATTGAATTTAGGAATTGTCCTTAATAGTTCAGAATATTTGCAGATCCTACTTGGTGGATTCACTACGTAGTTTATTTCGTTATATTACTAAACTGTGTAGCGATTTATTTACTTATTTATTGAACTTTATGTAACTCTTAATAACGTTTTAAATGTAATGTAATTACGTTGTAAAGATAAATCTGCTTCTAGGTTCTATTCGAAACCATTCACTTTACTCAAACGCACTTATCGAAGGTTAGTTAGAATAACCAGAATCTTGCAAACTCGTTTCTTTGTGTTGATTAACGTAAAATCTCTTGAAAGAAATAGCTAATAGGCATTTTATTAGAAACTAGCGGAACTAGCAGACGTCGACCTCTGCTGCAGCTCCACCTACCGAGCCCAATTATGAATTTAAACCATCAAAGGACCACACACACACAAATAATTAATATTTATCAAAATGGTTCAGCCGTAATTCAGTGACATATGTACAGAAGAATTATATAAAAACTCGCGGCTTCGCCCGCTTTTTTTTCAATAAAAAGTATCCTATGTTACTTCTAATATCTCCAAGAATATATGTAAGAAGTTTCATGATGATCCGTTTAGTAGTTTTTGCGTGAAAGCATAACAAACAAACTTACTTTCACATTTATAATATTAAGTAAGGATAAAACTCCTTTTACAATTATTTTATATTGAATCTCAACACATTATTTGTTTTTTTATTAATTTATTTTTTATTATTTGGTCAGAGGATGACAAAGGTAAAAAAAGGAATTATAATTGTAGATAAAATTTTAGAAGGTAGTTACATATTATACACGCCTCACGAACGCCTCCAAAAAAAGGCGGCGAAAAGTCACTACTAAATAATTTTGACGTACTCCGTAGGCGAGTGGCAGGCTTACCAGTTTTCATGGTAAAGACACTCCGATCCCGATTTTTTTGTTCAGGTCTGTGTACTTCTTTTCGTAACGTCGTAGTTTCTGGATTCTATGACACAAATGTTTTAGCTACTTAATTTGTTACGCAGATACTCAGACAGATAGACAGATGAACAAGACAGGAATAAAAAATCGCGGTTTTTTATTTCTATTGAGAGCGACGGTTGACATTTTAGATGTTATAATTGTAATAAAGTTTTTTGCGGCTTTGGACAACTTGCGTTTAGTACTTAAGAAGACACGTCGACTTGCCATGTTATTTGAAACTGTTTCTTTTTTATTTCTTACACAACAATGATAATAAGACTAAGAGACTTGAATACTTGTAGATTAAAAAAAAAAAGTATAGATTCGAACTGTCCGTCAAGCTCTCGGTAACTTAATTGGAAGAGCACTCGCCTAGATAGCGAGAGATCTAGGTTCGATTCCCGCCCGAGACCTGAGAAAAAATTTTCATGTAATAAATTCTTTAGAAATAAGATAATACTTATTTTCTTCGAATACACGTATTTTATAAACATCTTGGAGTGTGCGTAGAAAGTCTTTGCGTAATAATAAACACCTTGGACATTTATGATAGGTTGATGATGTCGTTTGTGCGTTTCAGAGCCTAAATAAATGACGACAGTCCGCTGCTATTTATTACTAACAGCACAAGGTTGAACTTAACTGCGTAATTTTTATACATAAAGATATACCATAAATCCGTTCGCCTCTAGTATTTACATCAAAGTATTCAAAATGTCCTCTACTCTCCAGCTGACAGTGTAAACTCTGCAAAATTTTAAGCTAATATTAGTCTGTGAACTCAACTTTTCCTTTTATATTCCTGTATTATCTTCATAGTTGAGGGTTAATTTTATTTGGTTTCTCTGTTTACACAAACTTTTGGAATGCAATTCAGACTTATTATGAATTATATATGTACTTTGTAATAATTGTAACCAGTTTTGTGTAACGCGGGCCTAGTAATAAAAATCGTGTCGTGGACTGGAACAGACAAAAAAACCGTCGTCTGCGCATGCCCACAAGGTATTTAGAACAGCAAACAATGAAAGTTCGAAGGTCGACTGGTTATTTTCGAATTTGTAATTATTTGTCATAATATATGATAGTAGTTTTACTCAGCACTTCCTTTAGACGCTGAGTCATGACAAAAAAAAGTACTTCAGACAGTCACTCTTTTGATCTTGACGGAGTTCAATAATAGGGGAATAGACAGTCCAGTCAATCGAGCTACTTTTTATCAGCTGTCAAAATTTAAAGAATTCATACATTTCGGAGTGAATAATGAATTCTGACGTCATCAGTTAGTTAGTAATTTACAAACAAATCAGGTTTTCGTATGTGATAAAAGGGATATGCTCTTTATAAGAATAACGTTTTGTTATAATAACTGTATGTCAAACACATGAAAACTATGTAGAAGTCTATTTACATGAGCTATAACATATAGCGAACTATAACATAACACAAAAAATAAAGTTTGTTATGTAATTTATTGGCTTTCTGGCTTTTATGGAAAAACCTTACGGCAGTCTCTATATTATCTGAATCCAAAAATTCCGTAATAATAATTACTCTCGAGAAAATATAATCTGGATTTGGCACAGCCATTCCCTTTTATTTGTACCCTATAAAGTAGCACTTAGTAAATATCGTGTGAGTTATAGCTTCGAAGAATAATCTTTTCAGTAATTGCACCTCCAAGGTGTGGGGAGGGCAAAGTTACCTCATTGGTTGCAACTCTTTTGTAATAGCTATGACGGAGAAGTCTGGGGGGGACTAAGAGTAAGTAGGCTGGAACTGGAAGTAGGGACACTTTGCGGAGAGTCCATTACGCCGAGCTCATTTATTTTTTAGTATTTTGAACAGATGTTCATCTTTTACTGGAACAACGAAATGGCTTCCTAACTTCATAGATAATGCAGTCTGTTGTGAAGAAAGTAATTATTATTTTGAGATGAGAAACCGCGCGAATTGGACCTGATATTTACTAAGAAATCTTAGAACCAAACCTGAATTCCAGTAATACCAGTCAGATAATAGTTTGCCAAGAAGCGCTGGTTCGATACCCATTTGAAGTGGTATCAACTAGTTTTTTCCTTCTTTTAATAAAGGCTTTATATAGTTACTTCAAATTATTTTTTTCATATTTCTTTTCACCTATTCTCCACTGAAAGTCCGATATCGTCATCATAATCTTTTAACGTCGCCAATTCTTTGGAGCTGTTCCATGGATGAAGACACCTTAGGAAAGGCTATCTCACTACTGATGCTGATGACTTAAGTTATATTTCGAAATAACGTACTACACTAACTTCAGGTCATGATTCAGATCACGAGGAGCTTGTTGTTTTAAAATAAAGTACGTGTGTGTGAATTAGGTACTATAATTAATAGTAACATCGAACAATTAAAACGTAGGGTGTCTTGATTTCAGAGACTTAACCTTTTTTAGCTTTTATCATATAATCTTATGATTTTATGTGGTTGTAGTGGAATTCGCCGTTTGTGACAAGCATAACTTTACACTATTTTCGTTTGCAATCTCTGCGTCCCCACTCACTATTATTCAAACATTTTTTGATACGTTGTAAAGAGTCAGTCAGCTATAAAACCTATTCCTAAAGTTGATGGAAATATTCATCAAACAAGTTTGAGTTCTGATCATTAATTTTACAACAGTTTTTGTCTTTGAGATCGTCCGCCAGACAGTTTTCCTGTTTATTTCAATTTTATTTTTGTCGTCGCACGATTTTTGGGCTTTTTTCCAACCTTTCTTATATTGAATATTTGATCTTCTGTATTTTGTATTTTAATACTTACATAATGATCTTCTGTATTCTGTTTTTTTTTATGTAAATAAATGCCTTTGATTTAATTTATGCTAATCACTCCTTCGCTTACAAAGAAGGCACGTAATGAAATGAACTAAACAGAGTGCAATTGTTGAAAAGAATTCATCATTTTGTGGTTTTTAAGTCGGCATTAACATCGGCAGAGCTTATAGTTCTAGTTAAACGATTTAACGCATACTTATAATAATAAAAATAATAATATTTCATTTACATCAATAAACCTGGCCCTAAGAAAGTACTGTGTCTTGTGTTATTGATACTAGGTTGAGATATAGATATACGTGTACACAGTTCACAGTACACAGTACAGCGCTTCTCAACATCATTTATAATGCGCACAGCAAAGGAATGGAACTCCCTCCCTGCGTCTGTATTTCCGAGTACTTTTAACCCGACCGTTTTTAAAGCAAGAGTGAGTTTGCTCCATCGTGGAGGCCCCAGGCTTGATTGGGATCAAGAACTAACTGATTCAAAATAAACATATGTGTGTAATATTCGAAGAAGATATAACATTAAAATATATTTAATTACTAATACCGAATTAAAGGATGAATAAACGGGTCGTGAATCCGGTAAAAGTGCTTTTATTTAAACGATAATTTCAGTTTCAAAAAATACAATGCAAATATTAATACAAAGCAAATATTAATACAAAGAGAAGATGCCGATATAATATATATTGTTCAGGTATAGCTATGGAACCCATAACTTAGGAAAGCGACTTCGGAATGCTCCACTGCGTTCTTTCACCCCTTGCCCTTAGAAGTTACAATAACAGTTATTCAGTGAAATAGAAAAAATTGCTACTTTCAAATCGAGAGCCAAATTCTCATCATATTTTTTGCGACACCCTCATCCTCGTGACAATTTTGAAATATTCGTTAAAAAAATTAAGAAACTTGTTAATGGTTCGTTTTAGATTTTGCTTTATTATAATTGATTTTATATTGAAATTATACATTTCGACGGACACTTGGTGCAACGGTAGCGATCCTGCCTTCTGCTATGGTCCCCGGCTCGAATCCTGGTATGGGCATATGTGTGTGTGATAAGTACAAGCATTTATTCCCGAGTCATCTTCTATATACTAAGTAATTTATTTTAGTACCAATAGTTTTGTTTAGTTTGAGATAATTGTCGTGATTTGACCAAAAATTAAAATTTGGCTCCTGTTTTACAGGTAACCCTGTTGCCAATTATTTTCCTGTGATTAACTTATATTGGTATTTACTATTTTCATCAATATAACTAGAGAACACGGTCTGTTAACTGGAAAGTACCATCTCAAAAGACTGGATAATTGAGCATTACTTAATTCAAAGTTAACAGTTTAGTTGGTACAGTGGTATGTTTGATCAAATTTATAAACTTAACTTACATTACATCACTCTAAAAATCATTTTCATCGACCTGTTTATGTTCTCACGAATGGGCAGGCCTTCGAAACATCGTAAGAGGGAAGGGTCATAACATTATCAATTTGCGGCCCTATCCACGAACGAGTGCAGATGCAGCAGGGTCCAACATAAATCTAACATCGTCCTTTGGTCTTCCATGACAGGGTCTAGCTAAAGTGGCTTAAGCGACACAATCATAGGCCGTATGCACTTACCACTGCTCTATCGAGCTCCTAATATAAAAGAGTATTAAAACAATGTGTAAAAACACCCTTTAATAAAAAAAAATTGCACATCATAACACATATTTTGTTTGATATGGCTATATCTGGGAAATGGATAATTATCGAAGATCGAATTTACAATTGGCAAATCTATTTTCACCACGAAACCAAGTTTTAACTGTCACCAGATAGTTGGTACTGAACATTGTATTTGGTAATGACTATAAATTAATTAAATAGGTACTTCCAACCTGTCAGCACACACTCGTCTACTTGATTTTTCATTATTATTATTATTATTATTTTGAGTAACTATTTTGTAAACGGTATACCTGTAATAGACGGACATATTTGTACCTAAACTGAAATTGAAGTTGTGATTGTGTAATATGTGTATCGCTGTTGGTATGTCTTGTTATAAATAAATAAATAAATTGTTATTTATTTATAACAATTTATTTATTTATAAATTGTTATAAAAAAAAAATAAAAAAAATGAAGAGATTACTTCACTCTTCCCACAAGAGTGAAGAGATTACTCTAGCTTTTTGCTTATTTTTAAATAATTTTATAATAATTACACTTGAAAACAGCGAGGTATTAATTAGCTTTTGAAAACAATTCTATATGTAGGTATATGTATAATTAATAATGGAAAATGGCCGCTAGTCACATAGACATCCAGTCGATTTCAAATGTTGAATGAATTAAGAAGTAAATTAACGTTTAAATTTTATTTGCACCGTACAGTGCATTGTATATACATTGAAATATTGCTAAATACTTGGGTTGGCACTTAAGTCAACATTTGATGTTCTTTTGTTCGTTTTCTACTTTGTTTTCTTTATTGTTCAGCCTGTTGAACCTTGATTTTATTGACGCTCCATAAAAACTCATTGGATTACTAATCTCTCTTTTTTTTTATTTAATTGAATTTTTAAATAAATGACGCAAAAACGCGTTCGTAGAACAGCAATGAGCATGGAGATGTTGAGTGGATGGAAGGTTAGTTTTCAACTAAGGAATTTTGGGTAAGCTCAAGAGTTTAATGAAATAATTTTAAAGTAACAGTGTGTATTCTTATTTAACATAAATATATTATCTTTATATACTTAAGATACGCCGTGGTGTTAGAATTATTAAAATTATTTTTAATCAGTCTCATTTCAAGGTTTAAACTACCTACGTTTATGCCAAACTTTTTGGTAAAAATATTGGTCTAAATAATGTGACAGATGTTTTCAAGAATTTATTTATGTTTAAAAATAGAATCTCAGCTGAACTATATATTACGGTCACCGATCTTAAATTAGAATTAGATAAAACATCTTATCTATAAATAATTTATGTAATGGTGCAGTGCAAAATACTAAAAACTTTAAACAGTAAACTGTAAGTTAAAATTACTTTCTAGACTTATTCAATGTTGGTTATTATTGATTTCAACACTATTTGAATGCGTTAAATTATTTGGATTTTATTAGCATTTAGTTATTGCATAAGTTTCTAGAATCTGGTAGTGTTCTGTTCTATGTTCAACTGAACTTAACAACAACGGATATTTGAGGATGAAGATAGGTATGTTCGTAAGATGGGTCCCAATCCTCTGTAGTAGAATGTATATTTAATCTATTTACTTAGTTTCAAACATATAAATTAAAGTATATGTTTAAAATATAAACAATTTAATTAGTGGAATTAATGATTAATCAACTCAATAGAACTATCTAGATGCTTAATTTCAACGTGCCTGTTAAACTTAAAAGTGTCTTAATTTATTTGCATAAATCTGACTTTTAATGGTAGATATATTTTTAATAAGCTGTTATGGTAATAAATATAAATTATCAAGAGGGTTGTTCTTAGTTTCACACTTTATGATTTGTGTGTTGTGGAGGTCTTGGAACTGTTTTTGGTGTTGTTGCAGATAGTTCAATTGCTATTTCAGTGCTGGCCAGGCCAAAGGGCATTCCAAGACAAAAATAACACAGTAGTCTTAACGCAAGATGATAAGCTTATCACGCTTACATAATCTCCATTTCCTCACCACGTGTGCTCAAAGTAGAATAAAATAGCGTTAAAATGATATCGAAAAACTTTCCACTTTTAATTTGCGCAGTTAGGTGAATCCGCAGCAGCAAGTAGGAACAGGAATGTTGAAGTCGTGTACAAATGGATTTCACAAAATCTACCTAACCTCACGTGACAAACAACTCCTAAATCAATGACTGCACTTTTAAATAATATGTTAACACTTACCTTTTAGTTAACAACTGACGTGGAGCTTTCCAACGGGACTACGTTCACTGATCTCACACGCACGGACACGCACTATGATATCACAAATATAACAAAAATTTTGCACTATATCTACTATTTTCTTAGTTAACACAATTTCTTTTTGATACAAATGGCGCGTTTTGGGTTTTCAGAAAGTCCATTGAACTGTTTATGTCGAAATATACGTCGAGCGAAATTATAGGTACAGAGTGGCAACGCTGTGTAGAGGACGTCCACGTTTCTCGGTGCGGCCGCTCGGCAGCGCTGGTGTAGCGGGGGGCGGGGCCGAGGGAAACGACGGGCGCGCGAGAGCGAGACGCCGCCAGTGGACGCCACGTCGCAATATTTTTTTCGTGATGTTTAGTACTTATGGTGTTCTATCTCGACATGAAACTGGGATTGTTTAGATGGCGAAGACATTAGCGGATGGTGAGCGCCGACGGTGACTGGTGACCTTTTGGTGGTATCGCGTCACCGCGGGTGGCGATAAGGCGAGGTCGTCGGTCGCGGGCGCGACGTTGCCAGCGCGCTACGCCATTCGATGCCCACGTTTCCACGGATTACGAAAGTGTTGAGAGCGGCGAAATCCAGTGAGTGGCCCTTCGGCAGAGATATATACCTACTGGATAGAGTGTAATTAACTTAACCTAGCGGCCTGTAACCTTACATTACACCATGGCTTAGATATTCGCGTCTCAGTACTGCATTAGCGCAAAATGCAGTCGTTTCGCATAAATAGTCATTTACCGTAAATGCCTAGCCATTTAGGATATATTTTAAGCTAACATGTATGCCGTTCTATACCTACTTTCAAGGCCTTGGAGGTCCGGCGTATTAAAAAGCTCATTGGTTTGATGTGTATACACCTGTAATTATGTAAATAAGGTTTAATTTTATTGATGGCATGGTTGATCTATCCATGAGTTAAACTTATGTAATACAACAAATGAACTTATTAAAACGGAACTCTGAGAACAATAATTAAACTGTTTTTCTTGTGCAACAAATAGAGATGTGTACCTACTCAATTGCCATAAAATAAATTAATAAAATAATAATATTATTAGACAATATCGTATACATTGTTTTGTTTTGAATTCAGAATCAACGACTGTACCACAACTTTTAGACGCGAGCCAATAGGTTATAGAACAGTTCGTTTTTTACATTGATCGGGAATCGAAACCGGGACGTCGGAGTGGAGTAGATAAAAACCGGTGCACGGAGGTCGTCAACTAAACTGTATATCTAACATCCTTTTTAATTACCTATTGAAGAAGATTCTGGGGACCCCTGCAAAGCTAGGCATATGCTTTTAGCGGGAATTGAACTAAGGGTCTTCTATAATAAAAGATAAAATCCAAGATCTTTATTTATTATAATACTACATAGAGAAACAGGAGGTTTGGGATTCGGAATGCGTTCCGAACTGCGAAAAGGTAAATCTACCGAGGCAGGGGTACATAATTTCTTGCTAAGTTAGGCACGGTTTTGAACGCGGTCGAAGCCACACCGTAATTTCTTGCATCGTGGGACGGTTACGGCATGTCTGGCCGAGTTAGCCAGAAAGCGTGGGTTCGATTCCTACCAAAATTATTTATTTTAAACATACAAACTTTTTTTCATTTTTAATGCTGTAACAACAAATAGTTATGTTAAAAGTAATGCTTAACTTTGTAGCTATGAACTACAAGTAACAAACCAACATCAGGATGTAATGACCCCATTTTAAGGTATTATCATTACATACAAAAAAAATATTTATTATTTCTTGGTATTTCAACATTTGACTGCTAGTTCTTAAATCTAAAAAAAAATTTTTCAAGAAAAAAAATTCAGCTTGTTTCAGGTGTCAAAGGGACTCGAAACCATGTCCCCTTGCTGTCCGAGTGAGTACTATTCTAATTGAGCTAACCTCTGCTTGACAGGCGTCGAATTCTTCCAAGTATTTGTTTTTGGCTGGCGTCAGAAGTTAGAATTCGACGGCTCTGTCAAGGCGTCGTTGAATCAATTAGAAGTGTACTCGTCCGGATAGCAAGAAGATATAGGTTCGCGTCCTGACTGACAACTAAGTTGATTTCTTTAGCATAGCATATCTTCAGCAGAGGCGGAATCTACAAAATGCGTAAAACGTATGTTACGTAAATACTTACTTCAATTCCTGGCGTCTCTTCGTTATGAGGCGGATTGCTTCTAAATAGAATGAAAAAAGGCGCTGAAGAAACCAATTCCACGAATTTCGACTATAAACGTCAAATAACGACATGCCATCGGCAGCGTCTTTGTTGACACAGAGAATGGTCTATTCGATTAGATTGCATTTGTTTTTGTCAGAATAAATTTAGCCAAATAGCATTGTACTATTATATCAGTTGCGTTAGTGCGCTCGGCCTGTGATTACCAAAGTTAAACCACTTTAGCAATGTTCGGTTAACGGATGGGTGACCGTGAATTTTTTTTTTTGGTTTGTTGGTTTCGATTGCATCTGCTGTCAGTATAGTGGGCATTGACGATCAGTTTTTCGTAAAACTGTGACGTGAAACTGTGGCGTCACTCCAAATGGTTTTAGGCCAACTCGATTTCCGCATTCACTGGCGTCACTCCGGCCACAGTAAAGAACAGTAAAATATCTTCATACAAACGTGCCGCTCTCGGTTTCAATGTGTGCGTGCGCGCCGCGTGCCGCGCGCCGTGTCGGCACGCGATTTCACGCACACGCTAGCATAATATATGGGGCAATAAGGTGGCGGCGGCAGTACGGGCTGTGCCGCGCGACTGTAAGCATGCGCGTACGTCACATGACCGCTCGCGATCGTCAACTCTCGCCGGCCACTTACCATAATATTAATTATTACGAGTATCATGACTTCAAAAAGGGGAAAAAAATATTGTAGTGTTTTCGGGTGCCTCAATAACAATTTCGCAAACCCGGACTTATCATTTTTCATAGTTCCTACTGAACCAGAAATGTAAGTACCTACTTATACTTAAATCTTATTAGAAAATATGGTATTGTATTGTTTATTTCACAGTTTATTTGCTTTATTAAGAGCGTAGCCGAGTCGCATTTTTCCATATAAATGTATTCCCAAATTTACTTTCTGAATACTATGTTTAGAGCTAAAGTTTTTTTTAAGAAGTCTAGTTTTACTATAAAACAGAGGATTAAGTACAAAACATCGTTTAGGTAAACGTATTTGTCGCGTATAGTATAAGGGTAATTTCACAATAATTAATATTGCAAATTACTATTGAAATTATTATTTTTTCTATTGTCTTGTGTGTTGTTCGATCAAAATATGGTGTCTTAATCATAATATAACTTAATAAAATTATAGTAAGATGTGACCGACTAACGCTTAGGGTTGCCACAACTTTTACTTTTAGCTAAATGGTTGCGTAGAATTTTATTTATAACCTTTAACCCCTCCGACGCGCGCGACGACAACAGCAACGCGAGGTGCGCGCGAGTGTAGACTCTTAATAGCGAGCGGCGGCGCCTGCCTTTGCTGCATTTGAGCTACTTGACGCTATCCGATTATATAAACAATTATTACACACTACCCATATAAACAATAATTATAATTGTATCTCAGAAACTAATGAGGCTAAAAAGTTTTGCGGTTTTATTAAAGTAAGGTATCATGTATTGAAAATAATAGGTGATGAATATTTTTTTACATATTCGCGAAAATACGTATGGAACTCTCTATTTATTTCACTTGACCAATTTGTTTAATTGTTTCAGACGCTTACAGTGGCTACGGTTAATTAACCGCGAAGACTTATCTAACAAGTCGAAACATAATGAACGAATATGTGAAGTACATTTTAAAGCAGAAGACATTTCCATGAACTCTCAACGAAAACGATTAAAGAAGAATTGTTTACCGTGTTTACGTTTGCCTAAAAATAAAGAAGATAAAGGAACTCAAATCGAAGAAACGTCAGTCACCACTTCAACCCAAACTGATCTACCATCATGCAGTTGTTCATGCCTAACAGAGAAGATCAGTACATCAAGCAACATAGAAGTCCAAACTGCTGCTTCGCTTTCTGCTAATACTCCGCGCAAAAGAAAATTAAAATCTGATTTGTCTAGTGTAAAAAAAAGGTTAAAAGTAAATGAAACAGGACAGACTTCGGGTGATTCGCAAAAAAACATGTTTTTTAGGCTATGTGACCGCTTTTTATCAGAAAAATTTGCCGATATTGTAAAAGCGCAAGTAGATCAAAAGTGAAGTTATAAAGGCAACAGATACACTCTGGCTTATAAAATGTTTTGCTTGAGTTTGTATTACGTAAGCCCACAAGCCTACCGTTTATTACAAGAAACTCTTTACATGCCATGTAAAACTACGTTAAATAAGCTGTACATTCTTATAACTACACAGATCAATGAGGATTTAATGGCAGTTCTTAAATTAAAAGTAAACAACATGTCTGACAAAGAGAAGCAATGTACTTTAGTAGTGGATGCAATGAGTCTTAAAACAAATCTCTTTTATAATATTAAGGACGACAAAATCATTGGTTTTCATGAAGTAGACGGCGTTCAATCCCCACTACCGGCAAAACACGCTTTAGTTGTGTTAGTGAGGGGTATTTTCGTAAAATGGTCCCAACCGATAGGATTTGCATTGTTATCAGAATGTAAAAGTGATGATAATATATCCAAATGAATCGACAAAATTATACTCAAACTCTTTGAAGTCGGGTTGAAAGTTAGAGTGTTTGTATCTGATCTTGGATCAGATTTATTAAATTAGGCTAAAAAAAGGGGAATATGCGTAGAAAAAACCTATTTCACTATTAATGATCATAAAATATATTACATTTTTGACGCACCTCGCTTAATTAAATTAGTTCGTAATAATTTGATGACATATCATTTTCATTTACAAAATGGCGGAGTTGCAAAGTATGAGCATATTCTTAAATTTTAAGAGCAAGATAAAAACGAAACATTTAAACAGACCTATAAGTTAACAAACAGCCATATTACCCTACCAATTTTGAAAAAATGAAAGTCAGATATGCGACTCCACTTTTGAGTAGGACTGTTGCAGTTAGCTTATTAACGTACATAGATTTTAAAATTATTGATGAACCTGCAAGACCAACAGTTGAATTCATAAAAAATATGAATGAGTTATTTGACGCACTTAACTCTTCGACGCGTTATCATAGCTATACTTACAAAAATGCGTTTTGCGGAAATGACAATCAAATAGATTTTTTTAATAAAATGTTAATACTTTTTCAAACATTAAAGTTATATAATCCAAAAAACGGTAGCGACGTTACGAAAACAGTCAAGTTTATTGATGGTTTTCAAATTACTATCAAATCTATATTACAGTTGTTTGATGATCTTAAACAAGAAGGGTTTGAATATTTATTGACAAGACGCCTTAATCAAGATATTATTGAAATTTTTTTTGGAAAAATTAGGTCAAAAATCGGGATGGCTACAGAGCCAACCAGTAGACAATTCATATCTGCATATAGAAAGATTTATTTTACAAATATTACAAAGCCTCCAATAGATGGTAATTGTTCTGAAGATATCACAGAATTTTTGAATAGTTTGAAAAATCACAAACATTTCGAAACAAGTGCCCCAGTAATCGACAAACATCTGACCAGTAGCAATCAAACACAAGAAAATGAAAATATTTTGTCGGAAATCTTACGTTCTGACTATATACAATATGAGCTACCGGAAAAAAAAATGCATTTTTTTATGTTTGTGGCGCTTTGTTAAAAAAATGTGTTGATTACCATAAGAACTGCGAATTACTCGTATTAAATAATTACGTCGACGTTAATCAACGAGCTTGTAATTTAAGTGTAGAATCTAGATACACCCATTACAGGAATTATGGCAAAGATCGAAATTTACTCATAATCCCACCTGATGATTTTGTCGTTAACGTAGAAAGGATGGAGAAGGTGTTTCGCAAAGCGTTCGAAAAGGACCACATCAACATTAAAATTGGCCGGTCAATTTACGATCAACTGAATGATATAGAATTTAAGATGCCCTGTCCATGCTTTCCTAAAAGCTTTTTACAAAAATTGTACATAAGAATGAGAATTTACTTTACATTAAGAAATAATAATAAAGCGTTCCGGACGTGCAGAAACCGGAGAAAAAATTTCTCGGTATCAAATTTGTAACTTAATATAATAAATGTTATGTGAATAAAGGCTTTTTATTTTTACTAAATTTATAAACTGGTAAAATATTCAATCATAATATGCTTTTTATTACATAAATTTAGATCAAGTGCTGCTTGTTCGAAAATATTAACTAAAAGTAAAAGTGACAACCCTGGGGATCAACGCAAGAGTAGGCTGATAACTCGGCGGGCGGCCTTAGATAACCTACTGTTCTGTATTTACTGTGCTCCGGCTCTTCAGTTTTCAATCGGCCGGACTGTTAGGAAGTGTACTACCTGTTTGTGTTGGATTGACGATCATGTACTCCCGATCAATTTTGGATTGACGTCAGTTCAACTGGTGCGAAAAACTGGCCGTCAATTCGCAGCTTTATGGACAATTCGCCTTACGGTCTTTCATATATATAAAGAAAACCCTTAGAGTGTGGTGTTAAATGACTGATCGTCAGGGCATTTATTATTTTTAATGATAATAAATATAAGCCAGCAGCACATTTATTGTTCTCAACACAAGTAGCGAAAGCACGTCTTGTATTATGCAAAACAGAAACAATAACCATTTATTGTTGTTACTATCCAGTCAGTCCTACGGTTGCCTGGAAGTTATCGCTTTTAGCTAAAAGATGACCGATTGTACTATTTATTATATTGTTCTTTTTCATAGTTATTGGTTTGTATGTACAATAAAGTATTAATGCAATGACAATATCACAACGCCCAGACATAAGCAAATATAAAAGTTTGTCCAAATTTTTTACATTGAACCAGTCGGGATCGAACCTGCGGCCGTCGCCTATATAAACCGGTTAGCTTGTCACTCCGGAGACTACGGTCGTCCAAATTCTTAAATCATTCGTCTCGCGTCGAGCGTTCGTTTTCTATGAATTTGCATTCGTCATCATGAATTCCGTGTCAACTTCACTCTCCTATAACGAGTGATCTCAACAACTAATCTTTTAAATAACCAACCTCTTTAGTGTAACAGTTTGAAAACGTCACAATTATCTGTATGCCTAAAGTTCCTTTTTCCTTACGATCATTATCGGGTTCCATACGGGTTAAATTAAACGAACAGCTCAAATATACGTACACCTATATAAAATCGTCTCATAGGACTTGCGGAAGAAATACGAAAAAAAATTATATAAAACTAGCGACCCCCCCGGCTTCGCACGGATGCAATGCTCTACTATATTATGCATGTATTATACATATAAACCTTCCTCTTGAATTACTCTATCTATTAAAAAAACCGCATCAAAATCCGTTGCGTAGTTTTAAAGATTTAAGCATACATAGGGATATAGGGACAGAAAAAGCGACTTTGTTTTATACTATGTAGTGAAGTTCTCTCACCATTTGAAATTGACAATTTAGATATTCTAGTTAGACAACTGTAACGTGCAACGGCTGTGGGTTCAAGTCCCAGAAGGGGCAGATGTGTGATGAATACAAGCATTTGTACCTGAATCATGGGTACAAATTGTATATTTATGTGAATCCGTTATCCTAGTATCCACAACACAAGCCTTACACTGCTTACTTTGGGCTAGGCTAATTAAATTAGTGTAGATATAAAAGATATTATTAGTATAAAAGAATATATTTAACCTAAACATGTTTAACTTAGGGGAAGTCCGACATTGCAATATAAACATACTTATAAAAGTAATTACAATATATATGTTTAACGAGAAAGCGCTCACTTCCTTCCTTCTTCAGAAAGTTCAATATAGCAAACGAATAAACGAAATGAAACTATCTGTCACACACAAATAATGATTTAGTAGAAAAAATGTCAGGACGTGTCTGAAGCGGCGGCGGCGATAATTTTAGCGTGAGGAATCCTCATTGGACGGCGGCCAGCGCGTATCAAATTGTTTTTCTTTTATTATTAGCCATTACAAGTGTAATAGGCAGTTGTAATCTTGTATTATGGTATGTTACAAATATAGAAGTAGTTACTAATCGATGTGATGCAAAAAACAGTAGGCAGGTGGATAAAAATACAGAGTAAGTCATATATTTCATTGTAAAGTTATGTATTTTATTTTGTTTTCTACATTCACAATGCAATATTTCTATAGGATATAAAAAACGGCTGTAAAACAAAATACTAGCTCATAGTAGAAGTTGAAATAAGTTTGTAAATTTCGACGCATCTGCCAGCGAATCGGTAATTCGGTAGCTCAGCGGTCTGAGAACTCTCCCCGATAGCGAAAGGTCGTGGATGGAATCTCATCTGAAGACTCGGAGGCGTAGTTGTCAAAATACGATAAAATTATGATTATTACTCAAATTAGATTTTAATTACACCCACGAAAGGAGTGACGGAGTACATTAGGATTAGTCACAAATAATCAACTCGATTTAGCTTTGGTTCATACAAACCCGGTGTTTTCTATGTAGACGTGTACGGAACTTGTCAATTTTGCGCAAATCTCAAAAGCCGATAGTGTAAAGTAACATGAGATAGCTCAAAAACTAATGTTTTCACTAGAAAATTAACATTATCTCATTTTATATAGAAAACGACTGTAAACTCGTAGCCAAATTCTTCGGCTGTTCTCGTCGGTATTTAGCTCGGCCTTTCGAATTGTATTTTTGATTCCCTAAATGTTTACCCAAAATTACCCACCAGTTATTGTTAGCACACACAAATTGATAATAAAACAAAGCAACGATTTGAAACGAAACATAAAACGTAAACTTCACAAAATGAAATCACAGATTAAATCATTTTTGCCTGCGAATAAAAATATGAAAAATTTGTTTTTTTTATTAATGGTTACTATTTATCGTATTTAACTAAATTAATATTGGTGTCGTGTAACATGAAGGTAACGTGAGAACTTCAATAGTAACTTCACTTTTTCATATTTCACTTTTTGCTTATGCGGCTATAGTAAAGAAAAGACCGGGTTGTGTCTGGGCGAAAGCTGATTCGATATGAATAAGTTAAAGGACTCCCTTATACGTTTATTTCACTGTGGTGAAAGGGCTATACGGGTTCAGTGTGAATCACATTATAAAAAAGCTGGAAAAGGTGCAAGTCTGACTCACACACCGAGGCTAACTCTTCCGAACTTGTATACAGTAGTAGTAGTAGTGTAGTTTTATTAGTTTTGCTCTAAAATCTATCTCCGCATTGTAACTAGAACAATTGTAGATATAGATTAAGGTTTAAAAAGTATAATTCCTTGACATTCTTTAACATTTTATAATTTTTATATATTTTATGCATTTTTCAATGCGATGTTATAAGATAAATTATTATAATAGAAAAATAGACTCGGGTCACAAGTGAATCTCAGGCGGGAATCGAACCTGCAACCTTTGGAAATCCAGTCCAATGCTCTCCCAATTGAGCTACCGAACCTTGTGATCACACGTCGAAATTTTACGCTGTAGGCCAGCGTTGACAATTGGGAGATCATTGGGCCGTATTTCCAAATGTTGCGTGTTCGATTCCTGCCTGAGATTCACTTGTGACCCGAGTCGATATTTTCTAGTATTTTTTTATTATAACAATTCTTTAATATATATATATATATATCATTGTCATCATCTTATTCGAAAGACATTAATTGCTCAAAAAACCCGCTCAAAAAATTTCTTTAATATCTGTACTTTAAACAATATAAAAATGGAGAATTATAATTTTAGAACACTTCATTTAACTGTTATGCGAAAGCAAAGTATTGAAGTAGAAACTTAAACTTGTAGTTAGACGAAAGTTCCTATTATAGTCGAACAGGTAAGAAAAGTATTCGTCAATTATGAAGCTCTGTAACATATAATAAAGGAAGAAAAAGCAACCCTTGCCGATTGCCTTGTGGTTTCTTTTCGAGACTGACGAAGTTGTTGACGTTTAATACAAACATTGCTAAACCATTTTAGTTTTATTATATTATAACCACGGATTTTAGCGGTATCCGAATAGAGTGTTCTGAACACTGTTTTTCATTTATGTTTTAAAAGTTGAACAGAAAGAAACTGTAAAACTTTGAATCTGTTTTAGAAAATACCGGTTCATAAGTGTTAATATCTGTTACAGTCAATAAGGTTCACATTGGCATAACTATGCGACAGCTCACTAATGATTTGAGTACTTTGAAATGGCTATGTTGGTGTACTCTGTATACACATAGATAGTTAAACGTAAAACAGTTTCTAACAGATTGGTAACAGAAAACATTATATCTGTTACACTTTTATAAGTGTTCGTCGCAAAACAGGTTCAAAACACCCAAATAAGTGATACAGGAAGAATTCTGTAACAGATTCAATGTGTAACCCTTATGAAAGTGTATCCTTATAAAGGTGTTTTTGAATCCCTGTTTATAACTATTAATAATAAACATTTATTTTAAAGCTTTCAATCCATAATGAGGTAGATTTTAGACTCTCTTAACGTAATGGCATGACAGTTTGTGGTAAAAACGCTTTTAAATAATACCCCAGATAAAATTCTATTTTAAAGAATATAACATGGAAATATTATGAGATATATTCTACTATGATGGTACGCTCGGGTGCGGATGGGTGGGGAGGTCCCGCAGGTACGTGGTGTGGGGTTAGGGAGTGCTGTAGAATAGGGTTCTCACCTTTTTTGGGTAGGTTTTTATTTGTAGATGGTTGGGCTACGCTGTCCTTGAGGTAATTGCAGACTTGTAAGATAAAACTGCTGCAATATAGAGTAACTGTTTTATGAAGTCGGGTAGATGCAGGACATTAATTACTAACTGTAAGAGATTTTTGGTCTTACACTTCCGCGCCTATTACAATTTTAATAAAACTACTTTAACCGGATTCAGAACACGTTATATTTTGTATTTTATTACAATCCTGACGTTTAAACTTTACAGAGGCCTTACCATGATCTCTTAGCGCGATGCAAGTTCTATTGTCAAAGTGAGACACCGCTATACGCGGGCTATAGTGGCATCTCTCTTCAACAGTCGTATTTGAATCGCAATAAGAGTTGATGGTATGACCCCAGGAGCCGTTATCACAGGACGATTAGGAAAATATAATAATATTTCTTATTCACACCAATTGGCCTATCAAAAAAGTAAGCACTATGTTATGGATACTATGATAACTGATAGACATACATATGATACATAGATATTTAATATTAATAGAGATATATAAATTCCCATGACCGAGCTATAAAAGCTCGTATTCATCACAGAAATATTTGCCCCTTCCGAAACTTGAACCCAGGAACATCGGTGCGAAAGGCAGGATCGCTGTGTACCATACGGTCGTCAATGGTAGGTTTACCATAGTCATCCGTCGTCATAGTCAGTGGTCAAGATTTCCTTCGGGTTTTAGTTGTACTTTTGGTGTATAACGCTCTGGTTTATAGCGTCTCCTTTAATTGGTTAGGTAATTCCATTTAATATTACCACGCTAGTTGCTGTCCAGAGTAAATAGCACCAAACCCTTGGGATGTCGTAAAAGGCTACTAATGAGACCGGTGGTAATGGTGCTAATGGAAGAGTTTTAAGAATAATGGTCTATTACTGTGATCTCCAACGTTCCCATAGGGAAACTTTCACATTTTTGGAGAAGGCTTCCGTCCAGCTGTGGAAGTTTTCAGCTGTGATGATGATTGTTAAAATTAATAATATCTTTGTTTAAATAAGCGAAAGAGAGGCATTGAAATAAATCGTTTGTCTCATTGGAACACCCGGAAAACCCTGATAATGTGTATTGTAGCCCTGTATAATTTCCGATGATATTCAGCAACATTTGTCATTGAAATACAGAAGGGAAATCGAACCCACCGGCGCGCCATTACATAAAAAATCTTCGCCATCTTTAAGCATAGATTTTATGACTAACTCGCCACATACACCGAATGTCAATCACCCACTGCAGATTAAATGACGTGCTTCCTTCGTGTGATAGCAAAGAAGTTTCGGAAGAATGCGTCAAGAACCTTAGAGATAAGTCGATGAAATAATCGGTTAATAAGTAGGTTGTGTGCGGAAACGCTTACGTCGTTTTTACGTTGATAGTGAAAAGAGCATGCATGAATAACGGCACGTAGGACTCACAGCGCAGTTATATAGAAATGTTCCGGCTCACCGGGCTCACTGGGCTCACTGACATTGTACAACTTGTAGGGTGACGTGCGCTCCAAATGTTTAGCATTCCTTTATTCTGAACGATGATGTCGGAATCGCGAATGTATGTACGTACAGTCGACGGCAAATCAAGCTGTACAGTATAAAAATAAAATTATCTTTATTACCATGGCACAAACATAAAAATGCAGTTTTGTAGTGAATATGCTTATTTTAATTTTTGGAGTTTATACAGAAGTTTATTTAAATAAATAAATAAATATTTCCTACATTCACACCAATTAGCCTAGCCCAAAGTAAGCATAGTAAGGCTTGTGTTATGGATACTAGGGTAACGGATAGACATACATATATGATACATAGATATGTAATATTTTTAGAAATATATATAAACACCCATGACTCAGGTACAAGTGCTCGTATTCATCATACAAATATTTGCCCCTACCGGGATTCGAACCCAGGACCATCAGTGCGAAAGGCAGGATCGCTACCGTTGCACCAAACGGTCGTATTTGTGTTTTAATAAAACAAGCAATAAATTAAAGGCAAGGTTTTCTTGTAAACTTTTATGTCAAGATGTCAAGATATCTATCATTATCTTTTAATTACTCTTCGTTGTCAGTGATTCTCATCAGCCTATTCAAGTTCTCGCGATGGATAAGGCTTATCTTGTAAATGGAAAAACCAGGAGGAGTGAACTCGCTAGCCCAGTGTGTAATGGTGGGTTAACTAATGCCATGCAGTCGGGAAGAAAAATGGTGTTATCAAAGACTAGCTTTCACCCATTTGTAGCAGCAAAAAACTTTTTGAAGTTATACTTCTCTAGGCGCGTTATGAAAAAATTATGAGAGTGAATTTTTAAGATGCGCGCACATCACTACACAATAGTAACAGGTTGAAGTTAGCTAGCCGCAAAAGCGACATGGAATAAACCAGCAGGATAGCATAATTATGAATGTGTGTGCGTGTGATTTTAAATTATATATGGTAGTTAACAATAATTCATATAAAATTATAATATTATAATTATATAACTAATAAGTTATCTTTGTTTAGTAATGATGAAGAAGTATAACTTCTTACATGCGTACATAAGTACACACAACGGTTTTTTTATATTGTTTAGAGTCGGCGACAATTTGGTGCAACGGTAGCGATTCTGCGTCTCGCACCGATGATCCTGAGTCATATTTAAATATTTCTATGAATATTACATATCTATGTACCATATAGTGTATTTTTATCTGTTACTGTAGTATCAATAACACAAGCTTACAGTGTTTACTTTGACTAGGCCAATTGGTGTGAATGTAAGCAATATTATTATTATCCGAATCGCGATATTAAGTGAAACAGTCGCTAAATGTTGTTTGGCAATGGTGTCAAATTGCCCGAGTCAAAAACAGACTTTTTGACTCGGGCAATATTGTTTTGCGATGGTCAAATCGATTTTTACTTAAAAAAACAAAAGAAATAACGGAAAACTCACATTATTTATTAAACCCAAAACTAAACATATTTATAAATGAGTATATAAACAACCATGACTGGGTAACAAATGCTTTCGTGGGTCACACAAATATAACACTGGTCACACAATCCCCTACTTTAACAAGTAAACTGGAAAACACAAGATTTAAACTGGCAACCTCTGGCGCATATGCTACATTCCGACCGTTGGAACCAAACTGTTAAATTTTAAGCCAGAATTATATCGATAAATATATTTCCGGAAAACATAGATACATTGGTAAACAAAGAAATTTAAAAACTAAAATTTTAAATTTTCATAATGATCAATGTTAAATTTTAATTTTTTAAATGCCAGCTGAAAGTAGATAGTGTAGCGAATGCAGTACAAAATCGAGTTTGTAGTAATTACGAGAGTGGGGTAGGCAGTGAGGGTTGTAGGTGGGGGCATTTCCGTGAAGGTCACCGCATGCCGCAGGCCTGCGAGCCCCTCTTCGGTAGGGCTGCCACACGTCGTTTCGTTACATAGCATTCTGCTTACGTATTCGACTTAATCCACAAGTCCACAACTAATAGAATTAAGTTCAAATGTCACTCAACTGTAGCTACGAATGATATCGACTGTAGATTTAATAGGATTATTATTATTGTTTTTTAATAAAAATAATATTATAACAGTAAAGATAAGGTTTAATTAAGTAAACGTAGCATTTGACGATTTGAGCATTTGATGTAGCAATTTAATTGTTA
This sequence comes from Calamotropha paludella, assembly GCA_927399485.1. Classification (NCBI taxonomy): domain Eukaryota; kingdom Metazoa; phylum Arthropoda; class Insecta; order Lepidoptera; family Crambidae; genus Calamotropha; species Calamotropha paludella. The sequence goes on along the minus strand of OV656824.1, from coordinate 16,181,336 downwards.
CATTTAATATCAAATATTTCTGTGATGAATACCTTATCTAATCCCTAAAAACTAAAATATTGCATCGTTAGCTCTTACCATTCCGAATTTAAAAATATTTTTGTATAACGTCTATTGAATTATTATACTGACTAGCCGTCACCCGCAAGCTGACATCTTCAGTTTTCCCATTAAACTTTTAACGTTCTTTTTTTAACGTCAAAGAATTAGATAAAAAATGGCCGAAACCGTTACCATAGCAACCCAACGAATAAAATCGCCTTGACATTAAAATAATATGGTAACCAACACATACACACACAAAGTATTGTCATAATATAATTAGGAAATTATTTGCATGCCACGAAATTTGGCAAAATATGTTTCACTTGAAAATATATCTAATAATTTAATATACTATGTTTTAAGCATATAAAGTATTCTATACTATTGGGACCGCAGTGCAGTGGGCTCATAGGCTTATAGCTTAAGTTTAAGGCCCTAGCCAAGGGCATATTAATAGGCAGAAAAATTAATGATTTGACAGCCTCTGTTCTGTGGGCGCTGGCTGCGCTGGCTTTTGCTTCCCTTTTTAGGGTTCCGTGCCCAAAGGGTAAAAACGGGACTCTGTTACTAAGACTTCGCTGTCTCTCCGTCCGTCTGTCTGTCACCAGGCGGTATCTCAAAAACCGTGATAGCTAGACAGTTGAAAATTTTCACAAATTATGTATTTCTGTTACCGCTAACAAATACTAAAAACAAAATAAAATAAATATTAAAGGGGGGATCCCAAACAACAAACGTGATTTTTTTACTTAACTCAACGTTTGTACGGAACCCTTCGTGCACGAGTCCGACTCGCACTTGGTTTTTATCCTGGTTTCGATTTTCTGACAGGTTTAAAAAGATACGCCGCTTTATCTTACATATAAACTTTAAAATTCAATATATTAAAATAAGGAAAATAATGGAAATTTACATATTAAACGAAGATACTATGTCTAAAGAGTAAGAAGAATACATTTTGAATAAGATTATTATACTTCAAATCAGAGCAAATTATATAAACCCATGATATGTATTATAAGATTATATATATTATAATCTTCTATTTTTTAGACTTGTTTGTCTTAAAAAATAGAAAATAAATTTTACAAAACCAGACTCGTTATTTTTAAAGTATTTGGACTTGAATATACATATTTATGAAATGTCATGCGAGTTAACGGTTTTAATTTACAAAACGAACTTATGTTTTACCTATGATTGGCTAAGGAGTCCTGATTATTTCTCATTGCACTGATAATAACTATTGTTAATTAGAATGGGATTCTAGCAAATGAGAAGTTATATTTGTACCCATTCCCTGACGCCCCTGGGCGAGTGGCTTTCATGGTATACCGGTTTTCATAGTAACAGCACTCCGAAGTCCCGGTTTCGATGCCCGGCTGGGTCAATCTAGAAGACGAACTTTTTATTAAAACTCGCTTCTGGGTGTTTTACTGTTGTCTTTGAATTCTATAACACAAGTGATGTAGCTTCTGAATTGCATTCAAAACAATGAATGTGATATTGTTTTATATTGTTTGTAGAAAATATCAGACAATATTCTAATACTCAATCGTTATTGGTGCATAATGAAACAATTTTAATAGAAAGCGGCAACTCATTTATTACCATTTTAAATCTAGATGTTTCGACTCTATTTCAGAAATTACATTTTACAGAATGACATGGTGTGATGTGGTATCCATAAAAAATATTTCATTCCAATGAGAGGATATGCTAATAAATAAATTCTATAAAATTTTGTGTAGCTATGATTATTTTTAAAAGTCTATTTACTTTATCGTGATTTACACAAAGAAAGTATGTATATGTGTCGTATACACCAATGCATTTGTGTTTCCTAATTTGTACGTCTGTCTAAAAATGTAATTATTAATCGATTTCATAGATATTCTTTGTTATCCATTACTAATATTAAAACTACGGAAGTAGCTGTCTGTTAAGTTTTCATGGCTAAATCTATTTTAATGAGACCTATTTTAGTATGATGCCTGCTTGAACCATGGGGAAGGATATTAACATCTTTACCCGGGAATTTAATAAAGAGCAATATAACCTAAATCAACGAAACAAAGTCGTGGGCAATCTAATTTATAAAGCTGAAGAGTTTGTTTGGTTGAACGCGCTAATCTCAAGACCTACTATTTCAAATTAGAAAAGTCTTTTTGTGTTGGATAGTCCATTTATAGACTTATAACATCGCACTACGACCAATGCAACGGAGTACCAATGAAAAATATTGCGAAAACGGTAAACATTATTTATTTTAAGAGCTTCAATTGCATGTGCTGTGTAAAAATATAAAGTTTCGTAAAAATCGCCTTTTCTTTTACTTTTAAAACGAGACTTTTGAGCCAGGACTTGACGTGGGTCGTTGATAAAGATTTCAACTCTACGCGAGAAAACGCGTGAGGAAGCTAGCGTAAAATAAAGGAATATTTCCTTACATAACAATTCGCTAACATTAAATAGTAAATAGAGGGGAATGTTCAGGTGGCATTGGTTCATCTGTGTAGTACCTAAGACAACAAGGATTTCTTTACTCAATACGTTTTCTTTTCCCATATGATTGTGAAAAATCGATAAGTACGGTTGCCTGTTCGCATCCCTAATCCCGCCCCCCTTCCACCAATACTTACTATACCAGAAATGAATAGCCTTCATTTGCCCCGGGCACGACCGAGTTGTATAAATATAAAAAATTTACGTTTCGAATTAATGTAAATAAACCTTATTTTGTACTAATTCCAGTGCTCTAAGGTTTACTTTTATTTGACTAAAAGAACTGGATAACACACTTGTGAATTCTTTTTAATAATAGCAATGTTTTCAAAGAACATGATTTTCTCTTTATTTTTTTTCCTCCGTAGTTGATTGGCTAGTTCAGGTGACAAAGCTTTTTAAATCTCCTCACACGAATTGCTAATGGGTCTAAGAGATTTATCCAAGTACAACAAAACGTGTGAAAGACGATTTGATGTGATTTTCAATATAAATATCACTTATTTAAACTTAATTGACATATTCAATTTTCTTCTTTGACCACATTACCGAACCAGTAAGCAGGCGCATACTCTACCAAATGATGAAATTTAACGGGACTGTCAGTCTTGGTTTCCTTAATTGGAAGACTACTCGCCCGGATAGCGAGATGTGGGTTTTCGTAATAATTTCGGTTCCACTAATAATTTCTTGAGATTTAAATATCTACCAATTATATGCTTAAAAAACAAAAACAATTAAGATGCATCCACAGCACATTTTCTATCATTTCATGAATATCATCATGTCAAGCCCGCTCAAAATATTATCATTGTTATTATATGTAGCGACAATTTATTATTAATATAAAATTAAAAATTTAAATACGCAAGTAATCACAAAAATAGCAGAATCAATCTGTCCATAAACTAACTTACCTAATAACTATGTAGTAGGCCATAACTCACTCACTCATAAGAATTACACAAATGACTTAAAAAGAATTAAAACTAAAAAATTACATCAATGTAAGGTAAACCCATTAACTCAATTTTCTAGGGAATTTTAGGGATTATATGATATGAAAGAAAAATCAACTCAGCTCAAAAGTTTATGTCAGGAGGGAACTGAACCCGCAACCTTTGGATATCCGGTCCACTGCTCTCCCAATTCAGCTATCGACCTTTGCGAATACCCATCGAAATTGTTATTTTATTTATATAAATACATACATTTAGTATTCAATTTAATTGTAGTGTAAAGAGTATTATTTTTAAGTTATTTTTTAGTTCATTGTGATATTAATATTTTTTATTAAGTATAAATACAATCAAATAATATTTTCAACAAAAAAAAATGTTGATTTAGTTCTATTACTTTTACCAATACAAGCAAAAAGTTAAATTCAAGATTGGCACAATTGATTGTTTTCTAACCTTGGCGTCACCGCTAACAATAATAATGAAATCAAAGTGGTCGTTGTCCAAGAAAAGGTTGGGAGCCTCTGCTATAAAACATTTTACTGCTATCTCAAGATAAGCTACGCAGTACCATCGCCTCCCTTGATATCACAAGATTCACGAGTCTGCAAATTAAAAAGCTTCTTTTTCCTTCAATTTTTGTAACTAGCGGCCCGTCCCGGCTTAGTATGGGTGGACAATTCTTTAATTTTTTTCAATTAAGTATTAAATATTTTTCCGTTACTGCCATCTAGCGTCCGGTAGACGAACTACTTGCGGTTAACGCGTTGCTATGGTAACGTTAATTGATACAATGGAAAAAGAGCGGACAGACAAACAACAAATTCGCGATCTTAGATTATAGATTATGCGATCTTTGACTTTCTATTTAAAAATCTAAGAGCTTTTTCTTTTTTATCACACCACGATTTTTCATAACATCTTTTACCTGATAAAAGATGTATTTTATTCTTGTGTTTAATATTTTTATCCTGACGTTTAGACTCCTTTACAGGAGTCGTGATCAGTAGTAGCTACTTGTGGAACAGTTAATTACGGAGTGCTTCTCCTTTCTGCAAAATACACCTGTATAGTACTTACTTAAATAACTACATATAATATTACTTACATTTACTCCAATTAGCCTAACTCAAAGTTAGCACTATACGGCTTGTATTATGAAGTTAAATGGAGTATGTTACGAGATAAATGGTAACGCGTCGCTGTTGCTCAGGTATTATAATTTGATAATATTTTTATTTGATAGTTCATTGCAATCAAACACTGTCTGACACGTAATATTTATATATCTAACTAGCTGACCCAGCCACGCGTTGCTGGGGCACAGTAATTTTAAAAAAAAAATCTAAAATAAAGTAGCCTAAGTTACTCCTTATTACAGCAGTTACCTGCCAATAAAAGTCCCGTCAAAATCGGTCCAGCCATTGCAGAGATTAGCCGGAACAAACAAACAGACAGACAGACAAAAATTGTGAAAAAAGTTATTTTAGTGTATGTACCGTATATATGTTCAAAACAGACACTCCAATTTTATTTATATGTAGAAATATATAAAAATACCCGTGACTCGGGTACAAATACTCGAATTCATTACACGCACCTCTGGGCTCGAATATAGAACCGTTGGCATCGTTCGTTGAGAAAGGCAGGATCTCTACTATAAATATTTAATTACTGTCTTTAATTTGCCCACTCCACCCGTCTTATTCATTCTGGCTTTATGTCTAATTAATTTTGCCTTAATGCTATTCGACTCTGGAACATCCTGAATCTATCAGAAAAATTCCAAATAAATTCAACTTCTAAGGGCAAGTTCGAGCGTATCTCTTGGAAAGCTTATCAATACGCGGTATAATCAATATGAGTATGAGTCACTTTTCTTACTAGTGTATGTGTATGGTTTATGTATATTTATATTTAAAAAAGTATTGAATAGAAAAAATCTATTTTTCTCATGAATGAGGCGGGACTCGAACTCGCATTCTCTCGCTATCCAGGCGAGTGCCGGGAAACGAAAGGATATTGGTGAAAAAAATTAGCAATTTATTTCATTTATGTTTAGTATAACAGTTTTTGTTTTGCCAAATTCATGAATTCCGTTTTTCCTAAACGTTGACTGGTAGAAAACGCCTTTAGCATTAAGTTCGGCTACTGTACCAGCTGTGTATTGTGTTATAAGAAAGTTTTATAAATAAATGTTTTGCTTCATCGTGTTTGCAGGTTGCGGAACCAATCAAAAAATATTATTTGTTTTCTATATAAAATAAATAATACTGGATTTGACTTTAAAGAATCTGCCCTTGAGCCGAAAGAAAACTCGGCCCATGTCGAGAGGTATTCTGTGGTAATATTGGCTCGCCCAGCCCCTTAGTTTACAAAGTTTCTTTGGCAGAAATCCGACATGGCTTTTGTTAGCCGCGGCGTAGGCCGTTGTTGGAATGAACACGAAATATGCTTTGTGTTAAACTTTGCTTAATGGTACAAATTAATAAAAGTTGTTTAAGAATTTCTTTTTTTCGGAAACATTCTTGGTAAGAAATTTCGCAGGTAAAATAAAAGTTACGTGTTGGTTAACTCATTTTAATTTTAGTTGTACTATGTAGTTAGCCTGTAAATACACTGCTATGGCTATGATGCTACTGAATCACTTAGATTTATCAATTGTATATTGACTTATGTCGTACATATTCGCGATAGTGTCATAGCACTTCAGATGACTGCTATCTTCTGTTCGTACACTTAAAGTTAAAAGTAGTATGTATATTATTTATAGCTATACATGTATGTCAAACCACTTTTACCGGATAAAATATGCGTTTATTTTTGTTTTTATTTTAAATCCAGACGTTTCACTTTCTTTACAGGATCCGTGACCACAGGATGACAAAATAAAATTATGTTTATGAAAATAGATATTTTATTTTAATGTGTGATAGGCGTGGAAGTATACATCTGGGATATTATTTTAGCATAAACTTTGTTTTTATCATTTTATTTCTTTAACCATACTATTGTTTGTAGTTGTTAAGGAGAGTATAACTTTGTACTGTTAGGAACATTTTAAAAGAAAAAAGTAGTCTATCATCCGACGATTAGACATGTAGGTAAGATGTATTAACTTTCCGTATAACGCAAATAAAAGAATAGATAATTCTGGAATATTTCACTGCCACCCATCCCACATTCATGTATGTAATTTAATTTAATGTCAGTATTCTTACGGTTTGACGTTTAATAAGTTTAACTTTTTAAAATAACTGTATTTTCTTCTCCTCGAGTCGACATATTAAAAGAAGTGACAGGTTAATATCCCGCGGGAATTATTAAGATGCAAGCAGGAAAAAGGATGCCATGTCTGTGTGCATAAAAATGTCAGAGAGACTTTGTAGAGGATTATTAATCAAATAGGATTTATCCTGTATTACGGTTTGTCTATGGACGGCAGAACCGTGTAAAAAAAAAATCTTGCCAGTAACGATATGCTTTCAGAAGAAGAGTTTATGCAAAATCCATAAGCAGACAACAAGGAGACGTCCAAACTATTCTCACCAGATCAATGTCATTAACGAGCTTACCTGTTCCATCGAGTGAAATTTATATTTAAAAAGGGACCTTTATCGATCACACCAAGGGTAGACAATTAAGGAATGCGAGATGTATGAAGAATTTGATTAACAAACTGCTTTTTCTGTGAAAAGGAATAAGCTTCCCTTTAATTTTATATTCCCGTCTTCCTTGTCTTCCTTGTATCTCAAAATACTTTTAACGTTAATTTCATTGAACGCAAATGGTTTGAAGTCCACTGATAAAGTTACAGGTGCTTATAATTCCAACGCAAAAGGGCAAAGGAATTATAAACACTCTATTTTGTTCTTACTTTTGCGATAATCGTACAGTTATATAAAACATTTTTTACCGTATAAACGGCGACTTTATTATAATTTTTTATATTTAATCCCAACGACAAAAAATGTTTCGACACCTTTACAAAAGCTTTAGTCATTTTGTGATCACTGTTCCTGTAAAGGAGTAAAAAACGTCTAAAAAATATAAAAAAGGGAGGAAGAATTAAGTAAATTACATTGTCACAGTGTTTGGCCGCTATGAACTCCGGAACTACTCAACCGATTGTATTGTTTTTATTTTCATTTTGCTGGATTGTTCCCACTTAGGGCATATGATATATGATATATATCATTTTGATATATAATCTACACTAATATTATAAAGAGGAAAGATTTATATTTTTGTATGTTTGCAATGAATAAACTCAAAAACTACTAAGCCGATTTCAAAAATTCTTTCACCATTGGAAAGCTACATTCACGCTGAGTAACATAGGCTATATTTAATGCTAGAAAAAATTTAAAGAATTCTGTCCACCTGTGCGAAGCCGTAACGGGCCGCTATTCAAAATATTTTTATTAAAATGTCTATATATATACTAAGTACATAATTGAATTTCATTGTCCCTTCTTGCATTGTGTGTTACTCTTCTTATAACTGTCTTGTTTTTAAACGGAAATGTCCTGATGTTTCCATCTTTTAATACTTGTTTTGAAATTAGTACTATTTTCGTCCCAATGAAACGTTCTGGGATCTAATTGTTAAGGACGGCTGTAAATGATAATGAATATTAATGTAAATGAAATTGGAACAGCCTGATTCAATCTGGAACTATATTTTATCAAACAACCTGTGAACAATCACAGTCGAGATCGTATTATGTTTCTTTACAAGAACAGCGGTCGACTGCGTTAGTGTTACTTGCGAACTTCCAAGTGTATAAGATACGATGTTCGAAAATATCCGATGAATATAATGAATAGCGAAATATCCGATACTTATGAACTATTACTACTACTAATAGTTATTAAGTTGTTAAAAAAACCCTTATGAGCTAAGCCTACTTAAGTCTGTTCATTCTAACTTGTCCTATATGGTAAACAATCTTGGCACAACTTTTTAACGAAATCGCCCATTTAAAAATAAAATAATAACAAAATCAATAATCTATTACAATAAATCGTTATTATAGACTGAAACCTATTGAATCTAGTTATCAGTTGATTTTTAATGCTGCATGTTTAATAAAAAGGAGTGCTAAGATTGTTTACCAAATAGGACAAGTTAGGACGAACAGACTTTACAGTATTTATGATTATTTGAAGGACAAAATGGCGTCGAGTTAATGGCCTTTGCTTTAAGAACTACTACACCTCTAATTAACGTTTTGTAAAGTTATTTTTTAATACATTTTTACAAGCGTTTAAATAGTTTCGTTAATTAAAAAAAAATTCTGTTACACATTATAGGGAGAAAAAATTAGTCTTCCGTCGTAGGACTTACGAAACTTATTTTTAATAAATGCATTGTAAATACTCATATTGAATAAAAAGCATTTTATCTTTTATCTTACCTTTTACGATACATATGTACCTAATGCAAGCAATTCTTGAAAATACTTTGTAAAAAATTCAATTGAAAGTATTAAAATTTGGGTTTTTATTTAATAAGTTTAAATTGGAATGGAATTTGAACGGAAGATTTTTTTTTTATTTAAAGGTAAAGTGAGGATGCAAACTTTGAGTTCCGTCAATCCAATCTATTCGAAGAAACAAAAATATAGTGCGTTTTAAGGTACCACTGGGGCCATTCATCGTCAGCGTTTCATATTAGAGTAAAAACGAAACTTTGTGTATTTGTGAAATTAATAATTGATATACATTATATCATTTATATATATATACAAGTATAAACATAATAATCGTGATATACATGAAGAAACCCTGTGAAATACGCACATAAACGAGCTTCTATTAATATAGCTTCTATATCTTGTATTATACGAATCAAAAACAAACATATAACCTATATACATATAACCTTATGTTAAATTTGTTAACAATAATATTTCTACGAAAACAGTAGCACAACTGTGATCATGATCATATTAAAATAACAAATTTCATTACCATAAATGTATTTTATCATTGTTGTACCATCTAACCTTCTGTATCATACTAACAGCACCGTGAAATAAATATTGGGGCATAGTTTTGAAATTCTCCAAGAAAGTGCGAAAACAAATTCGAGAGTAGCCAAGAGAAACGCCGTAACCGCACCCAACCACGATCGGCTCTTCAGGCCGAATGTTTTTGTCTGTACAATATAAGTTGGCCCAGCCAAGAGAGTTGGCAACGTCGCGCGCCATGGTATAAATAGGGAGGTGGTATGTAACTGCCAAGATAATCTTTGGAGTGACAGAAGGGTTTTCATTTTTACATTAATGTGCTTTAGGTAATGCTGAATCGAGCGACTTTATTCAATGACGTCGAGATAAGGTTCATAAGATAGCTGTTCATTGGAACAAATTTGTCAGAAAAAAGATTTGAAGTTATCTCACAATTTTATATATAACTTTTGGTAATGTAATTGATCATAAAAGAGCTTTTGAAATTAAATTTCAAAATCTCTTTTATGATACACAAAGTTTAAAAAAATCACAATCAGGCAAATGAATTTTCCAGTTCGCCTATAGGTATACAAAGAAATCTACGATTTCCGAAAAAAACTACAACAATAGACCTATTACAAAATGTTAATGTATTATTATAATGTACCTGCATGGTTAGATTTGAAGGTTGACCTATTTTGCACGTCGCGGCTGTACCCTTGTGACGCCATATCCCTTTGCCTCCTCGGGAGCGCATTCTTTATTTAAAAAAAAGGTATGAGAGTAAACTGTAAATTCACGTTACTTATTTTCATCCTATAGTGTCAAGTAATAACTTACGTATAAGTGTGTATTGAACTGTATCTGTTGGTTGGATTTTAAGATGAAAATAGATTTGATAGTTTCGTATAGGATGTTATACTGTTGACTCTACATAATAAGAATATCACAACAAACTTGCCATAAAGTGCCATTGAAAATAACATTAACTGTTAACTGAAACAAGTAAGGTGATTGTAGGTATAACTTACTGAAACCCAATTGGGTCACTTCAAAGCAATTTATTTTTCATAGGCGATAGGTACTTTTTAAAGTTATGACTTCATGTTAACCAAAAATTAAAGTCACGTAAAGATTATTTTGTACAGTCAACAGCACATCAACCTATCCAAAAATGACAAAGGTGAATTGTTAATTTACTAAATAAATATTGTTTTGTATGTCATAACTCTTTTATGAAACCATTGGTTACAATATAATGTAATATAATATGTATAAACAATAAGGAAATAAACGGTGTATTAAAATTTCATTTTAATATTAACTAATATAACGGTGGTATTTTAGGGGTATACTTAATATCCTCATTCATATTAAAGCTGACAACCTTCTGAATTATGCATCATTTCCTTGCTCTCATACATCGTTTAATTTTTTAAAGACTGATTAATAGCATTTGCAACGGAGTATTGCTTCTTTAGTGCAAAAGTAACGTTATTAACCGACTTCATTTTAATGAACCAATATTTTATAAATGGTTTACTACTTGAAAAGAAAAATATGTTCTTCAAAATATCTTGACGATTTTTTTGTATCGGGGTTCCTTTATATTTTGTAATTCTGCTGTTTTGTTCGTACATGTAGGTAGTTACAGTAAGGCTGTAAAAGTAGTGTGTGTAAATGGAACCATTTCTGTTCTGATATTTATCATTTTTCTGGAAACTAAAACCTTGATTGTGCTTTAGCAGGTTTGTAGGTCGAATTTTATGTATCTTAAAAGATACTTACCTACATACTTAGGTATATTTATGTCACGTAAAACATACATAAAACCAAAACACGACTGTTGCGGGCTTGCGGTTGTTTTAATGACAAAACCTTTTTAAAAGTGCTTGCGAGTGAGGCAAAGGAAAGGAAACTATGTGCCTTTCATGACACGCAGCCGGCCGGGCGCGTGTTCTGCGGATCGATAGCGCGACGTTGCCGCTCCGCTCCGCCGCCGAGTTAGGCGAGATGGCGGCGGCGGCGGCGGTCACTGTTGGCGTCCATGTTTATTTTTATTGTTGCGATCAGTTATTATGAGGGAATAATGACACCTGCCGAGTGCCGGTCGCTCCATTTGTTTGTGAGCACATTGTTGCAATTGAACGTGCAGTTTATAATAGTACAAAAGGACCTACTAACCAAGAACCATGTTAAAATAAACCTAGGAAATAGACACATTGATAAGACTCTATAGTTGTCTCTTGTAACAAGAGACAAATTAGCTATGGCTGCTATCAACAAGAGTCTTGTTGATAGCAGCCATAGCCAATGGCTGTTTTATACCTTTCAGAAATTTCTTTTCTCACAAAGATAAAATGATGAATGCTGATGAGATCTCACTTACGAGTTATAAAGATCAATAGACGGTGAACGTATAATGAAATAACCCTTTCCCTAGGTAAAGGTGTGGGTCTATACTTCTTGAGAAAGCGTGAAATACCTTCGGCAGGTTTATTTAAATTGCCTATTTTCACAAACACTTGGTGGTTAATAATCCACACACTAATTACGTACGCTAATATTCGCCATAAGAAAACCAAAACCACTAAAGTGACGTTTCCCGTTACCCCGCCAAAAGTCCGGCGCCAACACATTAAGCATGGCCAACAGATTATATATATCACTGTCTTGTATGACATAAATCACAGTCTGCCGTGTCAGTCGCTGTTGTCTCTTATTTCAAAATCCGATTTCTAGTTTGTAAACAAAAGCTAACAAATAGGGTATTTGACAGATTTTCGTAAGGTACATCAAAATGTTCTAAAGTCGCTAGAGATACGCTTGAAAAATCTTATATTTAGAGCCATTTTAATAACAAAAAGATAGTTTCAATAATTACATTTTGTATTTCCCGCTGAAACGCTAGGTCACGTGACAAATCAAGGGGGTGACGTCACGATGTAATAGTCTTTATGTAAACAATACGTGAGAGATTAGTTTTTCGTCCATGATTCTTTAAAAAATGGCTTCAAAGTCCTATAGAATATGTGCCGTTCCTTTGTGTGAAAATACGAGTATCAAAAACCCTTCTAAATTATTTATCCACGTGCCACAATCTCAAAATCTTCGTGTAAAGTGGCTGCAGTTAACACGACGTGATCCGACAAGTGTATCACCCAAATCTTCAATTTATTTTTGCGAGGATCATTTTGATGTAAGTAGTATTACTTGAATATATCTATAAATATTGATAATTTACGTTTGATAAAACTGTAGCTACTTAAACTAGTAAAATTTTGAGGTTAAAGCAAAGTTGTTTATTTATATTAGACAATGACATGACAAGACATTATTTATTACATCGTGACGTCACGTACTCTGATTGGTCGTTGAGACGTTTCGTCTAAATGATGCACAGATTCAAAAACTCTAATTTTTATTTAGAAAAATAAAATATTTAATATTTTTTATTTGTAATTTAAGTCAAATATTATTAATTAGGACCTTAAATTCTATAGTGTTCAATAAAATACTTATTTATTTGTTAACTATGTCAAATACCCTATTATCCAGCATCAAATTGAGAATAAAACGCAGCTCCAGTAACAAAGTTAGTTTAAAGAGGTCACAGTGGAAATACTTACATTGCACAAACTTTCAATCCGTGAACACAGATTATCGTGAAGTATTTTATTAGTTACCTAGTATCTAATATACTTACATTAACTATCTGCCTGTTACTTTTGCATTGTCGTAGGCGAGTGGAAACGAAACATAAATTACAATCAAATTGAATTTTAAATAAATAATGTCTGATAAACCCCACCAATACTGTAGCTCTAAATTAAGAGGCGTTTGTTGCATAGTATGGATACTAAATATCAAATAGAATAACTTAAATTATTATAATAGAAAAATACTAGAAAAAATCGACTCGGGTCACAAGTGAATCGCAGGCGGGAATCGAACCCGCAACCTTTGGAAAAAGGTTCCAAAGGTTGCGGGTTATCTTATAAGATCGCATTGAAAATGCATAAAATATATAAAAATTATAAAAATAGAATAACTACATTAAATTATATAAAGAACCATGAGTCTATGAACAAATGCTAATAAAACAAAGAATAATTAGAAAAATAAATACAGTGCAACAAAAATAAAGGAATTCACAATTAATGATAGTTTTTTCGTTCTAAATATTTAATGTTCACTATGTTTCACATTCCATAAATAAAAAAAAACATACTAAGTTTAGGTAAATATAAAGCCTGACCAGAAATATAAAAAACCTGTCAGGAGGTCGCTTTCGTGTTTTAACTGTCAATCTTCTATCAAATTGTATGACGAAAATTAGTTCTTAAAAATTCCGCAATATGGAAAGGTTTTTTATTTTTCTGGCCAGGCTTTAAATAATTAAACACAATCTTAATGTAAGTTGAGGTTACAGAAATAAAGATAACTGTTAATTATACGATAAATCTTTTGAAAATTACGCATGTACAGATTTTTTCTTTTATTTAGGTAAATATTTTTATGCAATAGTATAAAGTATATTTATGAAAAATAAAGTAGGATACGTTATAATAAAGTATGGGCTGTGTGTGTATATAAATAAAAATTAAAAATTGTAAAAGAAACCTAAAATGATTTATAAATTTTTGATTTTTAAAACGATACCCTCGATAATACGTCAATTTTCATTTTTATTTTTCATTATATGGCGTCTTATTGCCGCCATATTGAATTTTGATAACTGTCATGTCTTTGGTGACACTCGGAAGATTAAGACAAATCGATTGACTAGAGAATAATTAAAATCGACCCACGCGTTTGGTCTCTAGAGTGCCACATAGGAACAAACACAGACTGATAAACATTTTGCCCTCCTTTGCGTCCCGCAGTCGGGTAAAAAACGGAGAAGGATTAGTTCTACACTTCCATAAACACTTAATTAAACCATCATTTTACGGATATTGGCGCATACTTTACATTTAATCCTGACGTTTCGACTCCATTACAGGAGCCTTGATCACAATTTTATCAGGTACGTTCCTAACTGTTAAATCTATAATCTAGGAACACAAATTTGTTGACTGTGAGTTTGTCTGTTCGCTCTTTTTCCATTGTATCAATTAACGTTAACATAGCAACGCGTTACCGTAGCAATGCGTTACCGGGTCAGCTAGTTTATAATCAAAGAACACAAATTTGTTGTGTGTTTGTCTGTCCGCTCTTTTCCCATTGTATACGCGTTACCATAGCAACGCGTTAACGGTTCAGCTAGTTTTTTAATAATTTTGATTACTTTTTTAAAAAGTTGTCGTATTTAAAAGGGAGAAGGTGCCATAAATATTACACATGGCGCGGGATCAGTGCGATTAGTGTATGCTACGATAATTGTTTCCTTTCCTTTGCCTCACTGACTACTGACCAATGGCTTAATTTCTTCCGAAGCACTAAGGAACTTGAGATAAGAAATTTTAGCAACCCATCCATTAACCAGCTGTTTTAAAAGTTGTTTAGCCTCCGACATCGAGCTCGGAGCTGTATATTGTTATTTACTTTTCACAAAAACCGAAACAACGTGTAGATAAAAATGTCTGTCAAAACTTGAACCCAAAGGCATCACTGGAAGTAAAGATTATGCTAGCACAGAATACATAAATAGATAGTGGTACTAGCAATCTTGCTGTTTACAGATGTGTTCTCTTAAAATCGATTGTTTATCGATAGTATCCATAACAATCGAGTGGCCCCAAATCACGCATACTATCGATAGTTTGATCTATATTCATGATACAACTGATAGCATCGATATTATTGATGCATTTCTTGATACAATCGATATTGTGAGAATATCGATAGCGTTATCGATCGTATGAGTGATTTTGGGTGTGAACTATCGATTGTTCGACGGTCTACTTTTTCTGCAACACTAATGCACAGTTAGCGTGTAATACTTGGGTGCGGTCATCATATTCAAATAATTAGGTTTCAGCGTTCAACAATATTAGAACGAATAGTTTTCAAATTGACGACGACATTTCATATTTGTAAGTAATTTGTCATATCAAGCATTCCCACACGCGATCGACTTTTGACCAATTTATTCGTCGACTTTTATCATCATCATCAGTCTATTTGTCTATTGCTAGGTCAATGACCTTTACTAAACATCGTAATGTGGCATAAATCCATAATACACTATGTGGACCGAATGCATATGGAGTGTATGCAGCCGGGACTAAAGACATAAAGTATCTTTCGAAGTACGAAGGTACTAGAGATTTTTTTCGACCACCTATCTAATGACCGGCCTTTGCTAACGTTGCTTAACTTTCTAAATCATAGGGGACGCACTAACCGCTATGCCCTCGAGCTCTTCTATCCATCGTCCATCATTAACTCGATGCCCCCAAGCAAAAACTCGATAATCCAAAAATGCAAATTTTACAGGAGAATATATTTACTGTTTTGTACTCGGATATATTTTTTAAAGCAATTAGGTAGGCGCTGATGGTAAGTGACGATGCGATCTAGAATATGACGCGCTAGCCTAGAAGATATCCATTCACTTGTGACTTGAAGACCCCTAAATTGTATTTGTCAAGAAAGACATTCAGGCAAAGAGTAAAGTTGTATTAGGATTTACTCAAACTCAAACCATAACGGGGTTTATTTTACGACATTAATCCGTTAAACGCGACGTACCAAAACAAAACATGAAATAATTTTGTAATATACATATATGTATGTTGTTATATCTTCATAAATTTCATTATAAAAGACAAAATCAAATATGTATTCTAGTTTCCAAATTCCGAATTTGTCAAAACAGTAAAAAGGTCTATAAAAGCATTTTGCCGATTTTTTGTTTGTTTATCACAAAATCGGTGAAAAAAATGTGTGATTGAAATACTATAAGAAAATATTTAGATTTTAGGGGCAGTAAAACTGATTATTTAAGATCGGAGTAGGTTGACTGATTTAGCGTCAATGACTTCAAGCGCAAAATAGGTTAATATGGACACAGATATGGACGCCTCCTAGTTTCTGGAAATTTAAAATTACTAGGTTTACTCTGAAATTTCAAAATTGTCACATGGTAAAGTCATGTGTAAGTACTAATTTTAGTTATTATTAAAATGTCTTTTGAATATGACTGGTGCTTTTTTTATTTGATACGTTTTTGTCGTGACGTATTTTCCCGCAATAAAAGAACGTAAAAACCTTCAGTTTGTCACATAACAACTCACAAAAGTTTCAAGTAAGTCTAATGAATATAAACGGAACACATAGGGAACGAACAAAACAAATCAAATTAAAAGGATTTGCTATGGTTTCCTTCTGATTTAAACCTTATTTATTATTAAATCACAATGTAACGTTTATAATATTTACTTTTATCCTGTAAATACAGGAACTTGCCGGAAAGGCATGGCCGATCTCTGGTAATTAAATAAGAGTAATTTAATTAATTCATAAGATTTAATAGTTATGGCGTACTATTCGCTTGTTGAAATTGTAAAATAATTAAAATTGGCACGTCAGCTCAGTAGGCTGAACGTATGACCTAAACAAGATTACTTTATTATTATCATGATATGAGTTAATGTAAAAATGAGCTTAGTCTTGTTATAATATGTGTTCATTGTAAATAAATGATGATTTGATTTTAAAAAATGATCTTAAAGTCGGTCGTGTGCGGAACGCTTAACAAGTAGTTGTCACTTTGAGGATACTTTATCTCCTCTGAGGCCAAAGTGTAAGTTTTTATTTAAACGTTACTATGTTTGAGTCAATATTTGCACGACAGACCTCAATGTTATAAAATAAAGAGTTATTTAAAATCTTAACTCAAACGCAAACGCGTTTGCATATTTGCCAAGGTACGCTTAACCCTCAGATATTTTTTTAGAATCTGAATGTTTCTTTTTTACATGTTCGCTGGACGACGGCGACGGTTTGGTGCAACGGTAGCGATGCTGCCTTTCGTACCCACGGTCCTGGATTCGAGTCCCGAAAGGGATAGATGTTTGTGTGATAAATACGAGTAATGGTACCCTAGTCATGTATATTTATTTATTTCTATAAATATTAAATAATGTACCCTATATGTATGTCTATCCATTACTCTAGTATCCATTACTTACAGTGCTTACTTTGGACTAGGCTAATTGGTGTGAATGTAACAAATATTAATATTATTATATGAACATCTCACATCTGACTGTAACCTGTAACGTTGAATGTGTGTGCGTCGCCCTCCCTTCACCCACACCACAGAAAGTTCGCCACACAACAATTTGCATTTGATAAATGACAGGCGTTTTATACAGCACAAAGTAAACGTGTTTCCATGGTTATTAATTATATTATTATAGTATGGAAATAACAATGCGTTGAAAGCTATTCAAAGGGGTTTTTTAAATAATGTAAGGACATTTCGTTTGAGTAAAAAAATAAATGAAATTGATGAAACTGTGTTATATTATAATAACGGTCGTCTCTTACATTTTTTAATTATATTCATTAAGGAATATAAACAAGGCATACTTCCCTAATAGACGACTGTTTGGTGCAATAGTAATGATTCTGCTTTTCAATACGACTGTCCTGGATTGGAGTCTCGAACGGCCACATGTTCGTATGCAGAATACGAGCATTTGTACCTATTTTGGATTTTAACCTATTTGTGTGGATATTTCTGTGAATATTACTTATTTACATATTTTTGCTGTATAACAGTTAACCGCGTGATAAAATCAAATAGACGCTGGCCAAGTCGCGGGCAACAGCTAGTATACCTATATGTTTGTAAAAATTAAAGGTAATAATAATAATGCAATTCAATTAAATTACAAATAATATGTTCATTATTATATTCTTAAATAAAGACCGTAACTCTATAAGGTATTTAAAATCTTAACTCTAAAATGATAGTTAACATATTTTTAAAGTCTTGAGTGTAAGTTTTTAAACGTGCTAGGGTTTGCATTAATATTTGTATTATAGACTTTATAACTATCAATATTAAGTCTCAATTTAAAATCTTTATACAAACGCAATTGTAACGTTTGTGCATTTATTTTATTTCTTCTGTTACAAAGACAGATAGGTTATTAATTCAGCAGTTAATCTATAAATATTGCCCTCAATAGCCTAGGTAGGGCAATAAAGCTAGAAGCATTATTTTTACCAATAGCTCAACAGACCTAATGCAATTAGCTAATTACTTTGCATTTATAACTATAATAATTAAAGAAATTATTACGAGAAAAGATACAACTAACTCAGGTGACAGGCAGGTGTCCCTCTTGACACCTGACAAATTATTTTATTGTAGTAATAAGTTGTTTAGCAATAAATCTAGCAGTTAATTTTTTAATAACAAAAATTATAATATTTCTCTCATTCGAATCAATTAGCCTAGCCCAAGGTGAGCTCTGTAAAGATTGTATTAACGGAGAGACATACATATTTGATACATAAATAGGTAATATTCATAGAAATATTTAAAAAGATATAATTGCTCGTATTTATCATACAAACGTGCCCCTTTTGGGACTCGAACCCGGGAACGACGACGCACCGACGGATCCTGGCTTCGAATCCCAGAAGTGGCAAATGTGTTTATTTAAATTCCTATTAATATTACTTATATAAGTATAATATAATTATGTATGTCTATCCGTCAACCTAGTATCCATAACAAAAACCTTACAGTGGTTACTCTGGGCTAGGCTAATTGGTGTGTATGTTATAAAAAATATTATCAAAAACTTTATTGATAAGATTGCACTAAAACAGTGATCTGCAAAAATGTAATAAAATTTTGGGTCAGTTTGATTTTGCCGTGTTATTAAAAGCCCTATAACCGCAGAGAGATTTTTATTCGAGGCACCGAATTATACACCATTGTACACGATAGCATCCCAACCTGCCAGGTACATGGACAATCTTTAATAAAATAAGAATTAGGATACTAATCTCAATAGCCTCGCATAGTATTTTTGGGAACAAAACTTTGTTCTCTCACAAGGATTTGTATACAAAATGACAACTCACACAAAAAAGGCTTATATCGTTTTGAGTTTTTTAGTTATACTGTTAAGGGACAGGACCTTTCCTATGGAAGAGGGTGACACTTAGGGCATCATAATCCACCGCGTGGATGAGTGTGGTAGATTTTCACAGAATAACATAGTATAGTTAATTTAGAGGACTAACTTACAGGTGGGTGTATTTATAAAATCCAATGCGGTGTTTAACTACACTTAAAATAAAGTAAAACTATTGTGAGCACACCATTAAACAGTTTTTATTTATTTTAAAATTTTCACAATTTATTTTAAAACTATAGCGGCCGCCCGCGTCTTCGTCCGCGTGGAACATTGCAACATTACTTTATATTTCTAAAACAAAATAATTTTTCTATAATAAAAGTAGCCTAAGTTACTCCTTATTACATCAGCTAAAAAAAGTCCCGTCACGATGCGTCCAGCCATTTCAGAGATTGGCCGGAACGAACAGACAGACAGACAGACAGAAATTGTAAAAAATGTTATTTTGGTTTATGTACCCATCGTATATATTTTCATATGCATGTAGTAAAAAACGGTTATTTCAATATTACAAACAGACACTCCAACTTTATTTATATGTATAGATATAAATGATTTTTAAAAGAATTCAATAATAAAATAATTAAAATTTCATGTTCCTCCACATGATTGAAAACGCAAACGAATTGGCTGAATCTGGTGTGACGTCACTTGCTTGTTTACAGGAAATGTCACTCTAAATTTTACGTATTACGATTTGACAGCTAAAAGTTTGTTTACAAGGTGTCTTCATGACATCAAGTAACATGCATAATGGTAACTTTGGTGTTTTGGCTTTTTGCGGCCCGTCCTGGCTTCGCACGGGTGGACAAAATTCTTAAAAAAAATTCTAGCATTAAATATAGCCTATGTTACTCAGCGTGAATGTAGCTTTCCAATGGTGAAAAATTTTTTGAATTTGGCTCTGTAGTTTTTGAGTTTATTCATTGCAAACAAACAAAAATACAAATCTTTCCTCTTTATAATATTAGTGTAGATAAAGAATTAATCAACTGGCAAATGTTTTATGCTACAACGAACAATTTTAGATATTTTCGTAAAAATGTCAAATACCATATTGTGCCAGACAATGTGTATGTTGACAGCGCCTACCTTCTTCTTTCTGCGCTAAAGAACCATGTTGACGGCCTCTTAGTGCAACGGTAGGGCTCCTACCTTCTAGACCGGCAGCTGCATTGCATTTGGCCCTCAGGCGTGCGGAGTGTTCAGGGCGTCACGGTTCACCCCGTTGCTCCGTCCCTCACGGAGCATAGGCGAGGTCCGCCCACGAGCGCGGAACCACACTGGTCCGGGTCGCGGCCGAGTCCGGCAAGGGACCACGCGACTCGCACCACTGTGTATTGGGACGCCGCAGTTTTTAGTGGGTAGGCCTCCAAGCCTTTACCGGGCACGCGGCCGGGTAGGGGCATGAACCTAATGCCATTTCCTGCGTAAACAAAATAAAAAGAAAAAGAAAAGGGCTCCTACCTTCTACGCTAAAGATCCCGAGTTCGAATCCCGGTAAGAGCATGTTTGTATGATAAACATAAGCATTTGTTCCTGAGTCATGGTAAATATATACTTATATATGTATGACGGCCGTTTGGTGAAATTAATTTCACACTAACGGTCGTGTGTTCGAGTTCCGGAAAGGGCAGATGTTTGATGAATACGAGCATTTGTACCTGAGTCATGGATATTCATACATACCTATATATTTGTTTGAATATTACATATCTATGTGTACTATAATATGTATGTCTATCCGTTACCCCAGTATCCATAACACAAGTCTAACAGCGCTTACTTTGGGCTAGGCTTATTGGTGTGAATGTAACAAATATTATTATTATTCTACACGTTATTAAGTAACCATGATAACATAAATAAATTCTGTTATTTATGTGAGTTATTTTTTTATATTTCACTACCGGCCCGTCCCGGCTTCGCACGGGTGGACAAAAATTTTTAATTTTTTTCTATTGTTAAATATTTTTCCGTTAGCGCCATCTAGTGTCCGGTAGACGAACAACTTGCGGTTAACGCGTTGCTATGGTAACGTTATTGATACAATGGAAAAAGAGCAGGAAGAAGAGCGGACAGACAAACACACAAACAACTGTGATCTTAGATTATAGACTAGCGGCCCGTCCCGGCTTCGCACGGGTGGACAAAATTCTTTATTTTTTTTCTATTATTAAATATTTTTCCGTTAGCGCCATCTAGCGTCCGGTAGACAAACTACTTGCGGTTAACGCGTTGCTATGGTAACGTTATTGATACAATGGATAAAAGCGGACAGACAAATACACAAACCAGTGTGATCTTATATTATATTTTACGGTTTAACGATAGGTTGACTAGCTGTTAAGGATATCCGTGACCTGCGACCTGCTAAATTCAGTAAAGTTCCTTTCTTACACTTTCTTCAATGAAAAGTGGCTGACATTGGTTTAAACAACACAAATTGGAAATTTATTTTAAAACTAAAAGAGAATTAATATTGTTAAGAATGAATCCGTTTATTCAGAGCAAAGTTCTGAAATAATCTTCTTGGCAGATTATGTACTTAGCTACTTAATCCACTTCGCTTCGAATACAAAGAAGCAAAGTGGCAGTGGAAGAAAGAAGCGAGTATTTAAAACCTTAACTTTATTGTATTAAATACTATATTTATGAAATAAAAAGCTGTTTTATTTGTAATACCTAATAATATTTATTTACATTAAACTTATCTACTTAACGTACTAATAGTAATAGTACAGGCAACAACACATCAACCTTCCGATAAGTAATTAATATTATGGTTTAAAACCAACATAAAATTGAATACAATATTTTACGGGGTTTTGTAGGTTAATCAGCTGTCGTCTGTACGACATTAGGCACTTCTAACAGAAAACCAAACGAAGAGTGAAAAATATAAGAAACTATGTTTATATGTTCCTCCAATCACATTACCCCACTAGAAATAAATGTATTTAAATCATACGATATATTTATGTAATACAGATAACAGTTAACTCTTTTTTTAAACAGTTGCTTTCTAGTTGTAGTCCTTAATAAGTTTTATTTAGATAAATTCATAAATTGATACAATTTTTTTTATAATACAGACCTGCCCTATTTGTAAGAAAATCTTCACAATTCGATGTAAAATAGGCTATCAATTAGAAACACAACACATGGCTATAAGTAGTCGAAACTAGTTTAACAAAGAGTTTAAAAGTTGTTTTAGTTGTTATATGCTTTAAAATGACTTGGTGCCATAGACACTGTGCTTAGTACAGAATACCGTTCATTTGATTATGAACTGTTTTGATTGCCTATATATATGTTCTATTAATCAGCGCCATCTATAAACAAACAAAAAAGTTATTGCCTAGAAGAACGACTTAAAATGTTAAATAGGTACGTGGGGTATAGGTATATTCCACAGGAGTCCTATATTGGGAATTTATAATAAACTTTGTTATATAAGAAAAATCAGTTTGTGACAGTAGTGTTCCTGACTGGGGTTGGCCTCGTGATGTAATTGGAGGGGTTATCGTGCGGGGGGCGTTGCAGGCGCCCTGGGGGCGGCGGGGGCGGAGGCCTGGTCTGCTGTATGGGGACCCGGGTCGGCTGCGCCACTATGTCCTGGCGGGGCGCCATCGCTGGAACAGAAATCGGTCATCTGTTTTAAATTGATGTTTAAAAAGCTATTTACTACCGGTCCCGTTTAGTTGTTTATGACGAACGGGAAAATAATGCTTTTTTTTATTCGATTATTCACTCGATAACTGACAGTCACAAAAAAAAAATGCTTATATTACTTAGCTTACATATGCGGTAAGAGATATATATGGATGTTAATAATTACATATTACTGAATATTATAATAATATAGTTACGACATATTTTAAATTAGAGCAATTTCAAGATTTACATAGTAACAAAAATTTAGTTTATTTATATTTATAATAATCAGAACGGTTTTATTATTTGACATTTGTAAAATATCCATTGCGACCTTACAAAGCAAAATGTCATAATTACTTTTGAAATAGTCAATAACGAATATTTAATTATTGTAAAACATTTAAAGGAACGATGCTCGCTGTTATGGAATCGACATGCAACTGCGTCTTATTATTACGGTTACATATGTGAAAATATGTTAGTTTGTATAAAAGAATCTAAAGATATCTGTCTGACTCAGTAACATACATTTTGACTACAGTTTGGTGCACGGTAGTGACGCCTTAAGCACCGACGTTCCCGGTTCGAGTCCCGGAAGGGGCAGATGTTTGTGTGATGAATGCCAGCATTTGTACCCAAGTCATGGGTATTTTTAAAAATATTAATTATCCATATATCATATGTATGTATGTCTATTCGCTAACCTAGTATCTGTGACACAAGCCTTACAGTCCTACTTACTTTGTGCTGGGCATTAGCCGAGCCACCACCAATTATGGTGTGATTGTAAGAAATATTTGTAATTGTAATTATTAAAGGGGAATGGCGAATTCTTCTAATACTTCTTCTTCTAATTTAAAAATAAACAGCGTGTCAAAATCAGGCTTTGCAAAAATTTAAATATTTCCCTGGTTTTAATAATATTAAGAAGTAACTAATCTGTCCGGCCATTTTACAAAAACAAAACGCTTTTTTATTTTGACAGTGTGTTTTGATGTTTTGTGTAATATTGACATTGTGTTGCCTGTGATGTATCCGTAGAATATTTTTTGTAATGATAATTGTGATTATTATATTACATCAATTAACCTAATACAATGACTATTAACAAATTCAATTAAGAGGCAAAGCAATCAAGCAAGCGATTCAGTTAAGTAAATAGTTATGAAGCCAGAACAAAAGTGCCTAACTATCGAATTTACGTTAAGCTATTTTGAAGTTAGATTTCAAAATCAACTTATTATCCGCAACTTAAAGGTATGTAAATGACGACGTAACGACCGTTTGGTGCAACGGTAGCGATCCTACCTTTCGCATCGACGGTCCTGGGTTCAAAACCTGGAAGGGGCAGATGTTTGTGTGATGAATGATGAAGCCAGCATTTGTATCTGAGTCATGGGAATTTATATATATTTCTCTTAATATCCATGTATCACATAGGTATAAAGTATGAGCAAGGGTAATTGTAGTGACAGTGCATTAGCTACTTTGGGTCAGTGACTTGCTGTGGCACTTGACATCTCGAAGGCTTTTGACAGGGTCTAGCACGCAAGTCCGCTGCGCAAGCTTCCTGAGTGTGGTAACCCCGCTGACTTTTGTAGTTGGATAAGTGATTTCTGACCTGACTGAACGGTTGATCAGAGTAGTTATTGATAGCTGCTCCTCTGACTCAGTGGCTATTGATGAGGGAGTTCCTCAGGGGTTGTGCTTTCTGCGACGCTTTTTCTCCTGCACATCAATGACCTGTTAATACCAGGAATTGTTGGGTATGTAGACAACAGTACTGTCGTAGAGTTACCCTAGAAGCCTTATGCTTACTTTGGGCTAGGCTAATTGGTGTGAATGTAAGAAATATTATTATTATTAATATACATATATAATTATTATAACATCTGACCACTACATATTTTATTAAGCTTTATAGGCGCATTAAAATATATTCACATAATGAATTGTAAGCCTTTATGCATTTCTGAAAATACGCAGGCTTAAGCTATGTTCCCTTATAGTTAGTTATTTCATTTTATGTATATTGTTGGCCATTTACGAATTAATCCTTAACAGAATTGGTCCTGTAGGTATTGAATTAGTGATTCTCAGAATAAACCATTTCCAGGCTGCTATTTCGCAAATTGGAAATTATTCAAATAGATGATAATGGATAATTTAGGTAACGAATTACTGTACTATTTGAATACATTTTTAATTTAATTTTATAAATGAGTAAGTTGATCATTTCACAAAATAGGTCGTGGAACATTGTGAAACTCACAAAGTCTTATAAGTACATTTGAGGGGAAATAATTACAGAAATGATTGCTTTTCTCTTGTTGAATCTAAGGTTAATTTGTTTCTTATTAACATTAAAAGGAGGCACAATATTCTTGCTAGCAGATTTCGATATTATTATGATTCCTTTAGGTATACCTAAAAGTATTAAGGTTCATTCCTCTCAGCCATAAACAATAAAATAATAGAAACAACGAACTAGAAGATAAGATAATAGATAGATAAGCTTTGTCTTTAAAAACAATTACGACAGAATTTCTGGAAATTATAATAATAATATTAATATTTCCCATAATCACACCAGTTAGCCTAGCCCAAAGTAAGCACCTTAAGGCTTGTGTTATGGATACTAGGGTAACTGATAGACATACTCATACGATACATAGATATATAATATTCATAGAAATATATATAAATATCCATGACCCAGGTAGAAAAGATAGTATCTATCACACAAACATCTGCCCTTTGCGGGACTCGAACCCAGTATCGTCGGCGCGAAAGGTAGGATCGCTACGTTGCACCAAATGGTCGTCAAATTATGACCCATGTCAATAATTCTTTGAGTTTAGCATAAATTTTGGTTTGCTTACCTTATCACAGTTGTATTAAATTTTCGTCGTTTCTCTGAAATATGGCAATAATATTCTCTCAACAGTATTATTAATCTGTTATTTCAATCGAATTAGTTTAATATTATTATGACCACCAGCACTATGATGTTGAAGTAAGCGAAATATTTTGCGATGGAGTATTTTCATATCTAATTTGATAAGATAAGCTACATATCTCTGAGATTATAGGTAAGAGCTTTATTGACAACAACTATGAGATCAAACTGTTTATCATATATTGCTCTTTATCCTGCCTATTCGTACAGCGATTCACTTACTAGCCATAAATATTTCTCGTTCAATATAATCGCTTATGCGATACAATTGCGGTTTTTCCTAAAATTTACTTGTTCTTGTCATAATAATTCTCGCAAAAGTTGAATATTATATACCATTTTCAGGAAAAATCTCTTATATTAGCTCTTATAATCCATTTTCAGGAAAAATTGAAGTATTGGAGTTATTCTACCAAATGAAGCGATTTATGGATCTGATTTTTGCACCGTCCGGTCTGCGTTCGACGGTACGACGTGTGTGACAACATGGTAACAACGGTGTTTTCGCTCGTTTTTAACGCACGCGAAAATTCGTGATTTATAGAATCATGAAATACAAGCAACAGCACTCACCACAAAATGTAAAAACTGTATTTTTTAAAGTTTAGATTGTAAAGTTATAAAATTCGGCAAAAAGTCGATCATTTTATCTTCTGATTATATTAGATAGGTCGTTGTACGCTTATATAGATTAAAGTATAAATGACCGATTTTTTGCCCAATTTTATTACAGATCTTGAGACCAACTCAACACTCGCGTCCGATTGTCCATTATCCTCTGAAAATTCAATTCATCCACGTTCCTTGAAAGCTGTAGACATAACTTCGGAAGTGGGCGTTGAGTCGATCACAATATCAGCAAATCTGTAAAAAATAACCGGATTATTGCTTATGTAGTTTTATGTGATTTTTTTTTCACCTTTTATCAACGTTCAAAAACAGACAGGCAGACAGACAGTCTAGTAGAAAGAAATTCTAGACGGATTAATTAGCGGTCGAAAATAATAAAAAAATAGACAAAGTAGATCCACATTTCCATAACAGTCAGCACTACAAGCATAAGAACGCAGCCTGTAGGCAGCAGGATGTATTCTAATAATTTATCTGCCTTAGATGTTGTGTATCGTAAAGTCGCGGTTGGGGATCTGGCTATTAGCACGTAGTCTCGATGAACGGATGAGCAAGTTCCTTGGCGTGCGTAACTTGAGAAAAAAATACAACTGCCTTTTTGGTGGTAACGGAAAGCGCCTCTTTGGTAGTTTTGGTTTTCTCGTTAAAAGCGTTATCGCACATATTCGTGCCTAATAATGGTGGATTATTAATCACTAAGTGTTTGTGAATACGCAAGAGTGTTGGCAAGAGAAACAAAGCAGCGGAAGTTGTCTGATCTTGACTGAAACCTATAAAAAGGGAAATTTCACTGTTCTTCAACCTTCATTGATCATCTATCATTCGTTGATCGGCTCTTATCATCATTCATCGTCAATAAAGAAAAAGAAATACTGAAGACTAGGCTGTATGAGCTTTGTACCCTTTGCCTGTTCTTATGGGAAAACGTAACAAAGAAGAAGAGTAAAATACAACTGTCACTGTCAGATGTCAGGTACCAGTGAGGGTAATACCAGAAGTGGACTATCTCCCAAATTAACTGCTTTATTTTTAAACAAGAGCGATATGATTTAATTGTCAAATGCAAATTATACACATAAAGTGCATTATAAGAGCGCTACAATTTCATTCGAAAAATGAAATTGTAGCGCTTTTGATATTCCAAGCCACTCGAACAGGCACTGAATTAACATCATAATGTTAATCATAATGCCTTAGCATTCAGTTCTAGACCATACTTTTTTAAACTTTTGTGACTTTGATACAGTATAAAGTGTTATTAATACGTGCTTTATAAATTTTATACTGTCAGAGTACCCAATGGTCATGACATGATTTAAGTTTCGATTATTTCATTATAGTGCTCAAAAGAGAAAAATACTATTATTTTAAATATTCTTAGGTAGTTTTTAGAAATGGTTCTACCACTTCTAAAAAACACGGGATTTTAAATAATATATACCATACTAAGAAGTATTCTTTATTGGCAAATTGTACAGGGCTGGTAAAGTAGGCATCAGCTGAGAGTAGTTGCTTTATTAGTGAGACGAGTACAGTGTCCAGTGTACGAGAGACATTTTATATAGTAAATAATGCCAAAATGGCGTTAATTTTAAGAAATGGATAAGTCAACTATTTCTTGACAATATTAAATTTACTCAAGTTATTGTCATGGTAATTACAAGTCTGCTGAAACACTGTTGTAATTACAAGTCTCTTAAAACTACCATTTTATCACCAAAGCCTATCTAAACACATTTATCTGTTTTGTTCCTGTCTATGATAACGTAATAAAGTCAATGATTTATTCGAC
The DNA here is from genome assembly GCA_927399485.1 of Calamotropha paludella. Taxonomy (NCBI): domain Eukaryota; kingdom Metazoa; phylum Arthropoda; class Insecta; order Lepidoptera; family Crambidae; genus Calamotropha; species Calamotropha paludella. The sequence goes on along the minus strand of OV656824.1, from coordinate 16,152,721 downwards.
TGGTTTTTTGTCACCGATGGATAATACCAGATTTGCAGAGAAATTGATAATCACACATTTATAGTTCCCACCCGAAATCAGTCTATTCTGTCATGATAATAGGTGATTCTGGGCCTTTTGTGAAGTGTCTCGATATTATTGATTGACAATTGATTTTCAGGTGACACTTTTTAACAATATCTAGATGCTATTAGGGACAATTATATATTTACTAGGCGATGCAGTCGCTAAGCATAAAGCTACGCTAGCACCATATATTGGAGAGGAGCGTAATACGTAAATTTTTTTTTTTGTTTTGATGGGAATTTTTGCGAATTTCAAAATTCGGGCTCCGTCACAATCTGGTCCTAAACCTGTTGATTCGATTCCACACAAAAAATATTTAAATCGGTTAAGAACTCTGGAAGTTATGGCGTAACAGACATTTCGCCATTGAAGCTGATCCATGGGAGTTCCAATTAATTTGCGTAATCATGTTCATCTTGAAGGTAACTTTCTACTTAAAGACTTAAGTAGAACGTAAATAAAACCAGAACTTTTCTCTAAAAGAGCACTTATATTTGAGTTTTGTTTTGTGGGTTCTTATTAATGCAATTTAAGAAACGGATAACAATTATTTGGTAATACTGGCGTCAGTGACAGATGCCCATTGTCTTCTACTGTCACTCTATGCTGTCAATGTCATCCATCTGTCAGTGTTTGGCTGTCACTGATTTCGAAGAGAACTTTCTGCTTCTGGATTATTCTCTAAAATTCTTATATTTTCTACTCACTTCTGAATCATACTGCATGTATAAAAACATAGATTTGATAAAGAACCTAGTGAAATTCCTGTGAACTGTTCTCAGTAAACGCAAATAAAGATTATTGCAAACATAACCTGATCCAACATGGGTTCTAATCCTGAGAATAATAACTCCAATAATCCTCCTATTGCAGGAGCTTTAACATATCCAAGTGGGAGTGACCAACGTTTACAGACTGCACCAGTTCAACCTCGACAGCCAAGAAATTTGCAGGTAAATCTAAGATGTTTATTGTTTATCCTGCCTCACCATTTAAAGTATTGGTTACTGTTTCTCCTAGTTGAGTATATGTATTCGATATTCTTATTTCTGGGAAATTATGATAACAATTTTAAATATCTACAAAGTTTATACAGTATGAAACTGCATTGCAATAATTGTAATAAGCACTAGGAACATCTTTCATTTTTATATATCCTCTTTGCAATAGGTACAATGACTTTTCGATTATCTTATTTCTATAAGAAGATGTTGTTCTGAGCTTTGTGCCACTGTTATATGGTTGATATATCAAAGAATTGCACTAAGCATTTTGGTTCCAATTTTGATATCCATACCACTAAACAGTGGAACTCTTTGCCTGAGTCTGTGTTTCCTGATAAATAAAATTTAGGGGTCTTCAAGTCACAAGTGAATAGTAATCTTCTAAGCAGGCCCATCACATCCTATTGTCTCTTACCATCAGGCAAGATAGCTTTCTTATTCAAAATTATGATTAAAAATAACTTACTTACCTACTTTTGATATTGTTGGTGAAACATTACCTCTTCATAATATTTCAGGGTTTGCTTCGGTTTGCAATGGATGCAACAAAAGCTGAAGATGCGCCGGGTAATTCAGAACTAGGACCTATGGATGAAGAAGTAAGTGCCTTAAAAAATTTATAGATTTAGAGAAAGCTATGATATGTATGGTATTAAAGAGATGCTAGAGGTCACGGGTATGATCCATCTACAGGTTTCTAAATTCCACCTTTTGCAAATAAGTTTTAATGGGACCTTTTAATACTTCAAAAATTTAGTTATAATTTAGTTTGATGCCATCCCAACCAAACAATTATATTGCCCTATAAAGTTGTGTAAAATAAATGACTGCCTCCTGCAACTTAAATATTTGTATTAAGTTGCATTAAGATTAGTAAAAATATAACCAATTTGAACTTAGCTCAGTATATCTAAAGAAATGATTATTCGAAAAAAAAAATTATTTGTCTCAGCCTCCTAACACCTAGCCTGACACCTCAGTCAAGTTTAGTGTTTTCTAGTAATGATTTCTTTCAATATAAAAGTGTAGCAATTAAAGGATTAAATAATAAGAATAATAATAATTTACCTCAGCATGCTTCTAAGATGAGGAGAAGTTACAACCTACTTGAAAAAGTCCAACACTTTGGCCAAAACAAAAATAGCCCCTAGCAACCAGGCAAACAATTAGTTTTAGTGTTTTTTAGTTTAGATATCAATATATTAATTGAAAACTATTTTATTATGATATTTAAATTTTAGAGACGTAAATTTCTGGAAGAAGCGTTAAAGAGTCTCACAGTGAATGTGGCAGAAGTTATTCAAAATGCTATCAAAGTGCTCACCAATCAAGAGAAGATTAGGAGTATTAGAGCCGGGGATACACTTCCACAGGATGTAGTGACATCTTTTAGTAATCTTATGGAGTTCATTGATGATATTGATGTGGCTAATGGTTAGTATTCATAATAACTGTCTTTATTTCTGTCATTCTTTTGTCTTTTCCATGCTGTAATTACAATAATTTTATTTATTTTCTCTTTACGATTTTACCTTACTTTATTCAAACGAAAATATAATAACACGAGATAACTTACACCGCTAAAGTCCATTTCAATTGACAATTTTCAAATAAATTAAATAACATTGGACTGTTTATAAAATAAAAGTAATCAACTAAATCTAAACAAATTTGTTTGAAAATATCACCAACCAAGTTTATTATTATATCAACTAATATGTATGGAGTTAACAATATTTTATTGAAATGCATTATATATTGTGAATGTTGTAGAAAGTACCTTAGTCATCCTGTGATCATGGCTCCTGTAAAGGAGTCGACAGGTCAGAACTTATATAAAATATATGCAAAAACAGTAAAAAAAATATTTAAATGTGTAAGATGCACATTCATTTTGTAATTTTTTCTGCATCATAGTTACAATAGTTCACCAATAATTTTGTAGAATTGACAACTATGTTTTTCAGCAATTGTTTTGAAGTACAAAATTGATTGTCTTAATTGAAGATTATTTTAAATTTCTTAATACCTTAATTGTAACCTATGATTTGTAAAATGTTACAGACACTTATTTTTGAGAGACATTGTAGAGTATGTTTATGACTTGTATATGAAAAATTATTGGTAGGTCAATTGAAAAACTACTCTCCCAGTGTGGGTTTGTGCCCCATGTGATGCAAGAAACAAGTTGATTTTTTTTCTAGTAATAATTTCTTAAGATATAAAAATCTAGGAGTTTACAGCTTAAATAACTAAAAACATATTTATAACTGTTTGGTATCTTTTTCAGATTTTTATAAAATGGGTGGTTTTGCTATATTTCCTGTATGCTACGGCAGTGAGAACGATGAAGTGCGCGCCAACGCCAGCTGGGTCTTAGCAGAGGTGTGTCAGAACAATCCATTCTGTCAGGCGCGAGCTCTAGAGACTGGTCTGCTCAATGTGCTCCTCAATTTGCTGGAAAGTGAACAGGGCACTGCTCTGGCCAAGTGTCTATATGCAGTATCATGTGAGTATATAAGGGGCTGTCCATTAATCACGTGAGGCTCGAAAGGGGGGGGAGGGGTCCTTAAAAAAATCACGAAATATCACAAGGGGGGAGGGGGGGTGTAGTAAAATATCACGTGTATTTATTTTTTCACCAAACGCGCGATACTGAACCGAAAAGCGGCGTGACGTGTATTTATTTTTTCGTCAAACGCGTACAAAACCAAAGCAGCTTACGACTTCTGTACAAAAGCTAAGGTACATGTAAATTTTTGTCACAAACAACTGAATCCGAGCTATAATAGTCTAGAGATGCACAATGTTCGTCCTTCCCGCATCCTCACGCGACGATCGAACGGTAGATCGAGAGATTCTCTGCGTAGTGCGCGAAAATGATGACGCCGAGTGGCTTGATGAAACCGATGTTGATCTTCGACAAAGCACTGACTTGCAAAATGATTATCCAGTTATTGCTGTTGAAGAAAGTCTTGCTATTCCGTGGTCCGAGGATACTGTACTATACTGTAAATTATATTCATGTAGTAGTACAAAAAAAGTTTTTCGCATTTCTTTCATTATCTATTCTTATTGGAGATGTTGCGGATGTATTTTTTTTCACATCCGCGGATGCGGATTTTAAGAGGCTCACATCAGCGGATGCGGATCTGTACAAAAAACTTAAGTGTTGGTTTGGTAGGGTAAAAAAACAGTAATATTTATCCTTTCTTAATTTAATAATAAAGTAGTGAGTGAATTACTATTACTGATTAATTATTTAAGTAATTAAATTTAATTATTGAAGCATTATATTAAATGAAAGTTAGAATAGCCGCCTTTTCGGACTCCAGTCTGTTTCGCAAAGGTTCGTGTATTAATCCTGCGCTACTAAATAACTGTACACTTGGAACACTGGCTGGTGGCGCCGGTAAGAATTTGCGTGCTATTTTAAATAACAGTTTGAACTCGCTTTTATTAACACTCCACCATTGAAGAGGACTCTCATTTAAATTAATTCACATTTTATTGCGGAAAGTAAGTAACTCCTTCTTGAGAATTGCGTCAGGGCTGAAAATTCTGGTGTTTCTTGAAACTTTGAGGACAACATCACTTGATGAATCAAGCATCATGGCAAGATCACTAATTAAACAGGACTGATGTCCTGTACCTAAGGTCCCTGGTAGTTCCGTATCTATTTCCATGGAATCTGTCATTCTCATTTTCAACGCTCTTTCGGTACTTGGAGATATTGTTCGAGAAGCCAAGGTGTCTTCGGTGTTTCTGCTAATCTTAAATATATCATCTTTAATATTTTACTCGGTCGACACGCGCCACTTGACGACCCCTCCCCTTTCTTTCTTGTTGCGACCTGCTACACATCCGCATCCACATCAGCTCCACATCGATTTATACGGATGCGGATGCGATTATTCGCAACATCCCTAGTTTTTAATTTTCTATAATGAAATAAGATGATACTTATAGCTGTATTTTATAAATATTTAAAAAAACTTAAGATTCTTTTAAGTAACTAAAAAATACACGCGATATACTGAGGGGAGGGGGGGGTAGTCTGAAACCTCACCATGTATCACCAAGGGGGAGGGGGGGTTTAAAAATGCCAAAAAAAACATCACGTGATTAATGGACGGCCCCTAAGTTTGAAAGATTTTTATTTGATTTAATAGTCTGAAGTTGCTGGGTGTAACGGAAAGCTATCCTATCTTCTGTACCAAATGCCCCGGTTCAAATCTGAGTAAAATATTATTACACAAACATACTGAGTAAAGTATGTTTGTGTAATGAACAACAAGCATTTTCACATCATGGTGGTTTATAAAGCTATGTATGTATTTTATTCTTAATTTCGTAGCCATAGGACAAGCTCCGCTTGGATAAACAAAAACTTACACATTTTTCTCTATAACCTTTCAGTGTGGATAATGCAATATTTAATGGTACAAACAACTTGCTGTTTGTAAGCTAAGTCAGTTGAATTAATATTTTTATTTTAAGATGTAAAAAGATATGTAATGACTTTTGTGAAATGTCGATTTTTAATTCCATTCTTATTTAAAGTGTGTGCCATTTAAAAATAAATAATATCGTAGTAATAAAATTTTGGTCACATATTTATCGTACAATAATATCATACAATAAAAATAAATCAAGATTATTCCTAACCAGACAAACAATAAACTTTGGTAGTACTTGATTATTAATTGTTCTGCCTGTAACTAGTGCTTGTAAGTGGACTCAATTTTTTCTGGTATTTTTTATCAATAATTTTTATGATATGTAATTATTAGAGATGGAAATTTTTCAAGGAAGTTTTGAAGAGTTACAGTGGATGTGGTGTTAATGTTGATAATTGCGGCATACTATAAAGTTTTTGAGTAAGCACGGATATTTTCAGGTGCGTGTCGTGAATATGCACCGAGTTGCCGTGAGCTGGTGTCGCAGGGTGGCTGTGGAGCGCTGGCTGCCCTACTAACTCCTCCCGCTTCTGTTCCTGCTCGAACTAAGGCAGCTTTCCTTATACGATACCTGGTGCAGCATCACCCAGACGCTAGAGGTAGTACTTCAATTTTTTATCATAATTTATTTAAGCATCTTCTACCTAGAATACATGGTACATGCTTGGAATTAAGATAATGTTTTCAATATGCGTGCTCCTCCAATTAAAAGAGACTACAGCATGCAATTGAACTTAAATATTATCTGCAATAGAAATATTTACTAGGCGATGCAGTCGCTAAGCATAAAGCTACGCTAGCACCATATATTGGAGCGGAGCGTAATACCTAAAAAAAGATATTTTTTGTTACGATGGGAAGTTTTGCGAATTTCAAAATTCGGGCTCCGTCACAATCTGGTCCTAAACCTGTTGATTCGATTCCACACAAAAATATTAAAATCGGTTAAGAACTCGGAAAGTTATGGCGTAACAGACATTGCGCCATTGAAGCTGATCCATTGGAGCTTCGCTCGCTCCGCTTCAATTAAGACTAAAAAACAAAGTGACTCGATAATAAATTATACTAATAATAACATTAACAGTGATAGTAAAATAATGAAATAAAAAGACAAATAGTTAATTATTTGCTAGAATCAGACGTTACTTGGCGTCCATATCCATTAGTAAAATAAAAATATGTAGCTTACTTCCGCAAAACTCAAGCAGTGTGCACCGCCCGAAAGCAAATAAATGCAAGAACCGCAGACACTGGCACCTTCACCAACTACTCTACGCGTGTTTCGCCCCCTCACGGAGCATCATCACGAGCACTTAGTGCTCGTTGTCTGCGGTTCCTGCATTTATTTGCGGGCGGGCGGGCGGTGCACACTGCTTGAGTTTTGCGGAAGTAAGCTACATATTTTTATTTTACTAAATAGTTAATTGTTCAGCGTTAGGTTAACAATAGAAATTCCTTTAAAAACCTTCTAAAATTATACAAAGCAAGACAGATATCCAGCCCATCAGTCTTCGAGAGGGCATTGTACTGCTTAAAACGTGTATTAAGCGTATGTGATGTTGTTCTGATTCAAGTTGAGTAGCTAAACCTTAAAATGTTATTCCATATGTAAAGGACAATGAATTGGAATTATGTTGATTAAAACTATGGAGTAGTAACAAAGCCATGGAATCTCTTTGTTTAGTTTCAATGAATGCATTGTAAATGCCCCTAAAATGACTTTCCTTAACCATTTCTTCTCGGAAGGGCCTTCAAATTTTCGAACCAATAGTAGACTCAGTAGGTTACAGTAATGGAAAGATAATAGAATAACTAAATAAAATGCAATATAAATAATTTTTGTTTGTAAAAATTGAGTAGTTATGGATGTGTCCGATTAAAATATTGACAGTTATACATGTATGACGGCCATTATTTTGGTCACCCTTTGATCAACTTGTAAGGGAGTCGAAATGTCAGGTTTAAAAAAAGAATAATGAGTTGTGGATCCGGTGTAAGTCTATTAAAATGTTCGATAGACGCAGAAGTGTAAGAACTAAATAAGAAACTTAGTATTGTAATATACAAACCAGCATGGCCATATTTTTTTTAGCGGGACTCTTTCGTCGAAAGCGGGACATAGTAAAAAATTATTTTAAATACTTATCTTTTTATTTGAGTTTTTATTATGTTTACATAATGATAGATAGCAAAAATAGCCATCTTCGTCTTCTGAATAAAAAATAATAAAAAACAAAAATCTAAGTAAAAAATTGTTATGTTTTAAACAATAGTCTGAGATAAATTATTATAATAGAAAAATACTAGAAAAAATCGACTCGGGTCACAAGTGAATCTCAGGCGGGAATCGAACCCGCAACCTTTGGAAATCCGGTCCAATGCTCTCCCAATTGAGCTACCGAGCCTTGCGAACACTCGTCGAAATTTTCTAGTACATTCCTGATTTTACGCTGTAACCGGATTTCCAAAGGTTGCGGGTTCGATTCCCGCCTGAGATTCACTTGTGACCCGAGTCGATTTTTTCTAGTATTTTTCTATTATAATAATTTATCTTATAAGATCGCATTGAAAATGCATAAAAATATATAAAAATTATAAATAGTCTGAGAGTTATACTCCGGCCGAGTTATTCTCGAAAAGCGGGATTGTGCCTGTTCCGCACGGGTCATTTAATTTTGATTTAAAAATCGGGACGTCTGGCAACGCTGATACAAACCTTTATATTTTTATACACCAAGTAATATTATCATGACTATCTATACAGTTGACTGAATATAATTTATTTGCCAAAAGATTGATTGTATTTGGCATCTGAGGGCTAAACGTGAGTCGCAAATATACAAATTCTGATCTTATATCCATAGCATTAAGGTCTATCTTTTATAATATACCACCAGATAACTATAGTGAAAATAAAGGTATGACATAATAATGCTATGTCCTGTATTTCAATTTCAGAGCAATTTATCCAGCAGAATCTCGTACGAATCGTGACCAATCAGATCAAATCTGGTCGAGACGAAACCACTGAGCACTTTCTAGGCATTCTCTCTCTCCTTCTGGACACCAACGATACCAGGGTTTTCGATCAACTTAGAGATCCAGCCCTTGATTTAAAGAGATCACTGGAGGAGCTTTCCAGTTTTGAGGACGAGAAGGAATGCTGCCAAGAGTTGCTGAAGAGAATATTCGAAGATTGTCCACAATATGAAGTGGTGAATGATGAAGTAGAAAGATAGACTGTCAGTTTTATAAGAATCGTGTGACTGAAGTATATTAAAAATATGATTATTGTATTTTATTGTAGTATATTTTCTCTCAATGAATTGAACTGAACTGTGTAAATCGTTTAGTATTTCAGTGTTTCTTATGCTGATATCAGCGCCATCTCTGTATATTTTAGGTAACTAACCTAAAACATCCAATTTGATACTTTTATATGTATCCAACAATCGATAACGATGTAATTATTGTATTCATTGAAATAAAATAAAAAAAGAAAAAATATTTCCTCGAAACTAACAATACATAGCGCATAACAATGAGTACAATACTTTAAACATTTGGATGGACTGGAGCCTAAACTAATACATTCCTGTATATTCAGCCCTCCACGTCTGTCACCATTAGTGAAAGAAATTGTATGAATTATTTAATAAACAATACTAATTCATAAAAACAACGCTTTATTATCTATATTGTAGCTATAGATAGATTTGTCTTTTTCTTTCAAACTTAAATCATAATAAGAATGACATTGACGAAACACTCACTGAAATGGGTATATTAAGAGTTTGATTTCTTTTATAAATAATACTTATTATTTTAATAATTTTTGATCAGCTTTGTTGTTTCGAAATCTAAACACCTCGAGGTTCTCTTATAATTTGACGCTGAATGTACATAAAGTTATAACTACCCATCTTTCTTTATCGTGCGTTAGACTGAGTTTAACCCCTTAAAACCCGCGATCATTATCATGACCGCGGCAACGGTACCTAAAATCCGCGAGCATTATATAATGCTCTATAGCGCGTAGTCTGATTTAATCCTTATTACGGCTTTGGTAATGGTTCTTTTTGATTGAATGATATTTTTTCCCCGATAGAGAGAGAAATAACGCATTTAACACAAAGCTGGGCTTCAAGGGGTTAAGAGATCTTGCACACCATGTTTCTTAAACGCGCCGTCGACGAGCGCTTTTATCGGTACTTACGTTATGCAAACGCAGCTTGACATTAAATTTATGTAAGTGTCCAAAGTTCTACCTTTAAATACCTGCATAAATTCTGACTCGTGCTTTAATCGGTATCTGTATCGACATTGCATCGACACAAATGAATTAGACATACGAAAAATTGCTCTGTGGAATAAAAAGGAGCTGCGGACATGCGTCCGACGCGGGTTTCCAAAATGCGCGTAGACAGCGCGTTTAAAAAATGCAGTGTACATGATCCATTAGTCTCTCGTCGTTATAATAATAATAATAATTCAATTTATTGCAAGAATTAAAGTCGTAATGGTTAGTAACAATGGCAATTTAAAACTAGGTTAGTACATACTAGTGATGTAACGAATATTCGCATTCGCATTCGCATTCGCGAATATTCGCATAGTTTTGCATATTCGCATTCACAATCGCATTCGCAAAACTCTGCGAATGTTTTGCGAATATGAATATTAGAAAAAAACAATTTGAAGATAATAGTATGTTCATAAAATCAAAATCCATTCATTGAGAAATGATGAAATGAGAATGTTTTTTAATGCAAGAAAAATTTAATTACCCCCGTAAATACATTATTAGTCTTAACTTTGCATCTAGCTCGTTCAGCATCGCAAAGTGTGAAATAAGTCCATATTTCACTAGGATTTGATTTACTCATGTTAATAAATCACTATTGAAACTCTAATTTCAAAATTCACTTGTTTTGTTTACGAAAAGACAGGTGCGAGCGGAATGATACTTCAGTTGGATGAGTTCATTCATATCAACTCGGCAATCCGAACGAGACAGCCACCATGCCATAGACAATTGGCGCCAATTTTGAACAAACACTAAATATTCGCATTCGCATTCGCGAATATCGGTACCAGATATTCGCATTCGCATCTGCATTCGCGAATGTTCAAAAAATGACATTCGTTACATCACTATAGTCCGTTTTTTTTAACATTAGAAATTATGTAAACAAAGAAGCAGTGGAAGCCAACCTTTTTTTGTAAGCAAAAAAATATTAAATGTAGGTCTCTCTATGTACCTACTTATCTACATAAAATGTGCAGGGTGAAGGCCCAATGTTCGACATTGGCGTTATTTTAATTTGGGGTTGCTGATTGAGTAAATGAGGTCATTTTAATTTCTTAGATGACGAATATAATGTTAATTGCGTAAACTCCATTACCTACTTTTTTGTTAATCAGCTCTCCCAAAAAGCTCGAAAGACATTCGAATATCAGGACGTTCCGTCTTGATGTTCAAATGATCAAAGCGGTACTAGCTCGTGGTCCCCCAGTTTTACTCCCTCATGGGGTACCATGAGCAAATTTTCTCCTCCTCGGGTAAAATTTGCTCATAGTACCTACGGGGGACTAACACGATGGAACCACGAGCAAGTACAGTCATCGTCCTACTGTGATAAAAGGGTGAGTCGAATTATGAGCAAGTTGGATGAAATTATAGATCATAGTAATAAAACCAAATAGATTCTATATAAATTAATCATTAGCATAATTTAATCATCATCGGAAGATGAAGAATCGGATGATTCCCCTACATTAATTACAAATTTTTCTACAGTATCGTCTATTAATGTGTCTAATTTAAGCATTTTTTTTTCTCTTCTTCCTTAATTACATGCTGAATACAGGACACCCAATTACTTGCTGTAATTCTGAAAAGGCAACTGGTACTAAAGTTTTAACCGTTGCAATTTTAAAATTTTGTTGTGTTTTGCAATGTACCCTTTTACTTGAGAACAAATTAATTCTATCGGATTAAGTTCACAGTGATACGGGGGTAACCGCACCACTGTAAATCCCATCTCCTTTGCCTTTTCATCAATTACGTATGACTGGTATAATTGTTTGTGTATTTTGACTTTTGATAATAGCTCCGCTCTCACTTCATTTTCTTTGAATGGAATGTTTTTTCCTTTAACCAATTTTAAAAGTCGGCTTTCCTCGTTTTGTTGGTAGGGATTTGGTCTTTTCTCCTCGAAAGATACGGAGCGTTATCCATCACTATTACCGAGCCTTTTGGTATTTTATCTGAGAGGCCCGAGAACCATTTTTCAAAATTGTGGGCATCCATCTCAGAATGATAATCTCCCTCTTCCTTTTAAGCTTCGAAAACCAAATCGCCACCATCCACAAATCCATCTGATGATCCTAAAATAAATAAACCAATTTTATTATAAAATTTATTTGCAAAATAGACTTAATTACAAATAAAGTAGATTTAAGATTTTTAAATTGAAGAAATTCAGTCATTGATCCGCTTGGGTGGGAAAACTTGAATCCACGTCCTCCGCATAAGCACAGCAGTGCAAGAAACAAGTTTAGTTATGAATACAGCGTCAAAAGTCAAAGTAGACATTTTGGCCTTAGAGGCCTTTATGCAGCTTAAAAAAAATATAAATTGCCCTTACCAATGTGTAAAATAAACAATAAACACATAACAAAACAAACTTTTGGGTCGCTGAGCCAGCGTAGTAAGTGAAAGACATCATCGAGCGTAAGAAGATGAAGTTGAGTCAACATTACAATGCTTGCTTTGAATTTTATTCTATACAAATCTGCCCATTACGAACAAAATGATAAAAGGTTATAGGTAGTTTAATAAATACGCACCTTCATTTACCCAGGTTTCATCCAGGTAATAAATCTGTTTTCCCTCGATTCTATATTTTCTTATTTCACTTAAATAGTGAAGCCTCCATAGGACAATTTCATTGCGGTCAATTAAGGCACTTTTGCGATTCCTTTTAGCATATTTGAATTGGAGTTTTTGGCACAATACTTTGTGCAACGTACTTCTGGAGATGTTAGGCAATGAGTCGTCATTATTTACTACTGCCAACACTTTGTCAAGTATTGGTATTTCGTTCTTGAAAAAAAAAAGCCATGTACTTTCCTTCGAATTCCAGATAGAATAATTTCGTCCATATCAGAAAACTTGTATGGTTTTCTTTGACGAAGAGGCGGACAATGCACATCGCCACTTCTTTCTTTTTCTTTTAATATGTTGTAGACAGTGGCTTTCGATATTCCTGCTGTAACAGCTGTCTTATAGACCACATCCACTTTCCTGGGGTACTCGTCCTTAGGCCATATTTCCAATACCATTTTATTAATGTTTAGGACTACTTGTTTTTCACTTGCGCTGAGCGGATTTTGTTTCGGCTTTTTCTCTTTGGCGAAGTAAATTACAGGAGGGTTTTGAACCTTGTGCTGGAGTCCACTTGGACCGGCTTCAGGCTCGTCCATTGTTGAACAGATTAAATAACAACAAAAACTTTAACAAAAAACTTCAACAAAAACAATAGAAACTTAACAATAAACCAAAGAAAATAGTCAAAACAGATAAATGCACAGCTACTCGCAATTGCTTTCGTGATGCCAGTGACGTTGACATTTGCCGGTATTGTTGCAAATGGCGGCCATGTTAAGCGACCATTTTAAAAATTGTTGGACTGCTCTTGTGTATACCTACTATATTAATACTTTTTAGTTCCTTTATGTAATCTAAATTCTATATGACGTTTACTAATCTTTTTAAAACTAAATCAACTGTAATTCTTTTGTACCGTCTGTCAATATTATATCTTCCTTATACACGTATATTTTAAACTTTTATTTATCCATCCATTAATTTTGCAACAAAAATCACCTTATGGTACGTATTACAACATCGGCATGTTCTTTTTAATTTTGTCGTGTCAAACTGACCAACGTTTCGTTCCACAAGTTTGCAACTTCTGCTTCTTAAGGTACTTTTTAGTGTAAACTTTTCACGATGTTACGTTTTGTTTGTTACATTTTATGTGTACAAAAAAGTACCCAAATTTTGTTCTTTCTAATGCTAAAAAAAACGGACTATAGTACATACATTAAAAATCATGACAATTATTAATTAAATAGAGCATGTCAAAAAATAATTAGGTATAAAAGAAAAATAAAATTGATACACACTCTTAAATTACACTTGGCCTCACCCAACAAGCACTTTGGTCCATTGCTGGCTGAAAGGACACTCACACCCCTTGCCACAGCCCTCAGGATGACAATGCGGCTGCCGCACACCCTGATCATGAGAGATGCTACTTTTTGGCGCATAATCCCATAAAAATCATTAGTCCGCGCCTCGAGAAACATGCCGGACGCGCTGCAGCGCCACGGCAGCCACAACAGCATCCTGAATGCACACGCAGAGCGCTGTAGGCCTTCTGCGTATAACTCACCCATAGGCTGCCATAGTAAAACGATTGGCAGAATGCATACTTTGTTATACTTTGAACATTTCCATGATAAAACAATTTACAACTTAGTTTTTTTTCTCTTCTAATATTAGTTTTATTTAGTTTTATGAAATTAAAAGCATTTTTTAAGATTCCGTATGTCATAATATATTTTTAAAACAGCTTTAATATTTGTTTTATTAATTTACTCGATGGAAAAAAGGAGATGGCGGTATGAACAAATGCAGCTCTTGAATCGGTTTAGAGTAATCCGCGGTTCCGTGTTCGATCCCCTGTAGGGTCAGTGTTGAAGACTAGTTTTTCTATATTAACATTTGTGTCTTAACACGTTCAATGCCACTGACTCGCAGGATCTATTGAACATTGAACGTGTTAAGTAACATGGCTGCGAAGATATTACAAATCTTGCTGGGGTAATGTTTGCTAGGTCACTTAAATTTTCAATCATCGGCTAATTTGAATTCCTTTGGGAATTACTGAATGTTATATGAATCATTAGATTATCGGCACAATTTTATATTAAAGCTTCAGCTAGAGATAATCAAGACTCATTATAAAGTTCATAACTGTGCTATCCCAACTAAATTTAGATGGTTACAAAAAAGCAGCCGAGTTTCTTTCGCAAGTTCTCGAAAGGGAATCCTAATATCAACTGGTCAACGTTGCGTAACGTTACTGAGATATTAAAGTAATAAAATAAAAATCGAATAAATTGATTACATAAGAAGGTGCCCGATGAAAATGTTGGTAGTGGCGTAACTTTAATATGACGACTATTACCATAGTCATCCTGTGAAGCTGGCTTAGTTAAGGAGCGGATTAAATGTAAAGAACCGGAATAATTGCGTCGTAAATCTGGTTAAAGTGCTTTAATTTAAATATCCGACGGACGCGGTGAAAGAACTAAGTTAATGCCAAGAGTGTTCCTCGCTCGCTAAGATAAAAGAGAAACATATTTTTTTTGTTTGTTTTTTCTTTCTTAACGTAGCTAAAAGTTTATAATGGACTAGGCGTTCTGCAGAGTTGGGGAATTCTATTAATCGATTCGTTGCTGATGACACGCCTGTCGTGCCATAACTTTTTTTTGCGTGTGGCGTTAGCCACTGAAACCGTGTCATTTTTAAATCGATGATAACTCCTTCAAATCAAGTTTTGGGGAAATCAACCCAGAATAAAACTATCTTCATTTTTCACGTAAATCACGCTCGTAGCCTTCGTTTATAGTTCTGACAAATGTCTACCCGAGCCGAGGCGCAGCCAAAGGTAATAGTCGGAACAAGTTGCAATGACTGTTCCGCACGTGCACTGAACAATTATCTTTAACACAGTTGCGAAAAAATGAAGCAAATTAATAAATTAATTATAATCATTTCTGACGTGACAACGTCTTATAAATTGGTTTGCCGGGTGACACTTCAAGAAACTGCATTACGCTCCGCTCACGTTATGCGCTTACAATGAGAGCGAGTGAGAGGCACGCGTCCCTTCCACTCGGGCATGGTTAGCCCGCCTAAGAGCGAGAGAGACAGACATAAAAAGTGGAAGGGACGCGTGCCTACAAATTAATGTTTTAAATATAATTCTTTGTATAAATAAATGTTTTAAATTGTTACTATTATTTCATCCTTCTTCCTACTATACGAATGAATATTCACATTAAAATTATTTTATCTACTCTAATACTATAATACAAAGATTCTAAAACTGAAAACAAAATGCTTATGACAAACATTACGTACAGGCCAAAAATAATAAAAAAAAAGTTTCATTACGATACAGGTCTTGTATGGACACCTGTAACATAATATAACTTTTTTATCATAACGATACACCTATACAACCTCCAGCTGGACCAAGGAGGTTGAACCTCTACTTTAAAAAGGTTTCAATGAACGAGTCCTCGACGACCGACGCAACACGCATGCGCAATTGATGTTTGCACCTTGGCGCCAACATTTGACATTTAAATAAATTTGTTGTTATATTCAGCGTTTTATTTGCAATATTGTTTTACATATTATAGTATGAGAGTAGATAAAGCAGTGTATGACACTGTACATAACTTGGTCTTATAACACTCGTGTGATGTAGTATCATAATAGTAGTTTATGCTACTGTTGCATAAAAAGGGTTCTTATAACATGAGTGTGTTTTAAAAAAACGAGCCGTAGGCGAGTTTTTTTATAGCATCACACGAGTGTTATAAGACCAAGTTATGTACAGTGTCATACACTACTTTATCTACTCTCATACTATAATATGTAAAACAATATTGCAAATAAAACGCTGAATATAACAACAAATTTATTTAAATGTCAAATGTTGGCGCCAAGGTGCAAACATCAATTGCGCATGCGTGTTGCGTCGGTCGTCGAGGACTCGTTCATTGAAACCTTTTTAAAGTAGAGGTTCAACCTCCTTGGTCCAGCTGGAGGTTGTATAGGTGTATCGTTATGATAAAAAAGTTATATTATGTTACAGGTGTCCATACAAGACCTGTATCGTAATGAAACTTTTTTTTTATTATTTTTGGCCTGTACGTAATGTTTGTCATAAGCATTTTGTTTTCAGTTTTAGAATCTTTGTATTATAGTATTAGAGTAGATAAAAGTTATTAAAAGTTTTGTGTTCGATTCCCGGCAAGTACACAAAGCTTTCTTTATTTGCTTCTTTAATTTAATAATTATATTTAACTTATTTTATTAAGTTAGCATATTCTATCATCAATCGACGTTTGGAACTTACTTATTAGTTTTGTACGTGCGATTATATTTCTTATTTAAAGATCATCACAGTCTATATTGTTATGAAGTAAAAAAATCCTTGCAAGTATTTTAAACCCTGGTTTTTGGCGCAGGTATTTAATACGTTACGTACCATGTAGCCTTGGTACTGGATTTTGCAAGTACGACTCATGCCGATGCGCTAACAATATTAGTAGTAACAATTATAGTAGTTGGTTTACTTTTAGGGCTTAAGTGGGCCGACCCGTGACGGGAGTGGAGCGAGCCCCGAACATCCCGTCGATTTACAAAAATCAGTTTAATATACTGGTCCCTCAGTGAGGAAACTTTCAGATATTAAGCTGAAAAGAACAGATTATTTTTTTCTTCATTATAAGACGTCCCTCCGTGGAGGGTAACAGACCTAGTGCCTAGCTAAGTAAAGGATTATTATATACATGGTCCGGGGGGAGGTCGATGGTGGTACCCCGTGGACCATCTCTCAGTCAAAAGGCCGAGAAGCGATGTCGTACCTTGGAAAACATAATGAAGTCATGAACACGGCAAAAATCTCTACACCGACTTGTAAGAAATGACATAAATAGCACAGCGACATCTAGTTTCGTTAGGAGTATTCTCATACTTGAGAAGCAAAGCAGGCGCCCAGCACCCATACACTTACTAATACTTCCCGTTTATACGTATTATCTATATACGTTCCGTCTCGTTTCCATAAAACTGGGATTTATTAATTCACATAATAAATGGTGTATTCCTGCTGAGACGAGATGATGTCATAAATAATACAACGCAATATTATGCCATTATAATAATTAGAAGCCTAAATTTGATTGGTAGAAATATTAATATATTGCATTGTAAAATTATAAAATCAAGAATCAAAAGATATATTTGCATTAAACATGGTAAACACAGATGACACACATGATAAAACCAACATGTTTTGCCATAATTTGGCGTGCAAAATTACATCACTTAAGATAATCAATTAGTTTTTTGAAATATAATGAATATAAAAATTTAAATAAAAATCATAAAATATTACACGAGAATAATCAAAAATAACAATTTCAATCTATAATAAATAATTTCGTCATTTCAAAATTATTTTAATTTACTTTCACAATGTTAAAATATTCTCTCAGATTATAGCGGGATCTTATTACATATTAGCCATTTTCGCAATTGCGGTACAAATTTATTCGTAGATAATTCTCTTATTTCAATTGGTATTTTATTATAAATCCGTATTGACATACCAACACAATTCTTTTTGTAAAATGCACTGTGGTTAGGAGGCATTTTTAGCAGAGTTGTATCTTTCGGACGTAAACGGGGATTTCTTTTGTCTTTTATGAAATAGTGTTTGGTGTCGTCTAATAAATGTTACTACTTCTAAAATATACATAAATAATAATAGTTAAGTATGTCGCTACATGCTGATTGTCAGTGAAACCAGTGAGAAAAGGGGTTACAATATTTGACCGTCCTTATCTAAAAGCATATATGCACAACCATAGGCCAATAATTTTATCAATCCTCCGCAAAAGTCAAATGAGATAAAAAAAACCGCATATATTACCATTAAAATGTAAATTGGTATCTAAATTATCAAAAAAAAAGTAAATAACTGTCGAACATTATAAAACTTTTACTATATTATCGATCTGAAATTCTTTTAAAGATTTCGTCCATTTGAATTTAATAAACTTGTCGACTTCTAGGTAATTAGACAAAAAAGCAATAACATTGGTTTTTGGTCTCATTTTCGTGCCATAGTTGTTCCTTTGAGTGTATAGTTATATTGGCTATTATAGTTGGGATAAAAAACTCCTAACGGTTCAGTGTTTAAATATTCATTTGAAGGAGTGTTTCTTTGGAACAAAGGAAAACCAAGGAGTAAATAATCACTTCGTTGTAAGAAATACTACGTCACATCAAGACAAGGACTCATTATTCAGTCTGTTTTATTCTTCTGGACTTGCTTTACTCTTGGCCCGGTAATTTAACCCCTTGAAGCCCAGCTTTGTGTTAAATGCGTTATTTCTCTCTTTATCGGGGAAAAAATATCATTCAATCAAAAAGAACCATTACCAAAGCGGTAATAAGGATTAAATCAGACTGCGCGCTATAGAGCATTATATAATGCTTATTATCATGAAGTAAAAAAAATACTTGCAAGTATTTTAAGACCTGGTTTTTGGCGCTGGTATTTTGAACCTTACATACCAGGTAGCCCTGGTATTGAATTTTCAAGTACGACTCATGCCATACATCGGGCGGCCGAGAGGTTATGTCAGAGTCGTACTGACAACAGACACCACCTAGTAAGTAAGTGCCATAGCCTAGGAAGGCTATACAGGCTCAGTAGAAGCGATCGCACCCGGGAATGAAGGGCGACGCAAGTATATTAGAAAGCAACCTCACAATACTTATCAATATAAACGTAAAACTTCGTTAGCGAGTTTTAAAACCGAGCAGCGCCATCTAGTGACACTAATTTGAATTACAACGGATTTGTACATATAATGATTTTATACAATAGTAATAGGAAAATTATAAATAATACAAATTTAATAGTATTAATCGTATTGGTCTTTATTAACAAATACAGTAGCAGTATTCTTTAATCGGTTTTTTGTCTTTATTTAATGTATTCAATGTAAATGGAATGTCATAGAGGAAACACTGTATGAGCGCTTGCTTGTTAACGTTATAAAAAGGTTGTAAGATTTTGGTAACGGTCTCAATTATTCTTCAGTCTTCAGAAGAGGAATTTTCCTCGGACGAGGAGGGATTCTCCTCAGACGAGGAGGGATTCTCCTCAGACGAGGAGGGATGCTCCTCAGACGAGGAGGGATTCTCCTCGGACGAGGAGGGATTGATGTCTTCGCTGCTCCAGTCGAAGTTGATGCCAGTCACTTCAACGTACCAATCGTGGTAATAGTCGGGGCGTACGTATGCTGGAAAAGAAAGTTTAAGTTAATATCTCTTAGTGTTGCAGCAATTCGTTGGTTATTTTTGGTACTAACTGCTTATTATCATACGGGTGGAAGAAAACCAATCCTCTCAAAATAGTTAGTTTGTTTTATACAACTGATCATAAGTAAGATTATGTTGTTGAACTTTTTTTTTTCGTGTTTTTTTCATAGTATTTAAAACCTATTATTGATACTTTAATACCTATAATGATGTCTATTTGGAATTTGTCAATAAAAATCCAGACGCACTGCGGGCTACTACCCTTTCTTGGTTGCTGTTCCGACCTGTCTCACTAAGCGCTTCTAAACATCATTTATAATGCGCACAGCAAAGGAATGGAACTTCCTTTTTGCGTCTCTCTGCTCCGAGTACTTATAACCAGTCCGTTGATAAAGCCCGGGTGAATAGGCAACTTTTGGGTTAGCCCGTTCCATATTGGGTCCCGTCTTGGCCCCTGGGCTTGATTGGGATCAAGAGCGAACCCATTAAAAACAATACCAAGCACAAGAAACAATTTTTCTTTACTATACTAAATATATTCATAGCAAATACCTTTTTAAAAGCTTTCATGGAAAAAAGGAATACAAATATATTTAACCTATATTTTAATAAAAAAAAATAGTAAAAAGGTTCAGTTATTTTGTACACCACGTCTCACCTGAGGGGAAAGGACTATTGCAGCCAGCACTGGAGCCAAAGCTTACGATGCCGATCATGGTAGACTGGCCGTCAGTATCCACTAAGGTGAGAGGGCCACCGCTGTCACCCTTGAAAAATAAGGTTGTATCACTTTAAGTCGTCATCGTCATCTCAGCTGAAAGACGTACTAGTAGACGTACCTTCCCTCAAGATATCGGGAAGATTTTCTATTTGGCCTGTTGGAGAACGCAGTTAAAGGCCATCATTCGGAAAATATGCCCATTTTGTAATACACGAGGAGTATATGGTGACTTCCACGCAGTATCAGTATAGTAAATGAAACATAACCATACAAATGTACCTTTGGGTGTAAGTGAGTGCGTGTGTGCGTGCGTGTGCGCGCGCGTCTGTGCGTGAATATTTAAATAAGCATTTTGTTTTGTTTTCTTAATGTATTCAGTTTAGTAAGATTAACCTACAATGCATATTTGAATAATAAATCCTCTCTCTCACAGTATCCTGGCGACACAATCCCTTACATATTATACATATTATATTTGCCATTTAGCCTATCATAGAGGTAAGTAAAAGATTGGTTTTACTATCAAGTCTGAGTGGCAATATTAACCTTACCACACTTGAGCATCTCAATGATAATACATCTGGCTTCTTATACTTTTTTATCGTTAGAGTTATTGGACAAACAAAATATAAGTCCTGGTAATGCATTAAAAGATTTCGAAACCTATTCGGGGAGTTTGTTTCATTACTTGGCTTAATCATTATCTTTTGTAAATTATCTGCATTCCTAATCAATAAATATTTAGTGCCTCGTAAAGCTACTTATCTTCATCCTTTAACCGACAAACAATTTTTTGAACAGTATAGTAACATTTTGCATTAGTGATTTCATCCATGCCGCATAAATTTTGTTGTTGGTGTATGGTAATTAGTTCCAGTATCAAAGCCACTTTGTATGCCACCTTCAAGTATTAAGAAATTGGTGTTATTCTACTCTGCTTAACCCCTTAAAACCCGAGAGCATTATATCATGCGCGCGACAACGATACCTAAAATCCGCGAATATTATAATTGTTCTATAGCGCACAGTCTGATTTAATCCTTATTACGGCTTTGGTAATGGTTCTTTTTGATTGAATGATATTTTTCCCCGATAGAGAGACAAAAAAAACGCATTTAACACATAGCTGGGCGTCAATGGGTTGAATAGTATATTTATGTAGTAGGTACGTATATAATTAGACATAAAAGCTATACCTGACAAGAAGACTGGGAGGTGTGATTGTAATATTCAGCGCAGATTGTTTGATCCTGGATAACCGGGCTGTTGTTGTACCACTGACGACACTCGGTATTCGTGATACCTCTCAGGTGCGTCCATAAAAGGATCTCAGAAGCTGCTCCGCCTGTCAACATAACCAGAGGGTATCAACATATAAATAAATATGAGACAACGTTGCTTGTTCAGAGCAAGTAGTTAAAGCACTTGTGTCGTGGAATTCAGAAATAACGTCAGCACAACAGCTAACCTAACCTAACCTAATCCAAACCAATACAGAAAAGTTCGTTTTCTAAATTGATCCAGACGGGGACAGAACTCTAGGAGTGGCGATACCATGAAAACCGGTATGCGATCCACCCGACCAAATATAGATCTTATGTTATGACACTGATATCCCTTTTTAGATGGAGTTGGTCGCAGACACCTTTCTAGAAGCACCGAACCATACGTATAACCTCAAACTGACAAATAGTTCTTCCTTTAGTAAAAAGAGGTCACAGATGTAACCTATCTACTTAAAATAATACAAAATAAAATTGACTCTCCTGAACTTCTTTCAAAATTGAATTTTAATATTCCGACTAGGTCTGCTAGCCACTATACCCCCATTCGCGTTCCATTGGTCTCATCAAACTATCGCCAAAACTCCTGCCTGCTGCGTGCAAGCGAAAGTCTTAATGATTTGTGCAAATCTAAAAACTTTGATATCCACCACTCTGGTATAGCAACTGCGAGGCGCTTACTCTGTGGGGATTTCTTTGTGCAGTGAATTAAACGTTGTATACCTACTTTG
The DNA here is from genome assembly GCA_927399485.1 of Calamotropha paludella. Lineage (NCBI taxonomy): Eukaryota > Metazoa > Arthropoda > Insecta > Lepidoptera > Crambidae > Calamotropha > Calamotropha paludella. The sequence continues at coordinate 16,130,250 of OV656824.1, read as the reverse complement.
TTACAATAAGTCTACTATTTTATATTATTGGAGTTTAAGATTAAGTTTTTCATTTATGAATTTTAATTTGTCCACATTTATAAATTTTTAAAATATGTTATTTAAACGTGAAGACTTATTATTAGCTTACTGTTTTTGATGTAAAACTGTGTATTCTGTATGTTCGCTGTTGGTCTTCCAAATATAAATAAATAAAATAAAATAAATAAAAAGCGAGCTTTTGTAATAGTTTTGTATACCAATTCCTTACGCCGCGCAGTGGATCGTGCCAATATAAGCAGAAAGACACGCAGTCTTCGAAGAAATCTTGTAAAACTCAAGAAGTACAGATGATCTGTCTGAGAAATTCCGTGGAGAGATGTAGTATAAAGAACCATGTAACTATGCTAAAATTTATTAATACACTATATATACGTTTTTAGTTATAGAAAGCTTCATTACAAATTATTTGTGGGATTATTAACTGTGCGCCGCAAATAACATTGTAACGCGAAGTTTGATTCATAAGATGCCGCAAACTATATTTAATACCAACAACATGGGATAAGGCAAATTAACAATAATAAAGTTCCTACACAAAGTCATGGACCTATTGCAGACACCTTGAATCATAGTCTCTCTCTTTAGAATCTTATTTTTTAATTCCTTATGCACCTTTATTAGCATGCTTACTACGCCATACTACGAAAATAATGAGTTATTTAACTTAAAGTGAAGAACTCGTGACGAAAGTAACATTTCACATGAGTGATAATATTAACATAAGCGTGATTAAAGACAATCTCACAGAGAAGTGAGACGCTACGTACGCTTATTTTGCTTATTAATGTCTGAAGGTGTCACTATACAGCAGACATTTCCATGAAGTGTCTACTAAATTATTAATTTTCAAATTTAACGGCTAATTCCAGCACTTGTAAACCTACAAGTGCTGGAATTAGCCGTTAAATTGAAAATTAATGAACCCATTATCTACCTACAATCAAAAGCCGAGTGTTAATAAAAATGAAATGCTATTTACCATTCCAGAGATCGTCGGTGCGTCCATAGCCGCTGACGGTTAACCTGACGCCCACGAAGCCCTCCCTCTTCTGTCCTGAGTTCTGGAGACGGCATGGCTGTATATTACCTGGGAAGAATTATCACTGTAATGGTCCATGTCAGCGATCATTAAAGTGAGTGAATTATGTCGCTGACAACTTTAATATAAGTAGAATCATTAAATTCCACTTATATTATCAGTTAACGCGTAAAAGAAAATAGATGTTCTGATAGTAATGGGCGCTGTCATAATTTTGGCGATCAACATCCCCATGTTGGGCGCCAAAATTTTACTGACCTAAAACCCAAAACTTAACGTTATTTTGATTGTAGATGAATTTTCTCTTATATTCGAATACGTATTAGACTCTATTCCTTTAGTTTCATATTTATTTATTTGGAACAGCAACAGAGTTAATATAATCATAAAAAAAATTTAGAGTAACAGTTATTAAGAACATGCAATGGGTCCCCGTATCAAGTCGGAAAATGCATATATTATCTATATAATGCTGTTCCCTTAACTCGTTTAGGTACGATACTTTTTAAATCATTGCAATCGGTCCATTGGTTGCGAAGATATTACACATTTTGTACAAGCCGAAAGTGGGGCGGCCGAATAGCTTATGTGACGTCACGATTACCTTTCCACCCGCGCGCGCGCTCTCCGCCATTCATTTATTAAGATTCCCTCGATCTGCGCGGGTGGTGTTGTGGTTTTGCAGTTTTTAAGTGAAAATATGCCGGATTATAAGTACTGTATAATATAAAATGTACTTATACTTCAATTAGTACACCTGAAAAACTGTTTTTCAATGTGCCAAAGGACTCAAAAGTGCGCAAAAAATGGTGTACTGTCATGAAGAGGGATGTCAAAATTCCGCTTGCGTGCCAAGCTTCAAGATTTTGTTGCGAGGATCATTTTGGTGTAAATACCTCCCAACCAACCATTACCTTGTATACAACACAACATCATCATTACTCGTGTGGTAAACAAGTGGGTAGGTATATTAGTAAAACTTGTTTACGAATATTAAAAAAAATACAGGGTCGTATTATGTATATTTCAATGAGTAAATGAATTATAAAAAGGGTAAGTAGTAAAGTTTCTAATAACCCTTCCTCGGGTAAAAACCAGGGTCGTACTCAGGTCTAACTACAATAAAATATGCCGTTCCCGGGAATATTCCTCGAAGTTCCCCGGAACATAGGGGAATATTACCGCCTTGGGGAATATTCCCGCCTTGGGGAATATATATATATCTATCTATACATGGAATGAAACTGTAGCCAAAGTAAATTCTGTACATTGAATATTTTTTTGAATAATCGCGTTAGGAGGGCTCCATACACGCAATAGAGACCAAAAACATTGTTATTGAATTTCTTGTCTGTCTGTCTGTTGTACGCTTTCCATGTGAAAACAGTTAGACGTATTTAAATAAAACTTTTTGCATTCGAGTGTCCTGCCTCTTCAACATAATTTTGTACAATAATCACGCCTTGACCCCAAGGGACTAGGAAGACCACAAGTGAAGTTTGTATGGAGAAGTAAGTTTTCTTGCTGCTATCACGACGAAACTTGCTGTAAATATAGTAGGTACTAAGATTATAATAAATAAACCAGATTTAAGAAAGTAATACCTACCTACTTACCTAGAAACAATACTAGGACTTAACAAAGCGATTTCGTTTATTCATAGCTCAAAATTACGTGTCCAAAGAACGTAGGTACATTCCTGTCAACTGAAGTATTTAAGTCTAATTTTATTTATGGTATACATAATATTTTTTGAACAGTAAAGTTTCTACATACTCATCTACATAACAATGTTAAAATAGGGGCGTAGGTAGTTAAAACAACAAACACAACTGCCCTGGCTGGCTAACCTAAACCTTTTGGGTATTTTATAGGCTAGACCAAGTACGTGTACCTACCTACTTGTTATCTTGCAGTTCTAATTAGGTTGATAATGAGATTTGCCTACCTTTGAGTTTCCAACCATGAATTTCAGAGCTTGTCTAGTTTAAATGATTACTAAGATAATCAAATACCATGAAGGTATCCACTTAAGGTAGATTATCGGATTGCGCTTGCTCAAAACCGATATCTACCTTATTTCACTTATTTGTTATATTATAATAACAACCTTCTAATATTAAACAAATAAAATCAGTTATTAATCGATTGGGTATAAACTGGTGACGTTACGCTCTCTGTTGGACGAATATCGCAAACAGAATAAAACCGCGCAGTGGTTCGGCGGCATGCGCTGGGTCATTGTGACGTCATCGCATGCGTTCGCGCGGTCTGTGAACCTCGTTCGGTATTTTGCTCATAACTTTGTCAATTTTGGTCGTAGAATAAAAATTTTTGCACTTTATGTTTTAGTTTCTCAATGTCTATAGAACTGCATTCATAACATAAAACGTGACTGGTCCCCATTATAAATAAAGACGTCCGCATCATGCGCCTTAAATATTAATCATACTCTCAAAATTTGCTGTGAGGTTTAAAACATTAAGTATTTTATTCTTGAAAGCTGATGGGCTATTATCCTTTTTGGTGAATTCCTCATATAACCTATTAAGTCTAACAAGGTCTGGTCTCACAAGATAGTTCGAATTTTTATATACAGAAAACCTACTCGATGGCGAGGTAGCCGCAAAAGAAATGTTTGTTGAAAGTCGATAAAAATACTTATTTGTGTTAAAATACCAATTCCTAAGATTTTGTAGATTTAGACTATCTGATAGCTAGATTTTAAAAAAGGTTTTGGATGAGGTTTATGAATTAGTTTTTCTCCATGTAAAAATTAAACCTTACTTACCGCTATATGGCACGTGCTGGTCGACGCCTAGAAGTGCGATGTCATCAGTCTGTACACCGGCTTGTATTTCGTTGTAAGCCGGGTAGATGTATTTCCGGTCAGTTTCGAGAACGATCTCGGGCCGAGTGAGATTTGTCAACCCATAGCGTATCACAAACGTGATACGGCTGTACAGAATTTAATAATCAGTTAGCCTTTCGTTGTTCATACTTGACAACATAAAGATAAAATTATTATATACCTAGCTATTTTTTGTGTTACATACTAATTAATTGTCTTTTTATTAGATACTTATGTCGTCGAAACTGTTTTATAAAAATGATGTGCGCTTTTGTAATTGGGTAACTACTAACATGCAACTTTTTACAGTTTTTAGTATTTTTTGTCTGTTGTCTGTGATTGTGCCTTTTAAGAAAAACAAATAAAGACGGTATTACATAATAATTCAGAGTGGGAAAAGTATTATGTAAGAATCACAGAAGTAGGCAATCAATAAACCATTACAGCATTAATTACATATAATCTGCGTGGAATAACGCAACGTCTTTTGTTTCTTTGATTCATGTACAAACAGCAACAATCTTAACTGCCCCTGCCACGTGACTACCAACTTTTTGAAAGAAAGTGAGAATAGATGTATGACGTCTTCATAAAAGTCATTTTTATTGTAGACGTGTGTGTAACGTTACAAAGTTTTGAAATGAACCATAATAACTGAAACTAATACTTTTTTCTAAGACCCTAATGAGTTTCGCATCAAAAAGGTGGGATTGTTTCAATTCAATAATAAGAGTAATGTCAGAACAATCATTGTCAATTTTTTCCGATCGCTTATTTGGAATTATTGGTGTTATCTTTTTGTTTTAATTCTTTCCTTTCTTTTAATAAAATTTCTTTAAAAAATGGCGGCCCGACTATCTTACTTTGAAAGGGTCAGAATTGTAACTTTAAGACTAACTGGTATGGGTTTATTCATGTAAATAAATTGTACATCACCTAAAACACTTTTCCGTACACAGAAATAACGTTTGTAGACATCCGCTGTTTCTATTTGTAGAGAAGGTCGGTAAGCCAGTGGATCCAGCGGTTCGATGAAGGTGGTGACGAGGCTCTTCGAGACCGTCCTCGCGGGGCAAGAGCCCGGGTGACTACTAAGGCGGAGGATGCAACCATTATAGCCACCGACTCTTAATATCCCTTCCACCGCACTCGCGATTCAGCGGTTCAGTACCGTGTATGTTTGACACGGTTAAAATGTGATGTATTATAAATTTTAGTATGAAATACGACGGATTCAGCACTAAAGTATTATTTTATCTTTAATTGCAGATATCAATGCAGACAGTGCGGCGTAGGCTAAATGAAGGTGGCCATACGAGGGCTGCACTAAAAGTATCGGGAATGGAATATTTTCACTGTTCCTGTCATATTAAAATCTTTTTAATTGAAAACTCCTTGGTTTCAAAAGTCGAAAACCATTTATTTATTTTAAAAAAAGATTATCGGTCTAGTCACAAGGTCTTGTCAAACTTGTTTAGTCGTTGAGAAAATGGAATTGACTCGAGAAAAATCAAGAGCGATGATTTATTATGACTTTCGAAGTGGTTTAATACAAAAACAGTGTGTTCATCGGATGCTTTCTGCACTTGGTGATAAAGCCCCATCCAAAACCACAATTTATCGCTGGTTTGCTGAATTTTAACGTGACCGTGTCAAGCTCAGTGTTGTTCCCCGTCAAGGTCGTCCGAAAACTGCAGTCACCCAAGAAGACGTTGATGCTGTGCGTAAGCTGATTGAGGAAGATCGAAATGTGACATACCGCGAAATTCAGGCAACTTAAGACATTGGCATGAGTCAAATACAAATAATCTTGCATGAACAATTAGGTGTAAAAAAGTTGTTTTCCCGATGGATACCGCATTCGCTCTGTGAAGAGCAAAATGCAGCTCGCGTTACTTGGTGCGTCAGAACTCTCGAAAGATTCCACGCAGGATCCTCAAATGCTGTATACAACATCGTATCAGGTGACGAATCCTGGATACGCGTACGAACCCGAAACAAAAAACCAGTCACGAGTTTGGGTGTTCGAAAATGAGTTAAAGCCAACAAAAATTGTTCGTTTACGGAGTGTTGCAAAAAAAATGGTGGCCACGTTTGTCTCCAAAACCGGCCATGTTGTGACTATTCCTCTTGAGGGACAAAGAACGGTTAATGCAGAATGGTATCCTAGCAATTGTTTGCCACAGGTCTTTTCTGAACTCCGTAAAGAGAACTGCAACCGCCGCATTATCCTCCATCACGACAATGCGAGTTCTCACACCGCGCACAGAACAAAAGTTTTTGGAGCAAGAAAACATAGAATTATTAGACCATTTGCCGTACAGCCCCGACCTAAGCCCTAATGATTTCTATACTTTTCCTAAAATAAAGAATAAATTGCGTGGTCAGAGATTTTCATCACATGAAGAAGCTGTGGACGCCTACAAAACGGCCGTTTTGGAGACCCCAACTTCCGAATGGAATGGTTGCTTCAATGATTGGTTCCATCGTATGGAAACTTATGTCAAATTTCGCGGAGAATACTTGGAAAAGCAATAAATACATTTTTAAATAGTAATGTTGTGTCACTTCCTTGATTCCCGAAATTTTCAGTGCCGCCCTCGTACCAGCCCGAAAATTGCCACTTACACAACAACAGTTTTTTATTACTGTTGGTCCCAGTTATCTTCGTATGATAGCGATTTTTAAAAGGCAGAAGGCACAAACGTTTGGTCCTTCATAACAATGTTTGAACATTGTTATGAAGTGGTAATTATTTTTTTTGCTGAAAAGCGTTTTTAAAATTAGACTAATACTAAGCAAACATCCTGCCTAATAAGGCAGAATGTTTGTTTCGGCATATCGTTCATTTTGGCGGCGATATAAAATTTTTTTGTCGTTCTTGTCTGACTTTTTTTTTTTTTTTGAAGATTTTTCGTCGACAAATATTACGATATTATCCATCCAATCAAAATTATAATATTGAAGGCAAAAAGCGATTCTATCTTCTTAATGCTTTTGTGTAAGTAAGGTTTTTAAAGTTTATATATTGCTACAAAAAAAGTGTTGGTTTTTTATTTTACTTTTAGTCAGACTGGCGAACAAATTATTTACGCGTTTTGCGCTCAAACATTATAGCAAAAGAATAGGTATATTTAATAAAATAGTATTTCATATTGCACTACAAAAATTGCAATTTTTACTTTCTTCACTTTCATTAACCAGAAATTTAAAAGCAAGACACATTTGAACCTTAAAAGCATTCTAATCTTTGCATTTCGAACACCGAGGTTTTTGAACAGAAAAAGACACGCTGTCACAGATATAAAATTCGAGTAGAATTGAATAGATTACCGCATGTCTGACAAATTATTACTTCATATTTTAAATAACAGAAATAATAAAGTTTTGGGAACGGAGGCAACCATATGCGTGGTGGAATAAGAGCTAAGGATAAACTACATAATGAGGTTGAGTTTGGCAATGATCCTACTAACATAATCAGAAAAGATTTTGAGTTAGAGTCTCGGTAAGGACAAATGTTTGTGTAATAAAAAGTCACAATATTTATGCGCTATTTCGATTTGTTTATTTGTTAAGTTAGTATATGTTTAATGCAAGTGTAAGAAATCTTTATTATTATTTGTTGCTGCATCTATACCTTTCTAAGTCTATGGATGCAGGATAAGTAAAATTAAATTTTATCATTATTTCATCCAAAAGCATGTTGCTGTTGCTCTTTGTTTTGGAAGAGCGGCAACAACTGAAAGCACGTCATCAGGCATGTCAAGACTCTGCGTCAAGCAGTGACAGTTCTCTGGCGCCAAGAGACACACACCACACACACAAAGATATTATGTCATAAAAACTTTAGTTTTTTCTCAGAACAATAACTAAAGCTATAGAAGGAGCGCTAAAATAAAAACTGTCTAACAGCTCTCGTATTCACTTAAAGTAATCTAACATACATAGGTAAGAGCGAAATAGACAAAAATTGTAAGGTTTTATTTTCACGTCATTGTCACAAACTCTCGAAGTACAAATGTCAAATGGTTGTAATTTGGTTGTATATTATACTACTAAATTAAAAGTACGTCTTTGATGAATGTGGTTTCTGAAGTAAGACCAAATTCAATGCGGTCGTATTACAGTGGCCGAACAGCTTTGTGAGCGGCTAGCGTGAAATTATATTATTTTACAAGGAAGTTCGTGATAAAATAACAGGAAAGTGTGCATATAGACGCTTCAGACATCTTAGAGTCCGCGTCCAGGATGGCTTGTGTTGTTCCAGACTGCAAGTCTCATATATCACGAAAAGAAAATACGGATGAGGTGTTATCATTTCATCGGTGAGTTTGGTTTCTAAATTCTCATATTTTGACAATATAACAACGGTATATTCAGAAAATTGTAGTAAATTAATATTACAAATAGATTGCTCCATGAGTTTTGGTTTAAATTGTCTTATTTTCATGCCTTCTGTTTTGTATATGATAGTATGATAGTGATGTGTCCTTTGTTATCGATGTCAACATTTTTGGTTTTTACTTTTTGCTTTAGTTTTCCCAAAGATGAACCTATTAGAACTGAATGGATACGCCGTAAATCAAGGATCAATTGGACGCCGAAAGCGCACAGTCACATTTGTTCGAAACATTTTAGACTACATTCATTTGAGCCACATGAAAACATTTGATTTCGGCGGCTGAAAGCAAATGCTATACCCACATTACATTTTTTATTCCAAACATTATCTTAGTCTTGCTTTGTCATATAATTATTTCGATCCTACCAATAAATATTCAGATTTTCAATTAACATTTTGGCAGCGTGTATCCCAAATAATAATGATAGCTTATTTACAATAATATTTTTGTGTTTCAGAAACCACTATCGCATTAAGAAGGAATAATGAACCACCAAGTAAACGCCCCAAATCTATGACCACAGTTAAAACAAATACTGATTCCGATATCTCTGAACTGATATCTAATTTACAGAAAATTATTGCAGATTATAAAAAACCAAATTAGAATATTAAAAAAAGAGTTAGAAAGGATTAAAAAGACCAGCAAGTGACGTCTTCGCAAAATAAACACTAACAAAGAGAACATTAAGGAGCAACACGAAGAAATCTCAACTCTATAACATATTGATAGAAAAATTGAAACAAGAATATGTTCAAGCCGAATACCTAGCACTTTTAGAGTGTGTAAACAAAAATGACAAAAATTCGCGGCGAGAACTGAACTCAATTTCAGAAACAGCGTTTAAAAAAATGTTTTGATGATTGGATTAAGTTATCGTAAGTGTATCGTTTCTGAAGGAGCATACTATGAAGGTGATAAAATAAATTTGGATGAATAACAAACATTGTGTATATTATTGATCTTTTCCCGGTACTTTCTTGACAGAGTAGTATATAAAATTATAAACATAATAAGTAAATATGTATAAAATAATAGTTGGTTAATTTAATTTAAATAGTCGATTAATTTTCTTTTAAAATTTTTCCTCTTTTTTAATCTATACCTATTAAAAAATTAATGTTGAATGCAGTGTTCACTAATGTACTGCTAGAGGTCTAACTTAAAATAGAAACATGTAGCCTAATATGATATACCTATACAAAGTGCAATTTTTTAACTGTACCTACCTGGTTTCTCTAGATACTGAAGACTGCAAATCTAATAAATAAATTGGTTCGGGTCCAAAATTCTACTCATGAATACTGCATTATAAAATGTTCATATTGCAGATTCTACACGTTTATTATGACACATTACCGTCCGTTCTAGTGTCATAGACATACCAACAGCATATTTTTTTTACATGTTTTTAATTTTATTTTTATCGATAGTAATATCGATGCCGTTACATTATTGACGTAAGGGAAACTAGTGACTACCTTATAAATTACGAAACAAAATTTGTATACTTATTTCTTTCTTACACATTTACAACTGTATAAGTCAAAATAGTACGAACTAACGTATTGTGTTGTTATTTTAGCACTCCTTCTATAGCTTTAGTTATTGTTCTGAGAGTTTTTTTTATGAAGTTGTCATGAGAAGAATAATCGCATCTCTTTCTACCTTTTTGTCTGTTGGGTCTTGAACGGGCAGTTAAGAGTGTTGCTGTTTGTACATGTACCCAGATTAAAGAGCGAATGAATACCAAGTTTTTTTAGTGCGATATAGTGCGGTTAAGGACGTATGTAGGGACCCTTAAGACTCATACGAAATCATATATGAATGTTCATGTACGTAAATAGGTGTGACGGGGTGCAGCCGGAGACAAAAAAAGCTCACACAAAGGTCACTTGTTTTTATATTTAAGGAATTAAGGCACAAAATAGTGCCTTAAAGAAACTTGTAGACTTGTAAACAGAAACTGGTGGTACAGAATATATATACAGGAAAACTTGTGAATTATGCTTATGAGCTTATTATATACTTGTGAGCTTATTATAACTGCTCAGCACTATAAATATATTTAAATAATTTATTTTCGGTGAGTCAACCGCTCTACGCGCTGACTCTGGTAAGAATAAACTTCGAACAAAACAAATAAACAGAGACAGACAGTAAATTTAAAATAGGAAACAGAGACAGACAGTAAATTTAAAATAGGAAACGAAGAGAAAAGAAAATATGAAAAATGGCCAGAGAAGAGCGCAATGAAAGCAACGAGTCGCCAATATAGCTATGGCGCCTCGTTACAATACCCGCTCCCCCCTGGAAGAAAAAATCCTGAGTATAAAAAGGATTTTTTCATAAAACTATGTAAAAATGTGACCATTTTATATAAAAAAAAAAAATATCTTTAATAAAAATGGATGAGATGAGAATTGTGAAATGAGAAAATAAGGAGACCAGCATCCTTACATGCATCACTTTCATACTTCCAGAACATACTTCAGTCAACGGTCATGGTTGATTTAATAAGACAACCAGACTCCACGCGGTAGAGTATCCAAAATTATTGAATACTAGAGCTGTAACAAACCGTATGTATTCGTTACTAAGTAACGGGTGCGCCATCTTGTACCGAGTAACGAAACGTTACACACGAATGCATTTCGTTACTCGCATGTTTCGTATTATGAGTACCTATACTATTTCAGTTTACACAAGTACCGTTGATGCGTATAATTAAACTTTGCTGATCGTGTGTTTTACGTATGCCTGCGCTTATTCAGTGAATTTATAAACGTACGTTACAAAGAACGATGTTTGTTTATTAAGTAAAGTATAATTTGGAAATTCGTAGTCCAAGTTTTTTACTGTTTATTAAAGGTATTGTGTGTGTATACAAAGTTTGAGACTGTAACAGAAACAAGGTAGGAAAGTACTTTTTACAAATTAGAAATATGTGTTTTTTTTATTATTGCGTATTTTCACGGTTTTTTTTGTTCTTATCTTAAAAGAGATGTGTCTAAATGAGCTCTAATGAGATTTAATTGTTTCTTGGTTAACAAAAGCTGTTAATTACCAAAAGTCTGGTTCAAAATACAGAAAAGTGAAAAAAATATCTGATGCAGCTTGGTATGTAATGTATAAGTATGTTTTCTACAAATCACGAATGTTGCGACGTCACGACGTCATACTGTACGCGTACACAGTACGTTTTCTAATATACATAACATAGCATGTTATAAGGTAACTGAAGTAACGAGTAACGATACGATAGTAACGAGTACTAATTGTCATAGTAACGAATACATACGGGTACACTTTATTTCGTTACTTTTACAGCTCTATTGAATACTCAACTGGCTCCCTACATCAGTGAAGGCTTATTTAACCAGTCACAACCCGCTGGGTGAAAAATAAAAATTAGTGTAGGCTTGTTTAACCAGTCACAACCCGCTGGATGAAAAATAAAAATTAGTGTAGGCTTGTTTAACCAGTCACAACCCGCTGGATGAAAAATAAAAATTAGTGTAGGCTTATTTAGCCAGTCACAGCCCACTGGATGAAAAATAAAAATTAGTGTAGGCTTATTTAGCCAGTCACAACCCGCTGGAAGAAAAATTTTCCTCAAGATGAGGCTATTCCAATAGACTTAGAGGTTCTATTCTCGGTTGAGAAATTAAATATGCCTTCTATGAAGACTGAAAAATTAATGCCCTCTATGAAGACTAAGACTGTATAATTAAGTATGTCTTCTATGAAGACCAAAATTGAAGATGTCGTCTATGCAGACAATTAAATATGTCTTCTATGAAGACAGTTAATGTATAGTAATTATTATGTGTTGTAATAGAATGAGGGAATGAATGAGTTGTAAATAGTAGTATATATAAAAGTAATATATATAAAAAAAAAAATAATAATTACTTTGGAAAAGTAATAACGATAGAGAATTCTAATTGGGAGAAAAAGTAATAACGTAATAAAAGTAATATATAGTATAAACGTAAATAAAAGTAATAATAAAGTAATAAAAAAAAGTAAGTAATAAAAGAATTTTTTTAGGTCTAAAGAGTTTTGACTAAATTTTGTGCCAGGAGTTCGTAGTTATGTTATTGTTGGACAGAAGAGGTTTAAAATTTGATTGACAGGCTGTCATGGATGAAAAATTTGCTTGAAGTTTTGCAAAAGTCATTTATGTTATGTAGTAATCTCTAATCTATTTAAACGTATTGATAAATTAATCATGAAGAAACCATAAGCAGAATGTTTTTGATTTTATCAAGATCACGTTCAATGGAGTAAGGACTGGAAAGAATAGAACAATCTGAGTCTATTATTGGATTTAGTAATTCTCGTAATTCCTCAGCGGTTGCGACAGATGGAAATTTAATTGAGCGGAGACAAGTTCATAAGCAAGCTCAGGTTTATTTATAAGTGATGGATTCATAGTGTTATTAAAAATAAATGATTGTGTTTCAAAACGAGGTGTTTTTCTAGCTATTTAAAAACTACTTAAAAACAGTTATGGTTTAAAATAAATTTAATAATACTAGTGCTAGGTAGGTATTGTGTTCAAGCTTAGACTGGTAGGAACCTCTGGATAGTCAGAACGGATTGCCCCCAGGAAAGTGCCTAGCCAAATCTAAGACTTGTGTGTGGGATACACTGGAGGTACTCCCTCTCAGCACTGCCCGTAAGTATTAATTGCACTGATCTGAGTGATATATTGACGCTCAGAATCAGCAACAATTTTGTGTCGGTTTCTTTCGAAACCGCGTATAGTTTCTTGTCTGTAAAATGTAGTAAATGTTGGGTTAAGTGTCTTGTAAGTGTTTTGTGTAGTGATGTAGTTGTATTGTCAACTACTATAAATTAAATAAAATGAGGATTGGGATGAGATGAGATGAGATGATTAAGTTAATAATATGGCCGATAAAATAGTGGGGGGCGACTAAGCCTTTTAGAATTTGGAAAAAGATAACAAAAAAATCACACACAACATACAACGATCTTCAAAATATAGTAGTTCGGTTCGCCGGTACTGGTTGACTGGATGGTGGTGTTCTATACACGTTGAGGCGCCAGTGTGACGGGGTGCAGCCGGAGACAAAAAAAGCTCACACAAAGGTCACTTGTTTTTATATTTAAGGAATTAAGGCACAAAATAGTGCCATAAAGAAACTTGTAGACTTGTAAACAGAAACTGGTGGTACAGAATATATATACAGGAAAACTTGTGAATTATGCTTATGAGCTTATTATATACTTGTGAGCTTATTATAACTGCTCAGCACTATAAATATATTTAAATAATTTATTTTCGGTGAGTCAACCGCTCTACGCGCTGACTCTGGTAAGAATAAACTTCGAACAAAACAAATAAACAGAGACAGACAGTAAATTTAAAATAGGAAACAGAGAGAGACAGTAAATTTAAAATAGGAAACGAAGAGAAAAGAAAATATGAAAAATGGCCAGAGAAGAGCGCAATGAAAGCAACGAGTCGCCAATATAGCTATGGCGCCTCGTTACATAGGTATATCTTTGGGGATAATAATTATAATATTTCTCACAATCACACCAATGAGCCGACCTCAAAGTAAGCACCGTACCTAAGGCCTGTGTTATGGATACTGGGGTACGAATAGGTATAATCATTCATAACAGTATATGTAAATAACCATGACTCAGGTACATATGCTTCGGCCCCTTCTGGGACTCGAACCCAGGACCGTCTCGTCGCGAAAGGCAAGATCGCTACCGTTGTACCAAATATTCGTCAAATGTTATTTAATAAACCCTTGGTTAGCACTAACTTGGCAACGCAGTGGGCTGCCGTGATGACCCAGTTATGATGAATGATGGATCCACCACAGGAGGATACACCACCGACGGTGCTGATCATTCTCAAACTGATCTGGTACGGGAACTGTCCATTCTCAGCTGGCCAGCCTCCCACTATCCTGGAGTTACCTTGAGGGATAATATTTCCTTTTATTTTAATAATTTTCATGGAAAGCACACAAAGTATAACCTATCTATCTCTCTCTTTCTAAGAATTTCTTCATATCTTATCATGCTTTATGCACTCTCATCACGCAATGACCGATAAGTAGGGTTATATCGTCATTATAAATCGTATCCAAGTTTTTTCGCATGCGTAAAGTAATGTAGTGCAACTTATCATTTCGTAAACTGCATCGAAATAAAAGTTAAGCCCCTTGCCTGGTGGGAATTGAACCCTACGCCTTTTGGATTGAAAAACAATGATAAAAGACGTAATTTGGCTATGTACCTATCGTACTTATTTATTATTTTATCTTATTTACTTATCGTTATTTAAAAAAAATCGTTGTGAGGAGGGCGAGATTAGTCAAATATTGCATTGCTTTGTGTAATTTTGCTTATAAGTAATTAAATTGTTATTTATTACACATAAATTTGTTTAAATTTAAGGTGGAGAATGGGATCTAGAAATCTAGACACCATGGGTAACTTATAGTTATGATTAAGTAAATGAAATTCCCGCCTGACCCATGAGACTTTTGAGTGTGTTTTTTTTTCTAAAAATAATTTCATAGGATGGCAGTTAAATTCTTAAATAACAAAAAAAATATGAAAAAGTTAATCAGTACAGTCGAAATTAACAATTAGGAATCAACATTTTTTAAATATAGCTTTGGTTTTTTTATGATTATCTTAGCTGATAGAGGTTCGCTGCTGAACAAAAGCTTTCCACTGAAATCTCCAGAGATTGCCGTAAAAGATCGTAATTTAGAAAATGCTGCTGTCCATTGAGTGATATTAAAAAAGTGTATGTTTTTTTTCTCCGGTACGTATAAGTGTGAAGGATTTGTGCTCTTTCACCTTGCTGGAAACCACACGGCATAAGCTTTGATTATTTTCTCAACACGTGTTCATCTCAATGTTACATGAAAAACCTTTTGTTTCGCAAAACTGAGTAAAACTATAAACACATATTTTTGATTTGCTTTCATTAATTTACAGAACTGTGTAGGAAAAACTTGATCAAAAGGAGTGATTTTTAAGAGGACCTTCAGATACTTACCACCTCGAAGATCTTCTAAGATAGCAGGGTCACCCTTCGTAATAGTTGGATTGGCCTGAAATTTAAAATTAATAAAATATGGATGCCACTTGGATTAGTATAGGACAATTGGACCTAAAATTTATTTTCGTAAGCTACAGACTTATTGTTCAAGCACATCAGTATGACACGTAATTGCCGGGTGCGATTCGGTTTTAATAAAAACAAAACAAAATCACATCACTATCGTTGACTTTATATAACTTTTATTTGACACCCGGCATGGTTTGCAATGGTCTTTTTTGCTGACCTACTATACCTGACATGCATAAAACTTAACAAAGTAATCGCAATCTGATCAAAAATGTTACTTTCAATGTTGAAGGTAGTTAGCGTTCAACATTGGTGGAACGATACTAGCTCATAGTAGAAGTTGGAATACGTTTGTAAAATTCGACACGTTTGCCAGCGTCTCGGTAGCTCAGCGGTCAGAGCAGTCGCCCGGATTGCGAAAGGTCGTGGGTTCGAATCCCATCTGAGGGCTCGGAGGCGTGGTTGTTTTTTACACACGTATTTTATATCTTATAGAAATATTGCATTGTGAATGCAAAAAATTAAATAAAAACAATATAAATGATGTCAAGGAAAAGAGATCAATGAATATGAACCTATCAGTATCTGTCGTTTATATCAAACTTTGAATTGCAGTAAGTAATCACTACATAGTATAAAACAAAGTCGCTTTCTCTGTCCCTATATCCCTATGTATGCTTAAATCTTTAAAACTACGCAACGGATTTTGATGCGGTTTTTTTTAATAGATAGAGTAATTCAAGAAGAAGGTTTATATGTATAATACATGCATAATATAGTGAGCATTGCATTCGTGCGAAGCCGGGGCGGGTCGCTAGTTACTTATATTACTTACATTGATATTATGACACTGGCAAAAAAGGAGTATAATGTTGTCAGGACAATAACTTCTTTAGATGTATGAGGTAGCGTTACAATACTTACATCATCCCTCATGACAAATAGCTTTAATGTTTGTTTGATATGGGTACTAAATAATAACTAAGTTGTCAAATTGAAGGCCTTGATGAACTCATTCCAAAGCTATATCATTTACTTATATGAAAAAAAAAACATAAAGGTAGGGTAAACATGTAAAACGAATAGTTAAATTTTGTCTGCAAACTATTTAATCAGATTTTAGTAAGATTTAAGGTTTCTTTTATGATGACAATGGTGTTTTCTTTTTTAATTATTATATTTTGTTTGATAATTTCACCTTTCCATATATGTTGGTATACCGTTTTAAATTACATTTATGATATTTTAAGTAGATGTATCAATAATTTTAAATAAAATGGTTACAACATCGTTTATCAAAAATTAATCTCATACTTTGCACTGAAAGGTATTGCATGATATTTTTAGGGAGGCTTCTGAAAAACTTACCCAAAGTATTTAGCTAATCGAATATTTATTTTGAATAAATAACACTACAGAATAATTAAAAACAATAATATTATATTCTTATTAATTCATTTTTAATAAAATCAAGATATATCAAATGTTTCCGATTATCAACCATAGGTATAAGACTAAAACTAGGCACGCCTGGATATTGGTTAATTATTCGCTATAACAAATGAACATAAAATTACAAGCGCCTAATAAGGAACAAACGTAAAGACATTAATTATTATTTTTATGACTTACTCCGTCGCGTCTAACTTTACGTAAATATGGAAGTAGATTTATTTTTGGAATATTGACAATATGGTTAACGCTTTCGCTTCTATCTCAGTTTAAATAAATCCATTTTAAACGGATTCGTGAAACATTTAATTTTGTTTAGATTCTTTTAATGATCCCGTTAACCCGTAACCAAACATCTGTGAGGATTGGGCACAGTATGCTCGATTTTCTTTATAAATCTCAATCTCATAGACAATGAATCACTTCCAGTCAACCATCGGTGAAGAGAAAAAAGGATAAAGCTAAAGATACGTAATAAACTTAAGTTATTCCCATAAGTCAAAGATAAAGGCTATGATAAATTATTACTACGAGTATATTACTATATATTTACCTGAGCCAATCCAACGATTAATAAAACAGCTAAAATATACCCAGCCGCCATCTTCGACTGCGGTAACTGAACAATTACATAAATATCTGTTAATTAGGCTAAGCTGGCCTAATTTATCGTGATTATTATTAATTACATTGTTATCTTTTCGACTTATCAATAATCCACTGATTATAAGAAATTAAAATATCTACCAATGAATGGGTTTTCCCAAAATGATATATTTTTACCGAATCTTACCGTTTAAAAACAACGAAGTTCGTTCTTATAACTGATTTTGATGAAGAAATTCTTCTTTATTGTACGTAAAGGACCATAAATTACGACATGCGAATTTGATAAATAAGGCATTAACTGCCCCGTTAAAGCCTTATTTAATGGTCATCACCTTTTAACCCTTCCCCTAGTCCTTGTCACATTTAGAACCCCCTCCTCCATGTTGTGACGTCAGACATTTTTCAATTTTCTGCATGTTTTTAAAATAAGCAAAAGAAAACGGTTTTCTTTTTTATTTTCATTAAGTTATCTACACTAATATTATAAAGAGGAAAGATTTGTATGTTTGTATTTTTGTATGTGTGCAATGAATAAACTCAAAAACTACTACGCCGATTTCAAAAATTCTCTCACCATTTTAAAGCTACATTCACGCTGAGTAACATAGGCTATAATTTAATGCTAGAAAAATTTAAAGAATTTAGTCCACCCGTACGAAGCCGTGACGGGCCGCTAGTCTTTTATAAAATCAACATAAAGTAAAATACTTTAGATAAAAGAGAAAACAAACGACTAATTATGTTCTTAACATACAAATATATATATAATATATAAATTTGTAAAATAAATTATTTTAATAGAAAAATACTGGGAAAAATCGACTCGGCTCACAAGTGAATTCTCAGGAAGGAATCGAACCCGCAACCTTTGGAAGTCCGGTCCAATGCTCTCCGAGCCTTGTGAACACCCGTGGAGAGCATTGGACCGAACTTCCAAAGGTTGCGGGTTCGATTCCCGCCTGAGAATTCATTTGTGAGCTGAGTTGATTTTTTCCAGTATTTCTCTATTAAAATAATTTATGTTATATAGCATTGAAAAAGAACGCAAGAATTATAGAAAATTATAAAATATAAATTTGTAGTTTTTATTCACATATAAATTTCGCGTTTTGGTATATTAAATTTTAACATGTGACGTCACAAAGCTGTCCCCCTGCCTCTTGTCACATTCCGGTGATACCCTCCCCTTAATTTATATGACGTAATTTATATATGACTACGACTAGTAAGTTTGATAAAGAAATTATTCTTCTTCTAAGTAGTTTTGATAAAGAAATTATTCTTCTTTTTATCAGGTTACGTATAAAAAATATTGTCAAGGTTTGAATACAAGAAATACTACATATCCCTCATCGGCAGTCTACGAAACTGTCCATATTGAAACTAGTCAAGACTGTAATGTTGTTTTTAGGGTTCCTTGCCTCTAATGGTCAAACGGAACTTTTTCGAAGTTCAGGGTTGATGTAAGTTAGATTGGGTGAAAATTATGATTTTATTAGACGATCGTGTCTGGCGCTGATTTCTCCGGTCTTCAGATAAGGCGGGAATCGACATATGTCCTTATGGTCTCTGGAGTACCCTCATTCGATGAGAATTAGGTTAAAGTAAGGTAGATGACTAGGTGAAAATGAAGATTTTGTCTACGTTTTAACCAAATGACGCCCACAGCCGGACATAGGGATCCTTGGGGGAGCCAAGAATCTCCACAACGACCGGTAAGTACGAGGCCAGACGAGGCGTTAATGGTGCGGTGTGGTGCCTGAGCGGTGCCGCTGCGTCATCCTACATACAACTCATTATAGCATGTCAGACGACGCATTAGCTCGCCGGACTTGGGACCTGAGAGACGAAGCGGGGAGGGGTAATGCGCCCGCGGCGCAACGCTGTTCACCGCGGTGCGGTGCGGCGCCGCACCGCATAGTGTGGCCTCGCTCTTATGCGCTGTCCGCATCCAGGTGCTTCCCGTAACCTTCACTAGATCGTCGGTCCACCGATTTTAACCGATTTTATCGTTTAAAAAGGCAAACAGTGACAATGTACAATTTTAGCTTAGAGAGGAATGAATGTCAGATGATCGACCAAATGGAGATAAAGTGAATGTACCTATGACGTATGTAATATCTTTCATTTAGTGGTCGTTCACCGCGATCCGTTCAGCTGTTGTGTTTCTACTCATGACGTCTAGATGGCGCCAAAAGGAACCCTCGTAGTATTACTCCGTTGTCTGCCTCTCAAGACCCTTTTTCTCAAGACCCTTTTTCTCAAGACCCTTTTTCTCAGGAACACATGGGTGTATCAAGTTGGAATTAATAATATCAAACACTCAGTTCTACAAACTATTGAAGCATTTAAAAATCAAATTTCGAAGTCAAACAGGTGAAAAGAATAGGCGATCAAAAGATATGGCCTTTATGCCCCATTAATTCCTTATTTAACACTCGTTAGGGAACCCAAAAATATAGGGTACTATATTTTTGGGCCTGAATAAGAAAAATTCTAAAATCATAATAAAGTTGCATCATAACAAAATTATATATGTACAAGTTTGAACGGAACCCTCGGTGCGTGAATTCGATTACCACTTGGCCGGTTTTAAAATCTTTCTATAAAAAAAATTTATAGTAGTCGATGTATTCCGAGGAAACTTTGGTAAGATGTAGGTACGTATTCCAGACAAGATTAATGTATAATTAGCAGAAACGTTGTAAAGCATGCCGCGCACAGTTCGTTTGTAATATTATAATATTTCTTAGATTCTCACCCATTAGCCTAGCCCAAAGCACTGTAAGGCTTGTGTTATAGATACTAGATCTAGATGAATTTAATTAGGGGGTCCGTCGGTATCGCCCAAATCATACGCCCAATATTATGATTAATATTTTTACATCACTATTTTAACCTTCTCACAACGTTAATTCTATACTATTTTATTTATTATAATGACTTAAAACAACTTGGTAATTGTAGAACTGTAACTAGCAAAAGCAAATCTACATATAGGGCGATTTCAATATGGGCGACCGGCAAGAATCTATTGATACATATTCCATGGTATACAAGTTTTCTATAAGTTATTTAATACCCATAGTACAAGCTTCGCTTAATTTGGGATTTAATATCAATCGATCATTTGGACATTTAAAGTCCATCGATCATGATACATGTTGATCTCAATCACTGTAACTCATTTATATCTTAAGATAACACACTGAGTTGAGTAAGTAATTTTTGCCTCAAAATGCTTAACATATAGAACGTGGTATCAATATTAAAAAGGGCCGTCCAGTAATCACGTCAGGTTTTTAGATCACTTTTTACACTTCCCTTCCCTTGTAGTGAAACGAGGTGATGTTCTAATTTAACCCCCTCCCCCCTTCTTACATCACGTGTATTTATTTCGTTAAAAAAGATATTTTAATTTTTTTATTATAAATAAATTAAAAACAGTACTTTCTTGACTGTGTTTACCAGTAACTTTATAAGAAATAATAACAGAAAAATATATATGTGATGTGTAATTGTAACCCCCCTCCCTTATTGTGATCCATAGTGATATTTTCCGAGCCCCCCCTCCCCTATTTAGACCTCACGTGATTAATGAATGTCTCCAAACTAGCTGTCCCGATATTTTGCTTACTTTGGTTGTACAGGCCTACACAAAACTGTCAAAGGACATTATACACTTTGTGTAGGCGGTTTGGCTTAACATGGACATGTATTTTGAACAGTATAACTACATTAGTTTCTAAGTTTACACCACCAAGTAACTACTTTTCGTATTTGTTTTGTGGCACTATTCCAAAAATAAATTATTTTCGATTTGTCTAAGATAGGGACATTGCAGACAATAAAACGACCATTTTCCTACATATCTCTATAAATCCGTGTCGTTATTAACGAATTCTTATCTAAAAACTGGGCAGGTGGTCAAATTATCCTGGTGCTCAACCTAAAAACAAATGTCGAAGTAGTCTAGAAATTGTTTAAAATGCTATTGATAGCTACCACTACGCATCTACACGCAGAACGACACAGAATATATGAGTGACAGCGCCATTTAGGGTGAGCTTTTTGTCAAGAATCGATTAAACATGGATTACATAAATTGTTCTTGTTTGTTTTGTTGTAGATTGAAGAGTTCGTAGGCATTAGCGGATCAAGGGGGAGGGGTTGAGATTTGAATTCACCCATAACTCAAACTAAATATTGAATGACTAAAATTTTTGATTTACTTGGATGTTTATGGCAATTAAAAGTATGCCATATTAGTTAAGGACTGAAAAAGTTATGCATAACTTGATAAAAT
Organism: Calamotropha paludella; assembly: GCA_927399485.1. NCBI lineage: Eukaryota > Metazoa > Arthropoda > Insecta > Lepidoptera > Crambidae > Calamotropha > Calamotropha paludella. The sequence continues at coordinate 16,108,413 of OV656824.1, read as the reverse complement.
TTCCCTCATTAAGATAAAAAGTCTGGATCTACGACTGTTCATAGGCACCTAATTATTAGGACATTTACCGTGCACGTGTATTTGATGTTACTGTACTAATATAATCACAGACTACGGTATAAACCGTAGTCTGTGATTATATTCAATCTAATACTGACAACAACAATTTCGAAACAGCATACTTAGCAAGGATTTAATGGGAGAACACAAATTATTTTTGGATTTAAATAAAAATGCTCATTTTAAAATATGAAATTTTGTAATGCCTATTTGACTAAGTACATCCAATTTTATTAAGGTACAAAATATCACAACAGACTTATTCACTAAGCTAAGCTTTTTACAATAAATAAAAGGTTAGGGTTGTCAAAAATCACAAGGATTGCAAAAATCTAAACGTTACATAGAAATTATCTATTTTCCCAATAGTTAGGATGATAAAAAAAGATTAAATGCTTTTTATTCAATATAACCATTTACAATGCGTGTATTGAACGTTAATAGTGAATATTTGTGATTGATTTATAATCCTCAGATTTGTAACAACCCTATTTGAATAAATGATGGAATATACGCAATAATATAACTTTTATGTACACACTCATTAAATAGTTGGATGCTCAGAAACCTAATATAAAATATCAAACATTTATGTAACCAACGTCAAGTAAAAAAAAATGATATATCTGGATAGGTTGTGCGTGGACTCTACAGTGACTTGAAGACATAATATTACCCACGCCAGAATATAAACCCACTAGAATTCCATGCATGTTGCATACACAGTTGAAGAATAATTACTATAATTTATAGTGTAGTAGTAGTTTTGGATAGTTTAAAAAACTATTACTACAGTATTTAAGAAAACCTTATCATTTTGGTAATCGATTGGTGAGAAACTCAATAGGGTATTTGACTTTAAGGAATTTATAGCTCAAACAGTTGTTAGCTTAAAAGTAATTTTTAAACCAATTTATTCCACAACTTTTTTAAATAAGTATAACTTAGATTTTTATAAGAAATCATGTATAAAATTATTAAAATTTCATTGACCACGTGATTAAAAATGTACGGGATTGACAATCTGGAGTGAAGTCACCTGTTTGTTTTCAGTAAATGTCAGTCTAAATTTTTGTAAGGTTACTTTACAAGGTGGTGACGTCATGACAGCAAAAAGGTTTCTTTAGCGTTTTTGCGGATTTTTCATTCATTTAAACTGTTTATCGTTTTCAAAGAGGCTATTACTCATTCAAAAGCATGTATGGAAAGTTAGTTGATTTTTTGCTCGCAAACGCATATATTCCATTTGGTATACAACAATATAAAAACAATTTGTCTAACTATAAAAACATGTATCCATATTTTTGAAAAGTTTTTTTTGTTTCGATTGATTACATATATAAATAAAAATATTAAATACAAAAATATTGTATCCTCGTCTTAATATGTACAAATGTACACTGTTATCACAAGATTGGAATTGATGTTAGTTTTATAAACATTAAAATCACTTCTTTTTGTAATGTTATTTTTACATTAATATAACTCATTGATTTTTTACCTTTATTTTTATTTATATGTGCTTACATTCTTGTATTAAAACAAAGAAATTCGAAATTATTAAATAATGTACAACACTTTTAGCTTCTGGTTCTACCTTATATCATTGAAATAAAGATTATTTGGTTTTGAGAGTGTAAAGCTTAATGTGCTGTCGACTGTACAAATAGTAATTTCATTACATCGAACAATATCACATTTTTTGATTTTGCTTTGCCAATTAAAATTATAGTACTTAATATTATAGCACAAAAGAGCAAGAATAGCCAAAGCTATTGTTGCTACTTAGATATTTTATAAGAACTAAATTTAACAGTTGCAATCACTAAGTACATTCATAAGCACATTTAAAAATGGACGATTTCTTTTGTTATTAATCCATAAAATGTTGACATATATACTTAAGTTATATTAATTTACATATATATGTTTTTAATAGCATAACATACTCATATTCAAACTGTAGTACGATACTACAGTTGATGACCGTATTCAGTACAAAACTAAATTTATCTACTTCCTACTAATTACAAATACTAATAATTAACTATTAAAAATTACTTATGAAAATCATAAACAAAAATATCTACATCCATATGGCAAAGATAAATAAAGAGGTTGTGTAGAGACCTGGCTTACAGGTTGTAGGAACTACAGATAGTCAAGACTCCTATAGTCCATTCTAACAAAAAGGTAGTATACCTATTTAGTCACTAAGTGGATTTCCCAACAATATTCGACATTGTCAAAGTAAATATAGCAAATTAAATAAACTTTTTAAAAAGCGTATCGTATCGTAACCGCTATATCGTTATTCAACAGCTTCTCTTACTAAGTGTTTATGTGATTTTATCATCTAAATTTACATTTTCCAGTATCCCCATTGATATGGGTATAGTGAAAATAATATTTTAATGAATTATTGATTAATTATCTCCATTACCTTTGTGGTTAAGCAGACATCTTTATATACCAAAGAAGAATTATGTCTCCCACTAAAGAATCGTCTTTCATAAATACGTAAAATACGCAGACCTTGTGTGTAGTTCTAACAAACTATTATTGCAAAAAATGCACCAAGAAATGATTATTTTAATGATTTTGATAAATGATTTCCAAGTGCTATTTCGTAGGTAAGGTAAGTCTACAAAATGTCTTATGGGGATAATGGGAAAAAGTTCCAATATTCTCCATTGATGGAGATTCATTAGAGTTATTCTTTGTCACCAATAAATTATGACTGTTACATTTTACTATATTTACTTAAACAATTTGTATTTCCCACAATTTTATTAAAGTCCGTACTTGATTATTTTGTACAAAATCATTATTGCTTAATATAGGAACACGTTTTAATGCTAACTATAATAATAATTTAATATTGTTTCTTAGATTCACACCAATGAGCCTAGCCCAAAGTAAGCATAGTAAGGCTTGTGTTATGGATACAATAACGGATAGATATACATATTAGATACATAAATATAAAAGATTAATATAGATATATAAAAAATACGCATGACTCAAGTGCAAATGCTCGTCGTATTCATCACACAAATATCTGCTCGTTCCAGGAATCGAACTCAGAACCGTTGGTGCTAAAGGCAGGATCGTTATCGTTTCACCAAACGGTTGTCGAAACTAGGTATAAATGTTATTAACCCTTTCCGTGCCAGCTATGAGAATACTCGTAGTGCGTTACTGTAACATGGTGCCGTCTACGAGTATGCTCGTATTTTGGGCATCCTATACAAAAAATATTTCTTGGCACTACAAGTAAGATCGGTTTTTTAAGAGTTTGACATTAGGAATAAAAATACATGTTAAGTGTTTGAATAGTATTTTCGTAGCTGACACGGAAAGGGTTAATATTCAAATATTACGACAAATCATCGTTCGACAAAAACACGTTATTAAAAAATACCACTTGTCCCCATAGTGCCCTAAAAGGGCAACTTATGTCTTTATTTTATCTATGTACACAATTATTTTACTTTAGTAAATAAATAAAAATATTATCTATTTAAAACTTCGCAAAGCTGATATTATAAAATACAAACTGTAATTTCAGAAATACGAACATTAAATCGGAAACCGCACTCAATAAATAATAACGCTAAGATTCCGTTAATAGTTGTTATTCGATAATAAGCTAAATTTCACTAAATGTTAGAAAAAAATATTGCAGACGATTAAACTCACGCTTTATGATATATATTTTTTTGAGAAAAAATTAAATAATAAATTCTGATGATGTGCATTGCCTCCCGAATAGCGAGGTTTTTGATTTCTGAGTGTTTTTTAATCAATTTTTATTTATTATATTTTGAGCGTTGTAATAAATATTAACCGATTCGTGGCCAATGACGCACCTGTTGCGTCATGAAGAAACCTTTAGGAAGGCCACTGACGCACAAACGCGTCATCTGAAAATTTTTGTAAACACACAGAATCACTCTAATGGACACAGTTAACAAGAAAATAAAAAAAACATTGTCAGGGGCCCTTGACGCGAAAGCGCTTCAACTTTTAGCTAGGCCAATGACGCGATAGCGCGTCCTTCATTTATGGTTAGGGCCTGCGTAAAAAAGTTATGAAAATGAGAGTGGCAATGAATCGGTTAAACATCAGACGTATTTCTTTTGTTTGGATGTTCCCTAAGCTTGACGACTCGGATAGCAAGTTAATAAGCTATTTATCAAAATTTTACTGAAATAATTAAAAATAACGACAGCGGTGCTGTTGTCGTATCGTTTTAGCTAGATGCTAACCCCGTTTAACAATAAAAATACCATGGCGGGTCAAATGATCCATTTTAGACTTTTTATTTATTTATTTAAATTTAATATATAAACTGCTTTAAATCGTTATTTGAAAAAAAAATATTTTATTCATGTACCAAATTGCTTAACTGATATATTTTTCGCTAGACATAGTAATATATGTAACATTTTAAAGACGGGTCATTTGACCCGCTTTGATAAGAATAGGAAATACATGAAGTATCGGTAGGTTTAGTGTTAAAAGTGTGTTTGTAAGTAAAATCGCCCTTACGTATGTTTTGATTTGTAATTAGTTCTTCAGTCAGTAATGTAGGTATCATTACGGGTCTGTATACCATATAAATATTAACTATTTTACGTCAATTACAACGGCCCTGGATCCAGGGCCCTCATCAGGCGGTCACCGTGATCGCGACCTCTTGCTTCTTCGCTTCTGACAGTTTGTAGTAAACAACAGCGTCGTGCACAGTTGGGAATGTGTCCAACTGTAGTCTATCAGATTCTAAAGAGTTGTATTTCTCGATCATTTCTAAAACTGGACCTGTGGAACAGAGATACTATTATTTTATCTTAAGATGTCCGGTGAGATAATCACGCACGATGAACGGTCACGCACGCACGCACGCACGCACGTGCACACACAAAAACAATCCACCTAAGCTGTCATTTTGGATTAAGGGTTATCACACGTCTCTATCACGGAATTACATTTTTATCCTTTTCTGTCACTCAGAAAGTAGATTTGCTATTTAGTAGCATCGAAGACTGCGTCTAACGGCATCTTTCTCGGTATAACAAATCGCATTTTTTAACGACAGAAAGGATAGAGCATAAAGCATGATTGCGTAATAGATGTGGGTCAACTCTTGATATTGCCTGCAGATATTACTTCTATGTTTTTAGTATCTTAGTACGTCAGACCACTCTTGTCAGTCAATAATCCTCAAATATTGAATATTCCTTGTGTTTAGCGGAAAAAAGCGCTTGCGAGCGCTTGTAAGCAAAATGGCGGATTGTGTCAGGACAACTGAAGTTAGCATACGTGTCCTGGCCTAAAACCGTATAGTTTGTTTATCAGCGCTGGTAAGCGCTCGCAAGCGATTTTTTCTGCCAAACACAAGGATTGTGTGTTATTTATATTTATTACCGTATAAAATATAGGTTTACTTGAGACACTTTTACATTTGGTAACTTGTTGATTGAGAAAACAGTGATCTTTTACAGTTTTCTTAAATACAGAAATTAGAGAAGAAACATCTGGAATGTGAGCACGAGTATGGAGTATTTACCATTGGCTCCCGCCAGTAATACGGTGATGTTGCTAGAAACAAGTTCCTTCTGCACGGCGACAAGACTCTTGACGCCTGGCGCGTCCACGTATGATAGCGCCGTTGCGTCGATTATCACGCATTGAACCTAAAAAAAAAACAAATTATATGTGATGTTTTTTTAATATTTGTATACCTTGAAGGTTGCCACCTCCTTCAATCCATGAACAAAAACAACCATAAAGACAGTCAATTACGAACATCTTACGTACAATAATTTATATATTGGTTTAAATCCTTTTCATCGGGAATTTGTAGCCCTGAGTATAACAGTTCACTAATATGAAAAGAAAGACATTATCATTTTGTTCACTAATTAATTTAGTTTGTGTGTTTAATCAGCATAGTATATAGGAACGATTCCATTTCGTTCACATGTGTTGATTAAATCACGTTTGAATTTCATTTCATCTTTTGCAGAACAATTTATATATATATATATATATATATATATATATGTATTTATATATATATATATATATATACTTTTACACTTGCACAGTAAAGTAACGATGTTATTAAATTTGTTTATTTGTACAGTGAACAAAATGTACACGCTTACAATCGTCACGACGAAGACGTAGGAAGAAGTGCAACAGAATCGTAAGTATAGTAGTATAATGACACAGTATAGTAAGGGTGAGCTGTGAACTAAATTAAACTAGAGCTAAAGTCTGTACGAAACTGAATGAAAGATACAATTGTTCGGCGACAATGAACTAGTTCATTTTTGTCCTTCGTTCGCGAAGAATTCTAGTTTAGTATCTTACATTTAATCTTTACATATAGTTACTTTGAAAATCACTTCTTGGTTGTGATCTGATTTTGTTAAAAAAAACTGAGTTGTGGCAGCCATAGACAAAAACTAAATAATTTTATATCCTGATTACTGATGTACCGAGGTTCTGACGACAACTAAATTAATAGTTGATATAAGTGTGTTTCAATCGCTCAAAATTTTTGTCTGAATTGAATTTTTATTTTAAATTATTTTTTTATAATGCATACAATTAAATATTTGCTATTTGACTATTACTCACCCGATGCCCAATAGTGGGGTCCCACTCATAAGACTCGGCTTTGGTTAGGTTGTCGTCTTCGTCAGGTATAGTTTCCGCTGGTTTCAGGTAGCCGATCTTCCGAAAGAGGGTAGCACGGAACAAATTTTTACTGGCAAAGTTCAATCCGCCGCAGTAGTGGAATATTTTGATGCCGGGAAGTTCTTCCGCCTGATTAAGAAGTAAGAATCGTTTTTAGAAATAACGCAGTATTTCCGAGTACTTATAACTCGTCCGTTTTAAAGCCAGGGTGAATAGGCACGTTCTTGGTTAGCTCATTCCATCGTGGATCCTATATTGGTCCCCTGGCTTGATTCAGATCAAGAACCCTTTCAAAATAAAAAGATGAACGTTGAGTTTACTGAATCACGATTGTGTGAGTTCAACGCTTGTTTTTATTACGTCTTACTGTTTATTTTTATATGAGACAGAGGTGAAGCAAGAACAAAAATAAAATGTAGGACGGTCCCCCTGCCTGAGTTTCTTTCGCCAGTTCTTCTCGGAAAGGCCTCCCAATTTCTGAACAGTTGGTAGACTCAGTAGCGTACAATGTAATCGTAGTGAGAATTTAATAACTAAATAAAATGCAAAATAAAACAATTTGATTTATATAAAAATGTTAACAAAAGGAATGTGCCCGATTAAAAATTGTGAAGGTAAAAAATATATGACGACCATTGCTTATCGACGGCGAAGTGTCAAGACCTCCTTACTGAAATTCGTCGAGAAATTATTTTGTTTGTCAATGCGAATTAAATTCGTTATTTGCATGTTTTAATGAAATTTCCCAAGCGTATTTTCAGTTGCAAGCTCATCAAGTTAATTTTTTTTTTATATTTGTTATCTACTCTGATACTATAATACAAAGATTATAGTACTGAAAACAAAATGCTTATGACAAACATTACGTACAGGCCAAAAATAATAAAAAAAAAGTTTAATTACGATAAAGGTCTTGTATGGACACCTGTAACATAATATAACTTTTTAATCATAACGATACACCTATACAACCTCCAGCTGGACCAAGGAGGTTGAACCTCTACTTTGAAAAGGTTTCAATGAACGAGTCCGCGACGACGCAACACTCGATGTTTGCACCTTGGCGCCAACATTTGACATTTAAAAAATCTTTTCAATATTTAAACAAAGTTTGGTTTTGTTTGCAATTACGTATTATAGTATGAGAGTAGATAAAGTAGTGTAGAACCCTTATTATGCAACAGTATCATAAACTACTCTTAATTGCTTGTGTATTGTTTTGAATTTAACAGTTAGGTGTTATTGGCACTTCGCTGTTGTTACATTGCGGGAACTTAAACCTAATATACGGACCTATCATACGTCCATGAGCTACTATAAATCAGTAAGGAGTATATAATTTTATAATTAATATTATAATCTCTTTGAATGACAAGTGTCATTGTAATGATTGCCAAATACAAAGATTACAATACGGAGAGTCGAATATTTATCATCCACCGTTTATAATTAATACAATGCCACGATACGGCAAAATGTAAAAGTGTATACAATATTTAAACCCGAATCACAACCCGAAAACTAATTTCAAGATGAAGTTATTCATACGCGAAAAGTATCCATACTCCCTCAACCGGCAGATAAGTGTGTTCGGTCTGATGAAATGGACTATTGTGGTGTTTCTGCACATACTGATGATGTGTACCATCCAATTCTTCATCATGTTGGCTCATAACGACCGGGAGTTGGATATGGCCAGTCAAGGCATGTTGATATCTCGATAGTTCTATTAAATCTAATAAATAATTTTACATTTGGGATTGACGATATTTTAGTATAATAATCAGGTTTTTAAACTATTGACTGCATAAAGTGATGGAAATCTTTAAATAGTTTTTTTATTGTAAAAGTGTACCTTATTATATTTTTTTATATACACCGTTGCAAAGTTTAAAGAAAGGTATGTATCTCTCCTATTTACAAGCCACTAAATTTTTTTATTTTGTACTAAAGCGAATTTGCGAAATTTCATTTTTATATTTTTAATGACCGATAGGACAAATTGCAAAAATTAATTTGTTTTTATTAAGTCTAATCAGACAAAAAAAAAGCAAAACGTAATTTGTATAACGGATGTACGTGCGTTAAAATAGTCTCAATTCGAAATAGTACACTTAGATCAGGTTCCACTTTAACAACGACGTATAATTACAAAAATATACAAAAATCCATGATGTTTCTATCCATCATTCAAATTAATACTTCTCCCACGTTTGAACCCGATATCTTCTTTTTCGAAGGGAATCGAAAATAAATATATGCTGATAAAAGTTTGAGATTTTTTTTTAATAGAAAATAGGCATGCGCTTGACCACTATCTCGCCTGATGGTAAGCGTCGATGTGATATAGGATGTGACGCCCTTGCCTAGAAGGTACCTATTCACTCGTGACTTGAAGACCCATAAATTTTATTTGTCAGGAAACACAGACTCAGGCAAAGAGTTCCACTCCTTAGCGGTACGTATCACAAAATTGGAACCAAAACGCTCTCTTTGGTATATCCACCATATAACGGTGTCGCCAATTTGTAAGTCTGGGTGTCCGATGATAAAATGGGGACGGCGGAAGAAGATTGTGCAATTCAGCTGCACACTCTCCGAAATGTATCCTATAAACTACGGATAGGCTTGCTACCTTCCGTCTATGCTCAAGGCTTTTGAGCTTTTTATAGACAAGGTCTTCATTATTAGATTATCTTGCAGATAATGGAATCAAAGAAAAATAGCACATTGATCAATATTTGTTTGTAAAGTATACGAAAATTTGAACAATATAATGTTGTTGCAACAAATTAACTCTCTTTGAATTATCCCCATTTTATTCCCGCCACTAAAGAATCTGATGTAGAAAGAATTCTGTTTGTGTCAGAATAACATCAAGCAATATTTTGTTCTGAAAGCAGACTGTTAAAACTCCTTCGAGTTTATTGTCTATTTTTAATAGTTAAAGACAAATTTTTTGACAGTTGTCAATTTGGGTTTTTTCTCGACAAAAATTTTATGTTGCTACGAATAAAGTTTGTGTTAAGTTTAATTGCGTTTACTTCAAGTGGCGACCGTGACAGGACCACTTGGCCTGACACCTCAGTTATAAGGTCTTGTAGCGAAAGTATGTATGTCAATGCCACTGTAAACGTTGAAATAAAAGCTAATTTCACTGATAACTTTCTGAAATTTAGCAGCTATTCACGAATAGTTCGAATTACTGCATATATTTTGAGGTTCTATTACAATTGTAAATTAATTTCTAATAAAAATGTAAACAAGTATATAAATTGCAATGAATATAAAAAAACAGAGTCCATATTGTTCAAGCAAATCCAAAAGGAAATGTACACAGGAGGTTTATTTTCAGACAAACATATACAGTGTGTCACGGATGAAACTGGTTTAATAAGAGTAAAGACAAAGTTGCTATTATTATCGGATGAAAATGAATACAGTAAAAGCTCTTTATTCGCGGGATATACGTTCCATAAATATGCCGTGAATAGAGAAACCGTGAATACGGAACGGTAATTTATATGGGATTATAGGGCATACGTTCCTAGGTGACAAAGAAAAAAAACAAATATATAAAAAACGATTTAATTGAAGTTTTTGACTATATTGATCAATTATTATCTTCAAGCTTAGGCAATGGTTTAAAGAATTTTGTAATTTTTTCTTGGTTAGCAGTTTTTAAAAGGTCTTTCAATTCTAACTGATATTCAGCAGTGGCATTAGCAATTTGCCTCTTAAAAATAAGACTTCGTTCCATAAACGGATGAATTTTCATAAAGAACTCACAAATCACAATTTTTGTAACAAATGGAAAGACGAAACAATAAAACACACAAAGCGGCTCTTATCAAGGGTCGCAACGTTTAATATGCGACAGCATTTAAAAATATACTTTAATAATAATAGTAATAAGGTTGCTTTCATTCTATTTGTTTACATTCTCAAAAACACCGGTCGCCGCGAAGGCATATGTCAAAGTCCGAACCAATACAGGGGCTATCATTTAATAACAAACAAATTTTAGGTTGTAATAAGGCCTATTTTACTTTTTTATTAGTCCATTTGACGACGTTTACAAAGGATATTGGGTTGGATACCTATTGGAATTCTTTTTATTATCATGTATGTACTGATTAGATCCGCGAATAAAGAAATTTTTCGCCGCGAATATAGGAATTGGGTAGCATTTTTTTAATCCGCGAATAGTGAAAACGCGAATGAAGGAAGCGCGAATAAGGAGCGTCTACTGTATTACAAAATGCCAATACTTTTACCAAGCAAGCACTTTATAGTAGAACGTCTAGTAAGATCTTACCATAAAGCTTTACTACATGCTGGTGTTCAAACAATATCTAGCTTGAGACGTAAACTATGGATTAGTGGCGTCAGAAGATTAGTGAAAAAAGTAACGACCAGTTGCATCATCTGTAAAAGATTCAGCGCCAAACCAGCTGATTCACCGTGTGTGCCTCTACCTTTGAGGAGAATAGATGCTAACGCTTTGGTGTTTGAAACAACTGGAATCGATTTGGCCGGGCCATTGTTTTTAAAGTCAGGGGAAAAGGTTTATATAGTGTTGTTTACATGCGCTGTTTTTAGGGCTGTTCATCTAGAGCTGGTTGATTCGTTGAGCACAGATGCTTTTCTTTTAGCTCTTAGGCGGTTCGTAGCTAGACGGGGACGTATGCACACCATATACACTGACAACGGTACCAACTTTGTTGGAGCCAACAATCTGTTTAAGAGATTGGATTGGGAGAAAATAGAAGCCGAGACGGCAACAAAGCAAATAAAATGGATTTTCAATCCTCCATCAGCGGCATGGTGGGGTGGCTGGTGGGAAAGAATTATTAGAATAATAAAAGAAATTCTACGGCGAGTATTAGGCAGGGCAAAATTAAATTATATCGAGTTGTATACTGTTTTGTGCGACACCGAAGCCGTAATCAATGCTCGCCCACTTACGTACATAGGAGAAGCAGATGCGTTAGATCCATTGACGCCGGCATTGTATCTACAACAGCAGTTGCCAGCACAAGAGATGCCTGGGTTAGACTCGATTGGAGCGACACAGTTACGGATGAGGGTCAATTATATCCAGAAGGTTCGAAAAGACTTAAAGTATCGCTTTCGAAAGGAATATTTGGCCAATTTGGTCCATCGTGGCCGGAGGGCTTCTCGCATTCTTAAGCAAGGAGACCTTGTTTTGCTGGACGACGGAACCAAACGGGCAATGTGGCCTCTTGCAAGGATTGTGCGTCTTGTGGAAGGTGTTGATGTGTTGAACATTACTCATTCGACCGGTGCAGCGTCTGTTCCCTCTTAAGTTGGAGGAATGATTTAGTTTTGTTTTTCTTTTCTCTTGCTTCGGAAGATTGTTAAAACTCCTTCGAGTTTATTGTCTATTTTTAATAGTTAAAGACAAAATTTTTGACAGTTGTCAATTTGGGTTTTTCTCTACAAAAATTTTATGTTGCTACGAATAAAGTTTGTGTTAAGTTTAATTGCGTTTACTTCACAGACTCTGCCCTACGAAATTGAAATTCATGTATTAACAAAATAATATAATGCCTCCGAGGCTCGGAGGAGTGGATGTCTTTTACAAGCGTATTTTATGTTATAAAATAAATTCAAGTATTAATCCTGAAATTTCTAGCCAATATGGCCAGGTTCTGAGATCTGGATAAATATTTAGTTTTACGATTTTTATTTTATTTTTCAATGCTATCTTGTATGATAAATTATTTTAATGGAAAAATACTAGAAAAATCGACTCTGCTACAAGTTAATTGTCTGAGAATTTGCTTGTGAGATTAGTCGATTTTTTCTATTTAAATAATTCATCAAATATTTAGTCTTAAGCTTCCGCGCTTATTGCACCTTTAAATATTACCACTTCTGCCGGATCTATGATGCGTTAATTCTTGTTTTCTAATATTTAATCCTGACGTTTCGACACCTTTACAGGAGCCGTGATCACAGGATGACTGAGGACGTCTATGTGTAAGCAACATGTTGATCGGGCACGTTCCTAACTACTTAATTTATACAAATAAAACTGTTAGTTACTAAATAAAATTCAAAAAATGTGGACAAATATTCCCCCAAGAGAAGAAAGAAAGTTTTAAGACTTATGCAAATAAAAGGCTTTTTACAATGCAGTCCGATTCAACAAAATAAGGTCAAAATTCCCTAAATGGTTTTTTTTTCCTTTATTCGTGGCAGCAAACAGTCGTACATTATAACGTAGCTCTTAACAAACATATATATATCTAAAGACCTACAGCGCCAGCAACTATGAAACTTTCTACAACAATAAGACGCGAAACTCACGCTTACAAATTAACAAACAAACTACAAAAATAAGCCACAATAAATCCAAATCTGTACAATTTAGGCTTAATTTTTGAGTGTCAAGTGCCATTTATAAATTTCAATATTGTACATGTTAGTGGAACGATAAATGAAGCAATTACGTGTATATAATTTTGTAAGTGTTTTATAACTTTATGTGCCTCGTAACAAAGATCATGTCGTAAACTGGAAATGAATTGAAACTGGATACTTCAAAAACTCAATCGCCTGCTTAGACTCTTATATAATTAAAAAATAAAAAAACACGATAATACTCACAGCTCTGTATCTCTTAATGTCCAAGTAGAGGTCTGTGTCGAGCACGCGGCCCAAAAGGCATGTGTAGGGCTTCTGGGACCGACAGAATAGGGCGCCCACACTCGCCAATAGGCCTGCAGCCAATCTGAAGATATAAAATATAACTTTAAAATGGTTTACCTGGCAAATGACTGTGTATTTTTAAAAGGATAACAAAAAATATTTATTTCTTTAATAATAATTTTAACATTTTCATCGACATTCGATTCAGAGGAAAGATATTCAATATTTTTTTTCCGTCTGTCTGTAGGGCGATAGGGTTTAGCCAGTTCAATGTTGTTTAGATTTCATGTTTCGGCACAACACTCACCCAATGTCAATGTTGATGAGAATAGTCACTAGAAACGTGCACAGCCATACGACGGCGTCCAATTTGCTCAGTTTCCAGAACCTAAAACAATTAATATAAAAGTGAGAAAATCCTTCCAAAATTGACATTTAATTGACTTTAAGTAGCTGTAGGAGCTAAAATCTCAACCTTTACAAATTCATCTATTGTTTTCAATGATGGCAACATAGACAAATACCACAGATTACTGTGTACCGATACCAAGATGCAAGACAAGAGTGGAGAACGTCTCATTGGTCTTCCTATTCGCTATCTGTTGACTTTTTTACCAAAATCGAAACAGAAAAGAAGATTAGGGCCATCAAGTTATGTAATAAGTTTCTAGGGTTTAAGCAAGATTATCTAGTCTGTTCCTGTACAAGCTATAATGTTTAGATCACCGTCTTAAGTTTAGGTTTGCTAATCCAAAAAAAGTAAAAAACTTAGTGAAACATAATGGACTCACTTGGAGAGCTCAGTGACTTGCATGAACATGCCTTTGAGGGAGACGACGATGATGCTGGCCAGCACGCTGCGCGGAAGGAGTTCGAAGAACGGCCCCACCCACAGCAGAACGCAGAGGATCAGCAGCGCGCTCACCACCGTCGTTATACCAGTCTTGCTGCCCGCCTGCGACAACAATGGCGTATTGTAACTTAAATAAAGATAAAATAATTTTGTAATAGGGTCAACAGATTTGTTTAATGCCATTAAAATGTTAAGAAATGTCACGAATAGGAAAACTGTTATTGCCACATACCGTGCGTATGTAGAATCAATATTACGCTACGGAATTATGATATGGGGCAATGGAACAGACAGAAATCGGGCATTCATAACACAAGAAAAGTGTATTATTTGCGGTGCTGCATTGGATGAACCTTGTAAGCTACTATTTAGAAACCTTTTTTGTGTGACATCAATTAAATTCTTTGATATGCATGTAATTGATTTGAATGCCACAAAATTTGGCAAAACATGTGTAACTTAAAAATACATGTAAGACCTTTAATACCGTGTTTTAAGCAAATAAATAGTATTCGGTTCTATTCTTACAATGCGTGTATTGGAAATCAACAGCTACGCAATGATTTCGGAAGTCCTACGTCGAGAGACCTTGATGAGAACTTCCAACTCTCCAAATATCCACTTATCCGGTCGTCCAATTCACGAAATCGATGCGATAGTATTATTATGGAGTGACCACCTTGTTGTCGAACGGAAGGCATCGCTATGTCTATTTCCCTATTGCTCAAATTTCTGTGTCAGCGTTTACCCGATCATTCAACTTTCCAAGTGTCTATTTCATCGAACATATTAAGTCCCTAATATATATTTCCCTGAGGTCTAACTATCCGAGCAAATAAAACAAAAGTAATATTTTGTAATAAAAAACCAGTCATAATTATGAAAAGATTTATTTTCGCTAACACTAACAGTTTACTAGGGCCACTGTTACCGGATAAACATCGCATTAATTTTTAATTTAATCCTGACATTTCGACGTCCTCCTATGATCATCTGTGATCACAGCTCCTGTAAAGGAGTCTTAACGCCAGGGTTACCACTATAAACGCGTCATTTATCCGGTTTTATTGAAATGTGCGATATATGCGGTGTAAGAACTAACTAGAACTAGAGTTTAAAACTAGCAACTATAATTACACCAACGCGTTGCACCAGTGGCACTAGAAGGAATTGTCATCCTCGTAGTACCTACCACTGAATGAGTATGGTTGCTCTACTAATAATCTAATAAGTATCTCTCAATAGCGTTTACCTTAATATCTTTGATTTCACTACACACCGATTGAGTTTTCTAACGAAAGAGTTTGTTACTGTATAGGTGGATAAAATAAATAAATATTGACAATGATATTTATGTTGAATCCGTCAAATGAGCTGAGACGCTGATTTTCAAATGCGTATGCGGAGTATTTTTTTTTGTTACAATCAGTTGTTTACCTTAGAAGTAAACGAGGAAAACGATTCTAAAATAATATTATTAAAACAATCAAGATGAAAACAACATTTCAACTTACCTGGTATTGTATGTAGGAGCGGGAAAGGCTGGCACAGATCGGGGCACATCCGAAGAACGAACCAAACATATTGCTTGTGCCCTGCAAAAATTAAATTACGATTAATAATAACGGGTTGCACTCCGGGAGTGCCGGCAGAGGTGAAAACATGAACATTAACGTTGTGCAGTTTGATATTTTGGAATGGTTAGGGAATAATTTCGCATAAATTGCTTTAATTATAAGTATAAAAGTACTATCATTTATGTGGTAAAATACAATCATTTATTGCGCTATCTTACACAAACACACTCGTGCAAGCGCCCTACGCCGCTGAAACGAAACAGCAGGAGCAGACATACATTTTCGCCGCGCGGTAGAAAAAGAGGGGGATATTACTTCCTCTCTTACGCCGCGCCGGCGGTCTACTCTCCCTCCGTCTTACGAATTTTCGATCAGGTCACGTCTTGACGCGAGTTTAACATTTTTTACCCATCTTAAAAAGTGATAACATGAAGTTAGCTGTTAAATCGAAAGGTTAACTTCAAGATATCTCATTTAAAAATTAAAAAAAGTATAACTTCATCTGCGCGTATATAAGTACACACACGCTTTTTTAAGAGTTAAAAATATGTAATGTGTACCCAGACAACATTACATACAAAATTATGCCAAACCAATGATGATTAGTTTACAACATTACATATTTTGAACTCTTCAGAAATCCTAAACAACATAGGTTAATCGTCGCTATGCTAATACTAAAGTTGGGGTTTCAATGAAACAAATATTTAAAAGAATAAACCATTATTTATTGGTATTATAGTAACTAGGTATTGAAATATTTACATTAATATAATATAGATATCACAAAACACACCTCACAGAACATTGCAAAAGCGAAACTATCACTAATAGTATGAACAACGTACAATAATCCTCAAAAGATCTTTGGAATGAGACTTTCGTCTGTAAAAATCTATTAAAAATAAATAAATAAATTTTCCGTTTAATATTCATTTATAAAATAAATATAAAAAAACTCTCAATCTCGTCTGTCGCGAGGGCACGAACGAATGCCCATGCAAAGACTGCGTATAGCATGCAGCGCTCTCGCATACCTATACACTCTGAGTATACATATAGGTATGTAATCTCGTCTGTCGCGAGAGCACGAACGAATGCCCATGCAAAGAGCGCGTATAGTATACATATATTATAAGAATACACGCGGAGTATATCTGTGTAAAATCTCATCTGTCGCGAGAACGGCTGAAAATGCTCACCCACAAAAGTGCCCAACGCGCCATAAGAAGTTTTCACTTCAATAATTTTAGTTATAAAAGGTGATATTTATTGCGTGGGGTGGTTTGATCAAGTGTATAAATTACGCTTATTAATTCATAACAAAATCACACGCTTTATAAATCTATTTATTTAATTGTTTTTTTTCAATTTTATTCTAATAATGATTTGAGCTTGAAAGAAAAAGATAAAACACTAAATAAATAACCTTTACTAAGCGTTTAAGTTTTATACCAAAGAACTTTTTGTCATTTAAGGTTTTTGTCTTTATTTTAATTATACAATAGGAATAATTGTTAAATCGACAAGGACACTCATGAATAATAAATAGTTTGTAAAAAAGTATATTTTTTAAGCAAACAATCCATTAATATATGTAGGTAGGTTTATTAGTAAATTCTTTTCTAAATTTGACGACACACACGCATATAGCTTATTACTCACCAAGGCCAGTAGTTCCTGGTTGGCGTCGATTTCATATTTCTCCTTGGCTGCGAAGATGAGAGCCATGGACATGGAAATGGTGTACGTCACCATGGTAATGGTGAAAGCATCGATAGCCACCACTGGGAACAGCTCCATCGTAGGTACTTTAGGCATTGGGAGGCTGTAACAATTCCATTATCCTATTATTTGAGTTTAAGAGGCTAATTGGTTTTTCATTTTCGATATTTTTTTTTCAGATATTTACGAATAAGTAATTAAAATAAATAGCTGAGAAAATATAACCGATTATGTATCTCTAAAACAGTCCTTTTTATTCTTCGTTTTATTTACCCTGATTGCAATTACCATTTGTTCCATTTATATTGCAGATCCATTTATTACAGTTTGTACCATATAACCCCGTGTGAAAAGGGGCTTCAAAGTTTCCTATTGTTAACACAAAAAATTGGCTTTTGAACAGAGCGTTGCATTGATACATACACATTAACATCAACATATATATACTATCATATACACAAAACATATAAGTTTATATTATTTTATATTAAGATTATTTTAATTTATTATTAAAACTGCTGTCTCTATATGAAAGAAGTGCAGTATCTCCTGGCATATAATCCTCCTGGCTAATATGTATGGAGATGTCAGTGTAAGAATATATATTGTTAAAGTCAATAAAACTTTTATTATTTATTTATTACTATTAAAACACATGTTTTTGATGAAGTAAACTCACCCCGTAGGTATGGTGCCTACGAGTTTGATTCCAAACTGTTCTTTCAACCCCCCGAATCTGGATACAAGAGTTCCAATAACGATAGCCAACAACTCGATTGGAACAGGTACCCTGCTTCGTTTGCTCACCCAAGGCTGCAATTAAACATTAAGTATTATTGTATTACTTATTTAGAACTAGCGGCCCGGCTTCGCACAGGTGGACAAAATTCTTCAATTTTTTTTCTATTATTAAATATTTTTCTGTTAGCGCCATCTAGCGTCCGATAGACGAACTACTTGCGGTTAATATGATAACAAACACACACACGAAGTATTGTCATAATATAATTAGGATGGGTTCGCTCTTGATCCCAATCAAGCCGTGGGGCCAAGACAGGGTCCACGATGGAACAAGCTAACCCAGAAGGTGCCTATTCACGGTAGCATTGAAAATGGAAGGGTTATAAGTTCTCGGAAATACAGACGCAGGGAGGGAGTTCCACTCCTCTGCTTAAGAAAAAGTATCAAAAAAATAATCCGTGTGACTTAGGTACTATCGAAGCCTCTGGCCGCTTACCAGTCCTAAGTCATAAGTCGCTACGCAACTAGCAAAATAATGTCATATAAAGGTTAAGTTAACGTTTCTTATGCGACTTTAAGTGATTATGTGACGGTCATATAGACATCAAGATAACGTTTATAAAACGTCAAAAGGGCCCATTTTATAAAACTAAATAGTCATGTAGTAGTCCAGTAAAAGTCGTGAGACCGACTAAAACGTTTTATTAAAGGTAGTTATAAGACTTCATTATGATTAAATTGGTTTATTCATATTAAGCTATGACATTTATAAAACATTTTTCCACCATCCTAAGTGTCAGTTTTTATTGTGCTCCAATTGAAATTTTAATATTGTATTGACATAAAAAGGTAATTATTAAGATTTATTATTAACATAAACAAGTGAATGTGGAATTAAGCACTTTGGGACTAGTTTCTCATGGGAACTTTACTTTGTCGGTAATGTATGTGATGATATATACTATTTTCCTTAAGCCCTCTCGATATTCGTGATTTTTCTGATGTATGAGAATACTAATTTCATATAAAATTAATCTTTAAGAGTAGCCATTTTTGTTTTAGTTATATATAGACTGCTATACAACTACTAAACAACCAAATAGTCATGTACACGTTTTGGTGTGACTATTGATAAGCTCCATGTTTTATCGCTAGGGTTCTCGAGGTGAATAAGTAAACCCCGTGGCAGAGTAGATTTATAATACCGAAATCTTGTACAGTATGTACGATATATGTATGTATCTGTTAGGGCAGATTGTTGATACGTAAGAATAATCTTTCAAAATCTTTTAGTAACAACTAGCAAGATTATAAATGTGCAACTGCGCAACCATAAAATTGTAAAATTGTTCGCAAAGAAAAAATAAATAAGATTTCACTTTCATGGGTGAAATCTTATTAATCTTAAATCTTAAAGTATAACGTAATAAAAAAAATCACCACATTTACTAACTTTTAACCCACCAATATAAATGCAAGCTACAAAATTGTAATTTAACACTTACTTTCGAGATCTGAGGCCCTACCATCACGTCTTATAGCGATTCAAGTTTAGCTGTTAAAAAGAGACGCCGCTATAGACTGCGTATAGCGGTGTCTCACTTTGACAATAGAAACTGAATCGCGCTAAGAGATGATGGTAGGCCCTCTGGTGTATCTTTATCAAAAAGTTTGTACGGAACCTTTTGAACTTTCAGTGACCTTTCTTGACCAACGTTGGAGTTAAATTTATATGACTGAATGTCGGAAAAGAGTTATATTAAAGTTGTGTAAAAACTGAAATGTTTTATAATAGTCAGGGTTATCCACCTTATATAACTGTTATATTGCCGTTATATAAATGTTTTCCATAAAACGATTTTGTCTTTTATATGACTTTTATCTAACCAAAACGTTTATAGGACTAAATTGATGTCAGGTAAACGTTTTCTATTAGACCATTATATGATCGTCGTATAAGAAAGTTGGTAAAACGTTTAATGGACGTACCAATACGACTAATTCGGTATACAACTATTATGTTAAATTTCCAACTTCTATACGACTAATAAGTAATGGTAAAACGACTATAAAACATTTAAAGGACTGGAAGTCATATAATTACTGTATTATATAACCATTTTGCTAGTTTGGTAGCACACTGCACGATGCCTATCACTTCAAGCCCACTCCGCTCCATTCATTCAACAAAAGCGCGCGTGCGCAAACAAGCAAGTGAGAGCAGATTGACAGTACTGACATCAAGGGCGATTTTAAAACTAGTTGTTTATGATTGGCCGTAGTATAAATCGTAGTAAAATACGAAGCCAATTAGGGATAATTATGAGTCGTGTGGGCGTGTCCGATGCGATCAGTTCAAACGAATATTTCTACAAAGTGGTAAGGCGCGAGAGACCTCGATAGTAAACTTTATAAAACAAATGGGCAGTTGGGTATTTCAAATTGTTTTTTTACTGCGATCTGACTGCCAAGCGTAAAGCAATACCCCTGATTTATTCATACATGCGTATTACATACCTTCAAAAGTTCATTGTTCAGAGCAATTATGAGGCACGCTATAATTGATATCGTAACTGCTGCTACGTTCAAATTCATCATATTCTTGCAAATCTCCACCACAGTCTGAAAAAAGGTAATTTAATGAATATTCAAAATTTATTGTTTTAAACTTTCATGGTTACTAATATTATTTTCATGCTTTTTTTATTTTTGAGGAACTTTTAATGAACTTCTGTGACGATAGCGCATGTAACTGAGCAGAAATATCGGAGCCCCAAAACTAAAATAAACATGTTAACAAACCCGTTATGATTGACTATACCATTTTATAATAATATAATTAATTAACTCATGGTTAAATTAACAGCCGAAACCAAAACCCAGCTCGTTACTTAACACGAACTGGGCTTGCGATTGCTTACACCACTATACAATGCTTGGTCATATGGAATATAAATAAGTAAATATTAAATAAATATGTCAATTAGTAAGTATAGTTAAAAGGGCCACAAGGAGAGCAATTTTTCTTGTCTTTTTACCCAACAAATTTTTTAAATACATCAAATAAAATTATTCACTTAAAAGTTATAGTTTTCGAACTAGTTTTATGTGTAGTTTGAAAATTTACATTAAATAGGACTTCCAAGATGATTTATATTATATTTTTTATAGAAACCGACTATAAGTACTTTGGCAATTAAATTTATAATATACTATATATTTATTTCGTTAAATAAAGAATATTAATAATGCATTAACCCCTTAAAACCCGAGAGCATTATATCATGCGCGCGACAACGATATCTAAAATCCGCGAGCATTATATAATTCTCTATAGCGCGCAATCTGATTTAATCCTTATTACGGCTTTGGTAATGGTTCTTTTTGATTGAATGATATTTTTTCCCCGATAGAGAGAGAAATAACGCATTTAACACAAAACTGGGCGTCAAGGGGTTAAAGACATTGTTAATTTTCCCATTTTAAGTGTTACGCTTGGTTTAAAACTGACATGTCAACCATTGGACTACGATAGTCTTTAATTAGTAATTATCTTTTATAACTTATCTTAAAGCAAACCGTTTATTTAAGCGTATAATTAAAATATGAATTATGGTAGATTCTTTTCTTCAGAGAGAATTCTAGGAATTTATTCAAACTTACCATAACGACTTTATAGTTTGAAGGAAGCTTCGGCAGTTTGATACCGAATAGGTCCTTCAGTTGGGATGCCAGCACGTGGAATGAGGCAGCCGTGGTAAATCCTGACACTAAAGGCTCTGATAGGAGGGTCGATACCGCGCCTAGGCGAAGCATCCACATCAAAACCTAGCGATAATAAAAATACAAAAAACTGAATTACAAAAAGTGTTCTGGTAACAAAATATCCTTCAGTAGACTTAAGCCATCTGGATGTATTAAGTCTACCAAATAATATACTTTCTCCACATGAAAATGGATTAAGGCTGGATTAAAACGTAAAACTTTCAGTTTTCTTTGCTCCTACCAGTCCATCGTGATTTAAAAGATCATACTGCCAGGGTCTGCTTAAGCGGTCTGCGGTAAGCTTGAATCTTGTAACCGATTGAACACTCATGTAGTACTAAATTTATCGATGATAGAACTACTTGGTTTAAATTTACATCCTTATGTCTATGTGATCCTGGTACTCATATTTCAGCCATTTTATATTCGATTATGATGACCTTTTAAACTACAAATTACTTAATTCATTTTCTATTAATCAATTGATTTAGTGGGAATTTAAATGCAATTGCTCAGTGAGTGACACTGTCAATCGACAAATATCATCGATAAAGGCTAAAGGGTGCTTTTAATTCTCTAGTTTACTGGGCTCTGGGATCACGGGTTCCGGATGCAAAAGTCCGGAATCGCTGGAGCGTCGGGGCCCTGGTTTGATGATAATTAAATCACTTACGTTCTTGTAGAAAATTTAGACATGTTACTACTAACCTGAAATATTCCAACGGCTAAGCTGACTATACTTAATACTTCTAATGGTGTATATCCATTCATCGCTGTCACTGGGAACAATAAAAGAAAATATGTTAGAGAGAACAAATTCTTAAGGAAGGTGAACGGCGGCTGGCTTACACGGATTTCTTTTTAATTAACAAACACATGAAAATAGTACAGAAACATATTTGTGCGCAATCTCTATTACATCTTTTCTAGCCAAAAAAGTGTATGTGGATGACAAATTAAAGTAAGCAGTCAGATTTATGTGTAGTTCGGCTAATAGCAGTATATTTAAAACACACAGAATTACCAAAGGAGTCGCACAATATACGACTTCTAATCTAACTACACAGTTTTGTTTTGAAAGAAATGATTGACCGACAGCTTTGATTTGATGGAAGATTTGGATGTTTCTGAGTTGCGCCGCACAGAAGTAGAAGGACTGATAGAGAAATATAGAGTTGGCTTTAGGCAGTTCAAGGATAATACATAAGCATAATGCGTGATGCAGGCCCGTCTAGACGTATTAAGGGTGAATTTCAAACTGGGATTTACAGAAAATTCGCAATAGAAATAAGGGAGAATTATAAAGAAGATTTACTTGTATAATTCAAAAAGTATTTAATCACTACGTTTTAGACTTCATTTACAACTATATCACCACTACGGACACACGTGGGTTTCAATAAGTAAATGTCGGAATTATTATCAGATGATAAAGTATCATAAAAGTTACCTGATACATCATCGGCGATAGTCCCGTTGACCACGGGTGGTAGTATCGTTGCGTGCTGGGTAACTACCTGTTGAATTATTGTTATATATTAAATATATATCAAATGTTTTGTTATTTGGGTTACACTATTTCAGCCCACCTGTTCAATTATTTTATGCGATTCCAAATTACATAAGGGAAGAAAATATTTTTAGATTAATTTTATTCGTTGTATAGACCTTCTTTGTGTTTTATTTTGATTGGGATTGCTATTTTCACATGAAACAAGCATTTGTGTTCTTATATCTTGTATAACATGTTCTTTATCTACTTGTCAGTCCGCTACTGCGCGCTCCACCCCTCACAACAGTTCCAATGCTGCGCGAATTGAGAAAAAAAATGGCGGACTCTTAGATAAAAATGCAATTTTCGCGCTAAATAATGAAGCTAGGACCAAACAAAAAATACTACCGTAAAGCTGGTTATATAAAGAAGCAACCACAGAATATTTGAATCTCTGTTACTCAAAAATTAATCGTAATTAAAAAAAAACAGCAGGCCACGCGAAAATTTGAACATGGTAGCAACTACTACCGTGGACTGACAAGTGGTTAAAGTATAAAAATAGTCCTTACAAATTAATAGTTCTTTTTTATTTTACCTTTCCAGCCATAAGGCAAGCGACAGCAAATGTGCCCATGGAGACATGCGGCGAAGTACCGAAGATCACGTAGACTAGTACTGGGAAGAAGGCCAAGTACAGACCCATTATTGGGGGCACCTCCGCTAACATGGCGTACGCCATTCCTGGAATTGAGATAACTTACAATAAGGATATCATTTACCACTCACAAGGTATTACTAAAAGTAAAAATATATTTAGACCATCCAATAAAAGCAATTAAACCTCCATATTATTTTTGTGAATTTGTGAATTACAATTCGAATTGAAAAAGAAATCGTCTGGGAGTTATTTAAATTAATAGTTTATTTTTACTAATAATTATCTTAAATATATTTATATAAATTGATATAAGATGACGTATCTTCTTATATTGCATTAATAAACAAACCTCTTTACCTTGGGGTATATGCATGACGGCGGTGGTACACCCGGCCACCAGGTCTCCGACCAGGTCCCGTTTGATATTGTACTTGGGTAGCCATTTCGCGATCGGCACAGAGTTTACCAGACACTCTCCAAACCCGCAGCCCCTAACCACTTTCTTGCATCGTGCGGCCACTGGAATGTTTTAAGGTTTTAATACATGTTTGCTAAATCTTGAGACTATGTAACAGCGGTATTCAGTATTCCAACTAATAGTGTGTCTGTAATAGACAGTTTAAAATTTTAGTTGGGCTTTCCATAGGATTTGCAATACCTCGTTTTTATGACGACACAATCGTATTGCAGGCAGATTTTGCAACACAGTGTTAACACGCAAGAGGTTTATATTTTTATAAACAAGACTTATGCGAGACAAACATGATTTAAAAGTCAGGTGGGGTCAAGGGATTACCTACCAAAAATATCATAGAGTTTATATTATAAATAGATCCAGAATATCCTATATTATTCAGGAATAACGAAGCGTGAATCCTAAGGAATAATAAAGAGAGCAGATTCGTTATGTATGAATCTATTTGGAACACTTTTTTACCAATTTATAGACATTTAAGATATATAGTATACGTGCAGGTAGAACCACGGGGCACAGCTAACTAAACAACAACTTATCCTAGTTAAGGCATGATGCCATGCGGTTTGTATGGTTTAAAAATTTCCTGGAACTATGATAACTTGTGCATCAATACCCCACCCCCGGCAGAATAATACTCGTGATTCTATCCAATCAGATTACCACAACATGAAATTCTTTAAAAGCGTAGACTATTGGTGCGATACTTTCGGTCTCTTCATCTGATCACCACTATCACTCAAATGTAATATCAGTGTAAAAGTGGACTAAGTTAACCGAGGATTCCGTTTGCATCATCATGAAAAACTTCCGGAATTAAATTTTCGTAATAAAATTAAAAATAATACATTTTTCACATATTGATTCAGGAACTTTAACCGCATACATATAACATATGTTAATTTGATTTAGAAGCTCACATATTAATTACAAATTGTTATTCCCAAGAGTTCCTGAGAAAAAGGACATTCACACGGACATACTGACAGTCAGACAGAGGACGAATTGATTATAAAGGAGTTCCTTTTTAACCTTTTCTGTTACGGTACTTAAAGAAAATTATATCTTGTGTTACATGATACGTACATGGTTTCTCTGGAATGTGGTAGTCCGCATCTTTGTTGAGTGTATCTTGTTGGTAAATACGCCTGATAACGTTGAACTGCTGGCTGGGTCGAGGTTGGGCCCTGGGGACAAAAAGAACACAACCCCTGAGTTTGCTAGAGAGAAATATCCTTACCAAAGAACAGCGTCGCAGTGTGCCGGTCAATATTAGCTTGTCAGGTTACCAAAACATGCACTGCGACTTTATTAACTTGTATTTACAACTTATATCATGAGAAGACCGGCAGCCATTAACTTATTAACAAAAGAGTTCATAAAAAAACAGCAGACAAAATATGCGTATTCACAACTGGTAACAGATCTTAGATCTAATTAAATGTTACAAAGTACACATACATAAATGATCATCCCGACAAACTTGATAAAAATTATGTTATACCTATAAGCGTTTGCGTTTGAATTTAGAGAATTACAAATGAATACGTTCTGTAGGTCGTTTTTTGCTTATCTCTCAGGAACTTACTATGTTTCAGGGATAAAAAGTATCCTATGAGTTAATCAAGGTAATAAACTATCTGTTAGCCAAATTTCATCCAAATCCGTTTAGCCGTTTTTGTGTAATTGAATTATAATTATTCAAACATCTAAACAAACTTTCATATTTATATTAAATATTAGTAGGATTGTACTTTCATTTCAGACTTTTCTGAAAGTTTTGTAATCATCTAAAGTCGCCCCGATAAAGAACAGTTTCCACAAATAAAGGTCTTTGATAAACACAGGAGGATACTGAACAGTTCCTCTTTTTTATTGGACCACCTGATGTTGCATACATCTTGATGCTACGCTT
Organism: Calamotropha paludella; assembly: GCA_927399485.1. Classification (NCBI taxonomy): domain Eukaryota; kingdom Metazoa; phylum Arthropoda; class Insecta; order Lepidoptera; family Crambidae; genus Calamotropha; species Calamotropha paludella. The sequence goes on along the minus strand of OV656824.1, from coordinate 16,081,760 downwards.
ATCAAATAGGTCGTATATGCTGGACTCTTTTTTTGTAAAAATAACGTATTTATTATTGCAATATATGACTAACTTCATTGCGTAAAAACTAAAGTAAATATTGTGGAAAGAGAAAAGCGTAACTGTCAACAAAATTTAGTACAGAGTTGGTAAAAATCTGTTCACTAAATCTGAAGTCCATTACAAGGTTAAAAACCTTCTAGGGTTCCGTTAAATATTAAACTTTTAAAAACTTCAGCGTTTTAATATTACAATTCCTTAGTTTTGAAAGTTTATGGCAAAAATATTTGTTTTGCTTATTCGCCGTTGATTTGTAATAAGTCTTACTTCCATTTACAGATCCGTGGAATATATTAGTATAACTCGGTTTACCATATCTGTGGACCTCGCTGGAATTATTAATATTTTTGATCTTTTCATTGTTACGTTTGGACTTTTATTGTTAATTTGTTATTGCTGTTACGTTAAAATATTGTTTTTGTTGTTACGTTGAACATTTTCGGTTAAGTTTGGACTATTTTGTTACTGGTTCCCGTTGTTTTAAAGTTCACGTCTACTCCTCAAATATGGGAAAGACTATTCACAGTAAAGCAAGGAACTTAATCCTGAAAGTGCTGAAATTTTTTGAATCAGAGAAAGCTAACAAGCAATACACCATACCTGTAGACCAAGCTGTTAAACGAACCTGTGCTGCAACTGGTATATCAAAATCTGCTATATACTGGTATATCATAGAGCCAATAATTCATTCTGATGACGATTTTTGATTATTTTTTTAGAATAATATTGTTTTGTGTAAATTAAATACTTTTTGTACTTAACCAAGATTATTTCATTTATTATTTTACTTGGAATTTTTTTATACAGCAACGGCCGGCGACCGCCGTTAAAAAAATTTACTCAAAAACTATTGAGTTTAAAGAAAAAAATCACAAGGATAAAAACGTTTTATTTTACGTTAATTTATCATATAAAAACGTAAAATTATCACATAAAAGTATAATATATTTTACTTATAGTTCATAATTATTATTGTTTACAATACTATCCACATGATGCTTGTTTTGTGCACCGTACAGGTCAGATAACTAAAGCTGGCACGTTCACAGTACTCACACTTATGCAATTTCACTATACAGTATGTTTAAAAATAAATGATTTTGATTCATAAATGTAGGTAAATTAGAGTTCGTTTTTTAGTAAAATGGGTGGGTTGTAAATAAATTAATACAAATATTCGTGTTACTTGTTTATATTATGATTATTACATTATTGCTTTTAATCAGAATCGTAAATTAAATCTTCTACCCCACTCAAACTGTCATCGCTCGAAGAACTTGATGTTTCGCCGTCGGAATTTCCTACTGTTATTATAAATGAGTCAGTGAAATTATCCACTTTTGGTTCCAGTTCAATATATCGTTCCTCATGTACTCGCGTCTTTCTCCAAATGTCACTAAACATATCCATAGTAATAGAATCGGCTTCTTTTCTAAACAATTCCTCCACAGTTGTCAAGTTAAACTTAACATTTTGTGATGCAACTTTCCCTTTAATAATACCCCACAGTAACTCTATGGGATTCAGTTCTGGGTGGTAGGGTGGTAGGCGTAATACACTGTGTCCGTGATCTTCGAGTATTTTATCAAGTACAAATTGTACATGGCTTGGCTTATTTCTTTTAATAATATCATATATTATAGGTTTTGTGTTTATTTCTGGGTATGATATGTTATATTTATCCAACCAAGCTAACATGTCACTTTTTTTTGAATTCGAGGTGGGCACTCTATCCGATACGACGTTGTGATACGATGCATTATCGACTACTAAAACTGACTGAGGCGGTAAATTTGGAAGAGGTTTTTCTGTAATCCATTTCTGATAGTTACCAGCATTCATATTACTGTGATAATCTCCCGTTTGCTTTTTTGCTGGATAGATAAGCAAAGCTCTTGGAACGAATCCATGTTCCGAGCAGGCATGAACTATCACTAGCATATCGCCTTTGGAAATAGGTACTTTACAACCTTTGCTCGTTTCGTCGGCCCATGCTCGTGGCAATGTATGCGAGCTGTGTATATAAGTTTCATCCGTATATATTACAGGTCGGCCTTGTGATCTATATTCTTGCAGTTTCGAAAGATATAATGTTCTTTTGAGTCTGATGTGACTTTTTTCAATGAGTATTTTTTTATTATTTTGTGTCTTTCTCCATCTGAAACCTAGCCTCCGAACGATCTTCCTTAGTGAAGAAACACCACCCTCAAAGTTGATACTTTCTTTCAACACTTCTAATAATTTTTTCAATGTGGGAAATGTATGCTGAACCAGATGGAAGTTATAGATAGTTCGCCTTATGACTTCTTGATCAAAACTATCTACTGTAGATTTTTTTGCTAACCTTGGTCGCTTTTTACCCGGTGTTCTGAAAGTAACTTGATGCGCCAATCTTTTCGGTGCTTGCGGTTCTCCTTCTTTTGAGGTAGATGGTTGAGATGTTGCATCAGCTTTCACAGCCGCTGTTACTTGATTGCGTACTTCACAAACAATTCGTTGAACACTTCTCTGAGAAACACCAGTCGCCTCCGACGTCAAATCGTACAAAGTTTTCATTGGAAGATATCCACCATCACTGTTTTTATTGTGATGCATGAAATAGTTAAAAACAGTGTACACGATTTCACGAGATTGTCCCTTCAGAGTTTTTCCGGAACCAATTCTTTCCGAAGACATTTTATTCTAACCTCTAAATAGGTAAATAAACACACGCGCCGCGCACCGATCACACGTGACTAACGCGCTAACATCACGCTGTATTTATAAACAGTAGAAAACCAAAAACAATAACTGTCCCCTTCACGCTCATAAGATAGACCGCGCGCGAAAGAGACGGGCATACTTTTCATGATGCCTATGCAGAACGACGTCACGCCGCACGCTTATTCACAGACGCTACACAAGCGCAATGTGTAAATGTGTTGATCGTGCCAGCTTTAATTAACTGACCTATACCTAAGCGCTGACGTGACGTCATCAGGTCCACAGATATTGTAACCGGGTTGTACCAACCCTTCACTATTATAGCGGCCGTATAAGACGACAACTGATACTAGAATATTTACCATATATCTCCCATAGAATCAAAATGGGCTGCAGCTTGCAGCAACCTACCTGCTAAGCGTAGAGATGACAGCAATACCCCTGGTTTTTTAGTAGGCTTTTGTCCTATCTTTCGCCAGAGGTGTTACATTGTTAATCTATAAATAAACCTTCCGAACCAACGAAGCGTACAAGACGGTAAATTTCTGGTCACTCATTCAATACTGAATATATATAAAATAACTTTAATAAAATAGCTGCGCCATCTAGCTTCTATATTATTTTTAGTGATACGCTAAATGGATGCTGATAAGCTTATCAGTCTGTCTGACAGACACTGTGTTAAGGAGCTTGACGGAGTATTTACGAATGAGGAATACGCGATTTCCCATTTATCATACATTATTTTACAGTACTTATTTGCTTTAAGTAAATTGAAACTTATTTTTCTGCGTAATGGTAAATACGTGACGTATTATCAGAATACATCAATAAATATGGATCTGAGTTTTGATTTTGATTGCTTATCATCTTCCAAAAACAATACTGACAGCCACAACCTTTCTGGTACGGATACCTTTTTAGCTACGAACGACTCACGCTTCACTGTTTTATCTTGAAACGCAACCCAGTTACTGAATGCTGAAATGTTTCAGCCGTTTTTAATTGCAATTTGGAGGTCATCGCTTTAATTCGTAACCGGTAGATATATTATAATGATACAAATTTAAAATAGTAGTTTAAAGTATAGATACTTGGAATATAAGGTATTGGTTCAGTTTTGCAGGCTATCACCAATTTACTGTAGCTTTTAAGATACTAAGTTAAATGATGGGTGGCAAAACAAAATTTTTTGTCTCTTAGTGCTTTGGAAGGCATGTTAGTAATCTTTGCATCTGATAATCAGTACTGAGCTCGTGTGGTATATTATGTATGACCTATTCTCCATATGGTGTTAGGTTTTTATTTATAGACGAACGAGGTCGAGTGACTCGCATAGCGGTTTTTATAGTAACGCCACTGAGGTCCCAGGTTCTCCGGCCGGGTCAATGTAAGAGACGAACTTTTTTATATTGGCTGATGTTTAGGTGTTTTGGTAGCGTCGTTGCTACTGAATTCCATGACAAATCGTTATAGATTAGAATAATAATTAGAATAAAAAACATACATAAGTATGTGAGGTTATATGTATATGTATATCCTAATCTAATATTTATTATATGTCCATTGGGAAGAGGCAGCTGTTGAAGTAATACTATAAATAGGGCTGACTTGCTAACGAAACTATTTTACATAGCTTTTTTATATTAGAATACTGTACTTATACGGTATTTTTATATCATATTTAGTTATGATTTTTAGAAAGTTTTGTAACAATTTTTGTTTGGCGGCAGGTTTAGCTGAGCGGGAGTGACCTTACCTTTGAAGCTAAATGGTCTCGTGTTCGCGTCCCGTAAGGGGAGATGTATCATTAATTACTAGTATTAGTACCTAAGCTATATGTATTTGCCGAACGTCTTTTTTCTTATACACGCCTTAGATAAGATGTTATTGAACTAACTATGAAATAATTCTTTGAAATGGAGGTAGTTTCAGCTATTTTGATCGCTTTTAAATAATAAATGCTTTTTCCTTGTTGGTTCGGTGGGATTACCTGACATGATTATGTGATGATTAATCATCATTCTCAACTAGATATCTGAAGAACTTTTTTTTATATTTTGACTCAATCAGTGGATTTTTGCGCAAGGAAATTGGGTAATCTCACATTTACTTCATGAAAAAGGGTACAAGTCCTGTCCCCGGTGCTTATAAGACCGTGAGCTGATCGTTCACTAACCCTGATAACAATTTACTTACCAATCAGAATCTTCATCGTCACTATCAATTTTTAAAAGTGGTTCCTTTTCACCGTCCCTAAAATCCTTTTCGAAAAACAGAAAAGTCTTTTTCATACGCATTTTCCACTTAAAATATCAAATTATTTTCAACATATACAATTGTAACTTACTTCAATTTTGACTTATTATGTCATTAATAAATCAAATTGAAACCCATTTTACCAATAACGAAACGCATGTTCTTATTAAAAAAAAAAATCACACACTATTATCTCAAAAATTCGATAACAAAACTCCTTAACGATTAATCTATAACAATCGATTTAATTATAATATGGACATCGTACGCGGTGACCGTGTTTCCCGGTGGAGATAGTACTCGCGCGTAAACTAACCATATCGGTTGGATTTAAATGAAAACTGTTGGTTAACGATAACGAAACGTCTCGGTTGAGTGACCAACAGTTGGTACATTTATTATGAAAAATATAAACATTTCTTAAATTGACTGGATGTGGTATAACAACGAGCTCCTTCAGAGCCTAACATTTTAAATCTTTTAAGACTCTTTCTTGGTTTAGAAGACCTCATATCTGAATATAATTATGGTATAATCACTACATAGTATAAAACAAAGTCGCTTTCTCTGTCCCTATATCCCTATGTATGCTTAAATATTTAAAACTACGTAACGGATTTTGATGCGGTTTTTTTAATAGATAGAGTAATAGATAGTTTATATGTATAATACATGCATAATATAGTAGAGCATTGCATCCGTGCGAAGCCGGGGCGGGTCGCTAGTGAATTATAAATTGACAACTTTTATTTATTATATTGACAAATTTTTCTATATCCTTTATTTATTTAAGCATTAAAATAAAATTGAGTAACAAAATGTGTGTTTATTTTTGTTTATTTTAAAGCACCTTTTTGAGTTCTTTAGGAAATATCAGTTTTTTTCTTTGTGTCTATAAGAGAGAGAAACATCGATATGACAATGTAAATTATGACCGTACTTTTTTGCTTTTCTGAAAAAGGCAAAAAAAAACTGCCTAATCTCCTTATTTTTTAAACTCTATAATTACAAAATATAATAAAAAACAACCAATCATTTTGAATAAGTCTTGGAAATATACTAAATATTTCCAAATGAACCAAAGAAATGGGCATAGATAACAGAAGTGTTGTCAATGGAGTCCCAAAATAAGCATTTTTTAAAACATAGTTTCATAAACATCCATCTTTTTTCGTCATTATTCTATTTATACCAATAAACGGAATTAATAGTAATAGTAGTATTTTTAATTGGTTTTTCACTCCATGTATATATCAAAAAACTTCCAGAAAACTTTAAGAAATTTATGTCTGCGTGAATTATCAAGGTTTTTTAACCTAACGATACGAAGCTGATATCGGAATCGAATTTTGGCTCAACACATACAGAACGACAGTCAGTCAGTGTGCGTTTTTAATTATTAAAACTATACAACAAAAATAAGATAATCACCCATATTTTGATTTATAAATAAATTGGTAATTTCCTAAATATTTTACAGCAGAACAGCAATTTTCCCTAAGATACGCTTAGCCGTTTAATATTTAATTATAGTACCATGGTGCCGTTTTTAAAATAAAAAATTAAGTTTTGACGCGGTATACACGTAGTTTAATTTTTTTGCTTTTACTTACAAGTAAAGAAACGATTATGCTGATCTAAAAATTAATAATAGGTGTTTGCGTATTTGAAATAAAAAGTGATTTTTATTTAAACATACACTAGTATACATTTCCGCCCACATTACACATTTAAATAAAACACTTTTTTACGGATTTTGCGCATATATTATTTTATATTTAATCCAGACGTTTCGACTCCTTTATAGAAGTCGTGATCACAGGATGACTAAGATAATGGTGGTCATGTATTTTCTACTACCTTCACCGATTAAAATATTGTGAAGGTAGTAGAAAATACATATTGTAAAGAAGTGGAAACGTCAGGATTAAATATAAAATAAAAAATGCGCAAAAACCGTAAAAAATAGTGTTTTATACACTAGTTGGAGCGTAGCTCCCAATGATCAGCTTTAATGGTACAATGTCTGTTACGCCATAACTTCCCGAGTTCTTAACCAATTTAAATATTTTTTGTGTGAAATCGAATCAACAGGTTTAGGACCAGATTATGACGGAGCCCGAATTTTGAAATTCGCATAATTCCCATCGAAAGAATTTTTTTTTCTTTTTTTAGGTATTACGCTCCGCTCCAATATATGGTGCTAGCGTAGCTTTATGCTTGGCGACTGCATCGCTTAGTTATAAATATTAAACATCTATGTAACATATACATATGCCTAACCGTTACTCTCGTATCCATTATACAAATGATTACTTTAAGCTAAGCTGATTGGTGGGAAAGTAAGTAATATTATTATTATTGATCGCGGAACTGTTTTGGCCCTTATTTATGTTCAAATTGCGGAACAGCTATCATTGATACGGTGTGTAACCCTTTTTATGTTTGTTATAAGTTTTATTATTATATGTATTTACTAAGTTGGGTAGTTTAAAGGTTCCAAACAATTTTTTGGTAGATGAAATATTTTCGGTTTAAAGATATTTGTTCTCAAATGTATGGAATTCTCAAAAGGAACAAAAAAAATTTATTTTTCGTTTTTTAGGTATTCGCTCCGCTCCGCTCCAATATATCGTGCTAGCGTAGCTTTATGCTTAGCGACTGCATCGCCTAGTTTAAATAATTATTTTGATATAATACCTAATCATTTACAACCTTCGTGGTTGATTGGCTCGCACACTGGTTTTTATTGTAACGCTAAACCAAGGTCCCGGGTTCAATTCCCGGCCGGGTCAATGCACAAAACGAACTTTTCTATATTGGTTCGAGTCTGGGTGTTGTGGCGCCATCTATGTTTCGGAATTCCAAAACACAAGTGCTTCAGCAACTTAACTTGGGTTCAAAAAAATGTATATGATGATGTTATTTTTATCATCAATAGGTGAAAGAGTAATAAAATATATCTTAAAGTTACATAGGTACATCACTTTTAAAATCACATAAATAGCTGATTCGTTTTAGCCCTTAACTTTGTACAAACTATGGAGTCAGTAGTTTTATCGGAGCAGTGTGTGTCCAGTTTTATCTTTTAAAATAAGTATTATCGTTATTTGTTTAATAGGAGTTTAGTCTGATTTGAAATTTGGAACGACAATAAGTAAATATTACAATGCATTTGTAAAATATAATAATAATATTATTGGAGAGGAGCGAGCGAAGCTCCAATGGATCAGCTTCAATGGTGCAATGTCTGTTACGCCATAGCTTCCTAAGTTCTTAACCGATTTTAATGTTTTTTGTGTGGAATAGAATTAACAGGTTAAGGACCAGATGTGAGGGATTTTGAAATTCGCAAAAATTCCCATCGAAACAAAATTTTTTTTTTCTTTTTTAGGTATTACGCTCCGCTCCAATATATGGTGTTAGCGTAGCTTTATGCTTAGCGACTGCATCCCCTAGTTATTTATGAGAACAGAGACCCAATGGTGAAGTATGGTAAAGACTTAGTAATAATGTACTTAAAAATACTAACCTAAAATTGAACTAATCTTGATATCGAATAATCTTTACATTGGTAGAAATTTTTGTTATAAGCACGCAGGTTTGATTCCTAATTGATTGACATTCCTTTACCTTTTTATTTTTTTCTATTTCGTTTTTTTATAAAACTTTATTGACCACTATTGGTACAAAAGGCAGACTTAATTCTATACGCAATCTCTAATCTACCTTCGGGAAAAACAAAATTCATGAATGCAACAAAAAATAAAAGACATCAAATTTACGAAGACAAAATACTAAACGAAATATATTGTTTACTATTCGGTCCAATTCATTAAAAGGGTCTTCAAATCATGATAGAAGACATTAGCATAATCAATAGGAAATATTAGGAAAGTCTCAGTAAAACCTTAGTTTTAACAGGCAAAGAGTTTCTGTAGCGATTGAAGAAACACAATGATGAGATAAAATGACCTGCGCGGTCCAACTCAATATCGAATCAAAATAGAGGCCAAGGTTTTTAACAGTATCGCTGAGATATATAACAAAATTGTTAAACATGACAGGCAACAGCGACAGATATCCAAAATTGATAATTTTGGATATCTGTCTGGAGCTTCCCATGATTGCTTAACACATAGAAGGATTGACAGAAAAATCGTAATCAGCCGAAGATCACGGTTCACATAATCGGGCATCCGCATAGAAATGACCCGCGGCTTCCTTCGCGTTAATGTAAACTACCGATTAAAAGTTAAACATATTTCTATCTCTCGGGAATAGTACTTTTTCTGGATAAAAGGTACCTTACTTTATTTTAACAAGTTGTAAAAGATTTGAATAAAACACTTTTTTACGGATTTTGCGCATAATTTATTTTATATTTAATCCTGACGTTTCGACTCCTTTACAGGAGCCGTGATCTCAGAATGACTAAGATAATGGTTGTCTTGCATTTTCTACTACTTTCACAACATTTTAATCGGACACGTTCCTAATTGATAATTTTTTTATAAATTTCGCACGCTACGATCGTTTAGGACCATGTATTGACACACGACACAAACATTAGGCTATTTTGCCGCCTTTGATGTGTGACGGAAAACAAGATTCCAATGGAAACAACATTTCGCATTTGTCAAGTTTGCCAAATTGGCGAACACATGGATGAACTTTGACAAATTAGAAAAAAAATTGCAAACCTACCGCCAAGTGAAGTGTCATAAAATTTATGGACTTTGCTCCATCCACTGGTTCATGACTCATGAGTCAAAGGTGCTCTCGTGACTTTTATCAGTTGTCTTAAGTAAAGGTTGACTGTTTCTGTCATTTCGCAGATAACCAACACAGTACCAGTCATGTGATGTTTACTTTCGATTTTAATGTATCCTAATAAGCCCTGATAACTGTTGGCTCTGTCCTCATATTTTACGAACTAAAGTCCATATATCACTAACAGATAAGGATTCCCTAAGGATTCTTGGGCTATAAATTATCGATAGTTGGTAAGCAAGTCTTAAGGCAGGTATCTACACTATTATGGTCATAAATTAAGCATCCAAGGGGGTATTGAGACATATTTGTAATTTGGCACTAAAAATTTTGGCATAGCTTGCTGGCTGGCAATGGATAAAAAAATATCTAACCTAACCTGGAAAGACCTATGAAATTAGGCATCTAAGGCAATAATAATTACCGTTTGTAAATATAATTTGGAACCTAAATCATATCTTTAAGGTATTTACTAAAACAGAAATACTGTTACCTATTTAAAATTGATTATGTTAAAAAAACAATCATGTTGAGATCTCTTCTAAAGGAGTAGAAAAGTCATGATTTAATAAAAAACAAAACGGTAAAAAAGTTTTTTTTAAATGACAAATGTTAATTTTTTTTTTAATTTATGGCAATTAACTTCTGAAAAATGAGATTACATACACACAGTACCTAACATTAATAGCTTCTTTAAGTATTTGAACAGTCAACACCGTTATCCACAAATACACTAAAAAATCACTTAACCTTTAATTTAAATAACATTTTGTTTAGTTTTTACTACATTCAATATTGCAAATCATGAGAACGGCCTATTAAATGCATTAATTAAGAATATTTAATCCTGACGTTTCGACTCCTTTCAACGAGCCGTGATCACAGGATGACTACGGCAATGGTCGTCATATAATTTCTACACCTCCACAATATTTTAATCGGGCATGTTCCTAACTGTTTAAATCTTTATATATAAAAATTCCCTATCAGAGTGTTTGGCCGCGATAAACTCTAAAACTACATAACCGATTTTGATTACTTTTTTGCATTTTGTTGGATTTGTTTAACTTAGGACATAGGATAAGTTTCATTTTAATTAATATTAAAAAAATATTACATATTATAATAAACTAGCTGACTCGGCAACGCGTTGCTGTGCCGACTGCAGCGCCATCGGCATGAATTCACTTGTGTCCCTAGTCGATTTTTTCTAGTATTTTTCTATTATAATAATGTATTCTAGCTGCTAATAAGAGACTTTGTTGTATGAATTAGTTTTATATCTTTTAAATGGTTTGCATGTTCGTGCAACAAAAAACATATATTAGAAATGCCTTATTAGTAATTCGTTCTATTCATTAGTACATTAAATTCCGAATAAGTATATTATGCTAAATACTTTAAATATGTTTGAAAAATACGACATTAATGGTACTTATCACGGGCGTAGCCAGGGGGAGGGTTTTGGGGGTTCAAACCCCCCCCCCCCCGAAATGTTAAGATATCAACATCAATAATATCAAAATAAGGAGAGGCCAGCGGCTTTTTTTATTACTAATTATTACACTAATAATATATTTTGGATTCGCCCTCTACCACCCGCCGCCGCCCGTCGTCATTTTGGGCGTACGCTAAACCTGGCGCGGGCACACGCCGCAGGCATCTGCTCCAGCGTGGGCCTGGGACATTATCTGGTCTGTTGCCTTTAAATTTTGCGGTCGCCGAACACAATTTTTATGTATTCGGCAGTGCTGCCCGAAAGTACATTCAGTCAAAAAAGTATCGACAATGGATGATTTTTTGTTTATGGTTCCAAATTCAAATTTTTGTTGTTGTTAGATTGGCACCACTGTTTTCCATTTTGGCGCGGAGTTTGAGTTGCATCTGTTATTATATTAATATTAAATTTATATCACATCTAGTGTGTATTGCGAATTTCATAATGGACAAAAATATCGAACAAAGAGTTTGTCTTAAATTTTGCATCGCCAATGGAATTTCGTGTCACTGAAAATGTTACAGAAGGTTTACGGTGAATCGCCTTTATCAAAAACACGTGCTTATAAGTGGTACAAAGCGTTCAAAAGCGGTCGAGATGTGATGGATGATTTGCCTCGCTCTGGTAGGCCATCATAGTCTGCAACTGAAGTTAACATCGCAAAAGTGAAGGAAATAGTGACTGAAAATCCTCATTTTCTTTAAGAGAGATAGCCGCCGAACTTTTTGTATGTCACGATTCGATCCGTACCATTTTAACTAATCATTTGGGTATGAAACATGTTACCGCTCGGCTAGCCCTAAAGACCTGAATTTTCTCCAAAAACTCAATCGCATGAGAGTCGCTGAGGACATGCTAGAACGAGTCAATTCCAACCCAACATTCATGAAACGCATTGTTACTGGTGACGAGACGTGGGTTTACATGTAAACTAGTCAACAAACTTCTGAGTGGCGCGGAGTGGACCATGCCAAAGTCAAAGACATGTTGACTGTTTTCTTTGACTATCGCGGAGTTGTGCACTCGGAATTCTTGCCGGAAGGTCAAACGGAAAATAAAGAATATTATTTGATCGTTATGATGCATTTAAGAGAGAAAATTCGACGAAAAAGGCCAAATTTGTGAAAAGAAAATTCTTGGATTTTGCACCACGATAATGCGCCTTCGTACAAGGCCATCATTGTGAACGAATTTTTGAACAAACACTCAACAAATACCATCCAGTAACCACCATATTCACCAGATATGGCTCCAGCCGACTTCTTTCTATTTCGAAAAGTCAAATTACCCGTTTTCAATCGGTAGAAGACATAAAGGAAAATTCGCGGCGAGAACTGCACTCAATTCCGGAAAATTATATATAAATACTAACACGTTGTTACAAATATTGGCTACCATACCTGTTTCCACTGCTACACCAGAAAGGACTTCTTCAAGCCTACGAAGACTTAAAAACTAGTGAAAACAGACTGAACGGCTTGGCTTTCATGAATTTTCACTATGGGATAGAAATTGATGCGAATGAAGTAGTGGATATATTTAAAAAGAAAAACAGAAGATTAATTCTGTAGTACATATATAATCAAATGAACCTTCTGTTTCTTTTTTTACATATATTTCATATAATATAAAGGTTATTGCATGCACTTTCAGTAGTTTTATTTTCTTGAACCCCCCCCCCCCCCCCCGATACTAAAACCTGGCTACGCCCGTGGTACTTATAATAAATATTAAAAAAAACTTGCGAATCCCGTTTTTTTAATTATTTTCATCTATCAGATGAAAATCAGCTCAAAGTCTTTTACTAAGAGTATAATATCAATTGAGAATATTTGACAGCTTGTGGTATAAACCATACTATTTTCATCGGTTAAGGTATCATTGCAGACTTTTGTTTACTCAAATGCAGGTTATTGAAAAGCCTACTTAATCAACATAGCAAACAAGTCACATTACAATATTGCTCAGAAAAAATGAACAGGAGTAGTACTAAATATATTTTCTTTTGTCCATATCGTCATTACTACTGTACTTAAGGCAAATGATCTGTGTGTGTTTTATAACCAGAAGCAAAGAAAAAGGACGAAAGGAAAACAAACACAGCATTTTGCTCTTTGGCAAATACTTCGCTGAGTTGCTACCGATTTGTATGTTTGCAACACACACACAAAATATGACAATTGAATTTACATCTCTAATAAGAGGGTCTTGTACAGAGTTGCCAGATTTTTTTGGCAAGTTAGGATTTTGAAGCTTTTTGATTGAAAAAAACGGGATTCTTTCGTCGAAAGCGGGACATAGTAAAAAATAGTATAAAATCAGATGTTATTAAATATTTATTTCTTTATTTGAGTTTTTATTGTGTTTACATATTGATAGATAGCAAAAATAGCCATCATTGTCTGCTGAATAAAAAAAAAAACAAAAATCAAAGTAAAAAATGTGGTGTTTTAAACAATAGTCTAAAACAATAGAGTTTTCCTCCGGCCGAGTTATTCCCGAAAAGCGGGACTTAGCCTGTCCCGCGTGGGACATTTAATTTTGATTTAAAAATCGGGACGTCTGGCAACGCTGGTCTTGTAGTTAAATGTGTGTTGTGTGTTTCAGTAGTAACGAATAAACAAAGGAACTAAACGAATATAAAACTATCTTTATTAACTTGAAATAAAATTGTTCTTTGACATGTATTAATTTTCTCAGGTAGGCGTATGAAAATCTCCCACGAGTGTGAAGTTCGGGGGGGTGGGTGGTACCCCTGTGGTACCCTTACCACCCAGACACGGTACCCTTAACACCAAGACACGATAAATTACAATTTATACAATTTTCATTAAATTAGCCGCCAACTTCATCCTGCTCATTTATTCCATGTCGCTTTTGCGGCCAACTTCAACAACATAATTTTGTGTCACATTTTAAAAATTCACTCTCTAATTTTTTTCATAATGCGCCTAAAGAGGTATAACTTCAATAATATAATTAAGACTGCCAAAAATAACAGACGGGAAATGACGCTTATTTTACGGAAGACGTCATTATGACGAACGAATGATAATTATGGGAGGGTGGGTACACTTTCAATATTTTATTAGTTTGGTATTGATTGACATCAGACTGGATCTTGCAACACACACTAACTAACAAAATACTGATGAGAATGTAAATTGGTAAATTTAATAAATCCATCAGTCTGTCGTTAGTCAAGACTGATTGTATCAAACTGATGAAATACTGAACGTGGAATCTCCCTCTAACGATCTTAGCAACAAATTGCGTATCTACCAAAGTGCGAGTATGTGTATTAATCTCGTTTTAAATGTGATTTCATAAAATAATTGGAGCCCCATGGATCAGCTTCAATGACGCAATCTCTGTTACGCCATAACTTCTCGATTTCTTAACCGATTTTAGTAATTTTTGTGTGGAATCAAATCAACAGGTTTTGGACTAGATTTCGTGGTGAGTGAAATTCGCAAAAATAAAAAAGTTATGGCCAAAAAACATTGACTCTAAGGGATATCCGATTGAAACAAAAAGTGCGCGCTTTTTGAAAGTTTTCATTCTAATGGAATTTAAATATTTACGAAACATTATTGTTTCGAACTACTATAAAACTATTAAACTACTATAAAATTATTAAACAATTATTAAACAAACATTGTCCTGAACCCAAGTAGCTAAAGCACTTGCGTTATGCAATTCAGAAACAACGGCATATAATTCAACACCTCAGACCCGGGCCAATATGGAAAAGTTCATTTTCTACCCCGCTCAGTATTCGAACCCATGACCTTGGATTGTGGTGTTACCATGAAAATTATTATGCGAACCACCCGACCACAGAGGTCACAATAAAAAAAAACAGTTAAATAGTTGTCGAAGTTACGATGTTCGTAACTGTCCATTTTAAACGTAACTATAGTCTCATTCGAAATCATATTCCTAATAATGAAAAGATTATGTGCTTTTATCGTTTTTTTTACGCCCGAAGCAATGAATGGGCTACCCTCTCACGGGGAGGGATCCTCATGGATACTTCAGCCCGGCCCAAGAGTTATGTCAGACTCGTACTGACTAAACACCATCTAGAAACTACCATAGACGTGGGAAGGCTTAATAGAAGCGATCGCTCCAAGGGACCAGGGCGATGTAGATAAGTCTAAATTTTTGTTAAAGATCTTTTTATATCCTGTTTAAACGTGTTTATCTAATTCTAGCCGAGCAAAAATCAATGCACACAATGTCATTACCATGTCTGGCATATTTAATTATTATTTCCCTCGTATTTTAAAATATTTATATCAGTAGCTATTGTAGTAGTCAATATTATTCGCATTCGTTGTCAAATAAAAAATCACACGTGCGACTTGTGATTTTATTTTTAGATAAGTATTATCTTTTATAGCTTAATTCATGACTGTATCGTGATTATTATATTAACCAAGTTTACTTTTAATAATAAAATTATTTACGGGACAGATACATAATAAATACATAATTGTGTTTTAGCATTTATAAAAAAATTCCGTCTGAATTTAAAAAGTAAGGTGGCAATTGATTCTATACTCAAAATTTTTATTTTGTCATAAATAAAACTTCTTTTGTCCTAAAACTTTTTATGATAAATATTTATTTTTCACTTTTTTTAAATAATTTTTATTATGTGTGTAATTATTTTAAATGACACGAAATTTGACAAAACATTGTGTCACATGAAAATTATTTGTAATAACTTTATATAACATATTAAAAGCCAATAAATAGTATTCTATTATGTATATTTTCACTGATAGTGTGTTAATCATTCCGTATTATTTCTATTGCTACAAGCCTATGTTATAATGCTTCCCACACCTCAAGCAATGAGAATACAATATATTATCTCATGGTTGCAATCACAACTAGGTTATTTTTATAATAGTTACGTGTTATCTAGTTATTTTAATTTATTATCTGATCATTATAGAACATAAATAAAAGATTTAATAAAAAAAGCGTGCGTGTACTTATGTACGCGCTAGAAGTTATACTTCTTTTATTAAATTTTTAAATGGGATATCTTGAAGTTAGTTTATTTACTTTAACAGCTAACTTTATGGTGTCGCTTTTTCGTTACATGCTGCGTGCGCAACTTTCGTTAGTTGAAAAATTTCACCTTCAATGCGCCAACAGAAGTATAACTCCAAAAATAACTTAAATCTATAGTCTAAGATCACAGTGGTTTGTGTGTTTTTGTCTGTCCGCTCTTTTTCCATTGTATCAATAACGTTACCATAGCAACGCGTTAACCGCAAGTAGTTCGTCTACCGGACGCTAGATGGCGCTAACGGAAAAATATTTAATAATAGAAAAAATTTAAAGAATTTTGTCCACCCGTGCGAAGCCGGGACGGGCCGCTAGTATTTTACAAAAATAATATCAGTGTCACCCCTAACGCTTTATTGGAACGTACGTACAAATACGCCTAGTTTCTGTACTGCTTCAACTCTATATTTAGGTACTGTACTGATGTTTAGCGCTAGGGGTTTTTATAAGAAAATCCAGAGTAATATTTTACGTAGACGATATCGAATACCGACGTAATTCGTACAGAGGTCTGAGTGTAAATTCTCAATGCACACTTTACTGTTGCGTTTGGGTAAAGATTTCTAATTTAGACCTTATTTCCTTAAAATTAAAATCTATCATAATATATTTTATAGCGAATGTGTAATCGCGCACATTACACATTTGAATAAAACAATTTTTTATTTAATATTCAATCCTGATGTTTCGACTCTTACACCGGAAGGAAGACAGGAACCGTGATCATAGGATGACTAAGGTAATGGTCGTCATATATTTTCTACTACCTACATAATATTTTAATCGGGCACGTTCCTAATTGTTAAAATATTATAAAAATCAAATTGTTTATTTTACATTTTCTCACTACGATTACATTCTATACTACTGAGTCTACTACCAGTTCGGAAATTTGGAGGCCCTTCTGAGAAGATGTCTGTTTCAACCGCGCGGCCACCTCATAATATTTGATGAAACTTTGCCAGGAATTAGTGCTAATTTGTTACTTTAGACACTTCTTTTCGTGAATTTGTTACAAAAAAAAACTAAGACGCTATGGCAAAGAATAGTTGGCCGCTAGAACCGCCACTTGCCGTAGTGATCGCCCGTGATTACACAGAAACTATATAATGCAGATGGACGAATGATGCATCAAAAGAAAGGTCTTAATTTGTTCAATTTGTTACAAAAATAAAAAACGTCAAAACGTAAATAAACAAAAAGTTATGCAATATCTAGTTTTCAGGTTATGAGTAGGTAGGTATGTCACCATAAATATCAAATTAATATAGGCTAATGTGTATGGACAATTAGTTACTAATTTGTTACAGCTAATAAACATTAATAATACTAGAAAGTGGGTTCAATAATTTGTTACAGTCGATATTAGTTGGCCGCTCAGGCGGCAATATGCCTTAAATACAATGGCATTTATCTCGTTATTGAAAGTAGGTTTAAGCTTAGTTAGAGTACTAATCGACGGGTAACGGTCACCTAGTTTGGATAAATATGGCGAATATATCTGCAGCATTCATATTTTAGAAGGTATTTCCAAAAACCAGTAATATGAAAACGTATGAGAGTAGGGTTAATGTTGTACTCTGTTTGAACGAAAATGCGGTTCTTTCTGCGGCCATATTGATGTCTATTGTTTTTAATTCTTTAAAGTATTTACTGATAAAATTTTCGTTTCATTGACTTTCCGCAGGTGTTTTATGATGGAACGATTCCAGAAAAAGGATCTCTTTTGTTTCCAAACTATTTAAAAAAAATATTTGGCGCAAGGGGTTTAAAAAGCTATTATCGTTTGTTGTTAATATTGTCATTACTGTGCTGGATTTTGAAGTGTGTGCTAGTACGTATTTAATTCACCTGTATAATATTATTGTGTCGTAACCACACTCCTTTCATTATTTAAAAAGTAATATTCCTTATAGTAGGATTCCTGTCTTATTAAAGCCTCTAGTGACAAGCGTAATATCCAATGTAAGGATGAAAAAATCCTCTTTGACAATAAACATCAATATGGCCGCAAAAAGAACCGCATATTCGTTCAAACAGAGTACAACATTAAAACCATGCCTTTGTACTAATGTAATCATGGTCAGCCTACTCTCATACGTTTTCATATTACCGTTTTATTGTAAATACCTTCTAAAATATGAATGCTGCAGTTATATTCGCTATATTTATCCAAACTAGGTGGCGTTACCCGTCGATTAGTACTCTAACTAAGCTTAAACCTACTTTTAATAACGAGATAAACACCATTGTATTTTAGGCATATTACCGCCTGAGCGGCCAACTAAAATCGACTGTAACAAATTATTGAACCCACTTTCTAGTATTTTTTAATGTTTATTAGCTGTAACAAATTAGTAAATAATTGTCCATACACATTAGCCTATATTAATTTCATATTTATGGTGACATACCTACCTACTCATAACCTGAAAACTAAATATTGCATAACATTTTGATTATTTACGTTTTGACGTTTTTTTATTTTTGTAACAAATTGAACAAATTAAGACCTTTCTTTTGATGCATCATTCGTCCATCTGCATTATATAGTTTCTGTGTAATCACGGGCGATCACTACGCCAAGTGGCGGTTCTAGCGGCCAACTATTCTTTGCCATAGCGTCTTAGTTTTTTTTGTAACAAATTCACGAAAAGAAGTGTGTAAAGTAACAAATTAGCACTAATTCCTGGCAAAGTTTCATCAAATATTATGAGGTGGCCGCGCGGTTGAAACGGACATCTGAGAAGAAATGGCAAAAGAAACTCGGGCAGAAGACGGACCTCCATCTTACTGTTATTACTTGCAAAAAGAGCTAACTACATCACCAGGTCTTGCAATGTGTGTCTTTGGAGGTATAAAATCTGTTATTAATGAATCCTGTGATCACTTCATCGACGTCAGGAATTAAATATAAAATAAAGTATGCACAAAATTCGTAAAAGAGTTGTTTTATTCAAATATCTATTACATTAAATAATATTAACTCATACGCGATAGTGAAGTTTGCCTATCGTCGGTCGGAAACAGTAATGGATCATTTTGAAAAATTACTCATATTTCAAAAACAAATTAAACTTAAAAAACAGATTCTAATTAGTAACAGATATAAAAATCATACATATAAAAGCCGATAAAATGTAATTATATAAGAACAATAAAAAATATTTTTAAATAAAATATAAAAAATTCGTTCTTTTTAATTGCTCACAACAACTCATTTTGAAATCGTACGACCGACGATATTTAAAAACTTACTGTCAGCCCTCAGATGTTGGTTCATTAAAGTACGAGCAAATCCTCAAATTCGTAATACTTTCAACTCACCATCCATTCGGATTCAGCTTTTCTTTCTCCCAGTCCTTAACATTTTCGTTTTCACTGTTCCTCATTATAAACACTTATGTTCGCAATCGACACAAAGTTTCATTACCGTACACTTTTTGCACTAATATAATTCTTATATTATTTTGTAGCAGTTCCTATAAGCAATGAAACACAAGTTTCATCAACAGGTAAAAAAAAATGCTTTGTTTTAGTACGACGTATAGAAATTATGCGTGTTTTAGTGTGAAAATACCGCTATTAAATATAATTATTATTCAAAACTTCTATCTAAAATCGAGAAATAATTTTTAATTTATTTAGTTATAAGAAATTGTTTTAATTCGCTTTTATTTTATATTCAAAGTATTTTTTTTCACGCCACGTTATAAACACAACAATATTACGCTTCCCGATGAAGCATCTATCATTGTTTGAGCTATACATGAAAATCCTTCGTATTAAAATATGTTTTAGTACGATAAAGAGAAAGCCATAAAGACGAGATAAAATCATATCTCAATGACGATCCATATCATTTGACACTATTCAAATCTTTTGTTAAGTCGAAACGAGTTAACAATAGTATTGATAAAGATAAAATTTTTGATAATTATTTACCTCTTTGTAGACATCTCGAGTATAATTAAATAAAAATAAAAAACTGGATTGTGAAAATTTTAACTAAAAACCGAGGCGTGCTCTAGGAAATAGCGCGGTACCGACTTCGAAAAAAAATCACCGCTCTGCAATATAAGGGGCGAATAATATTTGTATTAAAATGCGATTAACAAACCAGGTAATCCTCGTAATAGACAAAGACAAAGAATCTTTAAACATGCAGCCACCTGTTAAACTAACACAGATAAGAAATCTGTTTATCTTAAATTAAGTATCTCAGACTCCTTTCTGTGAATCTTTCCTAGATAAGAAAATTCAAATCAGTATCTAAGTGTTGTCTGTAGAATTAAAAGGGCTCACAACGGGTTACCCAGTACACAGCATAGGCAATTTAAACAAAATTCTTAACCTCCATGAAACCTTCTTAAAGAGATTACGGACATAAAAATCTAAAACTTATAGGATTTTTTTAAGAAAAATATCTAACGGACCTAAAGCCAAGAGTAGCGAGCCACCATAGTGGTTTTTTAGCTGGACTGCATCTCCCATGAGAGTCTCCGTACCAGCATAGAGTCACTACGGCGCTCAAGCCGGAAAAGGAAGCACAGAGTGCCATAGGGTTCCTCTAAAGGCTCGGACCTCGGCTATGGTACGCCGTGACGTGGGGGAGAGAAGCGCCCGGGTCCGTGCCTGTACCTGGTAAAGCGCGAATTGAATAGACCAGGTCTTCGCACTCTGGACCTATGGGTGCGGTGTACAGACGCTACATGAGTGTGTGTGTGGTGAGTAACTGGACTGTGTTGACGTACTTCAGTTACATTTCTATTTGTTCTAATCAGAAGTGGGATTAGGTTTTATTAAAATAAAGACAAACGTCTTAATCAAAACGCTCTATAATAAACTGTTTCTTTTGCATGAGGCTTCTAGTGTTTACTAAAGTACTTATGTTATACAAAAAACATAGGCCGTGCGGTAGAGCTACGGAATCTACATCTTATTGCTAAACAGATAAGGTTGACATTGGGTCCTACGTTCAACCGACATCGTAGTCTTATATATCAATTTTTATTTATTTATTAAACGTGTCAGTAAGTCGTAAGCATTGCTCCTGGTGTCTTAAAATCTGTTTTATGAGAATGTATTTATTTAATCTATTTTTTGTTATTTAACCGTTTATTTTAGAAATTTTCATATTAATGTTTTTGTTTTGTTTAATTTATTGTTATATCAATTGGAAGAGTATATGGATTGGATTTCTACCTGACAATTGTGTTAAGGATTTTATGTTCTCCCTTACGCGAAAGCCAACATCGGCCCTGCAGGACTAGTGGCAGTATGAAGGTATAGCAAGGTTTTATTGGGTACGCATCCAATCTTTCACCGGGATCTAGTCCGGGTGGGATGGTTGAGGAGAGCCCCATATAACTGTGCAGAATTTTTATTTAATCATGACGTTTCGACTCCTTTACTGGAGCCGTGATCACAGTATGACTAAAGCAATGGTCGTCGAAACGTATGCGCAAAAATAAGTTGTTTTATTTAAAAGGGTGTCATGTTAAACTTTAAAATAGTTACCCCTAACTATTTGGGCATTATTATCCCCTTGACGCCCAGCTATGTGTTAAATGTGTTATTTCCCTATCTATCGGGGAAAAATATCATTCAATCAAAAATAACCATTACCATACTCGTAATAAGGATTAAATCAGACTGCGCCCTATAGAGCATTATATAATGCTCGCGGATTTCAGGTATCGTTGTCGCTCTCGGGTTTGAAGGGGTTGAGGGCAGATTTCATAAATTATTTAGGAAGCGTAGCGTTCGACATTATTATTTAATAAAATTCTCTCTCTGACAGAATCTTGATACTCCGAAAGTTATTTGGTAAAAAATTATATGACTATGACTACTGATCAAAAGGCATGTAAAGACAGGATTAAGTAAGAGAGGCTTAAGAGAGAAGGAGAGGGAAAAAATCTACCCGTTGATTCGGCTCAAATAAATGGTCCTAATATCATTTGGCACACTAATCGCTTGGTATAATTGATACTTTAAAGAATATTAACAATACGTTAAACTCATTAATAATATACCCGAAATCCCCTCGTATATAACCCCCCTTTGTTACGAGTGCCGAGTGGGTCCACGTCTGTAGTATATCATGGGAAGATCAAACTCTAATTTCTAATTTTGTTGCAGTTTAATTCATTCATGATAACAAACACTATTGATATTGATGTGGGTTAGGGATGAAATGTAAATTTATCTTAACAATATCCTATTAGTAATAAGATTACTTACATGAATTATAATCTCGATCGCGCATATCAAAATCTCATCAACATTTCGTCTTATTGGAAATTAAAAGATTAAATAAAATAGACCCCCTTATAAAAGTGGATTTAGTGGTGGTTCAAAAATATAAGCTCTAGAGAGTTCGGTGTATATATGCTGAAGCTTGAATTTTTTTTTAATTTTTCGTTGCCCATCCCATAGAGCCAACGTTTTTTGGGTATTACTTATATTTTTGCGAGTATCAAAATTCGGGCTCCATCACGATCTAATCCTAAACCTGTTGGTTCTATTCATTACAAAAAATACGAAAATCGGCTAAGAACTCATACATTTCGTCATTGAAACAGATCCATGGGAGCTTCGCTCGCTCCGCGCCAAAACTTCCGCCGTGCGTACATAAGTACACGAACGCTTTTTTTAAATATGCTGGCATTTAAAACAAATCAACCCCCTAATACGGACGTGGCCACGTTCATAACACAAGCAATGAGCTTACCACGGGCGGTTAATGAAAATAAAAATGTGTGGCGCATTCTTAAAAAAGACACTACTTAGTTTAAAATAGTTATTTATTATACAAGAGTGGAAAGTTCCTTTTTAACCGCGTGCTCGATTTGGATGACCGAGCAAGCGAAGGATTCTAAAGTTGAATCACGAGCGCAGCGAGTGATTCTAAATTAGAATCCTGAGCGTCAGCGAGGGAAACAAACGAGCACAAGGTGAAAAATCTTTCCACTCGAGTGCAATACGTAACTTTTCATCCCACCTCAGCGAGGAAATGACAAAATGAAAAAGAAAACAATTTATAATGACAAAATATTTTTATTTCAATTAAAACACATTAAGATAATCTATAAATTGAAGAAAATAATAAGAAGTAGAAAATAATTAGGAAATATTAAATGTAACGTTGCTACAGTTACTTATGTTAAGTTTAATATTTTTGTTAGGTAATGTTATGTTGGTGTTTGTGAATTGTGCGCTGTTTTGTGGTAAACTATCAGTAATTTTAAATAGTTGTGCCGATTCATTGGATTCTATTGGCGTAAATGTTGGCGAGAGAGGGCTATTGTTTCCAATCTTATGGGGGCTCATTTTAGATGTAGAAGGGCGAGACCAAGAATCTGACAGAGGTTCTTTCAGCGTTATGGCCTCCACGATACTATTACAAATTTTTGATTTACTTTGGATTGAATCCTCTATGTATCCCTCTACAACCGAATTAGACTTCCAGCCTCCATGGCGCTTAAGCGATAGAAGATCAGCCCCTGATTCGGCCAAAAGTGTGGCTGAGGTTCTTCTAAAACAGTGACCGGTGTATAACGGGGGTTCTAAAAGTCCGAGAAAAGTTGCTATTTCTCGTGGAATACTGCCAATTTTATTCTGACCCATAGGTTGTCGGATACACTTTCCGTTGCGATATTGTAGAAAAAATCGTTCAATTGGGGTGTTAGAAGGACGTAAAGCTTGATATTTCTGAACAATGTTTACATATTCCTTGCGAATAACGAAGTTGCGGTCTTTTTTTGTCTTGGTATTTAGTACATTAATTAATAGCAATTCATCAGAATTATGAGAATATTTTGATACGTTATTGACATTAAGTAGTGTAAGTTCATTTGTTCGACATGCTCCGGTTATACCAATAATAAGAACAACCTGTAACAAAAGAAGTATTTATAATCGTAAATAAATTAATCAAATTAAAAATATTGTAAGTACTATGTACAATTTTATCAACAACAAAAAATTACACGTATTGACTTACTTTTGCCGCTAAATATACGGAATCAGGTGCTTTATTAATAAACTTTGCAATTTCAGATGCTGTGAAAACCTTCGATTTTTTTGGCTTATAACCAGATGAGGGTCTTTTTAAAAATGCCACTAATTTATGATAGGTGTCGATATGAACGTCTTTCTTCATCTTAATTGTTAATTTTAGCATTGAATACGTACTCCATAGCGTGCTTGCTTTCTTGGTCTCAGATAATTCTATAAAATATGCCAGCAAAACGTTTTCGGAGAAAGTTTTTGCTCCTTTAGCTAGTCGCCACATGTTAAATATATCGTACTGTTTCAAATACTTCTCTCGTGATTGCTGAGGGAGAAGGCTCATTTGCGCATTATTAACTGTTTCAGTTAACTCAGTTGGCGTTAGATAAACTTCATCGTCGCTAATGTCACTCATTTTAGTTGATTTTTTTGTACAGTTTTTAGGTTATGTTAATTATATTAAGCAATAAAACGTGAAAAACTAGAATGGCGCGAAGCACGCAAATAAAACAAAGAAACCAAGAAGGTTCCAAATTTAAATTTTTTCACAATTTAAAAAGTTCTTATCATAAATTTGGCACCATAGAGGTTACATTAAATAGGGTTAATGACGTTTTGAATTTACAATTATATTGAGTACTCATTATATGTGATGTTCTAAATTCAAATCTACTTTGCCGCTCAAGCGAATAAAATAGAATTTTCCAGCCAGATTTCGAAGCGCAAAATTACACTTTCCGAGGTGGTGGGTTGAAAATATAATTGTTAGGTCAGCGATTTTTCAAAGTAAACACCAAAAGTGGAAAATTTAAAACTAACATTTGCTAAAATTCCCAGTAAACGAATACGGCAAATGGTTTTCCCGCATTTTTAATACTCACAAAGTCAATGTTTGATCGGGCTTCGTGTCTTTGCATAGGCATTTATTCGCTTTAAACTGTTTTCGTAATGCGGAGTAACTTCACTTTGATCTTTTGCAAGGAATATTTCCAAAACAATTTTCTCATTCCCGGATAATGCAGTCTTCATGACTGCAAACTTCATGTCAGGAAAAGAAGGGGGGGCCAATTGTAAATCAGCGTCAGCCCTCAAGCTGACATCAGCTGAATTGGTACAGACGTGGGAAATAGTAACTGTTTGTTTAAAATGTTAAGACCATAGATATTTTTTTTTTGTTTAGTTCTTTTTTATTTATTTTTATCTACGAATTTACTATCACTGTTTTTGTATCGCATATTTAAGTCCTGTGTTAGTACCAAATAAAAAAGTGTTTGTTTTTTTTTTATTTTTATCAAGGCGTTTATTCTCGTTCGTTACTTTATTACTAGTATGTGTATATTGGTTATTATTATTTATTGACATTTTTCTTACATATGCTGTAATAAGTTAATATAGTTTATTATTGGTGATAATTCTTTTAGCATTTAGTCCGCCTATGGTATCAATGTTGTTTTGTTGTCAATAAAATTTTATAAATATATAAAAAAATGAATTAATATAGCGACCGATTCGATTTTAACTCTGGCGCACCCAGAAAGATTGATTGTGAATCATATCATCTAAAATGCTATAGATTTGGTATTCTTTTAATTCCTATTTGTATTTTTTTTTTAAAAACAAGAAAATATCTTTTGCTCCAAAAAGTTATGTTGTTAGTACAAATACTTTTTTGTTTTGTGTTTGTTGTGTTTATTTAGCTGAAAATAATATTTTCACGTAGTTAAGTATAATATATTCAGGTTCGACTAACTCAATGGATTAGTGTTGGCGCAATGAAAATGCCGTCTTAAATAAAAATATATTTACTAAAATATTATAAAAAAACTGTTAAAATGAAAAAGGTATATTTGGAAAATGTCTTAAATAATGTTTTAAGAACACGAAAAAACTGTATCTCATTTACACGAAAAAATGTATTTCATTTTTATTTTTTGAATTTATAATGCGATATTTTTGTAAGATAAAAAATATTTACAGCCTGTAAAAATCAACTACGCTTCCGATTTGCCTCCCACCTGAGGGTTCGGAGGCGTAGTTGTGTTTTTAAAGGCGTTCTTTTACATAAAGTTTTTTGTTTCTTAGGCATAGACAGGGGTTTAAAAAAATCTAGTCTATAATAATGTATTTTTATATCTTGCGTTCACAATACCAAATTTCTTTAAGATTTAAAATACATTTATAAAAAACAACTACGACTCCCACCTGAGGGCTCAGAAAAGTGTTTGCTTTTTATAAACTTACGACCCGCCCCGGCTTCGCACGGATGCAATGCTCTACTAAATTATGCATGTATTATACATATAAAACTTCCTCTTGAATTACTCTATCTATTAAAAAAACCGCATCAAAATCCATTGCGTAGTTTTAAAGATTTAAGCATACATCCCTATGTATGCTTAAATCTTATTAAAAAGATCTTATTTAAACAAAATCGCTTTCTCTGTCCCTATATCCCTATATAGGGACAGAGAGAGCGATTTTGTTTTATACTATGTAGTTATTTTAAATTTACACGTCTGTGATAGTTATGGAATTTATAAATAAGAAGAGTTTTCTTTAATTAAAGGCTGATTATGATAATATTTTTCACCTTCGATGGTTTACGAAGATTATATCGGGCTGTGTATGATTAATGATCGATTTATCAACGAACCCCTAGGATAAATTATTATAATAGAAAAAATACTAGAAAAAGTCGACTCGGGTCACAAGTGAATTCTCAGGCGGATCGATTTGTCGATTTCTAATACTTATTTTCTACAATAATCTATAATCTAAGATCACAGTGGTTTGTGTGTTTGTCTGTCCGCTATTTTTCCATTGTATATGCGTTACCAAAGCAACGCGTTAACCGCAAGTCTACCGGACGCTAGATGGCGCTAACGGAAAAAATTTATAATAATAGAAAAAAAATTAAAGAATTTTGTCCACCCGTGCGAAGCCGGGACGGGCCGCTAGTTTATTTTATAAGATCGCATTGAAATGCATAAAATATAAAAATTATAGAACCCCCAGGAATCAATGTAGGTATTCCATTTTTAGAATCGCCATTCATTATAATGGGGTGATTTAAATAAAAAATTAAGATTTTAAATTGTATGATTTCTGAATGCAGCCGAAAGTTTTTGTTTCTTTCCTTACTGTAGATAAGTATTTATATGTTTACGTAAATGCAACTGCAATTCAATTGTTTCTGAATTTATCGCTAACGATACGACGAACTTGTGTATAACTATGTTTCGCAAATAATGATAAAATGTGAGCGCTGAGGTTATTGTACTAGAGTAGTGTGTGGCAATGAATATAATATGTATTATATATTTAGTAAGTTAATATGTTTATTAAACTGGCTATGAATCGAGATAAGGGGAAGCAAGTAATCAGCCAAGATCGAGATCTTGAATGTAGTGCTCATAACATGTACACTGCGTTGGCCGAATATTTGAGGTAATAATCTTTTTACTATTTTTATACTACTTATTATAAAATGAAATAAAACTATACAAATTGTCACAGTGCACGTGTGTGTCTTCATTCACAATACAAACCATAGTTTGTATTGTGAATGAAGAAAGAAACACTTATAGAAATTTTTAGCTTTCTTTTGAATGCATTTTATTATTATCGCCAAATATATCCAACTAAATGTCAACTGTAATTTGGTTGTAAGTGAACTATATTCTAGAGATTGGTGAATCAAAAACCCAGATTTGTACGACTCGGGCAGATACTAAGAGGTTTGGTAATCCGGGGTCTAGGGTAACATGACATCTAAAAAGCCTAACATAATCCAGATAGATTGAACACCGTCTAATTTGAATAGCATACGCATACGCCTTACCCTGTCCGGCTTTATTCGGCCATCTGGCAACGCCTGACTAATCCCGGGAAATATCATTATCAAGTTCCCGGGATTTTAGTACATAACTAGTACCAGTACTTATACCTATTATTAAATAATTGCTATTTTTTATTAAATAAAAACATTTTATTTATTTAAGATTAAAGTGTTATCATTTTTATCACTCAAAGATAAAAATTCGAACTTGTTATCAAGAAAATTGGCTCTTTTTAGATTATTTTTAAGATAATTCAATAAACTGCAGTTTCAAAGTGGCTTTCATTCGTTAGCTAATGTTCTCTCTATTATTGGTATTCATCTCGTTCATATTGTCCTCTGTGTAGCGTAAATATTTTTTTAGGATATTTTATTAGAAAAAAAAAATAAGTGTTACATAAATAATACAGACTGATGACAGAACATAAAATATTTTTAAAGTATACTAGCTGACCACGAGCTGATGTGGCTCAGTTGTTATAATTTGCAATTTATTTTTAATCCTAATTATATTATGACAATACTTTGTGTGTGTGTTTGTTACCATATTGTCAGTAAAAGCCTAAGAATAACATTCATAATACTGATTTATGACTTGTCTTCCGATTGTAAGCAAATGTTATATTTATTTATAATATATTTTTATTAATAAATAAATATGAAACCTATCCTATGTCCTAAATCGAAACAAATCTAACAAAACAGACAAAAATCATCAAAATCGGTTTAATAGTTTCGGAGTTCATCGCGGTCAAAGACTGCGGCAATTTTGATATATAAATAGATTTTAAAGTATAGTAATAAAAACTTACATTATATATGATCATCAATGTTATATTTATTGATTCTTTGTTAAAATAATAAATAATTTAAACGAAATTATATATCAAAAGTACTGGTAATTCACGTTTCTGTTCCAGATACAAAACAAAAGAGTTTTCTTTTGGTTCTGTCTGTGGTTATGGTCTATTCTTACTGTCTTATTATCCACAGAGAAAGCTTATACTACAGCGCCGGGGAGAGACTTAAGTAGGCTGAAGATAAAGATATCGCATTAGTATGTTAATGACTGATACATCATTAGTATTGGATGTAATTTGACGACAGTTTGGGGCAACGGTAACGATCCTGCCTTTCACTCCAGTGGTTCAGGGTTTGAGTCCCGGAAGAGGCAGATGTTTGCGTGATGATTACGACCATTTGCACCTGTGTCATGGGTATTTATCTATATATTTCTATTAACATTACCTATCTATCTATTATTATGCCTATACGTTACCCCCGTATCCATAACATAAGTCTTATACGAGCATTTGTACCTGATTCATAATAAAGATAAAAAATATTAAATCATTTTATTCAATATGACCATTTACAATGTGTGTATTACTTATTATTACTATTGGGGCCTTATCTTCCCTCAGGATGAGAACATCGTAAGAAGAGTTGACCACAACCTACGTGGGCCCAGTAAAATGGGTGTAAACTGCATTGTAAGGTCACACCACAGTACATATTTTGCTGAATTAGCGACACAGTTTCAGCCGCGACACACTTTTGGTCGTACGACATTATTGTTTATTTATTTTATTATTGTTATATTTAGCTGACTTCGTGACACACTTTTTAGCCGCGACACACATTTCGTTGATTGATACAGTTTACAGTGAGCATCGTAGAATGCTTTAGGTGTATCTTCCAAGATATGCAGCTCAGCGTAGTTTACGGCAAAGCGTGGCAGTATCCTGGAATGGTCGCTTAGACACGCATAAGTAACGCACGAAAACTAAAATATGGTCTTACAAATTCAAGTACATCCATATATCCTTTTCGAAGCACCGAGTAGCGCGAAATGAGAAATTTTTCGATCACCCATCCAATACTGCCGTCCTTACGATAAGTGCAATAAGTAGTTTCAACAACTTTCGAAATAATTGCGATTAAAGATTTAATTTTTGTTTTTTTTGTGTAGCATAGTAACTAAAATAGCTATTGACTTGAAACTTTTACTATACGACTATAAAATGAAGCGGAATTTTTATTTAGTAAATTGTATTTATACATACATTTGTACGTAAATTGTACGTAAGTCAATTTGCCCAAAAACTCGACTTATTGCACTTATCGTAAGGACGGCAGAATATCCCACCGTTGCAAAAATTGCTTTACCTTTGCAATCACAAGCCTACTGCATTGACGACAGCGTTACCAAGCTCCAAAGGTTTGATATTTTTCGAATTATCACGTGAACGTGCGTCGGTTATCTATCAGTATTTATCTATTGTGTAGTGACTTTATTGACAGTTAAAGTACGTCAAACACTTCAGTGCAAGATCATTATCATAAATCAATATTGGTAATATAAATTATCAATTTGAGTGACTTCTGCTGACTCTTCTGCTTAACACAATAACTTGTTTCTCTTTTGGTTCCAAATGTAGGAGGATGGACGAAAGAAGATTGACAAGTTTATGAGGCAAATGTGCACGGGCAAGTATTACCGATATTGGCAGACGGGGCAGAACAAGGCGAACTTTCAGGGACCAAATAGGAGATGTTATGGAAAAAGGCCAAAAATCGATATCTGCCTTAAACGATATTTTTAAGCTACAATTGGAGTTTATCTCCTCTGGCTTGCTAAAACTTGTAAAAGTATTATATTAGATGTTTTAGGTATTTAGAATATGAAGAGATGGCGCTGGGGCGTAGCGTAAAAACAAGTGAAAAAATGAAGTCTGGTTTGTCAAGGTCTCGTAAGCTTAATTGGACGAGTATTCGACCGGATTGCGAGAGAATGTGGGTGGATGTACCGTTCGAAATCTGAGACATTTTTTTTCTAGATATTATTTATTACACATATATAAAAACCTATAATTTAAATACTTAAATAATAAGTAAAATCATTTAGACATAAAAGTTGTGACTGTGTGTGATTTAAACTTATCAAAGACAATTATTTACTTTTTTAATTGGATATATTGCACAATGAATCATTGCGTAATAGTTGATTATTTTTAATTTTATATTACATACTAGCTGCACTCGGCAGTGGCGTAAATAGGGGGGGGGGGGGGGGGGGGGCAGAGGGTGCAAATGCCCACGTACCAAGGGGCTGCGCAGCCCTCTGACAGGGGCGGCAAAATTGGTAAACTGCCCCGGGCGGCAAAATTGGTAAACTGCCCCGGGCGGCAATTGATCTATTTACGCCACTGGCACTCGGTATGGTTTGCAATGTTCTTTGTTACTGATCTTTTTTGCTGATTACACATATTAACCTTTAATAACTCGCATACAACAACTCAACATAGTTTCATTACAATCTTATGATTATTTTCGGAACACATTGGAAACAAACATAGTTTTTTATTTATATCGATTTAAAGTTTCAAACTTGTAAATATTTCAATGGCAATTATACCTCGTTCGATCGTAAAGTTGAGATTTTTTTTACAATTGATGTGGGGGAATTTCTTTTTCCTCATTTGCGCGGTTTGGTTTTTTGTGTAATCATAAAGAGCATTGACGCCGCATTGCGCTTCATATAAAGCCTTCAAGTTCAAGTAGGTATTTTAAACAAGGAAACTGATTTTATAAAATGTTATACACTCGAAAAATATATTCTAAAGTTTGTAGAAGGATATAGATACTAGAAATTAAAAAAACAATTGTAATTAGATATACTTAAGTAAAACAATAGAGAGAAAAAAAAGCAACAAAGAATTGTAACCATTAGTTATAAAAAAGCGGAACAAAATACCCAGAAAAAAAGAAAGAAAAAGTCCTGCCATAAAGCATGGAGCAGATTAGTTTTATTTTGCTTTTTAGGGTTCCGTACCCAAAGGGTTTTATAACTAAGACTGTATCTCATAAGCCGTGATAGTTAGAATTTTTACAGATTATGTATTTCTGAAAATGATAAAAAACAATATGCTTGTCGCGGACTTAATTGAGCTTTAATTGTATGTACGATTTAATTTGTACAGGCTTAATTCAAAATCTGAACGCTATAGTAACGTTTGATGATGTGATGAGAGAGCGGTGTGGTGTGGAAAAAGATATAGTGGCAAAGCTATAAAGTGAGGGTTTGGATATGTAGAGGATGGACGATAGAAGATTGACAAGTTTACGAGCCAAATGTGCACGGATAAGTATTACTGAGATGGCAAACGTGGCAGAACAAGGCGAACTTTCAGGGACCAAATAGGAGATATCCTTAAAAAGGTCAAAGCACCCTTAACCGATTAGCTTATATGAAAGGTCTGATGACAGTTAAGGAAGCGAAAGATGTATGTCAGGATAACGGAAAGTGGAAATCTGTGATCTCTGCCTGCCGGGAAAAAGACGTTATTGCATGTATGTAACGTTTATATTGTTACGAACACACAAAGCACAAAGAAACTAGCGCCATCTAGCGTCAACCAGTAAAACCACTCAAAGAACAAAGACATCATGAAACCCCCTACTCAATACTAGATGGCGTTAGAGGAACGTCTTTGAAACTATATAGAATTATAGTCTCGAAAACCGGGGTACATGCGCGAACTTCATCATTCATCATCAGAGTCATCCAACCCGGTCGATTACGTTCGCGCGAGTCGGGTACGTTCCAGAAAGGAACTTTCTGGAATGGTCTGGGACTCGTCTCGGCCCATATAAATAGCCGCAGAGAGGCGAACCAGTTCAGGTCAGTTTGGTCTTCGAAGTGAAAACTAGTGATCAAGAGTGATACCAGTGAAACCTACGACTTGGCTACGACCTAGGACATCATTAGTGCTTAGTGTTTGGACCTAGTGCTTTGTGTTGGACCTAGTGCTAGTGAATAAAGTCTCCAAAAGAGTCAGTAGGTCTTTCTCTCCAAATCCTTCGAACCCTAACTCGTAACAATATATTAGACAACTTACACTAACCCTTAGGTTGATGCTAGTGTACAATACAACAGAACTTACTCCAAATTGATAATTTATCTCAATCAAAAAAACCCATAGACGAAATAATAGAGTTTTAAGTCGGTTGATATTTTGCTACTATATCTTTACAATCAATAAAACAATCAACCGATAATTTTGCGGAATATATCTATTACTTGTTCTATCTTTTCACGTGATACACTGTTCGTTGACGTCCGGTCCGTGGAAAAATCTGTTTTATTAACAAGTTGTACCATTGTAGTAGAGCCGTGTATTTATCTTTCTGTATGATCGATGGCTTTTAATGACGTAATCAATCACTTTGTCCCTAACGTATTAATCTATAATCTAAGTGGTTTGTTTGTTTGTCTGTCCGCTCTTTTTCCATTGTACACGCGTTACCACAGTGCCTAAGAATAACATTCAATAAGGCTAAGAACGGTCAGCTATATGTGTAGTTGTAGAACCGTAACGTTAGCGCGATTCATTTCGGTACAGCGACATCTATTACTGAGACACAACAACGCGTGGCCGGGTCAGCGCGTTAACCGCAAGTAGTTCGTCTACCGGACGCTAGATGGCGCTAACGGAAAAATATTTTATAATAGAAAAAAATTAAAGAATTTTGTCAACCTGTGCGAAGCCGGGACGGGCCGCTAGTGATAACCAAGTTTTATAAAGTACCGGCTGTGCCTAGCTTGATTTGCAAACGTTCTTTTTTGATGACCATAAAAGTAGCCTAAGCCGGTTAGAAAACGCCTTATCATCATGGACAACAACAATGCCATGACAAACGAATTTTCGAAGGTGCAAAACATGATGAATTACTAGTCATCCTTTATACTGTCCGAACAACTTGTAACCTTTTTTTGTTTCTAAAAATTAAGATCCAATTACGCAGTCATCAATTTTCATCTCCAGAAGAGACTGGATAATGATTGACGGTTTGACTTTTGAACTTGAGTTAAATGAGTCACGTCTATAATTGCAACTAACAGATAAATAGATATAATTTATTTTATCAAACAATAAATTTATTATTAATGAATATTCGTAATTTACATTTTTATTGGAACTGTTTAATTTTTAATGATGGAATTAATATGAACTGAAAAGATGTGAAGAAACTAACTCCAACAAATATGTTGGAGTTAGTTTCCTCACATCTCCTGAGCAGACACTTTTTATCGACTATCCCGCAAAAATGAATTTTACACATAGGAGGTCTTAAAGTCGCAACGATGATATTCACTTTTGGTTATTTTTACTATTTGTTTTTTTATTCAAACTTCTAAACCCCTCGTATCTACATATCTGGTATTAATTATTCTACTTTTACATAGAAACTTCAGTAATACAAAAGAATACATACATATAAAGTATATTCCTAAATAATACAAATAATTTCATGTGTAATAATGTCAAGCCATTCCATCGATTTTTGTTTAAGTTTTGCCGATAATAATATACGGGAGTAGTACAGTCAATCTGTAGGTTGAGTGATGAAAAAATTACCCAATGGCTGATTCTTGTTTTTTCTGTTGCCAAATGACGTCACTAAGCTACCTTGGCGATGGGCATGTTCAACTCGTAGCGGTTTTTTGAAAAACTCAAAAAAACGTCCAAAATATTTTTGAAATGCATTTTTCTCGATTTCTATGCATTTTACAAACTTTTTGTTTAGACAAAAATTGTAGAGGGCGTTGAGTACTACAATTTATCTCATTGATGCAATGTCGTACAACAAAAAGTGCGCATTGTAGGTGGCGCTAAAGTGTCCAAAAAAGTGTTTTTTCACATATTCACCCTAAAATATCATTTTAATGGAAAAGTTTACACATTTTTATAGAGAAATTGCCCCTCAAATTTTGTTTTCTCTTACGGCCGCCATTTTGTTTTCTTGGTAACCAAGGCCTGGGTTCTTATATTAATTCGACAACCACTACTCATGTAAATGTCCTATCAACATTAAAAAGGTGTCGTTTGATAGCTAAACATGTAGACAACAGTTACACAGCCATCATGTTCCAATTGTCATGGAATAAAAAAATAGAAAAAATAATTAAAGATAAACAAATACATATCTTTATTTTGTGTATTTTTTAATTATTGGTTTTTTGAGAAAAACCAAATTTGAGGGGCAATTTGTCGAAAAAATGCCATATTTCACACCATTGAAGGCTCCGACACTGGTGACGGGACACATTGTATAAAAAAGATATAGTATTCAGGGTATCGTCATGTAAATGGAGGTTGTGCCATAGTCTCAACGATTGGGAGGTGCATAATGGACCGTAATTCTAAAAAAAAACACTGCTGGCCAATTTGTGCTCTATTGGAGGCGTATGTTGATTACCTCCTGAATTATTAGTTTGACACCCTAAGTGTGACGGTTTTTTTGTTTCTTATTTATTAGGTCAGGGTGACCTTGCATCCAAGGATCGAGGCTAGGGATAACTCTCGCCTAGATTGCAAGTACAAAAAGAGAGAAAGAAAGAGCGAAAGAAAGAGAATGATGAAAGAAGAAAAGTGTGACGGGTTGGTGCCGTTTTACTTTACACGACACCACACGGCGGCGACGTGATGTGTTAAATCTTATTTGCATGTAAATGTAGGTATGCCAAATGACTAGTAAATATATGAAAAGAAGCATAGCTATCAGATTAATAATGATTATGTATTCAATAAATATGTACACAGATAGGTTTTCTGTGTCAAAGGTTTCACCTTTTCGGTCTCCTAGACATTTATGATATTATTTTACATTCATTTATAATTCTTTTTTACTACCGTTGTAGAGTATCTTCCTTTGATAGGTAGGTATAAAGTTTAAAAATAAATTCCTTTCGTAATTGTCGATGATAGGATAATTGGATGCATATTTATCTTAATTATATATTTGAATTGGTAAGTGCATGCGGCTTCTTTGAAAAATTACGGTTCGGATTACAAATAAAGATAAAAAAGATAAAATGCTTTTTTTTCATTATGAGTCAGTTTTTTCTACGTCAGGTCGGACGGACCATCTACCGAGAAGAAGCCGTAAGAAACTCGGCAAGTATTGTTATTTTTCTATTTATTTATTACCATCGTTTAAAACATTTAAGAAAACTTTCCGTCTACTACTAAAACATTTTATACAGTACTGTTATTACAAATATAAATAAATAAGGGAGGCTATTAACTCTACGCATTCTTGTCTTTTAAATCACCGATATGGACTTTGTTCATAACCTGTATTTTTATCATTTTTAACTTTTGAAAAGGCAGTTCAGTGAGCTTGTGTGGACTTTCTTATAAAAAGTAAAATCTCTACCCAAAAATGAGCCCCTTATTTTTCGAAGTCTGAAACTTGGAACTTAATACTTGAAACGAAAAATACTTTGATAGTCATCGCTCTTTACTTTTAATCTTATGTAATGCACACTAATTTTAACTCAACTTGAACAATTCCATAGCTGAGCAATTTTAACTCATTATGGATCTATATTCCACATTGATTCATTGAGTCGCTCATTGAGTTTTCCTTACATTTTTCGTATTTCCCTATGCCAACTTGAAGCTAATA
This sequence comes from Calamotropha paludella, assembly GCA_927399485.1. Classification (NCBI taxonomy): domain Eukaryota; kingdom Metazoa; phylum Arthropoda; class Insecta; order Lepidoptera; family Crambidae; genus Calamotropha; species Calamotropha paludella. Next base: position 16,045,053 of record OV656824.1, on the reverse strand, counting down.
ACTTCTGTCAATAAAAAATGACATCAATGTAAAGACAACATCTGCCCGCCTAGCATGCGCTACTCGAGCTATCTCGCGCACGATTGAAGAGAAGTTTGTCGACATCGACATAATATCTCGTTGTGGACAAACGGATGTTGCCTCTTGATATATGATTATTAACTACTTTATTTTATAACATAGCAACACCGATATCGTTCATTTAATTTGTGTTGCGTGTTTTACCATATATTTATTTTTTGGAAATGTGGATTACATCAATTTTGACGTTGTCTGGCATGATCTATGGTTGATCGTTTCGCGCTAAGTTTCTCGCTAAGTCAACGGTGTTTTTTTTTTTTTAAATCGCCGAAAGTTTTGCTGTTTATTCTTTGCTATAAGTTTATTCTTTTTACAATCAATTTAAAAAGTATAAACGAGTACATTTAGTTCACGCAATATACTAAGCGACTAAGATTTGTAAAAATGCAACGAGTTTTACAAGTAGATTGATAAATGTTACTACACAAAAAAAAAATATTATTGTTACTATTACTAATCCGATTGATATATAAAATATTGTTACAGTTTTAATATTATTAGGTTGAAATTGATTTTGATAGGTAGATGGTCAATAAGTAGAGAAACTTATTAACGAAACTGGGTAGTCACTGGTTGCCGTAGATGCGCAATTGCGATTGCGCTGGCCCGACTTTCCTACATCTATATACAATCTATATAACAATTTTGTACTCAAAGTGTATTAAGGGTGAACGAAACGTAAACATATGTATTATATTTATATATTTTATTTATGCCTATATAACTATATATATATATATATATATATATATATATATATATATATATATATATATATATATATATATGTATATAACTATATTTATAATTATAGGAATATATTTATGCACATATAAATATATTGGCAAAGGTATATTTCTATAAGTATAAATAAAATATATAACTATAAGTATAACTTTAAAACATATTTTTACGTTTTGTTCGCCCTTAATATACTTTGAGTACATAATTGTAATAAAACACCGCCATCGCTCCAATCGAAATAGCACACAAACCACTTGTCGTCTCTTCTCTACGTACTGACACAAAGACGAGATATATGTCGACAATATCGGTTAAATTGTCGACAAAACGCAATTGCCATGTTAGACTTTGAAGACAAAAATCCGCGGCTAAGTAAAAAAACACGTTTGACATAAGAAATCGACTTCTAAGCGCAGCCATGTTAGAGACGACTGACGACAAATTACTAAAACACGAGAAAATGGGTAGACAAAATTTTGTCGTGGTGCGTATGCTAGGCGGGCTGGTTAACCAACCACAAACTGTCACATTTTCTTGATTGATATTGAACTCTATATTCTAGAATTTAAGTTGAAAATATAAAAAAGTATATGTAATGTATTGATGAATTTTAGCAAAAATGCAGGGTTTTTTATACTGCAACTTCTAGCCAAATTTCATTGATATATCATCTGGACTTCTTGACTTATTTAAGTTTTTGTCGAAGACAGCGTGTCCGATATTGTGTGTCGTTATTCTGAACTCAAATTAGTTCTCGAAGTAATCAGCGACTATGTACGTTTGTAGTGTGATTCTGACATATAAATAGCTTATAGACAAATATTTTGTAGCGCAAGAAATTGTGGTTTCTTTACAATGCTTGGCAATACTCAGGGCCGTCTTTAACCTATTGGAGGCCCTGGGCATATAAGAATAACGGGGCCCATATGACTTTGACAGAACACTTTTTTATTACCAAAATAGACAATGAAAGTAGATAAACGAGGTTTCAGATTTTTTTATTGACAGTCAATAGATGAATACATAATCTTTAATTTAAATAGGGCGATTCTCACATATTTAAAGTTATCTAAGCATGATGAAATTCGATAGCCTTATTTTGGGCGAGAGTAGAATAGCTGCAGCGAGACGATAATTAAGTCCCTAATTGAGGTTCGATTTACTCTAATTGACTAAGTTTTTCAGTAATAACTGTCGGTAGTGGTTTGGTGATCTGGCAGGAACTATGGGGACTATATATATACCCCTATCGATCGCGGGGCTCACTTCCTTATTGCTACGTACTAAGGTTGCCTTTGTTTCCTTATGTTTGGCTTGACATTGCAATAGCAACTCTATACCCTCTATATAGGTGTCAACTGTCAAAAGTATCATCCTACATTGGACAAAGTATAGCTACGCCAGGCGTGCTTTGCAATGCAATTTTCCTGACCATACATAAAACCTCTGTGGTTCATTCGTGCGTACAACAACCACCATTGTTTCATCGCAATTCAAAGAATACTTTTTGAGTATTTGCGAGACAAACAAACGACAATTTTATTTATAAAAGACTAGCGGCCCGCCCCGGTTTCGCACGGGTGGACAAAATTCTTTAAAAATTTTATAGCATGTTACTCAGCGTGAATGTAGTTTTCCAATGCTGAAAGAATTTTTGAAATCGGCTTAGTAGGTTTTGAGTTTATTCATTGCATACATACAAATCTTTCCTCTTTATAATATTATTGTAGATATATTCCAATATTTACCCAACGCAAACTTAGCATTCGTCATATGTGTTGAGTCACTCTTAATAAATAGAAATATTCTTCTTTGTCGTGCCTGAATCATGACGCGACAGCGTAAAGCCTGCAAGTTTACATGATTACTTATTTTATTAACGATTTTGTACTAAAACAAAGATATTCAAAGTTGTTTTTACATATTTATCTTATCGTTATAATTTATACGAACTCAATAATTGCAGGTTCCTTATGAGTATTTCTTTAATTGCAAAATGAATATTCTTAATTATAATTATTGACTTTATTTATATTATTCATATTTTTGGTAGAACAATAAAGATAATTGAGATAAAAAAACAATCACTTTCCTTATCAGCAACACGCGAAATGATAATAATCCTTTATTACAATTATAAAAGGACAAGAAAATGACTTCAATAGTTAAGATGTTAAAAGGGATACCACTACTACAATATACGATACACTATTACAATAGGTACATAAGTACACGAGTATATATTTAAATTCATTGTATTTAAATTATTTTAAAGTATTTAAATATTGGTCACTAAGGCATAATGAACTGTGCTTCGTTTGCATATTGTCCAATAAAAAAGTTACCAATACTATCTGTGATCAAACGGCTAGGGACGTAGCTATTCTTTCTTAATAACAATAGATAAAAATTTAATAAAAATAAAAAAAATTACTTGTTTACTATTATTTCAAACTAAAGCAATCAAAATGATGTCATTGCTTAAGTTATTCGCGAAGTTTTCTCAACTCAATAATAACAAATGGCGCTTTCTCCGTAAACCTCCTACGGTCAAAGTAAGCAATGTTAGTTAACCGATTCGTTGCTGATGGCACGCCTGTCGTGTCATCACTTTTTTTGCGTGTGGCGTTCGCCACTGTAACCGTGTCATTTTTAAATCGATGATAACTCCTTCAAATCAAGTTTTAGGGAAATCAGCCAAGAATAAAACTATCTTCATTTTTCACGTAAATCAAGCCTTCGTTTCTGTAATTGTATGTAGCAACGAATCGGTTATTGAGTGTGATCTAGTAAGTTAAATCAGTCGCTTGAATCTACTTAGATTAAAAAGGTCGTGCATAATAATATCATGCGAAATACGACTATCGTTTCGACCGTGCGAAACCTCTTGATCCTAATCAAAACAGAGAGTTAAGCCAGTATCCACAATGGCGCAAGCTAACCCAGAAACACTGGCTTTGAAAACGGACGGGTTATAAGTTCTCGGAAATACAGACGCAGGAAGGGAATTCCATTCCTTTGCTGTGCTCATTTTAAGAGACAGTAGCGCTTGGTGCGACAGTTAGGAATAGCAACCAAGAAAAAGTGTATCTGAGCGTCGATGAATTTCACATAAGTTTATTTGTATGATGAAATGGTTGTTTTAAGCAACTATCGTACGCGTTCAGTGGTGGCGTGACATTTTGTATTCTTGCCCTCTTTCGTTCTTAGGCAGTCAAATTTATAACTTGTTTTTTTTTTGCATTAGCGGTTAACATTTACCAAACCGCACTGTTATTCTTTCTACTAATTTCTTCCATAAGGAAGCTGGGCAGCTATGGGACTTTAAAGGCTGATGATGAATTACAAAAAATTGCTTTGCCCTTATTTAGTACGGTACTAGATGCGGTAGCCCGAAAAGTGCTCTTCAAAAACATACCTTGTTTGTTGGCCAGAGTTTTAATTTTATTGATAACGTGCAAGAGCTTCGCCTTTATTTTACCTAATGATAAGTGATCATATGGCTGAAAGAAGATTCGCCTATTCATACGGAATCCTCAACTATGGAGGAACTAGCTGTTTCACCTCTAAATTTGTATCAATGTTTTAAAATTCTGTGTGTCCTGTGAAAAGTGATACTATTCGACTTATATCAAATTTGTTATTCACCGTCATCAAAAAAATATCCTATATTTTACCACGTTTTTCTTATCTCACTTTTCTTATTTGTTTGTTTGTCTGTCCGGGCAAAATCTTGCAACTTAAATTTGAGGCACTTTCCGATAAGCTAGAAAGCTGAAACTTTCAGGATAGTTCAGAACCCGATGACAATGCACTCTAAAGCAACTTTCAACTTTCCAGATGCACTTTCAGGTCCACTTTCGGCAACTTTCACTTTTGTATGGGGCTTATCCGATTGTTGCGTAACACATTGTTACTTCGTTGAGTTAATAATTAAAAAGAATAAAATAATTATACTAGATTTAAAAAAATCTAAAAATCCCACGTTTTTCAATGTCCTAAAAAGAATAAAATAACCCTGCGGGGCAAAGCGAGGGGCCACTCAAAACGTGGGGGCGCATCTTTACAATAATCGGCATCAATGCATGTCATTCATCTCTTTAAAATCTCCTCTTAGTAATATGCGCCCCCACGTTTTGAGTGGCCCCTCGCTTTGCCCCGCAGGGTTATTTTATTCTTTTTAGGACATTGAAAAACGTGGGATTTTTAGATTTTTTAAATCTAGTATAATTTTTCTATCTAATTGACTTTAGATACATATCCTATTTGCCGAGATCGTATGGTACATCTAAGGCAGATTAACCTGTTTTGAAAAGTAGTTTTGTGTAAATAAATACATGTTGACATGTATCGTCTACAATAATAAAATCATACATTAAAAAATTGTGTTCAAAGATGTATCTTAAGTAATTTTATTATGCACATATATTTATAACCTTCTAATAAAGTGTCATCTGATACATGTTTAGTTAAGTTATCTGACAATAAAACAATATCACCTTTCACCACTGCTTCACATAAAGTGTAATATGACACAACTAATTAAGAATCATTATACACGATAACTCATTTAGCGGGTTTTGATACAATAAATAGCTTTTTTTATGTCTTTTGTTCTCCTGAACGATTTCAAGTAGGAACTTAATAGTTTATAAACAATACAAAAGTAATACAAACTGTGTTACTATTTTTGTATAATGATCAGTGGTCGGAGTAGGTATATTGAATTAAGGTCACTGACATCAAACGTATATGTTAATATGGATACGCCTCCGAGTTTCCGGATTATTATGATAAAAATACCGAAACATCGAAATTATTACATGAAACTAGTTAAAAATGTATCAATACTCTCAACGCTATGCTGCTAGTGGCGTAGATGGCCAGAATTTAATAGTAAAAAAAATTGGTTGCCTGTAAAGTCGATATACGGGCGAAAGTTTTACGTGACAACGACTTTGAGTGGTAAAATAATTTTAATGTGAATATTCATTCGTATAGTAGGAAGAAGGATGAAATAATAGTAACAATTTAAAACATTTATTTATACAAAGAATTATATTTAAAACATTAATTTATACAAAGAATCTCGCACTGAATTTCATATATCACCGCCTAAGCGAAATAGAAGCGCAAGACATGAACCGGTGTGTATGCCTATCTCTCTCACTCTCTCTCTCGCTCTGTCTCTCTCGCTCTTAGGCGGGCTAACCATGCCCGAGTGGAAGGGACGCGTGCCTCTCACTCGCTCTCATTTATAAAATGATATAATAATAATATTCATTTCAACACACGACATCCGGCAAACAGGGTCTTTTGTCCTCTTATGTCTATGCTCAACGCATCTGACCAATTAGAATCAAGTATCCTGGATGACTCATTGACTGTTTGTTCGAAAACAATGCTCGCACCGACATCCAGACCAAGTGGCTCACTCACTTATTTCGGTTCGTGGAGTGCGCTTATTTTATGTGTTGTGAATATCTTGACTTGACCCTGGCTTGTGTACTGTCTTCTGAAATCTACTTAAAACGACGAATTTGGCTTATAACTACGGACATCGATTTATTACTCTTGGATTGGGCCCATTTGAAGTTGTTTTTGTACGGGTAAGTTTTAATTATTTTCACTATTTAAGAAGGTTTTAGAACTTGGAAACAGTTAAAATATCACTTTATAGCAATCATCATAGCGCATGAGAGTCCGGTACGCACACCGCAGGGCTATCACCGCTTCAGTTAAAAAAATCACTTTATATGAAACAGAATTTCATTATCGACTTTACAGTTGTGTATGTATATATTGTAAATTTAAATCATTGTTTTAGGTGACATATAAATAAATATGGCAAAGGTCAAGGCTGAAACAGTGCTAAAGTGGTTATTGCACTATCCTGAGCTACTTTACGATAACGCTAGTGGCACTATATACTGTACAAAGTGTGAAAGTCATTTGAAAGCTGTGAATAGAGGCAACATTACCAAACACATTGAAGGCGCTGTACATCAAGGAAAATTTAAGAGACCGCAAGAGGAATTTTACTTCGACCTCATTAAGTTCCTGATTCTATGCAATATTCCTTGGTCGCAAATGAAAAATCCAGCGTTCAAAGAGTTTTTTCAGAAATATATGTGCAGTACTTGTTGTTGCGTTTGTACCAATCGTAAAGTGGTTGACGAATCACAGTTACGAAAAGTTTATTTGGAGAAGTTTTATAGGAATAAAATCAATTCGATTTATGAAATTAATAAAAATGAGAAACTATGGATATCGCTGGATGAGACAACAGACATTTTTGGTCGATACATAGTCAATTTCCTAATAAAACCATTGCATCCTAGTAATAGTGCAGGCCGGCCTTATTTGATTGCTTGTAAAATGCTAACAGCAGTAAATGGACAAACAATAACACAATTTGTACTGCAATGTCTAGAAAATTTATGGCAAAACACTTTTGAAGCGAAAGTTGACAATATTTTAATGCTTTGCACTGACAGTGTCGCGTACATGCTATCTGCAGGGCGAAATTTAAAACATTACTTACCTGAAATGAAGCATGTGACATGTTTGGCGCACGCTCTTCATCGTGTAAGTGAGCAGATAAGGTCAGAATACAACGATATTGATATTCTTATATCAAATGTTAAAAAAGTATTTTTAAAGGCTCCTAGTAGGGTAAACATTTTAAAAGAAAAATATCCTGACTTACCGTTGCCTCCGCAACCAGTCATTACCAGATGGGGTACTTGGTTACAGGCAACATCTTACTACGCTCAACATTTAGATAAAATAAAAGAAGTTTTATCCTGCTTGAGCAGTTCTGATGCTATAGCCATACGAAACGCAAAAAACATTTTGGAAAAACAAAATTTAGAAAATGATTTAAAATATATCGAAGAAAATTACTCTATTATACTACTAGCCCTAAAAGAGTTACAAAAACAAAATTTATCTCTAGCTGATTCACTTTTAGTATTTGATCAAGTAAGGGCTACGCTTAACGAGTGCAATAATGAGAATATAAAAAATAAAATAGAATCAGTTATGGAACGAAATCCAGATTTAGATACAATTAGAGAATACAGCGAGAGTATTGAAAAAAGCGTAGCAAATAATCAGAAACTTTATTTCAAATTCGCTCCATTGACATCTACAGATGTTGAACGATCATTTTCCACTTACAAATGGATCTTAGATGTTAAAAGAAATAGCTTAAAAATCGAAAATATTGAAAAAATTATAGTTATTTATTTTAATTGTATAGAGACAGAAAATCAAAATGTAGAAATTGTAACCGATGAGGATTAAAAATAATTGTTTTTAATAAAACTGTAATAATGATTATTTGTATTCACAATAAACAATTTTGTTTGCTTACATATGGTTTTTTATTTTATTACTCTATTTACCAAATTTTTGGAAACTCCGGTACATTCCGGAAGAAATGCATGTCCATGTTATGATATCATGACGCAAGTATCTAAAATCAATATACCTACTCCGACCACTGATAATGATTATGCTAACAAGTCTACTGTAAAGTTAACAATTTTGAGATGTATCAGTTTTCACAGGACGCACAGAATTGTTCTTATGTCGATAGCTTTTGGAAAGATGGTTATAGCAAGTCACGCAGACTTAAAGAAGTCCTACCACAAATAAAATCGAACAAATTGGCCCCTGGGGATTGAATCTCGGACCTTTGAGCGTAAAACCGAAGAGCAAAGTGCCACACTCTCGAGGCGATTAAATAAATATTGCCAGAAGATTGCAGAAAACATGTGAGAAAGAATTTAAAAATAGTTTATGTTATTGACAAAACATGAAGTTAAAGTAAATTGAACTTTAATCCGAGGTGTAATAGAGATAGTTATCGTTCGTGTAATCTGTCTCCATAGTTTTTTTATGTTAATTGGAAATAAGCAACATAATTTACAATAAAACTCACAACCAATAAAACCGGATTAACCCAAGAATTTGATTCTATAGTTTGACCTTGAAAGTACGATTACAGTTTTAATCGTTTCATTTTCCTTGTGGTTGTAATAAAAAAAATGTATGTACTTGAACAGCTATAGTCTTCATTATAGGATAGGTCATCTTCATATTATTTTCGTAATTGACGTTTAAATATTTTTAAATAGGTATATTATTTAGGCGGGAAAATATAACTAAATTTCCGTTTATTTATACAGCTAAAAGAAATGCAACCTTTAAGTTTCGATAAAAGATGCTTGGTGTTACTATTATTGAAAATGTTAATTTTGTTATTTTATTTATTATTTAAGGTTACTATATTTCATTTCAAAAACTAAAAAAATAATTAAACCACGTTTTCAATAACACGTACTAATTAGTAGCAGTTAGTGACTATGAAAGTTTAGAACATAAGACAGTATAAAAGAATCACCATGCTCTGGAAGGAGCAACGGATTTAAAACCTTATTTTACACAAGTTTGAGTGGAAAATGCAATACCTTCTTGTGGGGAAAACCAAAGAGAAACAAAACCTGCGTTAATATAGCGAAGCAGTACGCCTAAACGTGTACTAACATCTTCAATCGATTTTCAAATTTAAATCAAACGTAAAGAGTTTATTATCGATTATGATAATTTGACATTCTTGTATTGTAGTCCATTCTATTTTATTTTATAAGCTCAAAAAATTGTTTTACTACGAATAGGACTCGATCCCTGGTCTTAACTTTGCCTGAGTTATGCAGCTGGGCTAACGTGACTGCAGTTTTTGATTGCGAAATTCTTCTAAGGTCTTTCCACAAACAAATAATAAGACACTTATTAAAGTATTTTTACGTATTCATTATAATTACTTATTTGATTCTAAACAAAAAAGGGTTATTATTTAATACATTACATTTTATTCAGACTATACGGAACAATTTTAGGATAATATAATTATTTCAACGACATCTAACCTACATAACACAGTTCAATATTGTGAATTACATGACTTTTCCGTTTACTCCATAATCGTCAACCGAACGTGGACTCTAATTACATACAAATAGAATTAAACATTGTAAGTACCTTTTCTCATCAATGAACTTCACTAATTTGCATAAAAATATAATTATTCTTCTAAAAACTATTATTATAATTAATAAGGGACATAGAATCACTACGATAATTTTACACCAAAACACGCTTTCTGTTTAGAAAAGATTTCTGCAACAAAATAATAACATCACAAAGAAAATACGCACGTTCCGTCGCCTTTTCAGCATTCACTGTGAGTATTATAACTATATTTATTCACTGCTTACTTTTTAAACAAGTTCCAGGCATTATATTCGCGATTTACGATGCAAATATTTTTTATAACCTAACATAATACACAACCACCTTGACGCGACATCAATGAACAGCTGATCGGTCGGTGTTACCACTGCGAAAGGACGAACAACACGACACGAGCAAGATTAAAGAGAATAGAGACTATATTTCATGGACAATAAGGTTTCAAATGTAATTTTTCTATATTGTTTTTGATATTTAACCGGCATTTCACTCGATTCGAGCCGAGCACGTTTCGTTCGAATGAAATTGTATGAATCAATGTTTGATGGATGACTGTCATAGTACAGTATTATGTAATGTGAACTTAGTATTTATTTTAAAACGTTTGGCCGCGTGGTGGGTTACTGACCTTGTTTGCATGACATTTTCACGCTTCCTCAGGTTCGAATCTCGCTAGAGCAATGTCACCTTGACCATTTGTACAGTCGACGGCACGTGAAAGCGGTACTTTTTAACGTTTAGACTTTATATCATTTTTATAAAGGTCATTTAATTTTTTACACTGTTATGCTTAATGTGATGGTAAATTGTGTATGTGCTATATAAGTATACCCCACTCATTATTCATTTTATAATGTCTTTTAGACTAAGGAGTAGTCCATGAAATACGTTCGTAAGTAAAGGGGGATATGCTTAGCGTTTTGATGTGAGATATGACAAGGAGGAGGGGGGAGGGTCTAGGGAAATTTGCTATTCCCAGTTCTTAATAGTTGAACTTGACAGTCCTTATAATTTGAATTGAATTGATGTGACTCAATACTCGTAAAGATACATCAGTACCGAATATAATTATTTCTGAACATTTGAATAATAAGTTAAAATGTGACAAAGAGGAAGGGCATTTCCCTTTCTCTTCCCTAAATAAAGGTCCCTAACTAATAATTTTATTTGTGTGAGTTAATAAGTAATGAATAATGTACATGTGAAGTTAACGCAAAAGAGAAAGAACACAGTTAATTTTCAGATGCCGTCATCTTTTACATAGTATTATCATATTTATCATGTAGGGGGTCAGTTCCATACATTTTAGATTTTGTACAGATTTTACACCAACAGATGTCGTTACAACTTTCATATGGAGCCAGTGAGCCAAGTCATAATAAAGGTTTTAATTTACAATATCAGAACCTGATCTGATCTACAATATCAATTTATCGTAATTGCCTTTTTATCATAAAAAATAACTATCTCATAATGTACTTATGAGATAGGTTTTTTTATGATATTTGCTATCTACTTTAAATATTCGATTAATAAGAGCTGATCAAAAAATGATAATTACAGTCTATCAACGTACCACTATAAACAGTGATTGGAACTTGGAACCAACCCAGTAGGAATTCTAGAATGCCTGTGCCATTCTGTTTAATTTATTTAACCCAATTATTGCTATATTTTTTAATTTCTTATTACTTATAATACCACAGATTTTCTGTTTTTGGAATTAAGCTATGTAGGTATTGCTAATAGGTTATACATCAAAATTTTCGTTGGGAGGAAAAAACGCCATCTATTATTTTCTATTATTAAAACCCAACATTGTTGTATTGTAAGAAGTTTGGGGGCATCCATTAATTACGTGAGCTCAGAATGGGGGGGGGGGGGATTTATTGGGACTCATTTAAACCGGAGGGAGGATAATCGAAAATCTCACGTCAACTTAAAAAAATATAAAATACTACAGATATTAAAAAAAAAATATTTTAAGTGTTCATTTTGCCTAAATTTTGTTGAAAATATTTTTAGCTTCAATCTCACGTAAGGGGAGGAGGGGTCCAGGCAAATCTCACTGAATCTCACCTAAGGGGGGGAGGAGTCTAAACTGATCGAAAAATTGCTCACGTAATTAATGGATGCCCCCTTTTAAGATTTTAAGAATGTGTTAAGAATGACAATGAGAAAATACAATTTATTTGTAATTATTCCAGTACATTTTCATTCTGTAAAATATGAATGTTTCTTATTTAAATATTGTACATTTCTATCACTATGCCAAAAATTGTTTGAATTTTCGTTAACAAGATCTTTTATTATAATTTGACGCGACTTAAGTATATAGGTTGATAAATTATATAAATCAGAACAGTGGTTCTTCACATTAACTTCTACCTTTGCAAAAGTTGCTTAACATCAATAATGTGCATAATATATCTTAGGGGTCGTCCATTAATCACGTGAGGTCTTTACGAGGGGGTGGGGAGGAGGGGGGGGGATGTTCGGAAAACATCGATATGGATCACAATTGACCTTTGATTTCCCTGGGTTGCAGTCACTTATCACGTGTATATTTTTGTGTTATTATGTCTTGAAAAGTTAGTGTGAAAAGATAGTCAGGAAATCCGTGGTCCGAGAACACTTGTTACATTATTATGAATTGTATTTTTTGATAAAAGTTTATAATTTATATAACATTATATTTCAAAATATTCAAGTTTTGAAGATATAATAAATACACGTGATAAAAGAGGGAGTGGGGGGGGGGGATAATATAGAACTTCACCACGAATCATAAGAGCCGAGGGGGAGTAAAAAGTGATCTAAAAACCTCACGTGATTATTGGATGACCTCTTATAAGCTGATTTTATCTCTTAGTGATTTTCCTATTTCCTTATCATCTATTTAACACATGTTATCGGTCAATTGGCGTAATATTGCTAAGTAGACCTTGTAGATATATCTTCTTCGTCTATACCGCTGCTGATAGCTATAAGGATAAAGATTAATGATCTTTGTGTCTAATCTTATAATTTTGATATCGTTCCTTAGTTAGGATTTTGTATTTAGTTTTTCAAAAAATCAAATTTTAAATATTGTATAAAACTACAAGTTATAAATCTTAAGAAGATAATAAAAGAGTCACACATTTAGAGTCAGTGTAGCTACCTATGTCTAAATTGAGTTTAAAAAGGATTGTAAAACAAAGGTACAATAAAAAAAAAGTTTTTATAAACATCAATATCAAAATTATTTGACAAGTTTTTTATGGTTTCATTGTTCAGAAGATAAAATTATTCTTGCTATAATTAGTATAGCAAAACAAAATTTGAAAACAAGAAATATAAAAGCACATGTTAACCGCTTAGTTGCAGATGGCACGTCTGCCGTGCCATTACTTTTTTTGCGTGTGGCGTTAGCCACGTGAGTTGTGTTATTTTTAAATCGATGATAACTTCTTCAAATGAAGTATTAGGGAAATTACTACATCTTAACCCATTTTTAACCCATGTCCCTTCGGTTTAACTGGCTGGGCTACCGCAATCCCTAGGATGCTGAGGTCTCCGCAGATTAGCTGTTTTTTATATTTTACTTTTTTATGTTATATATTTTTTTTATTTGTTATATATGTTTATGCTATTAATATCTCACAAGTACGACTGTCCAATCCAGAGGTATCAAGTGACATTGGTAATTGGGGCATAAATTAAAATTGTATTGTTTAAAATATATGATTTATTTGAAGTTGACACGTTCGGTGTAAATAATAATTATTATTATCACAATCTCATTAAATATTAACATAGTGTTGAAGTTCTTAATTGTTACAAACAAATATGAATCATTGTTTCTGAATTCCATAACACAAGCGATTTAGCTAATTAATTTGGGTTCGAAAATAGTGTATTTGAGGTGTCTAATATTTATTTATATTTAAATTGTTATTTTATTTAATAAATAAGTTGTTATACAAGCTGCACTAACAAAAATAACTTGAGGTTCTTCTTTGTTTACCTTTTTATGAAAAAAAAGAAGATAATAAAATTAATAATATTAGTTTTAGGTAGGTAGAAATATAAGAATTCTACTTCCATATATTTGTGTTCGTGAAATTCGAAAAGCAGTCCTTGAATTGATTTTTTACAATGCTATATTATGTGATAAATTATTTTAATAGAAAAATATTAGAAAAATCGACTCCGCCCACAAGTAAATTCTCCTTTTCTGCCTGAGAATTTACTTGTGGGCCCAGTCGATTTTTTTAGCATTTTTCTATTAAAATAATTTATCAAAATGTTGCATTATTTAGCAGTATTTTAAAATACTTTTTAAAATACTGCTAAAAAAAGCGCGGCTGAGGTAAACTTTTTGGAATAAAGAAAATCTTTGTTCTAGACTTAGAAATATCCTAAATACTAGGTGGTAAATTATTAAAATGCCCGGTCTATATAATTTATTGTACCGGCTTAAATATTTCAAGTTTGATAATCCAAAAAGATCCTTATATTTGATGATATACTCGTATCTATCACAGTATCCCTTAGCCAATAAAGGTAACAAACTATTTGTGCCCCTTTCATTCCAATCCGTTTAGTCGTTTATGCGCTTGTTACTCAAACATGTCATCATACAAACCTTCACAACGGTTAGGAAGATTTCCGATTTAGATCATTGATAATCATACTTAAATTCCAATGTTATTTCTCTTTGGTAAAGCGTACTAGTATTAAAAATGTCAGTATAACGCCTACACAAAAATGCTAGCAATATCTCACTAAGACTGTTTGGTTAATAAAAAATACAGAGGCGCAGTTTCAAGTTTTAATGGACTTCTATCTTGTTGTGCAAAAGAGAGTTTTTCTGTTCTGTGGTGCAAAAGGAAGGGGTTCTGTCAAATTTAATCTTTAACTTTGTGTAATTTGTAATTATTTACAGAATCAAGCCAGTTGCGTTGAAGTATGGTCTTTCTAAGCTGTAATTAAGGTATTTAACGATTCCAATAAGAACTAATATACAAATTAAGTCTGTAATGTCACATCAACTCAACAAAATTCTTAAAATTTTTATACCTTCCATAGAGATTAGGTCGTAATGACGTCACGAAACACCTAAATGGTCACCTAAATATCCATCTAATCAATGACTACTTGTGTGTGTACTAGCTAATTGGAACTAGTTCATTTAATTTTTTATGTGGTGTGAGATATTTAAATGGAAATCTCTTTCGGTTTTTTATTCCGTCATTATATGAAACACGAGCAAAATAGGTTAAAATAACTTCAAGATAAGTGACGGCCTTGTGACAGACGTATCCGTATCACATGACGCGTTGTTTGGATCAACTATTACTTACTAGAGCTGTAAAAGTAACGAAATAAAGTGTACCCGTATGTATTCGTTACTATGACAATTAGTACTCGTTACTATCGTATCGTTACTCGTTACTTCAGTTACCTCATAAAATGCTATGTTATGTATATTAGAAAACGCACTGTGTGATTTGTAGAAAACATACTTATACATTACATACCAAGCTGCATCAGATAATTTTTTTCAGTTTTCTGTATTTTGAACCAGACTTTTGGTAATTAACAGCTTTTGTTAACCAAGAAACAATTAAATCTCATTAGAGCTCATTTAGACACATCTCTTTTAAGATAAGAACAAAAAAACCGTGAAAATACGCAATAATAAAAAAAACACATATTTCTAATTTGGAAAAATTACTTTCTGTTACAATCTCAAACTTTGTATACACACACAATACCTTAAAGAAACAGTAAAAAACTTGGACTACGAATTTCCAAATTATACTTTACTTAATAAACAAACATCGTTCTTTATAACGTACGTTTATAAATTCACTGAATAAGCGCGGGCATACGTAAAACATACGATCAGCAAAGTTTAATTATACGCATCAACGGTACTTGTATAAACTGAAATAGCTGAATACTCATAATACGAAACATGCGAGTAACGAAATGCATTCGTGTGTAACGTTTCGTTACTCGGTACTCGATGGCGCACCCGTTACTTAGTAACGAATACATACGGTTTGTTACAGCTCTATTACTTACATTCCCATCTCATTTTAATTTCTGTTCTGTCAAAGTCAGCTGTCTGTATTGTCATTTCATACATTTTTGTAATGTCAAAGCAGGCAAATTTTTAGCAAAATTTCAAAATATTTCTTTATATTCTTAGCGAATTTAATATGTGACATTACAAATAGCAAAATTAAGAAACACCGCTACGGAAGTAGTTCCGTAGCAATAAACCGAATTTTATTTTACTATTTCTTTGGGTTTCTTTCAGTTGGTTTATATAACCACAATGTTCTTTACATAATATTTTCGTTAACATTCGACTAGTTATGTAGGAAATTTTAGTTTAAAAGTGGCTTGTGTTCGTTCAGTGTCTGAGTATGTTGTAGCAGATGAAAGGCTTTAGCTCTTTATACAAATTAGAATAGAAGCAGGTGACCAAGTTTTAACATACATAATGAATGAAAAACCTCGTTGTGACATTTTCAGGGATACATGGGTTCGATACTTGGGTATGTATTAAATTTTAATAATTTTTAATAATGATTTTTATAGTTTATTTTATTATATAATACTAGTACTACTAGAAAAAGTCGACACGGGTCACAAGTGAATTCTCAGGCGGGAAACGAACCCGCAACCTTTGGAAATCTGGTCCAATGCTTTCCCAATTGAGCTACTGAGCCTTGTGAACACTCGTCTAAATTTTCTAGTACCTTTTTGATTTTACGTTATAGGCCAGCGTTGTTCTACAATGAAAGGAACATCCTCTGGTATTGGAAAGAAACATTTTTACAAATGTTTGCGGCCATTTACCTAGTTTTATAATTTTTATGCATTTTTTAAATGCGATTTTATAAGATAAATTATTATAATAGAAAAATACTAGAAAAAATCGACTTGGCTCACAAGTGAATTCCCGCCTTGAGTGGATTTTTTCTAGTATTTTTCTATTATAATAATTAATCAGATGCATACTGTTAACCAGTTAAAAAATTATCACTTTAGATGTGCCCTCCATCACCAAGCGACCAAAGAAATAATATTTTTTTTTTCATGTGTTAACCAATCGCATTCAATTGTGTTGAACAGCTAAATACTTTTGTTTAAAAATTGTTTATTGACTTGTAATATTTGTTTATGTTATAACTTCTCATATTGACGCTAGAAAGCTAGAAATCTAGTTATGATATATATCATTTACTATGTCTTTGTTTTCCAGCATCAATATGTAGAACAGGCCAATATTTATTTACTTATTGCATCTACAAGTACATTTTGGTGGAAATTACATATATTAAGAAATTATTTTAAAAACTGTTGGACACAAAAATTTAAAAAGAGATGATAATGCTTATCATATTTACCAAAATACTAGTTATATATTATTTAGATAAAATCAATCCAAGCAATTTGCATATCAAAATCAAAAAGTTTCCCTGGTCTTCAAATTATGCTGGTGTTGTGCTATTTGGCCCAAATTAACCCCTTGAAGCCCAGCTTTGTGTTAAATGCCTTATTTCTCTCTCTGTCGGGGAAAAAAAGATCATTCAATCAAGAAGAACAATTACCAATGCCGTAATAACGATTAAATCAGACTGCGCGCTATAGGGCATTATATAATGCTCGCGGTTTTTAGCTGTCGTTGCGCGCGTGATATAATGTTCGCGGATTTTAAGGGGTTAAGCCATAAATTGTTACTTACTCATCTTTTGTGATATACTGATCACTGAACAGGTCCATGTTGCAGGGTATGCCAATGAGGTGGGGGAAGCGTTCCGGCCTGTTGTACCTGCTGCCCTGGTGCGCTTCAGTTACGGGATCGCCTTCTCGTATGTCTTAGGCGACTCTATGGACAAGGGGTTCAAAATGCTTGTGGTTAGTTTCTTATTTAAAAAATATTTTTTAGATCATCTAAAAAATAATGTAAATTAAAATTATAAATGATCATTTTCTAATTTATTTGTAGCTGCTATAGAAGATTTTATTTGATATTTATGTAATACTTGTACCCATGGCTTTGCTCGCATTAATATAGACTACTGATCATTGTTATATTTCTATCCCTATAAAACAGTATGTAAAATTTCACGATGATCAGTTGAGTAGTTGAGGCATGAAAGAAAAAAAAACAAGCTCACTTTCATATTTATAATATTAGTTACGATGTAGTTATTTATTGAAAACTGTTCATTGAAATAGATATTGGTTAGGAATAGGCTATTTGACAACATTGAAAATATACTACAAATTATGGTTATCCTATCAGCTGATTGCCTAACTAAACAAAACATATTTCACTTTATATATACTAAAATAAGTATATATTTTCCATAATATTAGAAATAAAATAATATTTAAAACAAAAAATATTTGTGGCAAGAACATCTTGTGATTAGCTGCAACTCTAGTGACGTCACATGCAAGTAAACATCGATTATTTTGACTGTTGGTTTAACGCGTTCCAAGTTTTCTGAGTTATAACTTAATCTGAAGCTATTTTTTGTTAATCTTTAATTGGCAGATAATGTTTGAAATTCTACATAAAAACTGCGATGTTATGATAGACAGGTAATTCTAGCAAATGGTTTTTTCTGTTCCAACGAATCCCAAAGGACGAAAATGTGCTTATAATTTGCTAGAAGAACTTCTTTAACAGAAAAAAATATTCTTTATAGACGTATTTGTACATTGCGGCACTACACACCATTAATACATCATTTAAACCAATAAATTAATAAAAGTAAAATCATAAAATTCTCTTCAACTCTGCTGTTCTGTTCTATTTCATTGAGGTTAGGATTTCTTGACTTGCTTGTGACGTCACAGATCGTTTTTGGCGCGGTTTTGATAATTTAAACTTTAACATTATTTTTTACTAATAATACAGTAGATCTGCTAGAAATATCAATGCAGTGTGCTTCAGAATCTTTTAAAACAATTTTCAAAATTAGTTAAATAGCCTATTGTATTTAAGTAGTTTAAGAAAGTTTTAAACTTGATCTTTAAAAGACTATACTTAAAATCACATATTTTAAATATTTCCCCATTAGAATTAATTGTATTCTATAGAATAATCACTAGCCTCCATAACGTTTAGCAGACCAGCAGTGTGGTCTGCTAAAGCGTGAAGTACCTCAACATAATTTTTCTGACACCCCACTAAAGACCGGTTTTTGAAAAAAATTGCTTAACTGTTGGTTGAAGGCCCTGACCACTGTGCCATCGAGATCGTATCCGATAATTAATGTCATATAATTATCGGATTGATATGGTTTGGATTAATGATATTTGGTGGTGCATGTTAACACGGTCTCATTGGAACCTGATGAAAAGGGTAGTACTGCAGTGTTTTTTTAGTTCATAAAATTCAGTTGAAGTTGTAAATAGTTTTTTTCTTTAGAACAGTACTTTTTTTCTGGAAGACAGGTAACTAGGGTGACGTTTATGTTCAAAAACCTGGGGGTATTAATAAATGTTTTAAATTGTTACTATTATTTCATCCTTCTTCCTACTATACGAATGAATATTCACATTAAAATTATTTTACCACTCAAAGTCGTTGTCACGTAAAACTTTCGCCCGTATACCGACTTTACAGGCAACCAACCAGTTTTTATCCAACTTTTCTCATCGACGATGAAGATTATCTACAGGATATTACAGTATAACCAAACCATCAATAACTTGCGGGTAAGGTAGGTATGTCATTAGAAGAAGTCCCCTAGACTAAAATCTAAGACCAATTCTTGTTTTATAGAAAGGATGCTGTGGATTATTACAGGAAGATGGCCGGCCGAGGAATGTCATGATAGCTACTGGAGACGCCCTCTTATGGCAAACTCTAGCATCCATTGTCATACCGGGTATCACAATTAACAGGTAATTCATTTACATTTATAAATAAATAGAAAATATGCCTAAAGATCGTCTTACAAATATACCTACTAGTGGGTTTGTCCAACAGCCCAATGAACGTTTTCCCATTTCTCTTTGCTGCGAATAGTGTCGTCGAAATATCGATAGTCTTAGTATCGACAGATTATATTTTGATTTAATTGAGGTGACGAAAATCTGTCGGTAATAATATCAGAACCTGTTCAGCTGCCTAATAAGGTCTATTATTAAACAAACAGATTATTTTCCTTTCTACTTAATCCAAACCACTTTCACCGATGCTATTTATCTTTATAGCCATAATTTAATTATGTCCCTCTACTGTTTTATAATGTTAGTGTTACTAGGACATGAACTGATTTAATTACATCTTGGTTTTCTTTAAAAGATATTCACATTGCGTCAAAGAAATTATAAATATTTGCGTTAATACCTTGTAGTAAGCTGTATGTTTGTGCTACGAGTGGGTTCACATCCGTAATATACCGGCGTGGTTCAAATTCGGTCCGTTTGAACATATTCACGTAATTACCTTAAATTACGTTAACAACTTTAAAAGTATTAAGTGTGGAACATTCTCCCATAATAAGAACCTCAGGGGGCAAAAGCATTTTCAATGCAACGACCAATGGGCATAGTATCTATTGAAAATCAAGCTTGATATTCTGATAATTCTAAGAAACGCTCTTGTTATGAGAGTCACCAACAGTCAAATGTATTATTATTTAGTTTCTCACTACATCAGTGTTTTTACATTTAGGATTTGCAAATACTCCGGCCGAGCCATCTCCAAATATAAGAAGATCCCTCCTCCCGCGCGCGCCTTGCTTACCGTCGGTATTGGACTGGCTTCTATCCCCGTCATCATATTTCCCATTGACCACGGGGTCACCTTCCTAATGGACCATACTTACAGAAAATGGGTCACATAATACACAATTCGTGTATGTATATCCTTAAGTTACGGTTGTTAAAATCGACGAGCGCACACACGTGCAATCATGCTTGACAGTTCTTTTCAATAAAAACACTCAAAGTAGGAGAAATGAAAAGTACATTTTTGTAATCCGCTATTAGTCTCAATTTGAAACGTAAAACTCAAAAATAAGTACATATAGATAATGTAACATGGCCTTTAGATGTGTCACGATGTGTGTCGTAAAGACAAAACAAAAGAAAGCTGAAACACGATCGCAAAGTTTACTGATTTAAATAAAAATACAATTTAAATTTAACGCATAGCATTTAGACTTTTGAGTATTTAAAAATACTTAATTTTTCGCTTAATTAGTAGCGGGCAAAATAATACTGTTGCATAGTAATGTGAGTTATGACTTTTGCAATTAAATATGATTTCAATTGTGTACTTTTATTGACATATAAGAAAAAGTTAAGCAATAGATGACCTTCGAAAATCAGTTAGTGTATCTGGTATAGACATGAGCGTAGGTAGGCACGTTTTGATTTGTGGTGGATGCAAAATAAAGATCTAGAGAAGGCCCTAAGACAGTTAATATAAACCTTGATAACCGCTATCTGTCCATGAATTATTGATATAGTATTGATAGTATTAAGAGCGTGTCACCGATCAAAGTTCAATACTGTCGATAACGGTACAAGAAGTCCATTTATTAAATCAGCTGCAGATTTCATATTTATCGATAGAGAAAATAATCTCCCCACTATTGCTGAATTTTGAATATTTATTTCTAATATCTTCTGATTGTAGCTTTAAATACATGCGATAAACTATTTGTAAAAGTCTAAAATTGTAATCCGTATGATCTCACTAGCAGACAATATGCCAGATAAAAATATTTATTAACTTCAAGACACGTGTAACGAAAGTATTTAGCGCCTTTTCTATTGATTTGCGTTAATTGTCATTAATTAAAATTTATGTGTGTAAAAAAATATATATTTCAAAATCTTTCTTACGGAGATGCACCGAACAACAATATACATAATGGAATCTCACTATATTCACTATTTGCATGTGTTAAAATTCATTTATTAAGGTTAAAGTGCAATGATTCTAATACCTAATTATTTTATTTTGGTTTAATATCTATATCAAAGAGTATCCAACCCGTCGAAAATGCGTATATTTTAAACCAATTATGGAGGCCACTATGTTTCCCAAATCCTTGATATATTTTGATGGGAACTGAATATGATTGAAAAACTCGTGTCTATGATTTGTCTATGGTAGTGTGAGTGCAACATTCACACACAAACGTTCCGATTTCTTGTCCAATTGTCTTTACCAGGCACAAGTCATAAAAGTCAGCTATATTCCAAGTGGCCATAATATTATGAGTCTGTAATTTACAAATTTTAAATGATCTTATTTTTTATTTATTTATTTAAGCGTTTAGGACAACAAATATTCAACTTGTAAACAAAGAGTCAGGTTATTTTTTTGTAGTAATAATTTATTTACATTAAATTTTCAATAGTGCTATCGTTAAAATTACCGTTGTTATAATTATGCAAATGTTGAAATATTACTTATAATGTGCGAAATATTTTTTTTTAATGTTATTTTGTTATTTAATATTATTTTAATAATTATTTTATTCTTCGAAGATAATCTCCATAAAGTTTTCAATAACTTTTATAAGTCATAGACACAATATTGACTATATTTTTATTGGGGTTTTAGGAGTAATATTTATTGTTAATAAATTATTTATTAGTAGTTGTACAAAGTATGTAGTGACCAAGAAATGCCGTTGATTTTTTTGCAAAGCTTATATTCTTATACCACAAATAACCTAGTATAGCTTTAGTTCTATAAAGTTCTATAAAGCTTTGTCTCTTACGGTCTCAAACATAAATGTTTCGTTAAAATACGACCAGCTTAATTTTATTAACCTGTCCTATTTCAAGAATATTCATTCTGATAGTTTCCCGCTAAAGCGAACGGAAAAGCAGAGATAAAAACGCGTTATAAACAATATATTTTTGAAATAAGACGCTATACATACAGCCTTACATAAGAGTGATTTCTATTGACCAAAATGTGAGCAATATTCTATGAGTAAATTCTCCTTTCTAAAATTAAAAAAAAAACAGCTCGACGGAGCTTAATTGTGAAAATCCGAAGGATTAACTGTACCAATATTATCGACTTTACGAGAAACTGTGTTAATAAAAGCTTTGTATATTTGTATATGTATATACATATAACAGTTATTTGTAAATTGTACCACTTGCCTGGCAAGTTTTGTCTAAAATCGCGAAGTAAAAAACTAAATACCACCAAATTCCAAATTTTTTTTTGATATTTTTCTACAATTTTACAAAAATCTAAAAGGAATTGAATTAAATAATTAACAATATGAACAATTTATTGAAGATTTAAAAAACTATTTTCACGTTAGCCAATAAAAAGATCAGAGTTATTTCAAGATATGTATTCATAATGCCAATTTGAAATTTAACTAATGTTAAACGGTTTCGTAAGGGAATAGTTAACCAGCGTTATTTGCAAATTCGGGTTTCTTTTATTATATATCTAATTTTATAATTACAAAATGTTGCATAAGGGTTAGTTGCGAATTTCCTTACTTCATCGAAATGTGGATATAGTCCTGTGCCATAGAAAGTATTATACTATGATATTTTTAAAATTTGCATCAAATTAAGAAAGGCTTGTAGTAATAGAATAGGTACATAGTTATGTAGACTGACTGCAGCAAAAAGTGTTCGATAAAAAAGAAACCATAACATGACGTTATGTTTTCTTCTGGTCTGGTATGGTCGTCAAATGCTATGGATAATTTAAAATAATTTTATTGCCAACAAACTTACAAGATTTTGGATCGAATTACCAAATGATAATAATAATTTCACTCGCTATCATACCGTTATTTTGGTAGAATATAATGTTTTAAAATTTTGAAGTAGTTTGTGCGATTTTTGTCCATTTTTTGGTGGTGCAGATTCCACCATCAAATTGATGTAGTGGGGTAAACAAGACTAAAAAATTTGAAACATTCCAAAAGTCATCAAGGTTTGGAGAAGTTTCAAAAAAGTGATAATCAGTATAATTGTATATGTTTGATTTGAAATCAGATATTTATTGGGTGGCCATTGGTTTGTTGAAGTGCCCTTATAAAGTTAATTACACATCAACCTTTGTTCAGGTTTAGATGAATATGCTGTTAAATATACTTATTTAAATAAGTTTAGAATAAAAAAAGATTGTGATGATTTATTGTGTAATCATAAAAAAGCAAAGTTAAAGTTTCACTTGGATAAAAATTATGTAGACAAATATAGATAGTGCATAGACAATTTTAATGGAGTGTTATTTTTTTATTCCATATCTTTGGTCAGACTTAATTGGCTTACTTAATAATCTTAATATATACTAGCGGCCCGTCCCGGCTTCGCACGGGTATACAAAATTCTTTAATTTTTTTCTAGCATTCAATATAGCCTATGACACTCAGCAATAATGTGCCTTTTTATTGGTGAAAGAATTTTTAAAATCGGTTCAGTAGATCCCGAGATTACCCCTTACAATTTAACAAATATACAAACACACAAACTTTACTTCTTTATAATATTAGTATAGATAAATTACGTGTCACTTTCTTTGTCCGCGATGGACTCCTAAACTACTTAACCGGTTTTGATCAAACTTCGTAACTATCTGTAATTTGATCTAACTTAAAAGATAGGATAGGTTTTATTTTAATTTATAACACAGCAACGTGTGACTGGGTCAGCTAGTTCTATATAAAACAAAGCTAACTTCAGTTTAATTATTGAAAAAACAAAAAATTCCCTTTTTGGGAATTTATTTTAATTATAATTTACTACATTGTGACCACCTTAACATAGTCAAGGTGGCGCCTGTTTATTTCCTCGAAAATGTTATTGTAGCGTTTAATATTTAGTTAATTAATTATTGTAACATTTGAAAATCATTAGTGGAGAATGTTGATAATACAATCGCTTGAGACTATTAAATATCTGTCTATTATAATGTTACTTCAAGAGTTACGAGAATAATATTTATTTAAACAACTTGGCATAGAGTTTACCTCAGATGGAATTCAAATCCACGTCATATTTTTTTCTTTTATGAACTTATATTTTTAGGCTGAAAATCGAGTGGAATGATTGAAAAGTTTTTTTAAGGGTAACATGGTGTTGACTGTACGTATGTCATGATGGTTTTCAGATGAGCAAAAAAAAAAATATGCTATTGTCTATGACTAATATAATAAGAGGAGTCTTGGATTAGTAGTAAAATTAATTATTGATATTATTCAGTTGCCTTTACTAATTTTTTACTTACATTTGAATAATTGTTTACTAACAACTCATAGTATAAACTTCGCACTAATATTTATGTAAAGATATTACGTTTTATTATACCACATACGATTTAGATTGTTGGAATAGTGTAGTGAAAAAGAAGCTTTATAGGTATGTAGAATAATTAGGCTGTGACATTTCAATTCCATTAGCTTAGAATAGTGACTATGCTGTGTTCATTAGAAATTCCATTTATGTATTAGAAATTTCAAAGTTAGTTTCTTCTTATATTGTAATTTTAGTTAAGAGTGAAGGTTTTGAATTTAAATAAGAACGATAAAAATCAGAACGTGAATTGTAAAAGTAAATAAAAAGGTTTATTTACCTACTTATTAAATTATAGTTTGCACGCAACGATACAATTGATGGGTCTCGAATCAAACTGTTAATAATTTATCTTAAAAGATAGCATTGAATTTTTTTTTTTCAATATATAAAAATAATAAATCAAACTGTTAATAATTTGGATGTGGGAAGGGTTAACGTAAAAAATTAAGAAACATCCTTACAGTCGCAGAAGTACGACAAATAACGAAAAAATATGTTACGTGGAAAAATTTTATAATGAAGAATATATTTGCATTTAATTTCCACCATTAAAATAACCTTTAAATGTAGGTATGAAAATGTTTTTTTTTTAATATACAACTGCTGTTTAATTAGTGTTGAAAAAATTCGCCGCAAGTGGATTTCGAGACCACGCTTTGTAGCCTAGACTAGACTAGACCCTAATCTATAGGCTACCGATACCACATGAGGTACTGCGGCCACTAGGGTCTGATCTGGTTAGCCCAAACTTTATACTAAGCGGATACTGTAATTACTTGTAAGTTTATTTATCTCAACATTTCTTATGAGTTTTCCAAATGTAAATTGATCTTATTAAGAATTTCCTGTTTAAATTTTATAATTAAGTCTAAAGATTTTTTTGGTCTAGTCGTGTTCCAAATTTATAAAATTATATATTTATTGTTACATTGCGTTGAAGTCTCAAAATTCGTAGTTTAAGCATCATTTCTTGTTGGTCCAACTCTTTTCAAATTTAACGATCAGGACTTTGTGCCAAGTCGTAATAATTAGTTACTAGAGATAAATGTATTTATTTTTCAATATATTTTAATAATTTTACATTTTCACAAAGCAAAGAATCCTAAAATAAAAGAAATAATGTATCCACATACTATAATATGCTATTGTCATTACTGCGCCATTTTAATGCCTTTTATTTTAAAATAAGTACGTACGTAAATATATTATTATGTTACATACTGATTGTTATATCGAATCACTTGTTACGAATAAAAATAAATCCATAATTGTGTTGTTTTATTTTATTTATCTTCTAGCTGTTTCCGGCGTGATTCGTGACGCTCGTTTTCGCTGATCATACACAAACCTCTGGATTGAGAACAACAAACTCGTCAACAACAATGTTGCGTTATAAAACATAGATTTTTTTTTGAATTTTTGCCATAACGCATGTGTTTTCGAGTTTATACGAGAGTAACGCACGGCAAGGGTAATAATTGGATAATCGAACAACTGGGATCATTGCGAAAATCCACAGACAATTGCAGAGGACCGGATAGTTGGAAATAAAGGCAGATTTTCTATACTTTGTCCAATGTAGGATGATACTTTTGACAGGTGTGACTTCCTTATTGCTACGTACTAAGGTTGTGTTTGTTTCCTTATGTTTGCCTTGACATTGCAATAGCAACTTTATACCCTCTATATAGGTGTCAACTATCAAAAGTATCATCCTACATTGGACAAAGTATAAAGACAGATTTTTGCAGCCATACTTATTTTAGGACTATTGTTAAAATCTCTGTCTAGAAAAATAATAATTTGAAACTTGAACGCTGATATGTGTTGATTTTTAACACCTTTTTTTCTGATTGTCCAGAATATAGTTCAATTTAAATTTTGTCAGTCATTAGAAGGCTTCAGTCACTTTATTCTAGTAAAAGGTATTTAATATCTGTTTATTGGTGTAAACATTATACCATACCTGTTTTCTTTTCTGACAAAATAATGCTAACACAACACTGAAGCAATATCTTACAACAACAAAAAATAGCAAGAGTTGATCAGGGCGTTCGTCAATCCACAGGGTTCTATCAGACAACCAGTTTAAATTGATTATCATTTAAAAATTACCCAAGTTAAAGATTTTAAAAATCCTTAAATGAGTAAGAATTTATATATGAATAAATGTATTTATTATGTAAGGTCGTAGCCATACGAGAGAGTTTGAAAAATATATTACACACACACACACACACACTCACATACATGCATGCACGCATGCAAACAAGTTTTAAATAATCTCAATAAAATATGGTTAATGTTTTTGTTGTATGAACTTATCCGTGGGGCGGGGACCTGGTGATTTGTAATACAGGTTATTCCCATATTCGCACAGGTACCAACCTATATTAAGTGTAAATCTGTTATTGATTGTAGCTTCTTTGTGAGGAGAAATAAATAAATGTTATTATTATTCAAAAAGATTTACTTATAAATAAGATAATGTGATATAATAATTAAATCGATTAATAAGAGATCCTAGCATAACTCAAATTGTAAAATACAATCACTCAAATGATCCATTTGAAATACAAACAGCACACAAACATATACAAAACTGTTAATTTTCTCCATCCCATTAGTTTATTACGAATTGAAAAAAAATTGTGATCGGTTGACGTGCTGTTATCCGTACAAACCTTATTAATAATAATAATTCTAACATTCACACCAATTAGCTTAGCTCAAAGTACGCCCTGTAAAGCTTCTTATATGGATACTAGGGCACTTCTTATTTTAGGCTATTCTAGACTCATTGGAGTGAATATAAGAAATCAAGGAAATAAATATTTAAAATGTTCCTTTTTATAAATGAAACCAAAATAATGACATCGGCATCTTATTTTTTGGCGTATTTAGAGAATCATGTTGGTACTTTGATATCAGTTTCACCGAATCCACCGATTAAAATTCAAGCAGGTCACTCGAATCAGTGTGATCTGTTGAGCGGCTCCCGAGGCCCGCTGGCTCTCGGCTCTCGGCCAGCGAGAAGAAGCCCGAGTAAGAGCCTACGGCTCAGCCCGAAACCAACGCGCCCAAGGGTGTGCGTGACGAAACCCTATAAATCAGTGTAATCTGCTATATTTTATTTAGCTCTTATACTTCGCACCTATCGCAGATTTAAATACGACCGGATACACGACACACATTTATTTTTATATTTAATCCTGACGTTTTGACTCGTTTACGAAAACCGTGATCACAAGTGTAATGTATACCTTACCATTATCCGTCGTCCGGAAAAAGTTGTTTTATTTTTATAATTTCTTAGATTCATCTTGATTTGATATTAAATGTCGGGATCCAGAAGTTTCTCTTCCATCTGAAAAACTTTGTGTCCTACCCACCAATGCAGTAGGGGCGGAAATAGACTGACGATTTATCACTTCAAAGCGAGACGGATCTTATAATTTTCTCTCGCAAATGCCTACTTTTTTGCTTTTTATATGCATCGAGACTGAATAAATTAGTTTGTGTTATAATTTCATGGTCACTTACTTAAATAAAATGGGATTATTACCATGTTATTTATTTTAGATAACATCCATCCGCAAAAAACTTCAAATCTTTCGTAAAGATGGCGCATTCAACTGCGCCGAAATATCGGAACCTCAAATATAAAAATAAATGGCAGTAATCCCATTTTAATTAATGCACTAATTAGATTTATAAAAACATAAATATCTAACTTCTGCAAAAAAAAAAAAAAACCAGCAAGCTCGGTGTTACATATTGCACAGTCTAACAACTCCTGATGATGCTGCGAATGTGCAAGGTGTGTGTCTTGGTGACTGGTGTGGTGTCTGCATTTATTTGCTGGTGAGCTATTTTAGTTTTAATTAATGAATATAGACTTCCTCAAAGTGAAGTCAGATTATATTTCTTTCTGGTTAAGCATTTATCAAAAATAATCGGAGAAATTTAAAAAACATTTCAAAATACCAAGAACTGTAAAATTATAATGAATTACATGAATTATGAAAAAACACGCTTCTATAGTAGACCGAACAAAAAAATGAAAAATTAATTATAATAAAAAACTTAACAACACGCTTTTGTGGTAAACTGAACTAAAAATTAAAAAATAGCAATTAAGTAATTAACAAGAAAATTAATGTCAGTGTAAGCATGCATTTCGAAATAAAAATAGTTTGGCATCTTAGTAACAAATTAAGAAAAAATATAGCAAAAAATATCGAACTACCTATTCTTACAATGACATTAATTTTCTGGTTAATTACTAAATTGTTATATTGAAGTTTGCCATAAAAGCGTGTTTTTAGGGTTCCTTTCCTCGAAAGGGAAAAACGGAACCCGATCACTTTGTTGTCCGTTCGTCCGTCTGTCTGTCTGTCAAGACCCTTTTTCTCAGAAACGCGTGGTGGTATCAAGTTGGCATTTATATGAAATACTCAGGTCTACTGTCCCTTGGAGCTGTGAAAAAATCAAACTTCTAAGCCAACGTAATTAAAAGATACAGCCATTTATGCCGCAAAATTCCGTAAATTTTCGACACTCGCAAGGGAATCAAAATCTACAGGGTTCTTCCCGAGGACTCAGAATCTTGAAATTTGGTAGGAAGCAACATCTTATAGCACGGATAAAAAAAAAACGAAAAGTTTAAGTTACATCATATTATACAAATATTTTACGGAACCCTCGGTGCGCGAGTCCGACTCGCACTTGGCCGGTTTTTTTTTTAGTTATGTGACAGTATTAATTTTTTGCCTTGTTAGAACAAGGCAAAAAATTAATACTGTCAATAACGTTAGTCGACGTTTATATTATGTGACTTATCTTTTGCTGATAGAGTAAGTAAATTTTAAATAATGTTTTTAAACTTTAGAATTTAAACAACAAAAACTAAACGTCTTATAAATCATAGTAGCTGTACGTGGATCTCTTGTATACATATCTAGATTTCGTTTGCTATAGCATGTTTCAAGTAAACAGCGGGAATTATTTGTCTTGTCTTCGTGACTGTAATTACCTATTTAGTATAGAAGATTGTATCATTTCATTTGTTTTTCATCAGTTTACTTGTTATTCGATCGGTGCATTAGAAGTATTTCATTGTTTAATATTTTAATGGGGTGAGGGTCTTCTGACTCATTCTTTTAGTTTGTTGCAGTAAGTACATTAGTAACCTAAAAATACTTAACAAGTTATTTAATATCTCATCCAACGTGTATTGGATCCTAAAATTTGTGAAAAATTGTTGCCGCGTCATTTAAAGTTCGCTCAATTTATCGGATCAGATTTCGGATTTTGGCGGGAGCGAGAAGCGAACTTAAGTGATTTTGGATTTCTTGTTTAAACTTGTGTTGTGGTGTATATTTATCATCAATTATGTAAGAAAAATACTGAATGGGAAGACGGCTCATAAAATCTTATATATATAACCGATTCAATTTTTTTTTTCGATTGGAGGTAAATTGTTTTTTTGGTGGTAGACTGTCTTGGAGCATTATAATTTCTTAAGTAAACCTGAAATTCTTATTGCCAGTTCATTTATATTATATCTTGCGTTAAACGTCAAACGGAATTGTGGTTTTAAAAAATATATACTTAACACCAAAACATTACCCTTAAACGTTACTTCGATAAATATAATATTTATTTAAAACTAAAAATAGAAATTACCTTTTCGCTTAAAGTGTGCAAAAATTATTATTTTATTTAAAACTTCGGAATTCGGTCGATACATTTCTATGGTGATAATGAGGAATAAGTGTTTTTAAATAACAGTTTTATTTTTATTTTTTTGAATTTCGTACAGAAATTCAGGCCTTATTTTAGAGCTTTAGAAAATGAATTTCTTAATAAAAATGTAACAGTACACTTTGATTGATAATTATGACCTCATCTTCTAATTTTCACATATCTTTCTTAAATGTAGAACTTTTAATTCCTTATTTAAACCCCGATTTGCAAAATACTATTCTCAGTACTCACTTATGCCATTAAAGGAATCTTTGCGCAATAATTCACGCTTATAGGCCCAGCGGTTTTGGCTGTGCGTTGATTGTTTAGCCAGTCATGTTCTTTAGAGTCACTCACACCAATTAGCCTAGCCCAAAGTAAGCACTACTAGGGCTACTAGAAATAATAGGGCAACGGTAGGAAATACATATTTGACACATAGATATGTAATATTTATAGAAATAAACACAAATACCCATGACTCATGTACAAATGCTCGTATTGATCACTCAAACTCCTACCCCTTCTGGGATTCGAACCCAACACCGTTGGTGCGAAAGGTAGGATCGCTACCGTGGCACCAATCGGTCGTATATAGGCTGTCCCAAAAAGATGTCAAGCGGATGTCCTAAAGTAGAGTTGCACTAGATCCTAATTATCTTAGTTAGTACTAGCTGACCCGGTAACGCGTTGCTATGGTAACGCGTATACGATGGAAAAAGAGCGGGAAAAAGAGCGGACAGACAACCACACAAACAACAAATTTGTGTTCTTAGATTATAGATTCTTCATTTAGAAGTTATTAATTTTTCTTATTTTTCTGTACACTGGACGAAGCCAGGACGAGTCGCTAGTAGTTTATATTATATGTATAAACAAAATTGGCTTCAACGGTGTTTTAATTATTAGAAAAGGCCTGTGTCCCAGTTGTGGCTCTATTAAAGTTGATTAATGATCATAACAGGTGATCCAATCGGTCTACTTTTTAAAAGAGATCTTTCTATTCAAATAAAAATTCGCAGAGGAAAATTTTAATAAATATTTATTACAGTTTGAATTCGTTATTAATGCAAAAATATAAGAAATTAATCGCGAATCATAATCATTAGTAATAGAAATACATTTAGATAGAATAACATTTCGACAAACAACGATAAATCATTTACTAATGTCTTTGAGAAATGCAGCTGCTGGAAATTGCAAAAGGTCTAACACGAATTCTAACCCTATAGATCTATTCTATAAATTATTAAACTAGCACTATAGAAGTGGTCGGATAATTAGATCAACGTTTCAGCAACTCAATTATTATTTTAAAACTTTTTTTCTGTTCGAGACACAAAAATATAGTTACAAATACCCTAATTCAGTGGACTTATAAGGAAACAGATTTTTTTTTGAAGATTATATGTTACGGTTGCGCTTGATTTTGCAATAACACACACACACGCACGCACACACACACGCACACACACACTCCCACACACACACACACACACACACGCGCGCGTGCACACACACACACACACACACACACACACACACACACACCACTCTTACAAACACAAGCCAAAAATACACCATCAAAATAACTTTCTCCTTTTCCATATTTCCTGTTTAAATTAGAATTGTTTTAATATGTTTCTGTTTGGGTTTAAATCATATTGTGTAAATCGTATATTTCCCCCATAAAATTGGCATAGCTTAGTTAGGGGTTGGCTAGGTAATGTAAGGTTTGTTAACAATTTTTTTTTGTGCTTTCTACGTTTATAGTGTTACCCTGTGGCTAATTAGTTTTTGGACAATTAACTGATCAATTTAATCAGTAATTATTCGTCAAATATGAGTTTTGTTTTCTTATAGAGTGCACACGCTAGTCTTTTTTAATTTAAATTATCATATAAATATAGATGATTATAATAGGCAAAATCTTTTCTCAACAAGATCACAAGTTATTAATTTTATCACTACAAATATTTCGAATTCCGATCATACATTCTTTTAGCTTTGTTATAATTCTTACTTCTGTTACTATAATTAAGTAAACAAAGGTATTACTTACTTCATTGATTCCACCTAATCTTCAATTTAATTCACTGCATTTCAACAATGTTTAAAAATCACTTATCGAAAAACACTTTTATAAAAAAAAAACAAAAACTTTTTTATCACAAGAAGTTTTTATTTGCTCTCGCGCTTATGAAAATTAATTGTTATGCCGACTCGCCTGTTAGTTTAACTCCAAAGCCGTAAAATATAATAAATATACAAAACTATCATTTATTTTATTGGATTTTCTTTTTATTGTAAATGGTGTATATTGTGGCGCCGGTTGTGAGCGGCACTGCGCTTGCGCCGGTCGGTGCGATGTCCGTGATTCTGCGACATGTACTGATTCGCCTGTGGTCTAAAATGAAAAGAATAGATTATTTGTTTAAGTACGTACGTAGAACAACATATTGATTATAATTAACATCTCATTTATTAATTTACGATATTTCTATGCGATTTTTAAATACTTTGGTAAAACATATAGGTAGCTGTTACACAAGTCATAGTTGCTGTATTTTTTTTCGCCTTAGTAATGTAATGAAAGTTTTTCTAATATAGCGAAAATCAACAAATAAATTGAGAAAATGTATTAAAAATGGGTAAATAACGTGCAACAGTCAAGAAATACATATGTATAACTATTATACAGATGCATTTCTAGATTACTGCGAGGTTCCTTTTAGGGTGTTTATTTCCCTTTGATCGTCTTTCTGAATCTCTTTAGCTACGCGAGGTTATCGAAATTTCTGTTAAGTAGGCATGAGAACGTTATAACAAAACATACAAATTTTGTGTGTAACTGTATTTTTTTAATGTAATGTGCTTTATTTTTTTTTATGATGATATTTGTAATTTGTTTCCCAATAATGTCTAATGAATTTTTAATTTTATTATTAACTTTTTAAATCATTCTTTTTTATATTTTTGTTTATATTTCTGATGATGATTGTGTAATATAATGAATGTTATGTACGCCTTAACTGTTGTGCATATCGGACAAAAAACAATATATATTTAATTAACAATGTATTTATATGTACCATGTGGCAGTACTGATTAAATAAATAAATAAATAAATACCAAAAAACCGTTTTGAGGTTCATACCAAAACGTAACGCTACCGCAAAACATAAACCGTTTTTCTAATAACCAATGCAATGCAACCAAAACTGAAAACCGCCCTGTCACGAACGGGTAAATGCGCCAAAAAAGAGATATAAGCAATAACAAAACAAATAATTTTGTAAATAATATAAATGATCAGAAATATTATCAAAAAAAAAATTGAACCAAATATGACGACTTTTAAATGCTCCAGAAAAGTTTTTAAGTTCTCATTTATTCACAATAAATAAATAAATGAGAACATTAAAAATGACTAGTTCATACATTTAAGTTTTAACAAACTAGTCCTAAGCCTAGTAAAAGCATGAAGGCATATCGTCATAACCATAATTACGTAAAACTAAAACAACTTGCGTTACGTTAGCTAACAGCGTTTGCGTTTTCATTCGTTTTGCAGTAGCAATAGCCATCTCTTCAACCGTGGTAGTGATAACCAAAACTAAAAACGGTTTTTAATAACGTTATGGAAACTTTAAAACCGTTACGTAAAGGTTTTCAAAAAATACCCATAACGCCCATACCTACTGTTAAGGTTTGAAAGTAATCACAAATAAAATAAAAAACTTCAAGAAATCAGAATTTTCTCTTGTTACTCACAAACAGTAGATATCAGATAACTATTAACATTTTTAGATACGTTGTTTTGTATTTATTTTATGTTTTGCATTAACAAGGTCATTTCTAAAACATTTAAAATACACTTGTTAAAAATAATCACATCATATAGGTTATTATATTTCATAATAACTCAAATCGCTTGCGCGTATGCCTTGAAGACTGGGAGAAGTTCCGTTACGCAAACCAGTGAGACTGGAGGTAAACGTTTGTTATCAATTTATTAGAATTTAGTTTAAGCTTGATTGTTGGCCTAATTTCAACTTCCTAATATATTTAGGCATTTATTTAAATCTTTAATTAACATAAATAAAGTAGTTACCGTTAAAGTGGTCGTTAAAATGTCAAATTTTGATTGCGAATTAAAACAAAGCAAAGTTGTTGAGGTGAAGTTGCCCAGAACAAATGAAAATAGTATAATCGCAAAATACAAGTACCTACTGAGAAATGGAGAAAAACTCAGTAAGTGCAATTTTTTGATATCAAAACTTGTTATTTTAATGTTTGTAAATATGTGATGTGATAATTAGTATAGATTTAATGTTGTCAAATTCTTCACTCAAATGTGTCCATTGCGATGTTTCTCAATACTAATTTGTGAAATTAAATGAAAATAACTTTATTCAAATAAACTGATTTTTTTTTGTACTTGTCCAAGCTTTTTATGTACTACCCGTTCGGGGCGTCATTTAACTGGCAAGAAGAAAGACGAAATTAAGAGCACCCCTTTTGCTTCCATGCATCGCCATCTATTCGTTGAGTTTGTAAAAGTTTTGGAAAAAAACTGATAAACACATTTACGTTTTAAAATGCAATATGTGTATCAAAAAATATGAATATTTGTATTTTTGCTATATTTGCTCATATGATGAATTTTACTGTTAAGTCTCTTTGACGAGATGAGAGCGTGTCTAGTGTTGTACTATAACATTGTATTACAACCCGGTTACAATATCTGTGGACCTGATGACGTCACGTCAGCGCTTAGGTACGGTGCACAAAACAAGCATCATGGGGATAGTATTGTAAACAACAATAATTATGAACTATAAATAAAATATATTATACTTTTTCTCTTTTATTCTTTTATGTGGAAATTTTATGTTTTATATGATAAATTAACGTAAAATAAAACGTTTTTATCCTTGTGATTTTTTTCTTTAAACTCAATAGTTTTTGAGTAATTTTTTTTAACGGCGGTCGCCGGCCGCTGCTGTATAAAAAAATTCCAAGTAAAATAATAAATTAAATAATTTTGGTTAAGTACAAAAAGTATTTAATTTACACAAAGCAATATTATTCTAAAAAAATAATCAAAAATCGTCATCGGAATAAATTATTGGCTCTATGCTTGTCATTGACTCTTCGTTGTCGCTGTCGCTTATCTCGCTGTCGGAACTCTCCTCGCCTAGGGATATGATTATTTCACGTACATTTTCTTCTTCAAGATGGTCTTTTTCCCAATACTCCCGTTGAAGTCTTTTGACGTGGTTTACTTCTTTTTTCCAGTCGGATGGTGTAATGGAATTAAGTGCGTCTCTTGTAAGTTTTTCAATTTCATTTTCAGACTGATTGACATTTTTGTCTGCCACCCTTTGCTTCACTAGATTCCAAATATATTCTATAGGATTTAAGTCACAGTGATAGGGTGGCAGACGTACTATTTCTTGACCATTCTCTTTCATCAATTCGTCAACGACATATTTTTTTGGAGGCTTTGTCCTCAAAATAATAGGATACAATTCCTTTTTCGTCATCTTTTCTTCGTAGGGAATGTTATTATCACACAACCAGTTTTGCATGCCAGATTTCAATGATGCACAATGATGCCTTTATTAATTGTGTAGAATGGTAAGGCGCATTGTCAATGACGACTATACCGTTCGGCGGTAAGTAAGATAACAACTTTTCTTTGAGCCATTTTAGGAAATTATCGGTGTCCATCTCATGATGATAGTCACCTGATGTTTGTTTGCATTTGTACAGCGATTCCGCACCTGAAATGAAGTTTTCGCCCCCTGCATGCACAAGAATCCATCTTTGGCCAGGGTTAAATTTTTCTTCACGCTGCTGTCAGTACTGTTTTGCCAACATTTATTGACCGTATAATGCGCGTGGATCCAAGTCTCGTCAAAGTACGTAACCGGTTTTTTATCTGCGCCAAGTTCATCGTTTTCTTTCATCCGGCGCAGGTAGCGAGCCCTCCACGCGGCAATATCTGGTTTTTGTATTAGCACAGTACGGGCATTTTTTGCATTTTTTGAATTTATATCTCAAGCGGTCAACTAAATTTTTTCTCAGGAAAGATTTTTCGCCTTTAAAATTTAAATCCCTTTTAGCGACCGTCAGAAATTTCTTTAATGTTGGGATTTCTTTTTACCGTATAAAAACTATTAATAATATTTCGTATAGCGCAGATGTCAAAATCATCAATTTCAATCTTCTTTTTGTACTGCTTACGCTTTTTACCAGGTGTTGACAATTTTATCTCGTTACTCGTACCTTGACTAGTACTCGGTGAAGCAGGCGGCGGTGATGTATGACGCAATTCTTTGGCTTCCTTTTTGATTTTCATCAAAGCAGATTTTGATATACCAGTTGCAGCACAGGTTCGTTTAACAGCTTGGTCTACAGGTATGATGTATTGCTTGATAGCTTTCTCTGATTCAAAAAATTTCAGCACTTTCAGGATTAAGTTCCTTGCTTCACTGTGAATAGTCTTTCCCATATTTGAGGAGTAGAAGTGAACTTTAAAACAACGGAAACCAGTAACAAAATAGTCCAAACTTAACCGAAAATGTTCAACGTAACAACAAAAAGAATATTTTAACGTAACAGCAATAACAAATTAACAATAAAAGTCCAAACGTAACAATGAAATGATCAAAAATATGACAGTAATAAGACGAAAACAAGACGACGCGTATCGACAACGAAACTGCTAACCGTACTGACGCGACAGGGCAAGCGCGGGGAGGTGACAAGAGAACGGGGAGGGGGCTTGAAATTCCAGCGAGGTCCACAGATATTGTAACCGAGTTGTATGCAGCACTTGCCACGTCTAGTCTTACCGCGACCATCAGCAGAAGTCTGTTGAAGTTCCCCCAATGAATCAGAATCAGATACTCTTTCTCTGATGATTTTTATGATCTCTGCAGCACTGCAGCGATGAAGCAGCGTCACCAATGCCTGATTGCATTGTTCTACTGGTCCCAGTACGCCGCTTGAATGTAATGCATCCACAGACAACACATACAGTAGGTGATAAAATGAAAACGAGCTTTAGTTACTGCAAATAGAATTCATGTTGATTCTCCCCTATTATTTAGCTTTAAATTAAAAAAAAATCAAAATGAAATAAGCAATTAATCCAGTAAAATGCGTATATAATGATGTGTGATCGATCACACGGTCCCGCTGGACTCCGACGGAAACGGTGGTGGGACGCAGTAATTTTTTAGTAAAAGGTATTGTCCCCGGCATTTAAGTTGAACATGATTTTGAACTCACGTTACATGCGCAGTAGTGAATAATGTACCTAAACTTGCTACTGCGCATGTCACGTGATTTCAAAATCATGTTCAACTTATTTGCCGGAGACTATATACTCGTGACTCGTACTATGCTTACGCTCCGTGCGTCATGATGGCAGAGAGTTATTTTATTTATTTATTGTTTATTTTATTGAAAAAGAATAACAACAGCCAACTTATTTCTATATTATAACAATTATTTGACTTAAATTTATTTGGCCAGATCTGTTATTCATAGTATAAACATATAAAGAAAAAAATGACAGCAAGCTGATGAAAATTTAAAATTAATAAAAATATTACATCTACAGCAATAGTTATTGTTATGGACAATAAATAAATATGATTTATATAATATACAAATATAGAATCTTAGAGATTTTAATGAATCTATACATATAAATAAAATTGAAGTGTCTGTTTGTAATGTTGAAATAACCGTTTTTTAATACAGGCATATGAATATATATACGGTACATACACCAAAGTAACATTTTTTACAATTTTTGTCTGTCTGTCTGTCTGTTTGTTCCGGGTAATCTCTGAAATGGTTGGACCGATTTTGACGAGACTTTTATTGGCAGGTAGCTGATGTAATAAGGAGAAACTTAGGTTACTTTTATTTAAGAAAAAATCTTTTATTTTTTAAGAAAAATAAAATTACTGTGCCACAGCAACGTGTGGCTTGGTCAGCTAGTAATATATATAATTACATATACCTAGACCACAAGATGGGATGTGGCCGATATGTTGACATTAGTATTACGAACGCCTAACACATTGTACAAGAAGCTCTTTAACAATCCGTCTTATACTGTCCGCATCCAGCTTCTCCCCGCGATCCTGATCAGTTCGTGTGTGGGACTTTGTGGGAGTTCTACTTATGAAACGTCGTCCTGTTCGCGGTAGCCATTTGAAAACCTTTTCAACCGCCTGTTACGACTTGCAATAAGCGATCCTTCGAGCAATGCTAGTTACTTTGTTTCTCTTGCGGGTCTTCTCATTTGTCAAGCATCGCTCTCTCCATTGCTCGTTGGGAGACTTCAAATCTTATCAGATCCATAGATAGCGAGTAAATCTCACTACTGTATGTCATAATTGGCAATCCTAATCATTTACAATAATACTTATTTACTTACTGAGCTGGCGCAGCGACCCGAAGTGGATCTTGGCATACAAGTTTTCGCCATTTTGCTCTATCCTCCACCACCTGTCGCCAGTCCGGCCATTGTAGGCGACTGATGTCCTTTTCGACCTGATCTAACCAGCGATATCTGGGGCGTCACACCGGACGTTTCCCGGTTGGTCGCCCCAGGTATGCTCTTTTCACAGCGCAATCCGACCTCATTCTTTCAACGTGGCAGAGCCAGCGCAGTCTAGCTGACATTGTTTTGCCAATAATGTTTGGTTCGGCCACAAGCTCTTCTATTTCGGCATTCTTTCTCAGCCTCCATGTCCCGTCCTCGCGCTTGGTCGCCCCAGGATTTTTCGAAGTATTTCTCTTTCCGCCACCAGCAATTTCTCCTCATCCTTGAGTGTTAGTGTTCAGGTTTCGCAACCATACATCAATATCGGTCTAACGACAGTTTTGTATACACGAATTTTGGTTTTCCTGCTTATTAACTTGGACACAAGCACTTTATGGAGAGCTGCTGTGCATCGTAGGGCATTTTGAATACGGATATCTATCTCGTCCTCTCGCTGGTTTATATTTGTAACTGAGCAACCCAGGTACCGAAATTTATTGGGTCCTTTGTACGTTGCATGCATTATTTACTTCTAGGTCTTTTCTCTTGTCGCTTAAATAATAAAATAATATAATTTTTATAAAAGTTCGCGCTTTACTCACTTATCACGTCAAATCAAATATCTGTCACAGCGTCTCTGTCACTGTAGCTGGGTGAAACTTTCACATAATAAAAACAACATAATATTAAACATATCATATTATGTTTGCTCCGTTAACTGTCTGCCATAAAATGTTATAACTCGGTATGTACACTGATAGCGGTTGTTTACCTATCAAATATGGTTTATAACTTACCACTGTTCTGTCCACTGTTAAAGACTTATGATTATTTTAACGTAAAAAATGTATCATCTTTAACATTTTAGCATTTAATCATTTCATTCGTAATATGTTTCGACTCATTTACAAGAGTAGTCACAGGAAGATTAAGGTAATGGTTGTCATATACTCGTATGTGAATTCCAACGTATTGTTTTAATCGGACACTTAAATTAAAAAAAAATAATTAAAGAGTATTTTTTGGTGTTTTGCATTTTATTCAATTATTTTATTATCTCTACATGACTGAAAACTACTGAATCTTCTTACGGTTTGCTAATGGGCGCCCCTACCGAGAAGAACAGCGAAAGAAATTTACCCAGAAGAGTTACTTCCATCTCACATTTGTTATTAAGATTAAATACCAACCACATCACTAGATCTCACAATTTGTGATTTTGTTTGAGATATTATTTGATGTTGTCCTAAGCAGGTGGAACACTACAATTTTTATTCCCTTTTGATCTGAGGTCTCAAAAGCATGTTACAATGTAGCATTTTCAAAAATGAGTAATTATAATATTTTTTCGTTTGGAAAAATATTTTTTGCAACTGATTTGTTATCTTTACCTGTTCGTTTTTTTCGTCAATTTTCGGAACTCTCAAATTCCAAAATTTCTAACCAAGTTTTGAATAGAGACTTTTATGTATTTATTCTTTGTACTTTTATCCGCTCTCCTCCTCCTTCTGTTTATTATTTTTGATGAAAGTTGTATAGGCCAGTTTTGGCAATATGCATTTTTGTCACAAAATTCTTCGAATCTTTATAATTGATGGCTTTAAGAACAATGGCATCGAGCAGAAAAAAGTGTTATTTCCAAAGAAATGAAATTACTGTATGCCATGACATGAAAGTCGTGGCATACAGTAATTTCTTATCGAAATACACACACGGTCATAATGATAGCTAAAGACCTATAAAATACAGGACAGTTGGATAACTTAGTTATAAACGTAACATTCTAGCTTCCCTATTGTAGGTATAGTATATAGTAGGTAGAGTATTTGAAAATGACAAATTATTCGTTCCTGTAAAATTAGGAACGTCTAAGAAATATAAGTATTAGTAAGATTTTCATATTTCAGGAAATTTGAAATTGTATTCAAATACTAAAGCCGCCACCTCCTTGAAGTTTTCATAAAAAAATCTAGGACAAGTTAAGCAATAAAAATAAGTGTGTAACTCACTTGATTCATGCATGATTTAAATCATAATGTTTAATTTCTTGTGATGCAATACTTATAATAATAACCTTCGCATCAAAGAATGATAACATTAGATATTATCTTCGAAACGAAGTGTATAAGTTTTGTATGTACGTAATGAAACAATTGACGCAATATGAGAAATATCTGCTGTGTTTTTTTTAAGAATATTAATAATACGTAATTCAAGATCGGTACTTGCACCGATAGCTATACTGTATACTGCACAGTTCCTAGTTACGAATCCTGGTATGTTTTTGTGTAAAGCATAAGCGACCGTTCCAGATACATCGCTGTAGTTGAATAACAATAAAATTTACTATACTTACGTAATATAAAAATTAAAACTAAATTACATAACCTATAAGTAATAAAAAAGGAAATTTAATATAAAAATATTATGAGTGCGTGGTGCGCGTGAGAAGTTATACTTCTTTATCATCATTTAATAAAATAATTTATATTATAAATAAATAAAAAGAATACATATGTACATACATATCGACAGTTAACCTCAAATGAATAAAAGCACTTAAAAGGTTTATAATATAATAACTACTTTTAAATAAATTGATATAATGTTATTATATAATATAACATTATTATCAAAATATTATATAAATTATTATTATTATTAATTACATTTTCTTTCGATAAATAAATCTAGAAGTTACAAAAAATATAATATTTACAAAGCTGTAAAGTCTTCTTTATCGATTGTTGGATACTTGTAAAAGTATTGCAGTAGATGTTGCAATAGTATAAAAACCGGTCAAGTGCGAGTCTGACTCGCGCACGAAGGGTTCGGTACAAACTTTTAGTTAAGGAAAAAATCACGTTTGTTTTATGGGAAAATTAAATATTTATTTTATTTTCATTTTATTATTAAAGTTAAAATACAACTGAGTATTTTGTGAATGTGAATGCCTACCTGTTGCCATTATTGATATCGAGCAAAAAAATCGCGTTTGTTGCATGGGAGCCCCCTTAAATATTTATTTTATTTCGTTTTTAGTATTTTGTTGATATAGCGGCAACAGAAATATATAATTTGTAAAAATTTCAACTTTCTAGCTATCGCGATTCTTGAGGTACAGCCTGGTGACAGACAGACGGACGGACAGACAGCGAAGTCTTAGTAATTGGGTCCCGTTTTTACCCATTGGGTGCGGAACCCTAAAAATGAAGAAATAGCGCGTAATAAGAAAAGTATTTGGCATAATTCGACGAGTCTGCAGAAGTCTCGATAGCTCAATCGGTATAGGATAGCGAAAGGATGACGGTTTGTGTTCCGCCTGACATTTTTGACAAGTCGATTTCTTTTAAGTGATGATTTCTTTGACGACCCTTTGGTGCAAGGGTAGCGATCCTGCCTTTCGCACCGACGGTCCTAGGTACGAATTCCGGAAGGGGCCGATATTTGTGTGGTGAATACGAGCATTTGTAGCTGAGTCATAGATATTTAAATATATTTATATAAATATTACATATCTAAGTATCATATACTTATGTCTATCCATTACCCTAGGCCCTAGCATCTATAACACTTTGCTTTTGCTTACTTTGGGCTAGACTAATTGGTGTGAATGTATTATTATTATTATTTCTTTAGCTGTAACAATTACATGTCTTGGCCTGTTTAATCTTCCACTTAAGTAGGTACCTTTGATTTATGGTAATAAATATCTCCTTACAGTTCACAGCTACAGTTTATTACAATTGCTG
Source organism: Calamotropha paludella (assembly GCA_927399485.1). Classification (NCBI taxonomy): domain Eukaryota; kingdom Metazoa; phylum Arthropoda; class Insecta; order Lepidoptera; family Crambidae; genus Calamotropha; species Calamotropha paludella. Next base: position 16,001,796 of record OV656824.1, on the reverse strand, counting down.
GTAGGTAAAAATATTGGAAGTTTCAAAGGAACTTATTTAAGTGCATTTGAATAAAATTATTTCAATTTTTAATTAGAACACTTTGTCAAGACTTAATCGATAGTCGACTTTATGACAAACACTTAAAGTCGAAATTTCTGAGATACCTTTCGCATCGTGTAATTTAATTGATATATAGGTATTGCAGATAAGTTAGAGTAGACATTTGTTTTATCCAATGTGCTGTCACTGTCTAAATTAGTAGCCAAACTACTAATTTAGACAGTGGCGGATTTACCAGGAAGCAAAGTAAGCAATTGCTTGGGCCAAAATTTGATTTTTTTTTAAACTTATTTGAAAATGTAAAAATAATTAAAAATATATTTTTTTTTTTAATAAAATAAAAATGACATTGACATTTTCAATTCTTCGATGGGCCAAGAAAAAGTCAGTGATTTAAGCGTACTGTTTATCGAAAAAGACAAGCTTCGAGAACTTGACTTTGATGATATTATTAATCAATTTGCGACTGAAAAAAGTAGAAAGAAGTTGTAATGGAGATGGTTCAAATAATATATTGATTTTGCAAAATTGATCTGTTTTTTGTTATTTAAAAAGAAGAGGGGGGGGGGGGGGTTATATTAAAACGAGGGCCCCAAAAATCAGTTGCTGCTTGGGGCCCCGTCTGAGGTAAATCCGGCATTGAACTTAGATTTAGAACACGTTGTCTAATATTTATATTATTCTATTTATTTTTAAACAGAAGTATTAATCGTCGTATGAACTGAGTGTTAGCATATGATATCATCTTTGTAAAGTCTACGATTTAACATAATTGTTACAACATTAATGACAATATCTTCCGCTGTTGTTCTTGTCTGTTTTACTTCCAATAGTTTATGAAATTCTATTAACAAAATTATTTAAGTAGGTAACGGTGATAGTTTTTAAACGTTACAAACTTAATTAGTATTGAGGTGGAAAGATGCTTCAAGTTTTCAATGAGTTTTGGAAAAACAAATGACTATAGTCCTCTTAATATTATCGAGTATTATTAGGTGAAGATTTTTTGGGTTCAGAAAAGTAAACCACGGAAACGTGTCGGATGTTTTTATTCAGTAATAAATTAATTGACTAAAAATTACTAATAACAAATCAAACCAGCACAACTCCTCCGCACATTATACATGATTCAACACTGTCAAACATACCATCTGCATAAGTATTATGTAGTAACACAAATCAGGATTTGTCAAAGTTAGTGTCGAAGTGATTTGGGAAATCTCGACTCAACCAAAAAGTTCGTGGGCATCATCACTAAAAAAAGCAATACACAGTGAAACAGTTTCGGCGAGATATCGATATTAATAATTTAATATTTGTTTGAACGACAGTCGCCTTACAGCTTCTAACGCGATGCAAAAGCAACTGTTGATTATAAATTGAATCGTAAAGAAGTGTAAGGGCCGTCTATAGCATACTTGTCAATGTCATCTTACAGTGTATTCTTTAAGTGAAAAAGGGTTATACATATTTTGGACATAGTGGCGTAGTGTAGAGTGGTCCAGACTGATATAATAATGAATACACACTTTCATTATTAAAGAAGTAATAACGGTAGCAGTCAAAGAGATATACCGAGATCATGAGCTGAGAATAAGTCAATCATGGTAAGTAGCCTTATTAAGGAACAGCATAACTTATAAAAAGAAGAAATGCCGGCACTTTTATTGCCCCACGTAAAAAGAGCTCCGGTTTGCGTACATTTTGTATGGCATCAGGAGCTCTACTTATTTTGTGGCTTTCAAAAAATGAAATAAATCTTAATACAAATAATGAGGCTAGGGTAATGATTGCACACAGACGCTTCTTGGGTAGAGACGCCTCTGATAATTATTAATGTACTTACGTTATCGCCACTTCTTTTTACAACTGGCAATAGATGGGTTTTTCTTATCCCCTATATTATCAATGCAAATAAATCGATACACTGGCTTAACATAATAAATGGTACCATTGTAAACTCTCACTACGCCACTGTAGAAATGGGCTACAGATTTACAAAATTATTCTATTGCTTATATTTTCAAATAAAACGGCCATTATAAAAGTTTATTTATAAAAAACATTAACTACTAAATTGGGTTAATTAAAACTGATGGCAACACTTAGATAGTGCACCGAATAGATTTGCTAGAGTAAAATTTACCTACTAAGAATTTGCTATCTTTCCAGTTTTTTATTGGAATAAAATTTTCGAATGGGATCGTTTGGAAATTAATGAATGCAAAATAATGATAATAATCACAGGCATTTTTTAAATATTTCATATTGATTGAAAACGCTATAATGTCATCCATACACGGTCTGATAGTGACGGCTGTCAAATTATACTTTAGTGCCATCTGGCGACAATATGTAAATTACAATTACACGCCATCTTATATGACAAGGGTATAAGTAAACTTAGCGGTTTTTGACCGAACAGATATTTTTCCGTATTATGCAGTTGCAAAAAATGATAAATTCAAAATCATACACATTAGCTTTCACTGTATAATAAAAAACACAATATTATATAAATAAAAAAAATGATCGTGCCTTACAACAAACCACTCAAATTGACATAAATAAATTAAATATTACACTTAAAATTATGTATCACTTAATTTGATAATACACGGACAACAGCACATATGACACCGACCATAAAATGTAAAAATTGTCAATCGATTATAAAGTCTAAGAGAAGGTGTTTACGTTCAAAATTGATTGAGAAATTTAGACATTTTTAGTAGGAGCATGTGCTGCCGACTGTACCTATAGTAAGTTTAACCGACATTGGATTTGATTCTTAGATGTCAACTTTAATCTATATACAACTCTATTTAATATAGACATAAAGATTAATTTGATACTCATTAAAACGTAAATAGATTCATAACTTTTAGAGGCCAGACTAAGACATATACGATATACAGAGTGTTTAAAAAGAGAAAGGAGTTTATTTTAGCCATCTTTCTGTCTATTCGTTTGTCCTACACTAATTAAAGGTTTTGGAACAGACAATATTTCCATTTTCACTAGTTTAAAAGAGAGGATATCAAGGAAAAGCCATATATAATTTAAATACCGTGAGCATAGGTTATGTTGTGACTGTGACGATATTTGTAAGTTTAAAATTAAAGTTGACACACCAGAATCAAGCTAGTTGTATTCATTCTTAATAATATTTTTTGTACAAAAAAGTTAAGTACGAGTACATTCACTTCTATTAGCTGAAAACTATGAAAACACAGGTTTTCTATCAGTTTTATAGGCCTATGCATAGATTATAAACATTTAATCGCTTCTTTGTTTCCCCCAATTATTTTAAATAATTCATTAAAAAAAATAGTAGAATTAAAAAAAACTGATATTATTTTGTTTTAACTTTCGTTCGATTGTAATGTGTATAAAAACTTAAAAATGAAAAGAGTTCTTTATATAGGCAACCAGATTTTTTTTTCTTGAAATAAATATTGTTACAAGTGCCCTAACATGAGCCTTGAAAAGGCACAGTAAATACATGAGTGAATATTTTTAAAAACTTCATGGATCGGCGTGCTATATTTTTCATATGAAGCATATTTTTTCCGGTTACGATAAGACACAGTACCATCTGATTTTTAAATTAAAATTGGGCATTCATTATACCAATCTCATGTTTTTATGTCTATAAAATAAACTATCTAACGGATATTGAGCAAAAAAAAAGGAAATTATGTAGTAAATACACACAATTATGACGTGATTAATATCTATAAATCTAAAAATGATATGGTAATACAACATTAAATAACAACTTAGTTGACTAGTAATAATATATAAAATATTCTAATCCAAACCAAAGTTTAATGAATGCTTAATTTGGGGTCTACCTTTTTTCGCAGAAATTTAAAATTCATAATTTTAAAACGCATACTAACCATTTGGCATACTTTGATATGGCTGGTAATGATTAAAAAAATACCTAACCAAACCTAACCAGCAATGTATGTAAATTTATGCCTTTTGATTAGTTTGCCAAGTAACTTTCAGCCCAACAAGATTCTGCCAAATAAAGGGTTCATTTGCTTAGGAAAAAATAGATTCCAAAGGTATATTTGATTTACAATATCAGTGAGATTGTGTAAGCAAATATCGCTCTTAACAAAAAGGAAGTAAGTAGGTTCTGACGTTATCTTAACGAGATTACTATGAAACGGATACACGTTGGTAAATTAACAGATAATAGACATATTTGTATTTGTACTACGTAACTTAATATAAATATGTGTTCATGAGAAACCAAGGAACTTTACTCTGTGGTTAGGAGCGCCATCTAGTTCAATACGCGGTAAACTGCAGCAATCCCATGCAAAACAATTATAGGTAATATAAACGCGATAGGAAAATTAGGGAAGTCAAATCATTACACAGATCCGCAATTTAATCTAACAAAAGATTTCGCTTAACTTTTATACATTTACTGATGAATTTAATGAGACCAAATATAAAAAAATAGGAAGATAACTGATTTTGCAATAAGGGCGATAATGGCAAGAGGTTTGATTTAACACTTGTAATCCACAAAATGTTTGCAAACTGATTAAACTGATTCAATTAAACATCTTATTATCAAGATATTAAAATATTGCTTTCGATATAAAAATAACATTTATTATTTCCTGAACTTTTTAAGCATTTTAAAGAAAGAAAATCATCTCATACTTGTCAAAATAGCGTTAGTGGATTAATTGTTGTAATTTAACTTATAATGCAAAGTAAGGTAAGTTATTTTTTTCTGCATTACACATTTTTTGAAAGCTTAGTATAAGCGCGATGTAGTCCTCCTATGAAAGCTTCGAAGGCTTCCAAAAATATCTAAGTTGATAATTTATGAAATATTTCAGATTTTCCACGCAGATGACAATAACTTTTTTAAATGTCAAAGTATGTAGTAAACAGTATGCAAATATTGAACATTTTCAAATAATTCTAATATACGATACCAAAAGGTCATAAATACAAACTAGCTTAAGAAAAATCAATCTTATATGGGTCTCATAAGTCTGTGAACTGTGACTGCAATAAAACAACTCAAAACTGGCAATTATTGAATTTACATTGTATGACTACGAGCCTGTACACAAAACGTTTTTTAAACGCGCCGATTGACACGCGTTTGTATCGCTACAAACGCTACTCAAGCGAGTCAAATGCAGCTTTACCATTAATTTACGCAGGTGTTAAAAGCTCTACCTTTGAATACCTGCAGAAATTCAGTCTTGCGTTTGAATCGGTATAGATGTGACGACAATTCGCATTTGTATCGAAACAATCGCATTAGACATGCAAAAAAATGCTCTGTGGAATAAAAAGAAACGCGCTGCCTATGCCCGTCTGACGTGTTTATAATTGCGCGTCAGCAGCGCGTTTAAAAAGCGCAGTGTAGTGTTTGGGACCTCTAAAACATAAGACTTAACTGCGATATTCTACTAAAAGTCGAAGTAACTAGGTTTGTGTTCGTGACCAAATCATGCCCATACACTATTGATTTAAAAATCTATTTGATTGCTTATGAGCATGTGTTTTAAATATCCTGTATAACCTACCATCTTCCACACAATTATTAGTATGAAATTTAAATGAAAAATATATATAAAAATTAGGTAGTACCTTAAAATTTAATAACACATTTTGTACTTTTTACTTAGCTAATAAAAAATGTATCTGTAAAAATAAGCTTGATACAAGTTAAGTAAGAGTCACTAATCTTACTAATAATAAAACTATATTTTTATAAATTACTGAACAAATATTTACTTATAGCCATTTCCAATAACCTAGGTATCTATTTCTTACACTTTCATGTCATCAAAATCTTCATTGAATAAACGACGCGTTTATTTTTGTTTTTTAATTTAATTCTGAAGTTGCGAATTCTTTACAGGGGCTTTGATCACGGGATGGCTGAGGTAAAGATTTATTTTACCTCAAAAATCACCTAAAACAATGATAAACATTTCGTTTATCCGGTAAGAGTGGTATTATTTAAACCTAGTGAAGAATAGGCTTACTTTGGTTTAGTTCATTTACTAGGCAACCTTGGTTACTTTCTGTTCTTGTAAAACTATAGTAACTCTATCTGTTATTGGGGGGAATAGGGTGATGAATTCGGTCGTTGATGTTAAGATTAACAAAATATTGTTTTCATTAGTTAATAAACAAAATAAATCACAAAATCGACTTCTGTATAAAATCATCCAATTTTTCTTTTTTTAATATCTATGGATATCAACAAAATGACTAGAAAAATCACATATATAGATACTTGCTTAAATTAAAAGATTTTATTAAAAACTAACTGTGCAGGCTTGTCAAATGTGGAGGCACTTTACGTACACCGTCTGTAGCTTTAATTTTAACATATTTACAAGAATACACTGCGTTTGACCTCTAATTAATCGCTTGAAAAAATTTGGCCATCGAATCATGTAGGTGATCTGTGATTTCTTACTTTTCACAGTAAGAACGTATTAGATTATGCAGAATGCACCTAAGTAAATTGCGAAAATAACTATTGTCATTGGATTTTATTGCCTGTGGGGTGTTCTCACAAACCAGTTGTTTTAAGGTGATTAGATAATATTTCCGTTAGGAAAACTATTAACTCCGATTGTTCTTAAAAAAATGAAATCTAATTATATTATATGGATCTTTATTGAAGATGTTAATTCTGTAAATTCTAATTATTCCTTTTAAATGATACACTTTACATTAATAAGAAGCATGAACTGACAACTTTTATTTTGGTATAACCTGATCAGATTAATGAAAACTTACTAGGTCAATGCAGTCGCTGAGCATTAAGCTTCGCTAGCACCATATATTGGAGCGGAGCGTAATACTAAAAAAAATCAACGATGTTTAGTTTATTTTGAAATTCCATAAAATGAAAAACTTGCTTACTTTCAAAACGCGCGCGCTTTTTGTTTGTATAGGAAATCCCACAGAGTAATCCTTGTTTGGCAGAAAAATGCGCTTGTGAGCGCTTGTAAGAAAAATGGCGATCGCTGGGCGATAATAAGCAAAATAGCAAACGTGTCCTGGCCGAAAACTGTATGGTTTTTTTCAGCGCTCTGGTAAGCGCCCGCAAGCGCTTTTTTTCTGCCAAACACAAGGAATGTTTTTTGATCATAACTTTTTAATTTTTGCGAATTTCAAAATCATTATTGTTTGCTTTTTTACCCACCGAATCAAAAGATGTTTTTATTTGATTTTCTCATGACAATACTTTTGAACAGACCATTGATTACAGTACACTTCCATGTTTTGGGAATTATGTTTTCTCGTTATTTTAATACGAGTAGGCAATTTTATTGTTTTGAGTTTATTTTTTATGAAAAATAAAATCCACAATACCTTAATAAGTGCACCTCAAATTTTATATTAAAAATTTTGGGTAATTATAAAAATGCACGGGACACTTCTTCGATTTACCACAAAACGTCGAAAATTCTCAATCAATATTGAACTATGAGCTTTGGACTTAAAGTTCATAAAAGGAATAAGAAAATTGATTTTATTAGACAAGTTGACAGTAGTTCCAGGCGAGGCACAAACGCAGTGAAAATATATTTGATGCCTAATTTTACTGATACAAAACACGCTAATAAAGTATGAAATTATAAAAAAGTTCACACAGTCAACACGATTTATTCTACGACATCTAATTTTATATTCTCTCTTTAACCGGAAACCTTACAAATAAGCTTACAAAAAAATCAACAAAATAATCTACATATACATATTTTAAATATGATCCAAGCGATTTATTATATTACAGTTTTGTTTGAAAGCACAAATTTTAATGTATAAAACGATTCATTTGACTCGGCGATATCCATCTCCTTAATATATATCTTTTTAATTTTTTTAACGAAACCCAAAATTCGTTAGCCGCCATCTTGCCTAAGCTTTCCCGCCATTACGTCTAATCTTTTTTAGGTTATAAAATTATATAACTATACTATCTAGAAAATTGTTATTTACAGAAAGCATTATCCTATATCGAAAGGCATTCCTGCAATTGGATTATTCAATTCTACATTTACGGAATTTTAACTTATAAATAATATTCGTTACAATATTTTTCCTTAATAATCGTTTTACATAACCAAGTAAAATATTGTAGGAATATTGTTATTATTGCTCAAAGGGTAACCCTTACAATAAAGGCTTAAGCAAGCGGTTCTATCCAGGCAAAAAAATATAACTATTTTAATGTCCAATTTTCCCATTTTTCATTTTAAGTGCTTCACAGTTTAAACTAATAAACTATAAATCAGAAACGGAAGAATATTATTTTAAAACATGGTAACATTTAAAAAAAACTACGTTTTGATTATTATTGATAAAAAAGTTATACTTTCTATTTAAATATTAAACTGGTAAATAAAACTACAAACTAATATTACTCGTATTAAAATACAGGCATGATAACTAGGTCTTTTAACAAAATGGTAATAAAGACACTTAAATACAGCAGAAATAACAAACTGCACTTAGAAAATAAAAAAAAACTTAAGCGAATATAGTTTATTCGCTTTGTTTTTATGCCGCAAGAAGTATTAAGTTACAACCACATTCAACGTATGTAATAGTTTATGTGATAAAACTGTATGTATTGACCTATTTTCTGAAATATCTCCTTATATATAAAGTATTTATTTAGCGTTATAAACAAAAAAACAATAAACTGTTTTCTTGCCTCGCCTTCAATTAGCAGAAAAACATTGAAGCACTTAAAATTCCTATGAAAATGGTAAAATTGAACGATGCCCATACTACAGAACAGTCGCCAAGTCAAACACACCGTGACTAAGACTCCCACACACTAGATAGATGAGGAAAGACTGCTTTATATCACAATGAAATTAAAAGATCCCTGGTCAAACCACTTGTTTGGGCCTAGAAAAATCTATTTCACTGCCAAAATATATACGATGTCTGAAAGTTTATAATTTATATCTATTGAAATAATAGTTTTAGCCGCAAATGTTTTTAACATCCTCTAACAACATACCAATTATATCCACATTACCATAAACTTTGGATTCAAACTATGTCAACAATTTCGTAATGATGGTTAAATATAAATTATAGTTATAACCTGACAATGAACTCGATGTAAACAGTTGCTTGTTACCATTTGTTTACAATTTCGCAGTCTTCCAAATACTCAAAGCACACTTTCTATTTTGTGGTCTAATGATCCTGGTCTGATGATTCCACGTTTTCAGATTGTGCAAACTTTAGGAATACTTGCTCCAAAGTTGTCTGGCTGAAGCTGTACTCTACGATATTAAGCTTCTCTTTTGCTGAAAAAAGAAAAAAAAAAAATTAAATATAAAAAAAAAATGTTTAGTTATTTATTAGTGCCCGCACGCGTAGAACAAACAGTTACCGATTTCTATAATAATTATAATATGCCGGTAAAAATAAACCACGTGATGATTTATTTTTTATAAAGGCTATTTTATAACTTATAAAATGTGGCATTATGAATGCTAAAAATAAAATTAAAATACAGTGACCGTTTTTTTTGCGGCGGGAATGAGACATGTAAAATTCTATGTTGCAATGCGTCGTCGGTCTAAATTGTATAAGTGCTGTTCGGGCGATTTGATTGTTTGTGAAAAATGGAACGTTCGGGAATGTATACGCTAATGCAATCGCTATCCATCGGATAGGAAGTTGGACAGGAAAGTGATGAATTTGCTTGTTAAATCGCTTACGAAATCGGCAATAAAATTAAGCGAAAAATCTACCAGATTATCGGTCCTAAAAGAAGTTAATCGTGTACGGGCACTCAAAATCCATACTAATAAATCCATATCATTTTAAATTTATGCTATACTATACCCCATATGTCTACCCCATAGACTACAATGAGGCAGACAAAATGAGCTGTTAAATCATATGTAATATATATTAATAAAATCAGTTGTTAATACTTGTTGATACGACAAATTCAATAAAATTGCCTACTAAATCACAACCTTAATTAACGTTTTAACGTTCGATTAAATATTGTTATAATTGTTTTGACATCCATTAAAATAACTTCCATATTTTCAATGTTTGGACTTATGAATTGTTTCAAATATTTTTTGGCGCCCAACGTGTTGATATAATAGCGTACTTCCTACACAAAAAAAGGTGCCCAAGTTGCCAGGGTTAAAAATTAAATGTACTTACTCATACTGCAGATCATATTCTGGTTTTGATTTGTTACTTATCCTAGATCATCCAAGTTCATCCTAGGTCATCTTAAACACGTAATTTTTATATTGGTATTGAATATTTTCCTTACCATCTTCAATCTGCTGGAAACACCTGGCGAGGCTGGAGACAGACGACTGCGGTACCGAGAATACTAGTCGCTCGGCGAAGTTCTCCTCCAATATGGCCGACGGGAATAACTGTCCTACTAAAGCTATGGCTGCCTCTGCGCTCAACCCGCCCCCACTTGACTCCGTCCTAAAACATAGTAGATAGATATGATATTGAAGACAGTTTGGTGCAACGGTAGAGATCTTGCCTTTCGAGCCGACAGTTCTAGGTTCCTGTCCAGAAGTAGCAGATCTTTTCTTATGAATGGGCTTGCTCTTGATTCTAAATAAGCCCAGGGGCCAAGACCTATGATGGAGCGAGCTAACCCAGAAGGAATTCACACTGGCTTCTATTCAAATTTTAAATTGTTATATAAATATTTGTATTTACTTTTGTTATTAAAATTTAAGAAACATCCACTTTTCGCATATACTTTTAGTTAGCTAAATTATGTTTTTATCTAGCTTTGAAAATATGAAATACAAAATTAAAATATAATAAAATTTAAATGTTATAAGTTCTTCGATGAAAACTAAGTAAATCGGGTGTCATTGGTACTTATTTAAATAAAATACTGTAATGCATTTTACGTATACCTGAATATAATTAATATACAAAATAACATCAAAACATGGATAATATTTAATTATCATGAAATTACTCTTAAAGAAGATGATGTAACTTATGTTAAAACGATAATACAATTAAAATAAAAAAACTTTTTAAAATTTTAAAAATAATTAAGTGAATATTAGATCGTATCGTTTCGTCTTCATTTTAGAAATCCCGTTTTCTTAAATACAGATTATTTTATTTTCATATTATTATTTAATGTCAGGGTTCAATAAAAATATAAACTTAATAAAATAATACATTTATATACCGTAGAACTATGTCACATTACATTAATTATTTATTTATATACTGTTGTCTCTTTGCTTTCGGCCGATTTAGTGTGGCATGGTTCTACGGTGAAGATGATCTAATTATAGCGTGATGAAGTTTGTGAACGCTCCATACCTGCGGTGATGCGATCGTGGTGCGGGCGGTGTACCAGCGACGAGAGGCGTATGTATACTGACGTCCACCGCCTCCGCCTCAGCTTCCGTTTCCGCTTCAGCTTCGTGGCATGCGGACCCGCCGCCTGACCCACCTGACCCAGACAAATAAATAAATTTTGGACAGTTTTTTTACGCGACCGTTTTGTGCAACGGTAGCGATCCTGCCTTTCAAACTGACGGGCATGGGTTCGAATCCTGGAACTAACGAAGAAAACGAAGGAAGACTAATTTATGTCATATTTATGCCGTTTCTTTTAAAATCTTCGTGTTTTTAGAGCGGAGCTCCCATGTCTATCACGCCATAACTTTACTATTTTTTTATGGAATCTATTTAACAGGTATAGTACTAGATCGCGACAATTTTAAAATTCGCAAAAACAAAAAAGTTACTAAAAGACATTGGCTCTATGGGAATTCCCATTGAAACAAAAAGTGCGTGGTTTTTGATAGTTTTCATTATTATGTAATTTTAAAATTGACTAATCCTTATTGATTTTTTTTTTTAGTATAACGATCCACTCCAATATATAGTGCTAGCGAAGCTTTATACTTAGCGACTGCATCGACCTAGAGAAGATAAGTGAAATATTCCGCTATGTAGGATCAATCCATTGGTATGCAGGTTCGATACAAAGATTAATACTTTGAAGCATTTATTAATCCAATAAATATCAATTGATTTCGATTACCAAAAGCTTGTGATAGAATGATGAGGCTATAACAAGTTAAAACAAAAAGCAAACTATAATTACCTTCATCTGCTTCCCCTAATGACGGCGAATTTTCCGTCGAACGAAGCGGTGACGGAGACATCGACAGTTCCGGCTCTATCTGCATAATCAAAAAACCATTTTAAAAGTTAATTATCTATTATATTTTTGATAAAGGCCTACAATTGAATTAACAGCCACGTATTTTTACTGAACAGACTTATGGGTAAATAGCCATCGAAATCCAAATCATTCAGATTAAAATCGCCTAAGGCTTAATATAGTAATAAAATAAAAATGAATGTTGCTAAGCACAAAAATTTAGAACGGCTGGACCAATTCGGCAATTTTTTTTTCATATATATAAGGCACACGGAAGGTTTCTATGGAGAAAAAAACGTAAATATTTGCGTGGAAATAATAAAAAAAAACACTTTTGTTTTCCCATACAAACCAGCTCTCAAATATCTGACTTAAATCGTCACCGTTCAACCACCAATTTATGGATATGAAATTCATAAATGCCAAAATACTTGGAATCAATCCTCAAAAGATTATCAACGACGAAAACAAGGCAATCCAGTTCCAGGCTACCGCAATGTATATTCCACTGATGCAAGTCCATCCAAGCAATGATGAGTGTTACTATCTACGATTACTTTTAATCAATATTCCAGTCCCAACATCATTCCAAAATTTACGAACTGTTAATGGTGAATTATGTGGCTCTTACAGAGAAGCCTGTCAACATTTGCAACTGTTGTCAAATGATTCTCATTGGGATCAAACTTTAGATGATGCTGTAATTTCTTACGAAAAAGGAGAAAGAATTCCCTATATCTGTGCAACTGTGCAAGCAAAATTATATAGTAACTCATAAGGCGTTAAGTCCATTAAACTGACTGATCGTTATAGATAAAAGATTTTAATTTGAGTGCGCAATGATTGAATGTTTTAAGTTATAAAATTTTTAAAAAGTTATTCTTACCGATGATTTTTGATTACTTTGTCCTATTTTCATTTCTAGCGTGTAACCTGCACCATACAAATTCTTCAAGTGTTGTGTTGAACCAATACATCTGTAGGAGTAAGTAAGAATTATTTTTAATTTTATTGTATGTCGCAATAATCAAATCAGCGTTTATTTTAAAAGTCTTACCTTAAACCCCCCTTAACCATAATCCCCACTCTAGAACATAAAGCATCAGCCTCTTCCATGGAATGTGTCGTCAAAATAGCACCTTTTTTGCCCTGTAAACGTCAAAAAGTTAAATTAGTTTAGCTTTCGCCCTTTTTACTAAAGAAGAGAATGTGAAGATATAATTTGCTTCATGTGATATTCAAGCCTGCGTATTCAGTGCAAGCCGAACTAGACGCCAACATGATTTTTTAAAATTAAACTATAATAAAATAAGTCTTATATGCTTAACATTATTACTTAATATCAAAATAACATTAAAGGTGTACAAAGATTATTAACATAAAGTAAATGTCCTTTTTGTTTTTATCAACATTTTTTTTTCATTTTACATATACAAAGAAAAGATGTTTCTAAAGGTCGCTTATTTCTAAGATCTTGTTTAATCTTTTCCTATTATGACGATTGATTTATTATTGACGACTGTTAGGTTTGAGTCCCGGAAGGGGCAGATGTTTGTATGATGAATACAATCATTTGTCCCCGAGTCATGGGTATTTATATATATATATATATATATTTCTATGAATATTACTTATTTATGTATTATGTATTTATGTCTATCCGTAACCTTAGTATCCATAACACAAGCCTTACAGTGCTTACTTTGGGTTAGGTTAATTGGTGTGAATGTAAGAGATATTATAATTTTTTTGATTGCTTGAAGACATGTATGATATGTATACCTGGAAGCTAGCCAGGATGGTGTCCCAGAGGAACCGCTTGCTTCGCGGGTCCATGCCCGTGGAGGGCTCGTCCAGGAGCACCACCCTGGGATTCCCCACCATGGCCAGCGCGAACGAGAGCTTCCGCCGCGTCCCGCCTGAGCACTCGTCGGCGTTTTTCCCCGCGTGCTCCATTATTTGCAGGCCGTTTAGGTACGCGTCTACGATCCTATCGGAGAAATTGACAATAAATTTTAATAGTACTAAAAACTAATAAAATTGAGTTTAAAAGAGTTTTTTATATACACTTAGGTATATTGGTAAAACTGATGCTTAATTTTATAAGTATGTATGTGGGGACATACATACTCACGAGTATGTTGGCTGGAACTATCATTTTTAGAGATAAACCCACCAATAGTACAATAAAATATAACACAGACAAACCATGGAAATGATTTTGCGAGAAAAAAAATATAATAGAGATAAGAGATGATATAATATATGAACAAAGAATAAATATCCACCAATATGTCTGGTGTACCATTTCCGTGACTTTGCAAGTAAAATGAAGAGTGTATGTCGAAGTTAAGCCGCCATTCTGAGAAAAGATTATGTCATTGACAAAGCCACATGAGATGTTGATTTATCTTAAGTTAAAAATGTTCATTTGTAATGCAGCATTATATTAGGCTCAATATCTTCCCTAATAAACTAAAACTATCATATGAAACAAGTTATCTGGCTGGAACCCATTCTTGCCGATCCCGTGTATCTTGTCGTACCACACGAACGCTCTGCTCACATATAAATTCCCTTCCCTAAGAGCGTCGTGTTTTGAAATGTAGCCAATTATCTATGGCGAAAGGTATTGAAGTCTGGCAACCGTCACATACTAGACTTAGGAGCTACACCTATACGTGGATTAAGCATTCTTTGAGAAATGTTCACATGTTGTTGTTAATTGTGACTGCCCGCAATAGTCTGAAATAAATTACCTGGGCGTGTCGCTCTTGCTGACTCCTCGTATCGCGGCGTAGCACTCGATGTGCTCACGAATGGTGACGTTCTTCCAGAGGGCGTCGTGTTGTGGGCAGTAGCCCAACATTTGGAACGTGGATGTCTGAGATTCGCTCACGTTCTCCCCACCTAGCATCACCTGATAAAAAAATATTGAGTTGATAAGAGTTGTAATTAATTGATTTCAGAATACCAGGTTTTAAAGTGTTATAGTTATGAGAAACCTGGAGTCTACAATCAGGCTTAATGCTTGCTTAACCGTTGTTATTACTAATGTTAAAATAAATCACGGCAGTTATATGTATAATGAAGGTTAAAAGAAAGGTATAACAGCTTAGTAGACTAAAAGAACAAGTTTCATGTTTATTGCGAGTGCATTCGTCCAATTGCCGTATATTCAACATCAAGTTATCGGGACATTTCAGACTTGCTGATGTTGCGTAACGTGGTATATTTTATATGAGGTGCCGTGCTATGATTAGTCAGTCTGCTAGGTCTACTGCTGGTAGTTACTAGTACATTTAATGACATTCTCACCGTGCCGCAAGTAGGCCGCTCCTCGTTGGTGATGATCTTCATGGTGGTGGTCTTCCCGGCCCCGTTGTGTCCTAATAGGCCAAATACTTCCCCGCCGTGTACGGCTAGACTCAGTCGCTTGAGTCCCGCCCGTCGCACGTCTGCCTCACCCCCGCAACATCCCCCAGCGGTTCCCCGCACCTTGTACTCTTTGCGGAGGTTCTGGAAATTGATGTCGCAGTGAATACAGAAAGTGTCCTTATACAGGTTTAAAATATTTTCGGTCAAGATGATACTTTTAGAGTAACTACTAGAAATGATAAAATATTATCGTCCAAGATGATGGTAGGTATTAGACTATTTATTGGAAATTCCGAAAAACGCAATAAGAAATTTTAAACGTTTAGCTGAGAAAGAAAAATGAAAATGGGTTAAAAGCTCACAGATTTCTACGATCTTCACATGCATTACTTTCACACAAGCTCGTCAGTTAAGCTTTTTAGGACATCTCCTTTTGGTCCCTAAAAGTCGCCTTGGTTTGCCTTTATCAACTTGCATATCTGCCGACTAATTTTGTCATGTCAATCTTCTTTCATACATCCTCTTTGTCACTATATCGCCTTTCACACCACCCCGCACTCTTATCATTTTTTGCTCAATAAAACAGTATTCTTACATGCACCACGAGCGCGGGTGCATTGGCTGCGGGTTGGTGCAACAGAGAGGCGACCTTACGCCGCTCCCGCCGCACGTCTTCGTCTTCCCCCGCTTCAGTGCCTGCCTCCGCTTCCGCGTCTGCGGTCACCTCTGAGCTTGACCGCTTCCGCTGATGACGAGAAAATCAATTACTAGTAAAACTACAATCGGTATTATCTTATCTACAGCTTACTAATTTCTCCACTGCAAAGACGCAGCCTTCTCTATAAATTGTGTGGTGAGTGCCACAAAATTCTCATGATGGACTTAACTTGAATGAATAAAGTATACATCCTAGAGGTTATCATTATGGGTAAACTTCTACCTGCAATCCCTGCACAATGACAGAGGGAGTCTTACATATCCTCGCTGTTAACCCTCGGTGGGTCGAATTTATGGCTTTTCTTGTGGTTAAAAAAGGCCTTCCGGGTAAAAACATTGTAGGTTCAATGGGCCTTAACCCACCAGGCTAATATTTGGCAGTAATGTTCAGTCTGTATTTATTTATATTATATATTATAGTATTTCAGTAAATCATACTTTAAAAATGACATTGTTATTTGTTTCAATGATATTCTGATTATATTCTATTGAGGTGGCTGTCAATTGTTCCACACCTTTAGAAAAGTTTAAAAACATGACGGGAAGGTAAACTCACAGGACAAAGTCGGCCACCAGACTTCAGTCGGTCGGCGGCAAGTAGTACAGCGCCGCAGAGCGGTACGTGTATCACCATAGCGACTATCAGCACCCATACCTCCGCCGTGAAGTACGCCCACAGTGCAGGCGTAGTGCACAACCCGCGTAGGTTACACGTTAGATATACTCTGCGATAAATAATTCATTAATTTCAAATACTTTTCCTAGAATTAAATCGAACTTTTGATTGGAATATTCTACTAAAAAAACAACAAGCGATAGAATTAAGAATACAATGTATTATCTGCAAAAAACACGAGGTCATAAATAATAGAATAGAGTGCTCGGTGTAAAATAAGTGATTAAAATATAGAGTTAGGAACAAGTGCCTTTGCAGGGCTCTTCGGTGAACTTTTTTAAAGGCTACTAAAAAAAGAACAAACATTTATCCACATACAGTATCGTGATAACTTACCTATCAACATAGTAGATGATTGCATACGGTATATACATAACATCCAAAAAACTGAATACTAAATGTAAGTAGAAAGCGATATCACTACCTGAAATTAATACAAAGAAATAATGAAAGTTGTAATTGTAGAGTTATAAAGAAAGGAATATATCAAAAGGATTGGCATTTTGGTTCCAAAAATTTTGTTAAAGCTATATTTTTCCTCAGGTTAATTAATGAAGAATCAGAACTAACACGAAGAAGATTTTTTATATTTCTTTCAATAAAGTGAAAGCAAGATCTCAACCGCACTAGTGGTATGCCGCTGCTCCCCATCTAACCACTACAATTTTCACTGATAGCCGTTTATGCAGTCAACATCACATTTAACCTATACAAAACTGTCAAGCTTTTCCTTTAAATTTTTACTTTGAGTCATACATATAGGTTTCAATATCAAATGACAAAATTTGACAGTTCATGATTAGTTGACGTGCAACAACCCACATGTACTGCAATTGTAGCAAAGTTATCTGCTTACCCCATTTAAAAGTATCAAGAACAGCAACTAATATAAACGGTATCACGCCGACCCAAGTAGTGATGTTGGGCATTATACTCTGCGCGGAGTCCATCTTGTCAAACACGTACGAAAGGCACGTATTGAACAAAATGGCCGATGGGCTGTAGAGTATTAGCAGGAAAGAGAGCATCGTGATGGCAGAACCGTTGGTTAAGCTCGGTATATCATTGAGAATAACCTGAAACAATCACACGTGTTAGTATACACAGAAGATACTAAATCATACTTTAGTATTTTTATCACTAACATCTTTACTTACAAGAACCAAAACACCAGCACTGGTGATGATCATAATAAATATGAGGATGGTGAAGTACGTCAAGAAGTACATACTCATCGAAAGACCATTAACACGTAGCTGGTTTTTTGCCTTTATCTGAAAAATTTAATCCAATCTCAACTAATTTGAAGTCAAATTTATCATAAATAAGTTTAAAACTAAAAAGCTTAGACTCTAAACGTATTTATGGTAATGGTTGATATACATAGTGTTTTTTATCAAATTACTGTTAAATGTTAACTTTAAGTTTGCGGTTATTGTTTGGTCATAAAGATCACATATGCAGTATGTAATGGAGTGAATTGACACGTTTCTTGAAATCTGTATAAAATAAACTTTTTTCTTAAATGTCGAATTCAAATAGTTTAGATGATGAAAAATTAGGATGATATCATAATTTATACTTTCTATCTTTACAAACATCATTTTAATATAATAGTCCACAATTTACTTACCTCCCTGTCATAGACAATGTCGACTGCTAAGGTGACGGGTACAAGAGCGAATATCATTCCCATAAAAATAGCGCAAACAACGTTACCAACATTAAACTCTTCCTGTTGCTCAGTCTGTTGGAAAGGATGAGCGAGAACCTCTATTGGTCTGAAACTATCGCTCATCCCAGACGTTGACATTAACACCCTGTATTTATAGAAATTGATAATTAGAGACATCATAACTTACATAAAATACTCTATTACGAAATATTCAATGTGTGTAGGATATAAGACAATCGTAGTAACTTTTTGAAAGTTAAAGAAACAATAAACAGAGAAATTATAAACAATAACTCACCTATATATACTATTGTCCAATAGATTGATGATTATAGGTAAACTATGTGTGTATGTACTATTATAATAGGCCATAATTTTTCCATAAGGTATCAGACTGTCTTTTAAGCTAAATGCTCCGAAATTCTCCATGTCCAGAAGACTAGAGAAATTACCATCGAAATCGACTATCGGATGGGCTCCAAGTAGTTCCAAGGAATCTTTCAAGTCTGTGATTTCTTTGTAATTATTTTGCTCACTAAAAACAGCTAATGGAGTCTTATTGAAATATGCGTTGGGTTCTAATTTGAGGGGCTGCATTCGAAAAAACACTATTTGTCGTGACTTCATGTATAGACCGAGAGCACAGGAAACTGAAACCAAATTAATTTTAAAGGATAAATTCCGACAAACTACGTTTCATTTTATAACTATATATAGATAGAAACAGATGATTTTTTTATATTTAAATAAATGAAGATGTTCCTAATTTAAGAAATATATAACTTTCTTTAGACCAACAACAGTTTGTAACAGAACAATGGTTCTGTTTGTTTTAGAATCCTGGTTATATTTTATTGAAAAGAATCCAGATAACTTTCTGTTTCAAACGTTGCATTAAACTCTCCTTATACTTTTATATTATTTGTCTAAGACTTATTTAATTTTTTATTCCTAAATAGCATATATTCACATAAATCTTACTAATAGGCATGAAGATCATAACGTAGAGTTTGTAAGGGTCCCGGATCATGCGAACAGTACGGATGTATACAAGTGCACAAAACGTCCTCCAGCACGATAATTTGGTCTTCACGGTCTCTCCTAACGCGTCCACGGATACTGGAGCTTCAGGTGTCACCTGGAATTGGGAGACTTTTATCAAAAGTTTTATTTCTTACCAATTTATAATAAAAAAAAAAACTTTCTTGCAAGTGATGGCCTTCAATGAAAAAATCGGCGGCCTCTTGGCAGCGGATAACGACAGATTTTCCAACTCACTTCAAAAACATATATACACGAAAATAAGAGAAATAAAAAGACAAAACATTCGACAGGTCTTTACAAGTCAAAAATATTGGAGAGAATTTGATTAGGATGCACGCTATCTGTTTCTAACTCTCCAGTTGACTGTTAGATAATTCCTATTGGCATTAAGTCCGCATTTATATATGGTTTTTGTGTGCAATAAATGCAATGAGTTAATTTTATAATATTGTTGTATATTCATATTTATTGTTTTTATTTATTAATATTCTAACACGGTATAAAAATTATCAATTACCGACTTTTTTCAGGCATATTTTATATCTAATAGAAATACCGACTTACCGCAACTTTAACATGTTCAACTCCATGTGTGGTAGAGTGTAGAGCGTGGGATGCAGGCGGAGTGGGCAAGGATGTTGCCTTCTGACCTTCTTTGTCAGTCAGCTCCTGTGTAATAAATATAATGCTTTACTATAACAACCAATGACAAATTCAAAATTACGGGTAAACTTAATCTATTCAACTCTAAATAGCGCAATGAGAGAATGAAAAACACTCAGCAATGAGAGCCGTATTGAGAGTAGAATAAGAAAAAGATGTTTACATTCATACAGAATAACGGAATGGCTAAGAAGCAACCAGTTTGATGCGATCGGTTAATATATAACTAGCATATATTTTGACACCTCCATCTCTGAATTTGCATCATTTTAATGAAGTATTATAACATTTTTAAATGTTTATAATTGGGAATGAAGTAGCAAATAACAAGCACTCGATCAAGACAAAGTGAAATTGATAAAATAATTAATTAAAACCTCCAATGGCCGTGTGGTAAAGGTTGCGTGAGACTTTTTATTTGACGAGACTCTTGAATTGTCATCAATCTTTTGTAACCATTTTGCGAGTATTATGCAAGATGTACGCTGGCATGGCAACGTAATCAAGACTAACTTACTTTGTATGACTGTATGATTTATATATATTATCATTGTGAATCATATATACAATTGTAGCTTCATTTAATGATGAAAAGCACGTCATCTTACTTGATAGCTCAAGGTCTTGCTTTGCAGCGACAGACTTCTGGACAGCGCTCGAGCCCGCACTAATTTCACTGATGATACGCCTTCTACTGTTTCAGTTTCTTCAGCATTCTCTCCTTCGAGGCTCAGAAAAACCTCTTCTAAAGTCGTCATGGAGACGCCATAGCTTGTTATACCTGAAAATAATAAAATATATAGCTATTAATTTCTTTTCCCTTATCTTAAACAGTGTGTAAAAGAGATAAATAAGGACTGTTAATCTAACAAAAATAGTGTTATACAATTTTTCTAACTTATTTATTACCTTAAAGTTATATACATACTAGTACCTATAGACTCAGTAGCTATTACTATTTTCCTAGATTTCTTGGTCTATGATGGGGTAGAATAAAAATAAGAAGTGATAAACAGCAAACTTCATGTTGTAGAACAGAGTATACGTACTGAAATCTTGATCTAGAATAGAGAAGGGAAGAGATGGAGAGTCACCACTCTCTGAATTATCCACCGATAATGACGCGGTACACAAAAGAGACTTTACATACCAAGTCTATTAGTTTTCTCTCGGATCTCATGCTCAATAGCGTGAAATAGAGGCGGGAAGAGATGTACGGCGTAATGCGGCAGTATGTAGGAGAGCTCCCTGCCATGGCGTCGAGCCTTTTCAGCCCTCGGCACGTGACCTCGGACTAATCGGGTGATCTGGTGTTCGCGACATGCACCTGAAAACAAACACGATTTACACATATATGAATTATATTTAATCACATGTTTAGTTTCAACCGTATGCCATTTTAATTTTGGAACATCTAACCTATGTAATTTATATTCCACAAAAAAGAAGCATTTGTGTCGCGGTAAATTCAGGTTTAAAGTTTAAACTAAAGTCACCGCGACCTGCATTGTGACAAACTTTGTGAAAGTCTTGTGACAGTTTCTGTAACCAGGTCTTCCGAATTGGTAGACAATTAAAAAAATGTTTTTCTTACTAATGTTCGTACTTAAAAATTTTTCTTTGTAACATTGTCATTACGTGTGTTTTATGAATTGATTGTTATATAGGAACTTCACAGGTAAGGACTTTTATTTATTAGAATTATCTTTACATATACAAATCGTTATTTGAAGGAGTTATACAGAATAATGGTTTTGTGAATATTATTTTTTTTGACTGATCAGATGTCATCTCAAACTTATAATTTATTTGGGAAATAAACACTAGTTAAAAGGCATTAAGTAAGATAGGCACTAGTCTAAACAGTAAAACATTGTGTTAAATATTTACCATCTAAAACTAACGTGAGGTGGTAACCGATGCCGAATTTATTCTTCAAAAACAATGATGTACCAGCACACCGCACCTGTGACAGATAGGCAGGCGAACATAAGAGTCAAATATATCAGAATTCTTGTAGTTTGGCTGAGATTGTTTATAACGTCATTTTGTACAGATTTGGTGATGGTTAATTTCAATTTTTTTTTTATAGAAGAATATGGTTTCAATAATTTAGGTTTCTAACACTGAACATATTATTTTGTTTCCAAAGCTGGAATAAAAGGAATTACGTTGCATCGAGTGTGATTTGATTATTTCAAAAGTTTGACCGTAAATATAAAATTGGTACAATAGGCGGACTTAATTCAAGTAGCATTTTCTACCTGCCATCCTTTTTGGGAAAAACAGGGCATGGAATTTGGCAGGGAATGTAATGCGGCGTATATCTCATACGCCGCATTACATTCCCTGCTTGTTGACTGTTATTATGAGCGCATTGAACGTTTGACTATAACAGTCTTTAAAAGAATGGGTACTTCCTTCGCTTGGTATCCGTGATGAGTAGTCAAGCGAAGAACTTTTCCAGGTTGTTGGTTTTTCTTACCCTGCCCTTGCTGATGACTGCTTTCCTATCGCCCAAGATGTCGGCTTCATCCATGAAGTGTGTGGTTAACAGAAGTACTTTCCCCCTTTTCGCACGCTGCAAAATTCGCCACGTTTGTCTCCTTGATACCGGGTCTACACCCGCTGTTGGCTCGTCCAAGATTATTATCTGGAACATTTTATAAATCCGTATAAAGAAGCGAAGAATCCGTATAGAAAAGAATAGGTCTCGAATTTAGTACAGCAGCTCTATTGATACGGTACTTAAGGTGTGGAAGCATGAGTCGCGCTAGTTTTAGTTCCAAGAGAAGATTCAGGAATAAGCATAGCACAGGTTATTTGAGACTTATGTAAGTAAAATCGTAATTGATTTTAATAATTTATTTGGGATAAATAAGTCATCCTTACATGTCGTGTTAGTAATGATTTAAAATTAAACCAAAAATACTTTTAGTCCTAAGTTAAAAACTGGCCGTGCAATTGTTGGCGTCAAGAAAACACCAGAAAGCTGGTTTCGTTGACCTGCATCCTCTGCGCCATCAAAACTGCTCTTTTGTGCAAAATAGCATGAAAGTTATCAACACCGCCTCTACAAACGTTCCAAATAAGCTGCAGAAGCGCAACAGTATCATGACGGTATCGTTATATTGAACGCGAAGGGAGTCTTGAGCTCTTTTTCTGTAATTAACCCACAGACTGCACATGCAAAAGGAAGTACAGTAGTCTCTAAAAATTGTTACTTTTACAGGTTTTGAGCAGCGAGCTACCCTACAGGCTATCATTTTTGACCTCCATAAAGACTGGTTTCGTTCACGTTCAATATCTGCATTATTTTTTTAGTGACACATGCTTTAAAAACATGCAAACAATGAAATGACAAGTTCTTACCTTAGGATCTCCGATGAAAGCGATGGCTATACTAAGTTTTCTCTTTTGCCCGCCCGAGAGATGTTTGGAGAAGACCCCCGCTTGCTCTAATAGACCTACTTCTGCCAATGCCTTGTGGATCTCATCTGAGCGACGTTTCCGTGGAATGCCCTAATAAGTCAAAGCATTGTATTTCAGGACAGAATTGGGACAAAAATAGCGTAAAGAACATCTATTAATGAATCTTAATTAGATTTAATTTTCCAAACAAGTTTTATATGTTATTTTTATTAAAATAATCTAGAACCTCAAATGAGTTAATATTTGTTCTCTTAACCCTCCTGTGGTAGGCTTATGTTACGATATCTGGAGGTGGTTCCAGCTGAGAAAAGATTTCCAGTTGTACCCACCTTGACAGCGGAGAAGAACTGTAGATGTTCCTTTACAGACAGCAGATCGAACAGCACGTCCTGTTGCGGGCACACGCCTATCATTTGACGAATCTCGTGCATGTCGTTGGGGTCTCTAGAAAATGTATCAAGGGAAATTAAGATAAGACACTAGAAAATTATTGGATAGAATTTTCGTAAAGGCAGTCAGAACA
Source organism: Calamotropha paludella (assembly GCA_927399485.1). Taxonomy (NCBI): domain Eukaryota; kingdom Metazoa; phylum Arthropoda; class Insecta; order Lepidoptera; family Crambidae; genus Calamotropha; species Calamotropha paludella. The sequence continues at coordinate 15,977,417 of OV656824.1, read as the reverse complement.
GAACCTTTTAATAGGAATGAAAATAAAATATTTATTAGCAGCAATACAAGCAATTGCAAACATATAAATTGGACGATCGATCAGGTGGATAGGCTTAAGCCGCTCCGTGGTCTCATGAGATCGTGGAAAGCAGACTTTTCTATATCCGATTTCCATAACACAAGTGTTTTAGCTACTTAAATTCAGAACAATAAACATAACATTGACGTTTTATATTTATTTATATTTTCAAACCATCAGTCTTCAAAAAAAATTACTTTGTTAATTGAGCAGTCCCGTTTGTGTGATGAATATAGGCTTAATTATTATTACTTATTTATGTACATACATGTATCCTATCTGTTTCCCTAGTATCCATTACACAAGCCTTACAGAGCTTACTTTTGGCTAGGCTAAATGATGTGAATGTAATATTTAATTTTTTTACTTTAGAATGGGTTCGCTCTTAATCCCAATCAAGCCTAGGGGCCAAGACAGAATCCTCGATGGAAGGAGCTAACCCAGAAGGTGCTTAATTACCCTGGCCTTGAAAACGGACGGATGATAAGCACTCTAGTTTATGAAATTTGTTGTTTATAAATTTTATTTATACAACAATTTCATTTTCGATTTCTTCAACGTTTAAAACTTATAGTGCATCCATGCGAATTACAGAAATTCCCTACTGCAAAAACACAGGCCTAAGGTTAAAAGCACCTTACGGAAAATGGGCTGACGACCGCAGGTGCAACTGAGACCAATAGCTTTCGTTGCTTCGAAAGCTATTGGTCTAAGAGGAGCTAATGAGAAAAATTTTCGGTCACCCAACACAATGATCGGTGTGATAGTTGCTTAACCTTTATAACCTCCACCGCCATCGTACACTTTAAAAAAACTCACCTGACGTCTAATCCATAGACATACGCTGTTCCAGCTGTGGGTGATGTAAGTCCAGTAAGGATGTTGAAGAGTGTGGACTTCCCAGCGCCGTTGTGACCTAGTACAGCAGTGATCTGCCCCTCGTAGATGCTGAGGTCGATACCGTCAATAGCCTTGATCTCCGGCCGGCGGCAATGGCGGAAGCTCTTCTGAAGACCGACGATACGAATCGCCTCCTTATCTTGGAGTTCTCTGTTGGATACCACGTAAATAAGTAAAGATTTGAATGGGTAAATAAAACTTGGATAAACAATGCAAACTTGGATGCTCAAGTGATAATAGATTTTGCACCTTCAATTTCGCCTGCGCGGCATTAGAAAAGTACCTTCTTGACGTCCGTTTGGTGCAACGGTAGCGATCCTGCCGTTCGCATGAACGGTTCTGGGTTCGTGCCCCGGAAGGAGCAGATGCTTGTGTGATGAATACAAAAATTTGTCCCTGAGTCATGGGTATTTATTATATTTCTGTGAATATTGCATATATATATGTGTTAGATTAGGCTAGGCTAATTGCAGTAAATATAAAAGAAATTATTATTAATATCGACTGCATCGGGTAGCAATAGATTCTTCTAAATACTCAAGCTGCTGTGGGCGACATAAATGCAACCAAATAATCGGCAGCTGCTCGCCCCTGACAATACACGTTCACGTCTGTAAATCTTTTTTGTGTAATAATGAAACAATTTAAATTTTTTGTATACCTTGGCACAGGTTCGATGTCCTTATTATGCGCGGCGTCGCCATTAGAATGGAAATGCACGGCCGAGACCCGCCCCCGTCTGCTGCCAAGCCAGAATGAAGGCAGCAAGCAGAACCAGGGTTTCTGCTTTATACCATATTCGCCTAAAATGCAAACATTTCTCATCAAATAAAATTACTCTACTTACATTGAATGTTTTGCTTGTTATCCTGGTCGAAGGACCACTTACTCGGAATAACAGCATCCAGCCAGTACGCCGCAAGTCCATAGAGCACGGTGTCAACAGCCATCATTATGAGGCTACCTCCGAATGGTACCCCGGGCCCACTCCATAAGTTGTCCCAGGTCACTCCTACGCCCGCCATATCCAATACCAGTGCCTGGGAATAATAATTCGTAGTCATCACAACTTGTAGATGATTAACAAGTAGAGTTGTATAAATCTATAATCTAAGATCACAAATTTGTTATTTGTCTGTCCGCTCTTTTTCCATTATATATGCCATACCATAGCAACGCGTTAACCGCAAGTAGTTCATCTACTGGACGCTAGATGGCGCTAACGGAAAAATATTTAATAATAGAAAAAATTTAAAGAAATGTTGTCCGCCCGTGCAAAGCCGGGATGGGCTAAAGTATAATAATACTAGTATTATATTTACGTTTAATTTAATAACTTCAATATAGGATGTAATATAAGAATTATATATGTATAAGTTTATAAACAGTTTCATTTTCCCACCCCTGTTATTCAGTTTGCAGACATCTCACTGCGAAAGGTTGTCTTTAAGAAATCGTTTATAGCAATTAGACAGCCAATCCCTTAATCTAAAGATATTTTTATAGATAACCCCTCTTATTAAGCCTTTGTGGTAAGCTAAAATGCATGTGTTATAACTGGATCCACGTCTGTAATACATCCGCGATGATTGAATTGGGTTAAATCTGATATTTCCACCTATTGGCTTAGAAAAGTAATAATGTTGACAGCGTTCTTTAAACTGTAGTTTTTTTATGATGACAGATGGCATATAAGAAAATATCTAAAGTTAGGAATATTTTTGAAGTGAAAAATTCTTTAGTGGCGTTGTGCACTTTTTAGGATGGGTAAAAAATATTAAACTCGCGTCAGGATACGTGACCTTATCGAAAATTCGTAAGATGGAGGGAGAGTAGACCGCCGGCGCGGTGTAGGAGAGGAAGTAATATCCCCCTCTCTTTCTCCCGCGCGGCAAAATCAAATCAAAATCAAAAATAACTTTATTTCATAGGCCCTTGCGGGCACTTAAAATCGTCAATTTTACAGAATCAAAAAAATATTCTTCTTTAATAAAGATAGCCCTTGCGCTAGCGGCAAGTACATACGCGGAGTTGATGCCGCGCATGTAATCGCCACGAGCGACCCGATTCCGAACGTAGGGGCTTACATGAGAAGAATCGGGCAAGAAACTCGTGTGCCAAAACTCTTATAAGATCGCCAAATGTCTTACAAATTGTGTATATTACAAAACGATTCAGAGAACGAGCAATTCATTTCTTTTAGGTCCACGCTGCCTTATCATTCAAAAAATCTTTAACACTGTAATAAGCCTTTTTGCATAACTGAGTTTTAATTAAAAATTTAAATTTATTCATTGACAAGTCATGCATGTTACATGGCAGCGTGTTGTACATTCGTATACAGTGACCTGCAAAGGAGTTGCTTATTTTATGGAGCCTATACCTGGGCATTGCTAGCTTGTCTTTATTTCTTAAATTGTAATTATGATAGTCACTATTTTTTCTGAATTTAATATCTTTACACTTGTGTGCATACATTAAGTTTTCATAAATATATTGTGAATGTACAGTCATAATACCAATTTCTTTAAATTTTTCTCTTAAAGACTCTCGGGAGCCCATCCTAGATCGCCCGAACAGCCCTCTTCTGCAGTACAGAAATGCAGCCAATATCGGCGGCATTTCCCCACAGTAGTATCCTGTACGACATAATACTGTGAAAGTAGCTAAAATAGACTAAGCGCGCAGTTTTTACGTCTGTAAACTGACGAATCATTTTTACGGCGTATGCTGCAGAACTGAGTCTGCTCGACAGGCATTCAATATGAGGACCCCATTGTAACTTAGAATCTAAAGTTATACCCAGAAATACAGTTTGATTGACAGCGGCGAAAATGTATGCCTCTTGCTGTTTCATTAAAGCGGCGCAGGGGGCTGCGTGTGTGTTTGTTGTCATGTTTATGTACGATGCCACAATAAATTAATATTGTATTTTGTCACATAAATGATAGTACTTTTATGTTCATGTTTTCACTTTTGCCGGCACTCCAGGAGTGCAACCCGTTGTTTTTTTTCTTACGTGGAGTAGACATAACGCATGCACTAAAAAGCATTTGTGTCAGATTTATTAGATCTTTGGGGTGGTTGTAACTTGTTGCAAGTGCATCTTACTCCTACTAATTTATATGCCTTGCATATCATTTCATAGACGATAAGGGATTTTTTTATTGATTATAGAAAAAAAATTCATATAGTAATTAGTGATGTGCCGGATCGTCAAAAATGTAGATCCACGGATACGGATCTAAAAACGGATATTTAGTGTCAAGATCCGCAGATACGGATACGGATCTTAACTTTCTTGCACAATCGGTGACGGTGCGCGCAATCTTGAGTTGAGACATGATTCGACTTGCATTGCTCGGCGGGTCTTTCTTTTGTTTTGTTTTAGTTGAATGTGATACTGGGCAGCATAGATAACGCTTGTGTTTGTTATTGGTATATGAATTAAAAAAAATGCCTACAAAGAAGTTTATTAGTGTAATTTGGAATTATTTTTTGATAATAAATGATGAATGTGCGAAGTGTAAAATTTGTGACGGAAAGTATTCTCGTAAGATTAAAGGCGCAACTTCCTTAAAAAATCATTTGCAAAGAAAATATCCTCAAGATTTTTTTTTATTCTTTAAGAGAGAGAAAAAAATAGAATTGATCAAACTTTTTTAAAGAATACATGGAAAAAGTTAAAATGTGGGATAATACCGAGCCCAAATCAATAAAAATAGACTATTTGATTGCTGAAATGTTAGCTTTATCGGATCTACCTTTTCAACACGTAGAAGAATTACGGTTCCGCCGATTGATGGACCATATTGTTCCAAATTATGTTTTAGAAGGTAGAAAGTATTTTACGGACCTTGTTTGTATTGAGCTTTACGATAAAGTGTCGTTAAAAATAAAAGACATGTTACAAGATTTTGAGAGTTTCCTTTACATCAGATATCTGGTCTGACTCTTCATCAATTTAATCACCTATTTAAGGCGAAGAGTAAGGCGCACTAGCGACGCCGATTGCTTTAAATTGTTAACTACTAAACCAGATCTAGTTTAAATAATTGTGGACCTTCAAAATCTCGGCAATTTGCATCGCTAGTGCGCCTTGGCCTTCGTCTTAAAGAATTTTATTTATAAATTAAAAATTAACAAGATAAATAGATCCGTAAAAGATCCGCCAAAAAGTAACGGATACGGACACGGATACGGATCTTTCTTCTGCCTCGGATATCCGCGGATACGGATACGGATACGGATATCCGGCATATCACTAATAGTAATAAGCACATCATCCTATACAAAACTGTATTATTTCTCCGTTTGATTTATAGCTCAAAGTCCAATGTATATAGTAAAAAATCAATAAACAAAATTTTACAGATAAGATAATGTCTACCTATCTGGGTAGACATGTTGAGATTGACTAGTTCTTATCTGTACATCAACACTTTACGTGTACAATTGTACATACATAAAAGTGTAAAATTAACGAAACTTTAATTTAGGGGACCTCTGGATATTATCTTAGCCCTAGTAAGTCAAAATTTACCTTGTCCATGGCAAGTGCGTAGCAACTCGAGCTGATAAGGGAGACGAACCAGAAGGCGAGTGAATCGGCATTGGATACGAAAACCTGGATGAAATATAACCCGCTCATCAGGTTCACCGCGAAGCTGCCCAGGATACCAGCAGTCTGTAATCATTGACATATATATGTACCTTATATGTATTTCTATCCGTTACCCTAGTATCCATAACACAAGCCTTACAGTGCTTACTTTGGACTAGGTTAATTGGAGTGAATGTAAGAAATATATTTATATTATTATTGTCATAAAAACCAAATAGGTGACATTGAAATGTTATAGGCGGTTTTGCCGGCGGTAGGACGACTGTTCTATGTAGTAAGAGTGAAATATGAGAGACAAACTTAAAAATATCTACAGAAAAATTGATAGGAACTAATAAAAAAATTAGCACAACAGTCCGGCAGACTAGAATAGCACAAACCCTTCATACTAAGGGTGTCGTAAAAGGCAAATAATACTAGATGTAATCACCATATACTTCCCATCTATCCATATAAATAAAATTGGAGTGTCTGTTTTTAATATTGAAATAACCGTTTTTTACTACATGCATATGAATATACGGTAGGTACATAAAGCAAAATAACCAATTTTACCATTTTTGTCTGTCTGTTTGTTCCGGCTAATCTCTGAAATGGCTGGACGCATTTTAACGGGACTTTTTTGGCAGTTAGCTGATATATTAAGGAGTAACTAAGGCTCTTTTATTTTAGAAAAATAAAGTAATGTTCCACGCGGACGAAGTCGCGGGCGGCCGCTAGTAGACTATAAAATGGGTAGCAGCGTTTATTTAAATTATGGTCTTTTCTGTACTTTTCTTTCAGACCACCTATTAAACGTGGAGATTATGGCGATCCCTCCAATTTTCATGGAGATAAATTATAAATCTTAATAGTAATAAATACACTAACTAGTAAACAGTAATTAAATAAAAAAGTTAAAAATAATAAAACAAATAAGTATTTTTCATTGATTAATTAATTGTTCTATTCCAAATAAGGCACAGACATAAATACGTTTTTCAAAGTTATATGCAGTCTTTTTATAATTTTTATATATTTTATGCATTTTCAATGCAGTCTTTCGACTTTTTGCTTGTACGGCTTAGTAGCACAGACTAACTAAATCCTATAGAAATCTACCTAAGTCTGTATAATGTCAATCCACCATAAGACACGTTAAGTCGGTGTATATATCTCTGCTGTAAAGTCGGAAGCACCCATTATTTCCCACTTGGTCCAAATTGTGGGCTATGTCATTTTCTCTTTCCTGTGTTTTCATCCGTAGTTAAGGTTCGTGCCCCTAGAGTGGAGTCATGATTAGTATAATCACAATAATTACTTACTCTAGCGCGATCAAAGAAGGGAGTCAGCATAAACGCGAAGGTGATAATGGTGAATCCAAAGAGAAGCATCAGGAGGAATATTAGGATGTACGAGGAATGCTGAAATACCTAAAGACAAAGAGGAAATAGAATTTATTATCATGTTAGGGGGCCTTAATGTAAATATATATACAGTATTATGTAATATTGTAGACTAGAATCTACAATACTAACTACCAATCACGATGCATCGCTTTTCCTTCAGTGCAACTTATTTTTGATATGTTGTGTAGAAAACAGATGAGTTATTTACTCAGAAGAATATCTCAAGGCTTTCCTTAAGTCATTCCTCGTCGGGGACTCGGGGAGAAGTATAGATTAAATTAGATAAATAAAATAAGAGGACGACTTGAAAAGGGCAATTGTAAGCAATGGTCAGAGCTTGATTTGTTAATTCAATTAATAATATCCAAATAATTAATGGCCTGTATTTTTTGGTTTTATCTTTGCTTTTTATTTTATAAATTCATCATTCAATTTCTTGAACATTTTGGTCAGGTCATGTTATACCAAGCAACGTTTAAACGCTGTTAAGTTTGTTACTACAGAGTTAAGTTATATCTTAAGAGTCTGCTTAGTGATCACAAAGACAACTTTGACAATTTTGAAAATTCTGTTGCTTTTATGTAATTATACTGATAATAAGACCTATTTATAAACACAGGTCATTTTGATAATTGTTGCCCATCTAAAAATAAGTAAGTATAAAAGGTTTTTAACTTAAGACGCTGTGTGGTATCCAGCAGAGTAGAAAGGCACCAACCACACTAAAGGGCGTAGTGAAATTCTACTAATTATACTGGAAGATTCGCTTTCCGAATCTTGGTCTTTTACTGTTATTTCCAACCTATATACCAAGAGTGGCTAGATTTTCATTTCTGGAGAATGTTTCTTCCTTCTTACAATAGTGGAAGTCTTTTGGCTGGGGTGGTTTAAAAAAAACCATATGCCTGCAACGATGACGTAGGCAATAAAATTTAATAGTTGCATAATAGAGATTTGGATATATTTGTGCTTACCTTCAGAGTGAACAGCAAAACTGTACTAACTAAAGAAAGTATGGTGACAAAAACTGCGTAGATCAGGAACCAAGCACCCCTGAAATAAAACCATTCATGATTTATAACGAGTCTTCTTTATAGAAAAATGTGTTGGATTACGTGGGTTTCGAACCCATATCTTTAAGGTAAACCGAGGCTTTTACCCACTTGGCAAATGATATGAACAGTAACATTCTTTGTTTTGTCAAAGTGCCTGTTTCCAATGAACTACGTCATAACCCACTATTTAAGAGCTACCAAATATCAAATTATAACAATATCTTGGTTTAGTTTAGGTATATAATTTAAAAATGTTTGTTTTCAAACATTAAAAACTCTTTATCATATTAAAAATAAATGGTGAAAAGCTAAGATCCTATTTCTTACAGATATACCGAGTGCAGCTTAGGACTTTGTCTGCATCTTTGAAAAATTATGTATTAACTTTATTTTTCATAAGTTTTCCTTTAAATATCTATTTCTATCAATTTTTTTGGTCAGGAATTGCTTTACTTCTTCGTCAAGCGGAGAATCGTTGTCGAGTTAGTATACTATTGAAATATTAGACACCAACAAATTAAAAACATATGTCCTGTATTAGATCACGTCATGTATGTTTATCGTCTTTCTTTATTTTTCCAAGAACTAAAAATTAATTTCCTCTGAAATACGAGATCAAGATAAATAATTATCGCAAAACATTTTAATGTGAAGGTTTACCTGCGGCACCGGTTCGCTTCGATTTCGCCCGAGTTTTAAATAACATATAACCAATGTCCATCTGGATGAAGGATGTTTTAAATGGTGAAATTTTTTTTGAAGAATTCTGTGGTTCCAGTACCGGAGGTAATCCTTCACATAAAATTATGCCTATATTTTCTCATTTCAATGTCATATCTAAATAATGTGGAAGACAATAAATCGACATTATGTTTTCCAGTGTTTTTGTAGTAACGATCTATAACTTCAGTGTAGTATAATGGATACTTTTTGAAACAAACTCAAGATAAATGTAAATAAGTAAATGAACTTCAAAGGTTATAGGATAGTTTTTTTTTTTGATTATCTAGGTCATATATAATAAACTTTTATAATACTTGATTTCTTTTATTAAATGCTTATAATCTTTCATCAAGATTGGGGTTATGAAATATTTTTTTGAATGTTTGTAAATCAATCATATTGTCTGCTGTGATAATCTTACCAATAAACGGAATCTTTTAGACCCATGATTCTCATCCCCTCCCGGATCTTCTTCTCTTTCTCCCCCACCACGAACATGAGGAGGTAGGTGATGAATTGAGACAGCGTCATCACCATGTACATGGGCATGATGACACGAAAGATAACCAGCCAGTCGCCGGTATGTTGGCGCTTGGGGAATTGTCGGAGGTCGATGCGGGGTGGTGGGAAGGGGGAACCAGTGTCTACCTGTAACAAAAAATAGTACCCACATGAAAAAAATAAGAGTTTGACAACAACCCACATTCATTGTCTGTTCTTATTTAAATTTAAATCTTTATTGCCAACTAAGTGCAAACTGGTCTTAAAATATAAACTTAACTTAAAAATTAATCGCCCTTCATACACAGCAAATAAGGGGAGGGCTGCCCATGTTTAACTTACTTACAAATTATAACATTTTATTATACCTATTATATTTTAATTAAGAAAGTGGAAAAAATATTCACATAGGTACCCACACTTCAATTTGGAGATTTCAAAGTGGGCATTGACGATCAGTTTCTCGCGTCAGTCCAGACATAAAACTGTGGCGTCACTCCAAATGGTTTTAGGCCAACTCGATTTCCGCATTCACTGGCGTCACTCCGGCTCTTCAGTTTTCAGTCGGCCGGGCTGTTAGGAAGTGTACTACCTGTTTGTGTTGGATTGATGATCACACACTAACGATCAGTTTGGCGCGACGCGTGAGTTGGATTAATGGCAGTCTCGGAAATACGTGGAGCGTCGTCAGTTAAAACTCTGGAGTGATGATTCGACCCTCACGATCAAATTTGGGATTGACGTCAGTTCAACTGATGCGAAAAACTGATCGACAATTCGTAGCTAAAAACAAAAGCAACGTATGTAAGTTCTCACCTTTCAATAGAATTCTGTCATCCCAAAATCATATTTGTAAAAGAGACGGAGTGAATATATATACTGAGACTCAAAAAGTCTAATACTATATTCTTAAAATATTAAGTTAGTTTTGGTGTCAAATTTGTTCAAGCGTCCTTAACTAAATGTTATATACAATAGGAATATATAATGTCAAATAACAGTACTGTATGAGTTGTTGGTTATATTTTTGCCATGTAAACACAATTTTAAGGTCGCGTTGGTTTCGCCGCAATTTGTAAAATAATTAGTTTTTATAACATGAGGTCCTTACATATGAAATTGGCGATTTGTCGTATTGATCATCACTTTGATCTGAAATATCTCCTCCTTGGTTAAAAATTCAAATTTATAAATCTATTAAGCTGGTACATTTAAGTTTCGAAAACAGTCATTCATTTGTTTTTACTGATTAGTTTTTTCTTTAGCGTCGCCCATATCGCTCAATGGAAAACTTGAAATATCACTATATTTAGAAACAGTTTGAAGGATTAACGATTTATATGGCAGTGGTTTCGCAAAAGAAAACATTTTTGTTTGTAAATGTTTCGTTTTTGGTTCCAAAATTTCGAATTTCTGAACAAGCCCCGTGGACGGCTGGAGACCAAAATGGATAACAAAGAATTAAAATCTATTGTGGAAGTGGATCCATCGCAAATAACTTCATGCTTCAGTGTGAGTGATGAAATTGTTTAATCCACTAGAAGTAAATCGGGAATAAACAAAACCACACAACAAAAGGCCGCTGAAAAAGAAGAGCTGCAATTGGAATAATTTTTTGGATCTTGTATGGCCGACATATCGATCATTAAGAATCGTAAAGTAAGGATAATCGATATTAGCACAATCTATGACCACCCTTTGCACAAACAACAACCAAGGTCTGTCTCCTAGCTCCTTACCTTTATTTTAATATAGTCTATGAGCGTCTGCAGAGCCAAGAACCCTGAGTAGTAGTACTGAAGCACTGGACAAGCGTCTTCTCTGTGCATTTCTGATAGTGGTATCAACTGTCCTCCCCTCGACCAGTCAGAAGACCAATCTTTTGCGGCTGTCCTCTCACGGCATTTGGCTGGGGACGTGGTCAGGGTTCGAGTGGATGGTGTGCCTATTTGCGAAGGGTTCGTGCGGATAGTGTATCTGGAAGAAAAAAAAAGGCTTTTACTATTCTGATGTTTTATACCAAGGATTGGTATAAATGCATTCTTAAGATTTCCTTGCAACTACAAAAAGATTCTTTGTGATGAATCTTTTTCTGCATTTAAGAAACTCAAAAGAATTCTTTATTTTTTACTTTTTATTTCTCGTCTTAATGTAGTAATTCTTACATAGAATCACATCATTCGGAAAATATATTTTTTCATCTGATTGGTTATTAATTACTTAGCATCGTGCACTTTACATGAACCGTTTGGTGTCCGCCAGAGTAGAATGGCACCAACCATTTTCTTTAAGGGTGCCGATAAAGGCTGCCAATGACTTCATGCCTTCATTGGTAATCATAATACACCTTCCGCAGACCACCACGAGCAGCAGCGTCTTTCGAATAATGGTCACCAACCCGAATGCCAACCGTGTAGTAGTGGCAAAATCCCCATTTTTTTTGGTTTGTTATTAATGAATAAGTAATCTTAGTGTCTTTTAAAAATTTAAATGTTTTAAAAAGTATTATAATAAACAAAGCATATTATCGTAATAATCCGTTATTATCTGACACAAAGCTCGAGAAACAAAGTCTCATAATCTGTTAGTAACAAAAAAACTTAGAAGCTATGTTAGTATGTATATTCTATTTTACTTTCAATTATATATTGTTTAATTCATTAAATCAAATTGCCAAGAAAATAAAAATAATAGGGGTTAAAGTATGAAATTGCCGTTTTATTGCAATAGGTTCTTTGAATTGACATAGAATCTTCATGGTTTGAGGTTTTCGAATGAAACTTTTTTTAAATGGTTTCTATGATGTTCTTTTTTTAAAAAATGTAAAACATTTGAATATCGACTTTCAATTGTTTTTGTTATTCAATTTAGACAAGAAAGATGGATACTGCGAAAATTCGAGTTATTTTTGAATACGAGTTCCGACGCGGAACTAACGCGGCAGAAACAGCCCGCAATATCAATGCTGCGTTTGGAGAGGGGTCTACTAATGAACGCACCGTGCGATTTTGGTTTAAACGCTTTCGTGATGGAAATTTCGACTTAAAGAACGAGCCACGAGGAAGACCGCCCACACAGGTAAATAACGATGAATTAAGAGAGATAGTGGAAGCCGATCCTAGTCAAAGTACCCAGGAATTAGCGGCATGGTTTAACGTTACCTTACCCACAATATTGACTCACTTGCGTCAAATCAATAAAATAAAAAAATACGAAAAATGGGTGCCTCATGATTTGACTGATCTGCAGAAAGAAACGCGTGTTGAAACTTGTGTTGCCTTGTTGAACCGGTACAGAAATGAAGGAATATTGGATCGAATTGTAACATGTGATGAAAAGTGGATTCTTTATGATAACCGGAAAAGAAAAATGCAATGGCTGACCCCAGGTCAAATGCCACAACAGTGTCCTAAAGCAAAACTTACCAATAAAAAGGTAATGGTAACTGTTTGGTGGTCTCAGCATGGTGTTATTCACTATAGTTTTCTCCGATCTGGTCAAGCAATAACGGCAGATGTCTATTGTGCCGAACTCCGAACCATGTTGACAAAACTAGCAGTAAAACAGCCCCGACTCATGAATCGATCTTCACCATTATTGCTCCACGACAACGCGAGACCTCACACAGCACGAGAAACCATTTTGACCCTTCAGGAACTGCAGTTAGAAACCATTCGTCATCCTCCGTATTCACCAGACCTTGCTCCAACGGACTACCATTTTTTTCGTGATTTGGACAATTATCTACGTGACAAGAAGTTTTCTTCCCAGGAGGCAGTACAAAATGCTTTCACACAGTTTGTGCAGTCTAGATCGTCGGAATTCTATCGCAAAGGCATTAATGACCTTCCCATTAGATGGCAGCAATGTATAGATAATAATGGCAACTATTTTGATTAAATAAATTTGTTAAAAATTTAAAAAATAAACAATATAGATTTTCAGTACAAATCGGCAATTTCATACTTTAACCCCTAATATTAAAATCAAATTATCCAATCATTAAAATAAATTAATGGGCACCAAGTCTGCCTGGTGGCTCGCAAAGTTGAATATTAACAAAAAAATCAGAAATGGAGCTAAAAACTAACCGCAGAGGTTCCTCGAATGAGCTGGGGTCGGTGTGGAATATGACGGCGATAGGAAAATGACGCGCGTCGCTGTGGTACGCGTCATTGAGGTCTGTCGTGTTGTTGTACCGGACCCACTGTATACCATGTTGGCCGGACTGCACCAGCATTAAGTTGATCTCATCAAGGAATCCCTGAATACAACGGAATAAACCTTTAAATATCTAAAAATATAAGATAGAATTAAAATTCTATTGTCAATTAGGATCTATACGCTAGGTTCAAAATCTAAACTGTTTGCTTATTAAAATTTTGGCATGACGCGATTTCCCTCTGGTGTTTCAAACGTCTGTTTGGTTTCTCTTACTTACGGGCGTGGAGGTTAGAGAGAAGGAGAACGATAGCTGTAGAAAATAGTGTCCCAGAAATATGGACAAAATAAGTATCTGCGATCGTTGTCTCAATAAAAGCGGGCTGTTGTTAAATTTGTACATTATTCAACAACTTCATCTACTTGTACTCATAAACAGCTCACTTCGCAGATACTATTAACCGACGACAGCGCGGCTGGTGGCTGAAAAATGAACTATAAATTCTACAAATTCTAAGAGACAGGTAGCCCGCCTGTATGCTTTAGCACGTAGCGATCGTTCTCCTTCTCTGTAACCTCCATGCTTAAGGGGCTATTTTTTTATTTATTAATAATAATAATAATATTTATTAAGAATAGGTTCGCTCTAGATCCTAATCAAGCCCGGGGGCCAAGACAGAATCCACGATGGAAAGAGCTTATCCAGAAGGTGCATTAAACGTTAAATGGCGGCATTAATAGTCTTAACTATTTACCTTTAAAATCAGAGGCCCTACCATCATGTCTTATAGTGATTCAAGTGAAGCTGTTGAAAAGAGACAACACTATAGACCACGTATAGCGGTGTCTCACTTTGACAATCGAACTTGCATCGCGCTAAGCGATCATGGTAGGCCCTCAGATCAAATAAAAAAACTGATACGGTAAAAATCTCAATCATATCAATATTTATTATTACAGTTTTCTAGTTTTCGCTTTTTCCGATAGATTTGTGTTAAATTCAATATAAAAGTCATTATTTAAAAACTAATTAGAAGAAACGCTTCTCAACTTCTTTTATAATGAGCACAGTAAAGGAATGGAATTCCCTCCCTGTATTTCCGAGTACTTATAACCAGGGATTTTAGCGGTATCCGAATAGAGTGTTTTGAACACTGTTTTTCATTTCTGTTTTAAAAGTTAAACAGAAAGAAACTGTTACACTTTGAATCTGTTTTAGAAAATACCTTCATAAGTGTTATGTAACAAATACCTTCATAAGTGTTGTAAGCTATGCGACAGCTCACTAATGATTTGGGTACTTTGAAATGCCTATGTTGGTGTACTGTGGTGTACATAGATAGTTAAACGTAAAACAGTTTCTAACAGATTGGTAACAGAAAACATTATATCTGTTACACTTTTATAAGTCGCAAAACAGGTTCAAAACACACAAATAAGTGATACAGGAATAATTCTGTAACCGATTCAATGTGTAACCCTTATGAAAGTGTATCCTTATAAAGGTGTTTTTGAATCCTTGCTAATAACCCTTTTGGGTTAGCTCGTTTCATCTTGGATGTTGTGTTGACACCCAGGAATCAAGAGCGAAACCATTAAAAAAAATGATACATACATACTTTTACATTTATCAACCAATAGTGACGTACATCACTTTAAAAAAAAGTAATAAGTGGCAAAAATTAAACTTCCCGTTCCAAGTTTAAATTTTGCCGCTGCAATGTAAAATGTACAAAGTCAACGACCATTTAATAGTGCGATCAATGGAAGTAATACGTATCGACTGAGCATAACACTCATTATTACAGGCCTTGTCATACAGCTTAGAATGTTAGTTTATATTTTTTTATCCTCTATAGAATAATATTGTTTTTGTAGATTGTGTATGATAATGATGTAAAATATTGTTAATGTCGTTCGAGTTTCTTGCAT
This sequence comes from Calamotropha paludella, assembly GCA_927399485.1. Lineage (NCBI taxonomy): Eukaryota > Metazoa > Arthropoda > Insecta > Lepidoptera > Crambidae > Calamotropha > Calamotropha paludella. The sequence continues at coordinate 15,962,073 of OV656824.1, read as the reverse complement.
CCGTTTTTCTGCACTTATAAACTGATACTCCTATAATTTTCTATTAATTTATTTGATTAGAAGTTATATTTATCAAATTAAAATATATGAATTACTTAATTAAGTTAGATTATATAACCCCCTTAAATCCTATGATCATTTCTGCGGACTATCAATCTAAACATTTCGAATGTTTTTCAGGATTCGCATTTACTACATGAATCCGTGAAAAGTTTTCATTCCGTAATTCTGTAGTAATGAGTGCTCACGAAAGTGTCAGAACTAAATATTTGAATTCAGATACTTGGCATTATCAATAGCTTAATATAATCTATCTTTAATTTAAAAAAGGGACGTGACACAATATTGCAGCGTGATTGTAGACTTGACACTGTAATATTTATTTTTCATAAAAAATATTAATAATGCATCTAACATATCATTAATATTCTAATTAACCCATCGTGGTATGCTGAGTACTTGTGTTTCGAGTGGACTACGTTCTACGTTCGCAATAGATCGGCCAGGTTCGAATTCAATTTGGTTCTAAGCTGACATCTCGAAATCTTTTTTTAATTATTTATTAGAATGTTTTTGCTTTTAAGTTAAATACATACCATAGTCCCATTAGCATTCTGCCAGTCAGCTACCACGGCTACCGAATGATTTTCAGGAAATGCGTCATGGTGGATCCTGAGTAGACGACCTGGCTTCCGGACTTCGGGGAAGTTGGGGTTGGGCACCAGCATCTTTAGGAAGATCAGCACGCCGAGGGAGTAGAGGGGCACTAGGACTTCCTAAAAAAAATATGATTGTTAATATGCTTGTCAATACTTAAAACTAGTTACAGAATTATTTACTGAGATACTACAATAATATAAAATGACAAAAATGAATTATAATTCAATTAAAAGTTTATTTTATATGTTTGATAACACCATGAAATAGTAGTCGCAATATTATCACTGCATACAACTAAAAAGTGTCAACTGATCGCATATTTGATATCAACGAATTTGTTTACAAAGCAAACTGACGTCATGATCACAGAGTAATATGGCGTCCATTGCGTCCAGTGCTTTCGTCAAACTACTATGAAATTCAAAAATATAAATTTCAATACTTTTTATGGCGTTTATTTATGTGTGGTTTTTTATTTATTTTTATTAGCACTATAAAATTAAATTGAGAGTTTTTTTAAATGGGTGTAATACCATATTAAACATGGTTCAAGAAAAGGGAATAACGAAGAAAAACGGCTAGTAGCTAGGATATAAATTTCTTAAGACTGCTTTAAGAGCTCTGCTTACAATCATACGGACAGCCCGCCTACAGGCCGTCCGTCGGACACCACTAGGCACTTTAAGGCTTAACTTCTCGGAACGGATTCATAAATAGAAAAAAGTTCATCATATACCCTGAACTATTTTTAAATAATCTATCCAACGACATTCACAATGATACAGACAAGTAATAAGAACCTTCGTTTTACGAATAAGGCTTTTTGTTTGGGTATGTACTATTGCGTAAATGACTGCACGAGCACGAGGATAAATATTGCACCTGGGTCATGGATAATTTTATATATTTATGTTAATATTAAATAGCTATGCATTGCATATGTATATTTATCCGTTACCCTAGTATCCATAACACAAGCCTTCCAGTGTTTACCTTGGGCTAGGCTAATTATTGTGAATGTTAGAAATATTATTATACATCTTTGCGGAGGCTTTTTCTGTAGGTATGTACGGACAGCATAAGAAATAAACTGCTGAGTAAATCCTAGCGAGGAGCCATCAATTTCATGTGACGTGATAAAACGTTAGTGCTGTTTGACGTTGGGATTACAATGGTGCTATTCACAACGTATATGTACGTTGTTTTTGCTTGTATATGGAGAAAACGTCTTCTCGTTAGTGTTTTTACCTTATCAATTTATTGTAGTGTCTATTATCTTTGATTGTTAGACTCTGTTGTAAATCTATAATCTAAGATCACAAATTTGTTGTTTGTCTGTCCGCTCTTTTTCCATTGTATCAATAACGTTACCATAGCAACGTGTTAACCGCAAGTAGTTCGTCTACCGGACGCTAGATGGTGCTAACGGAAAATATTTAATAATAGAAAAAAATTAAAGAATTTTGTCCACCCGTGCGAAGCCGGGACGGGCCGCTAGTCTATAATCTAAGATCACAGTGGTTTGTGTGTTTGTCTGTCCGCTCTTTTTCCATTTTATCAATAACGTTACCATAGCAACGCGTTTACCGTAAGTAGTTTGTCTACCGGACGCTAGATGGCGCTAACGGAAAAATATTTAATTATAGAAAAAAAATTAAAGAATTTTGTCAACCCGTGCGAAGTCGGGACTATACTTTTTTTTTTACCTTTATATAAATAAAGAATCTGAATCTATAAAAAAACGTTAAAACACTGGTTTCTTACCGCCAACGTTTTCCTAGTGTCCCTCTTCTTCAGTAGCAGGTTCCTGACGACGGTGGCCCAAAGCTGGGACCAGAAGTGAGCCGGCGGTCGGGTACCCATGGCGCCGCGTAGCCTGCTACCTATTGCCACGCAGTCCACCTCGCACGGCTCCTTCTCGGGGCATTTTCTGAAGGGAAAAGAAGATAAATTATTCATACCGGAAACCCCCACTACTACACCCGAGCCAGGGCCGAGCGGCGGCATGGCAGCATAAATACGAGCTGAGAGCGTCGATCGCTCTCTTTTGCTTCGCGGCGTTTGGATGTGACGGACGTCTACTGTAGTGTTAATTAGGGTCGTTTAGAGTTAATTTGTAATTTGTAATTATAACGCTGGTGATTTGTCATTTCTGTTATTTTTTTTATTTTTCCTCATTTCTGGTCGGTAAGATCAGAAGTGGGATTCACGCGCGTTATTTGCCGCTCGTGCTATCTTGTTTTAGTGTTTGCTTCTTAACTAGTTAACATGTCCGGGCGTGCGTCTAGATCAAGAGAACGTAATCATTCTCGGAAGCAACCACGTGGCAATAGTTCATCATCTGAACGTCATAGTGTTCAGGTCATGAAACGTTATAAATCGCCGTTAAGACAACATGAGGTTCGTCCACGTGGTCACCGAGATAGGTTATCTGGACGGCACAATAGTGTTGGTACACCACGTGTAAGTCCTACTAGTGACCGGGAGCGATCACGTAGTCCGTGCAGTACTCGCTATAAACACCGCAATAGTTCATACTACCGTTATCACAGTTTTCATAACGACGCATTAGAGAAGATTTTCGTGAGGCTTAATGCTCTTGAGGATAGATTACAGCCGCCTGTAACCTCCTCTCAAGTGGTTCCGTCGCATCCAATTGTCGAAACTCCATCTACTTTACCCACCGAATTGACTGGAGCCACCGAAGGGGGCTCTCGTAAGCAGGAGGACCAGGATGTAACGAACAGAATTGTTGGAGCATTATCTTCGCTTGTTCAAGTAAGGTCTCAAAATTTCTATATTTCTCATTTTGACCCTAATTTAAATGACTTTGATATATGGTGTGCAGAGGTCGATCGGGCGAAAAATGTAAACAATTGGGATGATCGTGAATGCCTCGGGCGCATAGGCGGGTGTTTGAGGGGAAATGCGAAATCATGGATAAATGAGTGGGTTACAAGTGATAGGACGTGGAGTGATTTTAAGACAGAATTTCGTTCGCTATGCCCACGTAATATTGATATAGCTACTGTCCTCTATGAAGTGATGTGCTCTAATTCCAATAAGTACGTAACATATGCAGAATATGCACGTAGATCTCTTTTGCGGCTCAATATTGTTACTGGATTGTCAGATGAATTGAAAGTCGCAATAGTTATTCGAGGCATTTCCGATCCCCAAGTTAAAGCTGCGGCGACCAATGCAAAATTGGACACCAAACACCTCGTTGAATTTCTGTCACCATTTATTAAACCTGCCACTGAATTTAAGAACTCCAACCATCCTGTTCGTTTATTAAAGCAGCCTGGATCATTGTATTCGCGTAAACGCGAAATGTCCAAAGGCGATAGGAGTGTCGCGTGCTTTGTTTGTGGGAAAATCGGTCATAAAAAATGGCACTGTCCCAAACAGTCTAGAAGTGAGACTGCACATACCCAACATGATTCCAAAACTACCCCCTCAACCTCTAACAATAACAGAAGTGTAACGTATTGCACATTTTGTAAACGTAATGGGCACTTGGTGGATACTTGTTTCTTAAAGCAGCGTTCTGATTCATATTGTGCTAAAAATCCGTCGACTGTAAATTTTTGTTCAAAACCAAACCACAGCTCAATAACATAATGCCAGGCTTAGTTCAAAAAATACCAGTTGATATTTTAATTGATAGCGGTTCTGACATTTCTTTAATTTCGGAATTAATATTAAAACATTTAAATCTTAATAAAAAGCCGACTTACCGCTTAATGAGAGGGATAGGAAGCCAAGAAATCGAATCAACTTCATATGTAACAACTATTATCGATTTTCCGGAAGTGTCACTTGAAGTAGATTTGTACGTGGTTCCCAGTAATTGTATTAATGCACCAATTTTAATCGGTACTGATGTTTTGAACCGTCAGGGAATAACGTATATCCGAGCTAATAATGAGCAACGGATAACTCGATTAGATATTCCCTTAAATGTGCAACGTGTGAGTACCATAGAAGTTGAAAATATTAAATCCCCTTTAATTGGCAGTGAAAGAGTACGGTTACTAGGAATAATCCGAGACTTCTCAGATATTTTCGTTACTGGGACAGCAACTTCTACGGTAAACACAGGTAGTATGGAAATTAAGTTAACTTCAACTACCCCAGTTTGTCATCGTCCTTATAAATTATCTTTGGATGAGAAAAGAAGGGTTCGTGACATTATTAACGATTTGCTTAGCAAGGGAATAATTCGTGAATCACAGTCTGACTACGCGAGTCCCATCATCCTCGTGAAGAAGAAAGATGGAAGTGATAGGATGTGCGTAGACTATAGAGCGCTTAACGCTGTTACTGTAAAAGAAAGGTTTCCTTTGCCGCTCATAGATGACCATATTGACAAGCTAGGTAACTTCAAGTTCTTTTCGAGTCTCGAGATGGCTACCGGTTTTCATCAGCTTCCGCTGAAAGATGATGATTCGATCAGTAAAACAGCATTTGTAACCCCCGAAGGGCACTATGAATACTTAAAAATGCCCTATGGCTTAGCCAATGCTCCCATTGTTTACCAAAGGGTCATTACGAAGACTCTAAAGCCATTAATAGACTCTGGTAAGGTACTAACATACATCGATGACGTTTTAGCCTTATCTAACACAGTAGAAGAAGGTTTTGACATATTGCGTGAAATTTTGAGTACACTTAAAAACGCGGGGTTTTCCGTCAATCTCAAAAAGTGTACTTTTCTGGATACGGAGGTAGAGTACCTAGGTCGGTTAGTAGGACATGGTCAGGTACGGCCGAGCCCAGGGAAGGTAGAAGCTGTTGTCAAATCTCCAAGGCCAACCAATGTAAAGGAGGTTCGACAATTTCTAGGTCTTGCAGGATATTTCAGACGATACATAGCTGGGTATTCGTCTAAAACTGCCCCCATATCTAAACTTTTAAAGAAGGGTGAAGCATTTGTTTGGGGTCCTGAGCAAGATGCTGCACGTGACTACATTGTAAGATGTCTAACCGATGAGCCTGTTTTAGCAATCTTTGATCCCAAACTCCCTACACAACTTCATACCAAATTGTTATGTGGCGTAGTCTATTTGCCCCCAAATTGTACCGATGAGCACTATTTAAGCACTCTTACTTGTATCGAAAAAGTAGTCTGTTCGCATCCTGACTTTGACATATTAATATTGGGAGATTTTAATTTAAATTCCGTTTCGAAACACACGAAAGCACAATTCGAGATTTTTTATGAATACTGTTATTTACGTCAGTTTAATACAGTGCCAAATAGTCACGGTGGGATATTAGACTTAACATTGAGTGACCTTGCACCCAATCAGGTCACCGTCTCTAAATCTTGTGACCCTTATGTACCTATTGACTCGTATCATCCTGCGCTCGAGATAACTCTTAAACTATTTTCTGGCTTGGGGCCTCCGCTTTTCTTTGACCTTCACACTCGCGAGGACCGTCAGGGTACCTGCTCGGACTGGGACTGGCGTAGAGCAGACTACCAAATCTTGTATGCTGCTCTAGCTGCAGTTGACTGGTCTGATATATTAGAAATCTATCATGTTGACAGGGCGGTTGAGTTTTTTTATTCTAAGTTATACGAGTGCTTTAACCGTTCTCCTAGAACGTTCTCCGTTCCTATTAGAACGCGACGCCAACAAAATTCGCGATATGTGTACCCTAAATGGTATACCGATGAAATTATACGCAATTTAAAACACAAATATTATCATCTTAAAAAGTTTAAATCTGATGGTAAGGTATATAATCAAGAACTCTACAAATTCTATAGATGGCACGTTAAAAAGCTTATTAATAAAGCTTTTAGACATGAAATTTCAAATTTACAAAAGAATATTTTAGTTGAACCTTCCAAATTCTGGACTTACGTTAAGGATAAAAGGAAAGATAGGAGAAATGTTAATAGTTTTTCATTCGAGGGAAACGTGGTGTTGTGGCGTGGCGAGTGGACTCCGGATACATGCTCAATATTTTTTGAGAACGGTGAGTTAGTGGTGTCAAGCGAACTTTGGGCCTCTGACACTAGACAACAAGCACACTCTGTGGCTTGGTTGTGATGGTCGCGAAAGCATAATACTGCAAACGTGGGGCCTCTGTTATGCGATCGCAAGGTGTCAAGCGAACTTGGGGCCTCTGACACTAGACAACAAGCACACTGTGGGGCTTGGTTGTGATGGTCGCGAAAGCATAATACTGCAAACGTGGGGCCTCTATTATGCGATCGCAAGGAGACAAGCAAACGTGGGGCCTCTGTCTTTAACGCTGTTTTGATACATGGACAAAATAAGTTTTGCTCATGGACTAATGTGAACTTTGCTTTTATTTGGTTCTATAAGGATGTTGCTGATGGCGGAAGGCCGGAATTCCGTTATCAGTAGCAGTTCCTATTTTGTTAATTTTTCTATTTGTTTTCGTCACTGGAAATCTGAAGCTGTAATTTTGTTTTAGTTTGCGAATTTTCATTTTCTGTTCCTATTCTTGGAGACGCTTGAGTGCACGCTTGCGGCTCTAAGACATTTAAATTGAAGTGAATAGCACTACTTTTCTGTTTAAAGCACTAATAACGCAGAAAGCTTCAATTTCCGCTTCAGATTGCTATTTTTCCTTCATGACTACAAAATTTTCTGGATATGTTACTGAAGGTTACCAGAGTGATAGTGATCAGGAAGCAGGAAATCAGCCCGGCTGTGATGAAGAAGCGGTCGTGGACGCCTCGCCGTCAGGATCGGCCGTCTTACCGGAAACCCCCACTACTACACCCGAGCCAGGGCCGAGCGGCGGCATGGCAGCATAAATACGAGCTGAGAGCGTCTATCGCTCTCTTTTGCTTCGCGGCGTTTGGATGTGACGGACGTCTACTGTAGTGTTAATTAGGGTCGTTTAGAGTTAATTTGTAATTTGTAATTATAACGCTGGTGATTTGTCATTTCTGTAATTTTTTTTTATTTTTCCTCATTTCTGGTCGGTAAGATTATTATAATAGAAAAAAACTAGAAAAAATCGACTCGGATCACAAGTGAATTCTCAGGCGGGAATCGAACCCGCAACCTTTGGAAATCCGGTCCAATCCTCTCCCAATTATAAGATCGCATTGAAAATGCATAAAATATATAAAAATTATAAAACAAGAAGGAAAATTAGATTTTATGATTTTTTTATATTTTAAGCATTTTTAATTTCAACGATCGTTTAACGTAACGGTAGCGGTCCTGGCTTTTGCGCCGACGGTCCTGGGTTTGAATCCCGGAATGGGCAGATGTTTGTGTGATGAATACGAACATTTGTACCCGAGCCATGAGTATCTTTATATATACCTATAATTCTTCTGTGAGTGTGTATGTCACTAAACTCCTCCTAAACGGCTGGACCGATTTGAATGTTTTTTTTTGTGTGTGTTCAAGGGGATCTGAGAATGGTTTAGATTCACAAATCAGCCCGGCAGATGGCGCTGCAGACGGTATCTAGGTTATTTATCTATACTGCAAAAATAACAGGCAGGACAACGTCTGTCGGGTCCACTAGTTTATATATAAAGTTCTAATAATATAACCTTTTTATGTTTGATATATATGTATATCTATCCGTTACTTTAGTATCCATAACATAAGCCTTACAGTGCTTTCTTTGGGCTAGGCTAATTGGTGTGAATGGTGTAAATCTATCTTATATGATGAATTAATTTAATAGAAAAATACCAGAAAAAATTTACTCCGCTCACAAGTTATTCTCAGCCGGGATAGTTTCTAGGTTTTTCCATTAAAATAATTTATCAGAAAAGTAGATTTTTTATTATTACAATTTTTGTCATAATGAATTTAACTGCTTGATTATTATATTGATAAGTGCTGTTGCTATTTGATCTCTAGCTACTAGGTAGTATTATAATAATTACAGCTACTTTTACTATACAGTGCTAGATTTACACATTTGCCGCCCCAAGACTATAAAATTTTTGCCGCCCCTACTGACCTCTAAAATTAGATGCACCTCTAAAATTATGCGGGATTTGGAATCAGCGAAAAAGGGCTAAAGAATTTCTGCTCCGCCACGCCACCGCCGCAGCCCTACTTCTTGTCCGCAGCCTTACTTTTTTCTGTACCTATTTTTTTTGGGCCAATTTTGCCACCCCCTAATTTTGCCGCCCTAAGCTCCAGCTTTTTCAGCTTCTATGGTAAATCCGGCACTGATACTATACTATACTATTATAATAATGATATCTACGCACTACGTTCATCCACCACGGCTACTTTTTCATAAGATTCTATAAACAAACAACAGACGAACGACCCTACCCTGCGTCGTAACAATATCTAAACAAATGATTACAAGAAAAAATTCACTATCCGGGTGAGTACTCTTCTAATTCCCAAGGTCTCGGTAGCTCAATTGGTAGAGTTATAGCCCGAATAGCGAAGGAATGTGGGTTTGAATCGGCCTGACAACGGAGACGAGTTGATTTTTTCGTGTAATCATTTCTTTAGTTATTTTGGTCAATTTTCAATTTTTGAATAGTCGTGTAATAGAACGAAGATACTGGATCTGCTATTTAGTGTAACTTCAGAATCATTTGTATAATATAATTAGTCAGATTTGTCATGAAGATAACTGATTTTCAGTTTTCAGTGTATAAGCCAAATATTTCCAGTACCTAACTAATGATATTTCCATAAATATTATTAAAGACACTAAGATTTGAAAACTTTTAGAAGATAAAGCAATACAAATGTCGCCATTACAATTACTATTAGGTATACTGTGATTTGTGTGATATCAAAAATTATATATAGTTACTAGTGGACCCGACAGACGTTGTCCTGCCTGTTATTTTTGCAGTATAGATAAATAACCTAGATACCGTCTGCAGCGCCATCTGCCGGGCTGATTTGTGAATCTAAACCATTCTCAGATCCCCTTGAACACACACAAAAAAATTCATTCAAATCGGTCCAGCCGTTTAGGAGGAGTTCAGTGACATACACAGTCACAGAAGAATTATATATATAAAGATTAAACTGATTAAAAATATTACATTTATAATGTAATCAATAACTTGAAGAGAGTTGACCTAAAGGTATGTTACCCTTGTGGACATTTTTCACGGTATTTCCTGAAATTCCTAGGGATATTCTTTTGTTAGTCAAGTCCAGTACAAGTTATTGATGTAAACGACTAGAAAGCAAGAAAGAAAGATTTTCTATTGACCTCGAAATAATAAACTTTTGATCACCAATCCAAAAATCGGCCGTTCTGAAAGTTGCTTAACATTTGTAACAGCAGGGTGAACGCGGCAACCAATGCACTATCGAACACACCACGACAAAAAGACAGCAATAACACTAATTGCATATTATAAGGGCACCAGGCAGCGTCCCCTTGGCGCCTGCAACGATACAACATGCACCCTGTCACTTCCGGTACCATAGACATAGTAATTTATAGAAATTACAATTGTATTTAATTTAAATGAGGTTAAACTACATTCGGAAAGGCTGGTCATCAGATGGGCGACGGAGAAATAATAAAAAATAAAGCTTTATTGACCTGTTACAATTTTTGTTAGATTTTCATGTTTTCCAGAATAGGTAAATGTCTGTAGAAAGGAAAAATGTGTCCTTTCCCATTTGATACATACAATTTGCTAACATAACATTAGTCCCTATACCTAAGTACATATGTACATAGAAGTTATATACAATATTTTAACTCATATTGACAGTAAAAATCAAATTGTGTATGGGTCTGTGTGTGGGCATGTGTGAGTGCATAAATGGATAATTCTAAACATTTTTTTTGTTCACTATATTCGGGTGTAATCTACCATAAAGCTCTCAACCGCTCACTTAATCAGTCAGTAATGATTTTCTTTATCTCATTATTACTAAATTATCTCATTTTCAACTATTTTAGAAGGCGCGACTAGCCGTGGATTAGCGTGGCCTCCGACTCTCAAGGGAGTTCGAGATAATAATTTATTTCATCACCTATTCGGCGACTAGTAAAAGCGATAGTTTTATTGACAAAGATAGAATATGTAAGATTTGATCATGTAGAGAGAATGCATGGGCAAATTGGAAAAGGCAGACCAAGGCGAACAAATAAAATATCCCGAAAAAGGCCAGGTCAAAAACGTCCTCAACCAATGAACTTGTATGATAAGAGTTGAAGAAGCGAGAGATGTATGTCGGGATTTTAGAAATAAGAAATCTGTGATATCGGCCTACCCCTATTTGAAAAATGCGTTATTGTATGTAAAACGTAAAACTTTCGTAAAAAACGTCAAGAACTGTTTATTGATCATTCATGGTACAGTAACGGTCAAGATCAGTGTTATAAAAAACTGCAACGGAGGGTGATAAGTCTGGCCATAGCATCCACCCGCAAAAAACTTCAGTTCTTCCGTTACGATGGCGCATGTAACTGTGGCGAAATATCGGAGCCTCAAAAATAAAAATGGTGAAAATCCCATTGTAATTAATACTAGCGTTCTTAAAACTTTTTGATATTTAGGCGTATCTTGTATTTTTAGCTCTGTGACTCAAACCGTCCCGCCTTGTCCCTACCTTTCTTTAGACACGTGTCTGCCTGCACCCTTTTTCCTCCAAATTATACGTTGCGGTTGCAATCAGTTTGAATTCATCGACTAAGTAATCAGCACTAAAATAACCACAATTTTTTCATAATTTTAATTTACGTCCATTAAAAAACCTCACATTACGACTATGTAAACCATTGCAAAAATATATTAGTATATTTATTACTTTACTAGCGGCCCGTCCCGGCTTCGCACGGGTGGACAAAATTCTTTAAATTTTTTCTATTATTAAATATTTTTCCGTTAGCGCCATCTAGCGTCCGGTAAACGAACTACTTGCGGTTAAAATGTAGCTTATATGACACGTTCGTAGATTTACCATAGCAGCGCCATCTATTGATTACTTACTCAACCCAGTCGAAAGGTATCGACATCTGTTAGAATCATTTGGAGTTAACAGATAATTGTGACTGTCAAATAATAACAAACAAATAATTAGCAATAAATTAAAATTGCGACTATAATTTGAGATTTAAACTATCCTATCTCTCAAGTTGGATCGAACTGCACATGGTGTGCGAATTTTATTATAATCGGTTAAGTGGTTTAGGAGTCCATTGAGGACAAACATTGTGACACGAGATTTATATATATTAAGATTGCCAAATTCCCCACCCACCCACTGTACCGTAGAGTATAGGTTAATATGTAAAAAGTTAATTTAAATGAATAATAGGTAATAATGTATCTTACATTCACATCAATTAGCCTAGCCCAAAGTTAGTACTGTAAGGGTTGGGTTATGTATACCCTAGTATCCATAAGGATACTAGGGTAACGGATAGACATACATATATGATACATAGATATCTAATATATATTGTATTGCACCTTACTAAGTTCTAGGACGGAGTCAAGTGGATGTGGATGGAGCGCAGAGGCAGCCATAGTTTTAGTAGGACAGTTGTTCCCATCAGTCATACTGGAGGAGAAGTTCGCCGAGCGACTGGTATTCTCTGTTCCGCAGTAGTCTGTCTCCAGCCTCGCTAAGTGTTTCCAGTAGATTGAAGATGTTAAGGAAAAGGAACGAAAAAAATACGAGAGCCATCCGGAAATTATTACCCATTTGGAAATGTAAATAAAACTGGTATATACTTACGAATATTGTTTTGTTTGTAAAGAACATCTCTTTAACTAATTCTCTACATACGTAGTCAAAGCTATTTCAGTTCTTAACACGTTTCGAATTTCTTTCCTGTCATAAACTCCTTTCGTTTTGTGAATAGATGCTAGTCTTACGACGCCAAGTCTGGACTATTTCGTAGCACGGGTTCTACCTACATAGTTAGCACTCCTGTCTTTTTTTTTTTTTTTTAATACACGGGAAAATGCGTTACGTATACTCCGATGCGGGTGGATGCCGAAGTTATGTGGGACTCCCCTACCCATCCTAGTGCCCGGTAAAGGTCTAGAGAAATACCCACTAAAAATCCGCTTATTTACCCATAGCTTTGCCAAATTTTCGGTGGGGCCAGTGTGGTTATCACCACCTTGGACTCTTTTCTCCCTTACAATTCAATTAGCTTTTCGTGTTGAAAATGAATTACTTTAATTAAGTTTTGAAAAAAAAATGGACTTTTAAAAATTATTACTAAAGTATGCAATGCAAAATTGTAAACACTAAGTACGTGTTGCATTATCAAGGTATCAATCAGCTTTACATTATTCCACAAACGTAAAAAAAAACGCAAAGCCAGGAAAGGAATATCAATCATTATGCTAACGAAGTGATTCGTGACTACACTGCTAAAACCTGTATCAATTAATTAATTATTAAAGTCCCTTTATTGTCATGGGATTACCGTTATTTTACGATTCAAGCGACGATGGATCGTCCGCTGTCTATGGTTTCAAAATAAAACTGTAGATAATATTGTATCATTGTAAAGCTTTTATGTTAAGTCCAGAATATATGAAAATAGTAATAAAAAGATAATAAATAAACATTAGACAACATCACGGATTAGCAAGGTACGCTGCGTCAGTTAGAAATTTTATCTGCGTCTGCGTGAGAAAGAACACGTGCGATTTTTTAGTATCGAGGTGCTTATGGACGGGGTCTAGATTAGAGTGCAAACTTCTTATATTAGAGACGTGTAAACTTCATATATTAGAGACACGCACTAGGAAAAAGAGGACGTTTGTGTAGGATGTAGGATGTTTGACGAGTTTCCTGTTTTTTCGTTGCATAATGTCATGAGGAAAGGTGACAAAGGACGGAAGTAGAACGATATGCTGATTGCGAGCCAAATGGGAGCGCCACACCACGGGATAGCCAAACCAGAGACCGCGAGGAAACCCGAGCCGTCAAGGGTCTCAGATTTGGCTATCCCGTGGTGTGGTGCTCCATCGGGTCCTCTCGTCCGGGCGCCAATCGGCACAATGGCACAATCCCAGGGTTTTTCGAGAGGTCGCGGGGCAGCCTTTCGTAAGGGGCTCGCTCACTACCTGGGCCCCCAACTATCTGCGGTCAGCTAACGGAAGAACCGTGCCTCGGAACCCACTGCTCTCTAAATTTGGATATCCGATGCATTGCCCTTACACGTCTCAAAAAAACCAGCTGTTGCAACCAGCACCGCTATTCTGACCCGTCCTCCAATATGGCTTCACCAGATTTCAACACTGAAACACGTGCCGTGGCCAAAGCCTAGAAGAGGTTTACTCCTTTAGCACCACCCAAGGGCCACGCGTGGGACATCGAAGGTTAAATCCCACGGACGCGAGTAAACTTGGACCCCATGAAACTGAAACTGAACCGACGCTTAGGGAATGGGATATTTCACTGGTCTATTAACTGATCATCTATCATACAAGGATCGGCTCTAATCATCATTCATCATTGATTATCAAACAATGGTTTCTATGGGGCGTGTTCAAAATAAAGAAATGTGTAATTAATGTAAATTTATTTCCAGTATTGTTTGGTTTAATTAAATTAGAATAATCAATAGATTTGATATTTCGATATCCATTTTGTAGATGGTTCCTTAAGGCGTTACTTATTGTTATGTATAGTGGTCAATTTACAAAACATACACTTGCACAATAATAAGTTCTGATTCATGCAGAAGTGTTGATTTGATTACCAGATGCCACGCCATGCGTTTTGGCAAAGTAAAAAATATTAACAAAAGAATGTGCGATTCGTTATGTTACAACATTAATCAGTGCTAATTATTGTTATTATTTCATTTATTTCACAATTGAGAGAAAAAACAGACAATTATGTTTTTTCTTTTAATTTTAAAAGAAAATACAGTCAAGGCATAATGAAATTAGGGATTCAATGTTTACATAGTACGTTTTTTTGTTAGTGTAAAAATGGAGGAAATTTCATTATTTACAACAATCTTAAACCGATGTATATTGGAATAATGTAATTAACAATTAATGTAAACAGTATTTAAATGCACAAACCGCTGCAATAAGCTGTGTTTATTTATTAAAACATTTAATATCCACTCATAAATAATTCGGAACAGCTGCAAACGGGATTTGCGCCAAATGGGCGCCATGTTGGCCATGAACAATGCTGCAGTGGGTGTCGCCGCCATGTCTGACGTTCGAACCATAGAGACGGTAGGTCTCTAGGTCATTGACGTAATGGGGAGAAAGTTTCAGCCTACAGAGACGATTTCCAAAAAAATCCAACAGGAAAAACGTATTTGATATGTTTACGAAAATGTCTCAAATTGTTTGTTATAACATTATACATTTGCTGTTTGACTGAATTTTTGTGCATTTCTCCAGTTTCTATCAAAATCGCCATCAAAGTTTAAATGAATAGAAAACCCACGAAAACACTTAAGTCATCTTGAACATGTCATGACATCATTTGTTTATAAACAAACTTTTAACTGACAAATTATTACAATACATCGTACAAAAACTTAATTAACTTATAAACTTAACTAATTAAGTGCATCTCCAAGTATGTGGTATAATAAATTTTAATGAAAATTTAGTTGTAATTTTAAATATTTTATTAATTATTTCTTATAAAAATCAAGTATATTTATAAATAATATATGGGCGGAATTTGTTAAAAAAATGTTTACTGTTAAGCTAATAATAGTTTGAACTATATTTTCAATATTATCCAATACCCTATTGCAGAGTTAGGATAGTGTTAACTATCCAATGTACTTACGGTAAAAATAGTTCAGGAGATTGGTCATAACTTTTGAATATTTTTTATTTTTTACTGTATTTAACAAAATGTACAGTAAGAACATAATATTTTTACATTTCAATTTTACAAAAAGATTTTTGATGCCAATCGCCAGTCTTATAAAAATGGCAGACAAAAGTATGAATACAAAACATGGGTAGGTATTTAATACAGTTGTGTGCAATAAAACAAATATGATATGCCACAAAACTTGGCATTGCACGTGTAATTTAAACTAATAAAATATATTGGAATCTAAAATGGCACCATTTCATTTTCCTCTTGATCACATACTTTTGTACAATAAGGAAAAAATATTTAGCAAAGAGGAAAGTATTACCAATTGATACTTTTTCAAGCTTAATCCGCGTTTATAAATAAGATTAAACAATCAGTATGATTATAAATAACCTCCTTTTGCTCCGCTAGTAAATAAGGTGGGCGTTCAAAACGTAAAACGGATCATCCAATCAAACGTTTACTGAAATCTGTGTCTCACTAATCTTTACGCACTTATTTATATGGCTTTACTGCCTTTAGATACTACTTCTACCGTCAATAGCATAGTTACAGTAAGTACGCTCTCGACGATTTCGAGAAAAACGTGCTAAAAGTTTTGGTAGGAAAATATATAGGTGTTAAGGTCCTCTTTCATTTAAAGCTACAGTCACCATGATCCGATTACAAACAAGTTATTTATGGAAGATTTCGTACCAAAACTTTTAGCCTATTTTTCTTGAAACCGTCGAGAGCGTACTTACTGTAACTATGCTATTGACAGCAGACTTGTAGGAATTTATAAAGCAAATTAGAGATATTCATTTTAACAAATTAGGGAAAATTAGGATATTTCATAGGAAAATAAATTTTCCTAAATTGGTATCAAATTTTAATGACGGTGCATGACATATATGTCAGTATCTTCTGTTTAATTATGTAAAATCAAATTAAACGGACAGTAAAATAAATGAATCAATAATAACAAAAGAACAAGCGTTTCAAAATGCATAAAAATTCACATTCATATTTGACTTTTTTATTTAAATTTGAAAAGATCATATTATTTTGTTGAATATTTTTTAAACCCTTTGTTTTCTTACTTTTACATTTAATATTCTGTCCTAGTAACTACACGACCCTTAGTTATGATACAACAAACTGTACTATTGGCTTATAGGAGATATGCACTTAATAACGTGTAGAAAAATCTTCAATGTCTAGGAACTTAATATATACACTGTGTTTTCATTTTTTTTTTTTGGATTTGATTAAATATTAATTTTATAAATAATCTGTCGCCATATCAGAGGGTTACTATGTGTTTTTTTATCCCTTATCCAAAAATTATGAAGTCACGATCAAAAAAGATACATTTACCAGTCGCCCCTTTTGTTTACTTCCATTCGCAGTAATTTCCCGGAATTAAACAAAACTACACAAAGCGGTTTCCTCATATCCCTCTGTTTGGCTATGCAAGTAGGGTGAGTTACCATTTGTAAAAATCGGACAGAAAACAGAAAAAAATTCAAAGGTTCAAACATCCATTGTCTCAAAATAAAATGTTAATAATATAAAGTAAAATATAAATAAAAGAATTAAAGCGCCTTTAAATATTTTTATTCGAAAATTTTTAATAGCTATTCAAAGTTTGATCGTAACTCCTGAACATCACCATCAACCTAACAATAAATATTCTGCCTCACAGACGTTTAAATTACCTCAGGGAGAGAGGGCCATAAACCCATTAGCTGATATAATTGGTGCTGAAAACTCCAATTATGTAAGTATTTAATGGAATGAGGCGTCACTTAGCGGAAATCTATATCCATTTATAAAAACAAAAATATCTAGCTTACTTCCGCAAAAAATCAACATGATGCACTGATCGAGCAAATAAATGTCAATACCGTGCATAGCTTTCGTCGTCAAAGCACTCAGCGCTGAAAATTGTACGGTCTAACAACTCTTGCTCCATGTGAGGGCGAAACACTTGTAGAGTAGTTGGGGGTTGGTTTGAAGGCGGGTGGGCGGTACATTTTGCTTGTTTTTGCGGAAGTAAGCAAAATAAATCCCCTTGAGGAGGCTGGCTGGCTGACCAAGTTCTATATTCGCGGATGTCCTAAGAACGTGGACCTACTTATAACACAAGCTTTTAGGTTACCATGAAGGGTTAATTAAAAAAATAATAATATTTTACAAAATTTACAATTTTTTCACTGGGACTGCTGTCTTGTATAATCAAGCCAATATAGGTCACATTTTAAGGTCATCTAAACTCGGCGTCAAAAAAATCGCACCTTAAAAAATTCTTATTCAAAAATTCCTAAACCTTATATAGAGGATAGTGTTAGGTATCATTAGAAAGGTAACAAAAAGGAGCATCAAACAACAATTAAGTGCAATCTTTTTTTTAATTAAAATTATACAAAAAGCATAAAAATTTGAAAAATAATAAAAAATCTTAATTAAGTCCTAATTAATAATCGATAATTTACAAAAAAAATGTACAAAAAGTGTCTTAAAATTAACTCAAAATCTAGTGTTACCCCCCCTTGCCCTGATGACGGCTTCCATACGGTCCCTCATAGACCTCACCAACTTCAGGAGCTCTTCTTGAGGGATAAGACCCCATTCTTCAATCACCGCGGTTTGGAGTTCCTCTAGAGTCGAAGGAGCCGGATCCCGAGATCGAACCTTACGTTTAAGATGGTCCCAGAGGTGCTCTATCGGATTCAGATCAGGACTTCTCGCTGGCCACTGCATCACAGGAATTTGGGACCTCCGCAGGAAGTCGTTCACGATGGCTGCAGTGTGTGCGCGAGCGTTGTCGTGCATTAATGTGAACCCCTCGCCAAAAGATTCGGCAAAAGGGACCACATGCACATCCAGGATCTCTGTGATATAGCGGCGCGCAGTCAGCGACCCTTGTCCGCGTGCACCTCCGGTCCGGGAGACGCAGACCAGGTCGGTTTTGCCGGCAGCCGACATACCGCCCCAGAACATGCAGGATCCGCCTCCATATTCCACCGTCTCCTGGATGCAGGCTTGAGCGAAACGTTCACCCTGCCTCCGGTATACTCTTCTTCGTCGGTCGTTGCAGAAAAGACACACTCGTGTCTCGTCTGAGAAGAGAACAGCTCCCCACTGCTCAATGGTCCAATCGACGTGGTCGCGAGCAAACTGCAAGCGGGCTCGTCGGTGCGCTGCAGTCAATTTTGGACCTGTAGCAGCTCTGCGGGCTGCTATGTTCTTCTCCTTCAGTCTTCTTCTAACCGTGGATACACTCACGGTGCGTCTGCGAACTGCCTGGAGCTCCTGTTGCAGCTGAACAGCGTTTGAGAAGCGATTTCTCAAAGAGTACGACACAACGAACCGGTCGTCTCTTTCCGAAGTGCAGCGACGTCTACCGGACCCATGTCGCCGGATATAGCCACCGGTCTCTAAAAAGCGCTGGTAGACTCTACGAACCGAAAAACGGCTCAGATTCAGTTGCCGGGCGACATCACACTGCCGCACCCCTGCTTGCAGTAGTGCAACCACTTGAGCGGCCTCATCAGCTGTAGTGTCCATTTTCCAGATGTTCTTTCTTCAGTAAAATCAGTGCGTGTGTCCCCTTCAACGGTTTAATAGCGAATGACCCACATTGAACCCGTGTTGACCTCTTTATACCCACAAAGTTAGCGCAACTCGCGACTCTCCCGAGCAGCAAAATTTCCTTAGAATTTTTGTGACCCTTTATTTGTTGCTTTAGGTTTTATTTGATAATGAAAAATAATGTTTTTTTATTAAGTTAATTAAGTAACCTTTTAAATAAAATTATAATTAATACGACTGCATGTGCATATCCAGAGTTAATGCCATTTGAACGTGATTTTCTTAGAGGTGCGATTTTTTTGACGCCGAGTGTATATTATGATCGACTCTTATAAAAGTCACTTAATATCGGTAATTACAGACCGAACGTCCTAGTGGTTAGAACCAATGCACCGTCAGGGTCCTAAAAGTCTTAAAATATCCCAATATTTATTATAACTTAAGCATGTTATAAGTGCAAAGGAAATACAAGAAAATAAATCGAATTGACTCAGTTGTGAGAAGAGTCAAACACCGATAGCCAGCCGTAGATAGTTTGATACGTGTTAAAGTATTACATTCGATGTTATTGGTTATTTATCTAGAACGCGAAGAGATGGCGCTGATGCTTGTCCCTGCAAATATTAGGACACATGGTAACCCTACATACAAGTCCGCACAATTACGCGTAGCTTTCACTATAATAGCCATTTCATTACAACGATATACCTTTATTGTATTTATCAGAGGCTTTCATGGGCTTTTATTCCTTCAATTTATGACGTACATTGATCTCATGGAGTTATCTTTAAAAAAAATCAAAAGCTGGAGCTTTTCGATATTTGTCATGAAGCTGATGGCATCCAATATGAATGTTTGACAACAATGCTATAAAAAAAATCTTGCAAGTCTTTCCCAAATGTTTCGTAGAAATAAAAAATACCACAATCACGCAGAATAAACAGAAAATATATAAAAAAGTCGAAGCGTCAGGATAGAATATAAAATCCGTAAAAAATTTGTTTTTCTTCGTCTTCGTTTGTCTAAGTATTTCCTCGAACGGTGACAGCCAAAGGTGATGCCAGATTACAGATTCCTACGCCTTCTGGCGAAGGATGGTATTTAAATTAATAAAGTATTATTGTAGAGAAATCCTTATAAGTCAGATATCAGAATTAGGTTTAATTGTATTAATAAATTCTACTAATTGAATACTTACACTAATTAAATACTACCTAATTGGATCTGGTTTTCGAAAAACTAATACCAAATAATTAGTTTTGTACTAGGGTTGAAGTTCGTATCGCAAAATCAAAGGCAGCTTTGTAGACAGTATATATTCACACCGTACACGTCATTTACAGTTCTATGAACGTAAAAGTGGGCATTGACGATCAGTTTTTCCAGACGTAAAACTGTGGCGTCCCTCCAAATGGTTTTAGGCCAACTCGATTTCCGCATTCACTGGCGTCACTCCGGCTCTTGAGTTTTCGATCATTCACCGCGGGCGCTGCGAGCGAACTGACGCCATTGGATTGACGATCACACTCACGATCAGTTTGGCGCGACGCTGATTTGAATTTATGGTAGTCTCGGAAATACGTGGCGCGTCGTCAGTTAAAACTCTGGAGTGATGATTCGATACTCACGATCAAATTTTGGATTGACGCCAGTTCAACTGATGCGAAAAACTGATCGTCAATTCGCAGCTTAAGGGAGACGTCGAGGATGATTAATAAGGGGCAGCAGTGTTGTCACATCTACTAACTTTTCAGCCGATCTACCTATCTACCACCCGGTGTCGTTCACTACAGCTTTGTTAAGTCTGGCCAAAGGGCTACAGCAGATATCTATTGTCAGCAACTGCAAACCATGAAGAACTAGCTGCTAAACAACCGAGGCTGGCCAATCGCTCTAGGCCACTGCTGCTTTAGTACAACGCACAACAGACGGCCGCTAAACTAGAGGAGCTGTTGGAATGTCTGCGACATCCACCATACTACCCGGACCTTCCTCCAACATATTACCATTTATTCCGGAATTCGGATAACTTCTTACGAGGAAATAAAATTCATATCCGATGTGTCCAAACCGCTTCCAGAGAGGCCGCGTCTGATTAATTGATTCTCGCCCCCATGGTTTTTTTTTAGTAAAGGGATCAATGAACTGCCGATGAGATGGCAAAAGTGCATAGATAACAATGATGCAAAATTTTATTAATAAAATGTATTTCACAAAAAAAATCGACTTTATATTCCTCCCATACAAAACACCGATTTCATATGTAAGGACATAATATTTTTCTGCGATACTACAAAGAGTCTTGGCACAAGCCACTCACAATAATTTAGAATCAAGATTTTAGCTATCTAGAATGCTGTATCTTATTTATTCTATTAATATTCAGAAAAGCTGCAATGTAAAGTATTAGCACACATTCGTGAAATAATTTATTTCAAAATAAATTTACTAATCCATAAATAAAAGCAATTGTAAAACAAACCTTAGTATAATATATTTAAAAATAAATACCGAATAACTACCTAAAATCCCTAAATATAGAGTTTAATATCATTTGACAGATTTTAACATTTTGTTTTAGTTGATCCGTTCGATCAGCACCAGAAGTATAATAGATAAATAATAATATTATGACGTAATAATACTATTTCTTAAATTTACACCAATTAGCCTAGCCCAAAGTAAGCGCCATAAGGCTCTCTCTTGGTCGCCTCTTTCAGTGAAAAAGTATTCCATTTTCAAACGAAAGATATATTTTCATACGAACATTGTCAGCCTTTAAACACGACAGACATAAATTATTAGATCAACTTTACCGGCCGCTGCTCATATTTGACTAGTGAAATTCGTATGTAATCTTTTTCATTATCTGTATAGCGAGAAAGAGACGGCGAGTGTTCCTTGCATGTAAACCAGGCTCAAGTGAATAAAAAGCGGAAAAGGGCCCAATTTTTTAATTATTCGACTCGCGTTGAGAATTCAGTTTCTGTCAATTTTCATTTGACACCGTAAATTTTCTATTTATGAATCATGACACTGCAACGCGTGGTCTCAACTATTCCTCTTGTAATCATCTGCGTTCAAAAATAGAGTTCGTGATCATTTGAATGTGACACACATATTTTTTGAAGTGACAACTTCTTTCGCGGCGTTGTGTACTTTTTAGGATGGGTAAAAATGTTAAACTCGCGTCAGGACACGTGACCTGATCGAAAATTCGTAAGATGGAGGGAGAGTTAACCGCCGGCGCGGCATATGAGAGGAAGTAATATCTCCCTCACGTTCTACCACGCGGCGAAAATGTATGCCTGCTCCTGCTGTTTCGTTTAAGCGGCGCAGGGCGCTTGCGCAAGTGTGTTTGTTGTCATGTTTGTATATGATAGTACAATGAATATTGTATTTATTTGTTCCCTTACCATTCCAAAAAAATCAAAAATTTCGTTACCTTTTAACCCTTGGCAAATTCATTGCTTTGCTCATTATGTTAGCAGTACTGGACGCAAACAATTAAAAAACACGGAAAAAAGATTTCATGCGACTTGGTAAGCGATTGTGACTTAAGTCGAACACGGCGATACAGTTTCAGCCGAGTGGTTAAGAAATAGGGCTCATCAGCAATTTCTATTTATCTTGAAGATAATTATCAAAATAATAATCGAATTGCCAAACAAAAGAAAAAGTATCTTAACGGAGTTCGAGCTTAATTCATTACGGGCTGAAGACCAGACTTTAATGCTCATTTTTTAACCCCCAACACCAAAAAGAGGGGTGTCATAAGTTTAACTGCTATGCGTGAGTGTATGTGTGTCTGTCCATTTATCTGTCTGCGACACCGTAGCTTTTAAACGGACAAACCGACTCGGATGCGGTTTTTCATTTGAAAGCCTGTTTTCTAGCAGTGGTTGTTAGATTTATTTTATCAATATCATTTCAACCGTGTTGTGTGTGCGGAAGCAGTGTGCTTACCTTTGATATATTGTACACTAGCGGCCGCCCGCGCCTTCGTGCGCGTGGAACATTGCAACATAACCTTATTTCTCTAAAATAAAAGATTTTTTCTAAAATAAAAGTAGCATAAGTTACTCTTGATTACATCAGCTACATGCCAATAAAAGTCTCGTCAAAATCGGTTCAGCCATTTCAGAGATTAGCCGGAACAAACAGACAAAAATTGTAAAAAATGATATTTTGGTGTATTTACCGTATATATATTCATATGCATGTAGTAAAAAACGGTTATTTCAATATTACAAACAGACACTTCGATTTTATTTATATGTATAGATAATTTTGTTTTAATATTATAACCCATTGGTCTGGTTTTATTGATAGTGAAGACCGTAGAAGTGCCGTAAAGACATTAATAGGGTGATAATACCAATCCAAAAAATGGTTCAAGATAAAAGGTTTTTATCAAAAGAATGAGAACTAAATAATTTAAACAAAGCCTTAATTTTGTTTTTTATATTTAATCCTGACGTTTCGACTCTTTACAGCCGTAATCATAGAATCGGCGCGGACGTGTAAGAACTAAATAAGTAAATATTTATCTCGATTTTTCTCACGTATGATTCCATCTAATACCTTCAATATTAAGTGGAACCCACTAATGATAGAATAATAGTTCGATAATCCTAAGGTCCAATTTCTTAACTCAATAGAAATAACATCGTAAGAGCCGAGCCCAAACAGCTTACGTCAGCACAGCTGTAAGAATCGATAGTGCGCTGCCACCCTCGATTAAATCGCGGATCGAATTTCAAGCGATCTTAATTAAGACCGCGCGGTATCTGAATACTTAAGGCACAAAATGGAACTTGAAACTTCGTTAACTTTTGTGAATGCTTCTATAATTGTATCGTTATTTAGTACTTAAACTTTTGCGATGTTCAACTGACAATGAAAAACTTTTAACGTACGCTTGACTTTAAGTTGTTAAATATACAAAATACAACGTTTCTATAATAAACTAAAGCATGCAAATACAGGGGTCTAGGCTCCGAATATGATTTTGTCCCATTCGGTATCGAGACCCTTGGTCCGTGGGGTCCTAGCGCAATTTCGCTTTTTAGGGAAATATCAAAAAGGTTAGTCGTCATCACAGGAGACCGAAGAGCTGGCAGCTACCTCGGACAAAGAATTAGTTTAGCTATTCAAAGGGGGAACGCTGCCAGTATCTTTGGAACCTTGCCTAAAGGGTCTCCTTTTAGTAATATATTTTAGATATAATATTATATCTTTAAGGTTTTTAGTTTTTAGATTTAGACTTAGTAATTTTAACTTAATTATTTCTGTATTATAGATTTAAATAGTTCTTTAATATAATAAGGTAATGGTTACAGATAAAATAAATGTAATAAACTAATATTAGACAACATCACATGGTTATATACCAAAGAGTCGCACTAAGCATTTTGGTTCCAATTTGTGATCGGTACCGCTAAAGAGTGGAACTCCTTGCCCAAGTCCGTGTTTCCTGAGACATACAATTTAGGGGTCTTCAAGTCACGAGTAAATAGGTGTCTTCTAGGCAAGCGTGTCACATCCTAGATCGCATCATCGCATAGCATTCGGCGAGATAGCGGTCAAGCGCTTGTTACAATAAAAAAATCAGAAAATAATGACAACACAACAGCCTGATTCAAATCAATATAGAAAAAAAGTTTTCTTCATATACTCGGCAGTGGATCGGATCTGGGGATTACCATGAAAAACGACACGCGAGCGACTCGACCACGGAAGTCGTCAATATCCACTATCGCGTTTGAGATTTTAAATTTATACCTAATTTTAATAGTGTTAAGGTCATTTTCACAAATATTGATATTAAACCGAAAGTAACGATTGCACCTTAAAATTTTGACACTCACTTGTTTCCTTTTCTTAATCCTGAAGCTTCCAAGAGCCGTATAGCTTTTCTGTTTTTTTATATACAAGTGTCCCAAAAATAGTGTCAAGTCTAGCCTTTATATATGTATGTGAAGACAATAAACCGAACGTCTCGCGAGGAACCTGACCCGCTCTTTGTGTATTTTGAGCTTTAATACTAAGAATCGGCGATTTAAGTCAGGGACAGACGACAAACAAACGGATTTATTTATTTAAGAAACCAACAGCGTCACAAATATTAAAGTACATATAACAAACTTATTATATTGTAAGGCCAATAACAGGTTTCTATTATAGATAAAAAGCAATCCGAACAAATCTGTCGAAATCTTAATATAGGACCTAACACTAAGCAAAAATTTTGAGTGTAATAATAAATACTTCAAAACAAATACATTTCCTTCTACGATACCTAATTAGATCAACATAGCTAATAATAACTATACATATACCTATATATATATACATATATATACACACATACATGCATATACACTATACATACACAAATAGAAACATCCACTGAGACTGGGACAAATAGATATGCACATACACACAAATACCTGCCCCGATCGGAAATCGAACCTGGGTCATCAGTTATTATAACATAAAGAATCACATAATATCAAAACTTATTAAACTTAATTTTAAACTTAATTCTAAACTTTATCGATAAGTGAGTTACGTAAAGATTTTTTGAAAGCGTTCTTGGATAACATATGGATTGATTCGGCGAAAGAAATAACACATTGGATTGATTCGGCAAAAGAAATAAAATACAGCTTAATTCTTGACGATACCGATAGCTTATAACAACAATTAAAAACTATTTCTAGTAATAAAATTACTATAATGACTAGAAATACCTTTGTAAAGTTTGAACTGTAACCTAGCAAAAGTAAGGTTAAATTTTGGGCTAGAAATATCTATACTTATAATTAAGAGTCACGTCACCCCACAATTTAACAACCTTCGCTAAACATAGGCACTCCCTAATAAAGCACAAATGACTTACATTTGCGGAGTATAAGAAAGTTCCACAGTTCAAGTCAATATTGCCTGGTCAACGTAAAATGTATTGTAAACGGAGTTAACTCAGTTAATGTGTCCCTGAGGGTAATATCCTATGCCTCACCTTTCTATAGTGAACGGCCATTTGTCCCTGGAACAATGGAGCTAAGAAAACTTTTTCTAAAATTGTTGGGAATTTCCTAGTCGCCTTATTAAGTAAGTTTAATTAATTAGATATATCTGGCTTTTGCCCTTATTCGTTCACGTGGAATTCAATATTTTATATCTGGAGAATCTTTTAACGAGCTGAAAAATATATCAGTCATGCATCAAATGTTTTTTGATATCAACCATGTTTTGGCTAGTTACTAAGAAACAGATGAAAACATAAAAAAACTTAAAAATTCATTTTTTTTTGTAAGTGCTATGAGGGTCGTTCTACTTTTCTAACGACAATGGTCTGTCCTTTGTCTTATTATGGCATCTCGTTGGCGTATTTTTTCGTTTGTTTTCCGTAGAATGCCGTAACAGAGTGGTAAACTGAAATGTGGTCTCCACAGAAAAAGGCCACTTGGTCACATATTTTTTTAAAAACCAACATTAAAAAAGACTAAATATTTTCCGCAAAGGAAACTTTTATTAGTCCTAATGACAACACAGATGCAATTTCTTTTAAATTCCACACAGAATCCACAATTATGGATTGTCCAAAAAAACAGAAAAACGTCGTTTCACTGTCGGTAAAAAAGAAAAACGACCCATGAATACTTTTTAGTAAAATTCTTCATTTGAAATGGGAATATTAATATTTCTTTTAGTGTCGGTATCTAAATAGTTTTTTATAGTTTACTCCTTAAGAATTTATTGTCATATAAGGCGCCCGGTATGTAAAAAATGTGAAAAGTAAAATTTAGTGATCGAATGACAGCTTTACGTTATTTGTGAGTAGCTTTCACTTTTATTTTGACTATTTTATTTTATTATTTTCTGTGCCTGTTCAAAGACAATCGTTCTTAAAAAGTAAACTCCAGTCTCTTTTTTATTTAATTTCAATAGACAAATAAATATTTTTATAAAAAAACCATGATCCCTAGCCGCTTTTGATGTGTGTTTATAAATTTAATTTTATTATTTAGTTCAATTATGTAATTAATAAGATTTTTACCTAAATTTATTAATTACATAAAATCAGATATAATATCAATAATCAGATATTTTTTACATTATAATATAATACATCTATCAAAAGAATAGAATCACCAAACAGAAACAGAAATATAAAATTAATTATCAAAGAATTATATCAGTAAATAATAATAAAAGATCTATTTTTATCTAATTTCATTTCCCCTAATGTCTTTACCAAAATAGATAATTGTCGCTTCTTCGGCCACTGGCACTGGAGCGGCACGTTCGCTTAGTTCGCGCTTAGTTTTGGTCACAAACCACAGTTATGTTGGATAGAAATTTCAATAAACCAAACCTGAAAACCGTTCGGATCAATATGACTGTAAAACATTTTTTTGGGAATGTGTTTACATGTTTGTACATAATGTTCAACAATGGATGGAGAATGAGCCAAAACAAGGTGATGTGACCAAAACAAGACGCAATCCGAGTGTTTCGCAGCAGATGTCGGCGAAGCATCATCAATTTTGTTGTATGCCCGGTAAAGGCAGTAGGTGAAGTTTGAAATTAGGTTAAAACAAACCTTTTCTTATAATTGACTAAAATAATTCTTTAATCGTCAATAACGTATCCCAGTTTTTTTTTTACGATTTTTTGAAAGGGTGAAATTACTATAATATAAATTCTCAATGTATTTTTTTTATTAAGAATGGATTCCCTCTTGATTCCAACCAAGCCTGGGTGCCAAGACAGAATCCACAATGGAACGAGCTAACCCAGAAGGTGCCTATGTATCTATATTATATACATGTATTCCGTAATAGGAAAGCAGGCGTATACTAGTAGCACACAGTACACACCAACATATCTCAAGAAATATGAACTTGTAAAAAATCAACCTGTTTTTCCATTAGAGCCATCGTGTTCTTGATACTCGTATTTTATGTCTCAATAGCATAATTGAAAGAAAAAAATGTAATCGTAAATAAATTCATTAGATATAAACTTTAGCAGTTAAATGCTTCAATAACAAAAAAAAATAAAATTTACATTGCTATTTCTTCTATAACGATTGTTTAATACTTGTAAAAATATAACATTCGATGTTGTAAAGTAGTCATACCTTGAACATTAACTATATTAATACAATAAAAAAACGGTCCAAAAATTCCTCTACTTACTCAGTCAAACATTTTTTTTTTTAAATCACTATATTTTCGGCCGTCACAGTGGCTATCCCCCTTAACAATTGGCGCTGGCTACAGGTAAGGAAACACATGCAAAAAATTACGGATCTGCCAAGCTCTCGGCTCTTCTATTAGATGAGTACTTACCCGGATAACTAAATAAATAATTTTCTTTCTTGCAATAATAGTAATATTTCTTATATTCACACCAATTAGCCTAGCCCAAAGTAAGCACTGTAAAGCTTGTGTTATGGATACTAGGGCAATGGATAGACATACGTATAAGGCACATATATTTGTAATATTTATAGTAATATATATAAATACACATGACTCAGGTACAAATGCTCGTATTCATCACACAAACATCTGACCTTTCCGGGATTCGAACCCAGGTCTATCGGTGCGAAAGGCAGGCTTACCACGATTGCACCAAACGGTCGTCTATCGTAAAATGGCTGACTAAAAATGTGTGACAATAAATTGTTTCCAGCTTTTCAATTAAAAACCGTATAATAAAGTATTGGTCTCGTGAGACCTTTTGCGTACTCTTCGTAGTTACTCGGTTTGGCAGGCTTCCACAGGGCAAGGACACCAACAATCGATACGTGACGCCACGCGCCAGAGAAATTGCTCCCCCAGTCACGAATAATCCAGAAACATGCGAGAAAAACGAGGAAAATAAAGCCAAATATAGCTCTGTGACTTACTTGTATGTACAGACATTTTAATCATGTCGAATTTTATAATTTTAACTATAATTAAATGTCTTTTTATCAAAGTGTTTCCAACATAATGTTTTCAGCGGGTTTCGTTTAGCATTTTTTTAACAGTTTCATAATAAACTTATGAAATAATATAATATTTTAAGGAAGTGATGAATGATTATTAACTAAACACAATTAGTATTTTATTTATAATAAATTATCAACAGATTTTTTATTGTTTTTTAAGTAAAAGTTCATACGCAGTCAACAAAACGTTTTTGTTCTAAGCTTTTAAGCAAAGTGAATAAGGGTCAATTAATTGGTGTTTTGGTTCGACATAATGCCGACTGCAAAAGATTTAGATCTCTGAAAACCTTTTTAACACGCTTTTATTAGCTTCACTTGTAACTATGTAAGAAAATCTTGGAATCTTAATTTGACCCACTTTCCGGTCTTTGATTAGGATGAAATTTTGCACACGCTCTGAGTTCTGATGACAATACATGACTAGCTAAGAAACGTCATTACAAATCAAATATGGCGGCCTCTTCAAGATGGCGAACTGGCTGTTTGAAATGCACTTCCATGATATGGGTATCAAATGAAAGGATTTACTGTCAGGAATATGAAAAAAATAGTCACGTGACTTAAATCCAACACGACGGACGTCTAAAATGCCAAAAGCGTGTTTTTTAGTTTTTTAAATTATTTGTAATTTATATTTATAAAAAATTTAAGCGTACTTGTGCGAGTTTATGCATTCCATACTCGTTATCGAGTACGTTCCAGATTTCTATGAAGATTTGTAGTTCCTGATGGTTACCGCTAGGACCGTACATACAAAACTCCGTAGCACAAAGTAGATACGTAGCAATATTTTACGCAGACTGTATTGAATAACGACGCGTAAAGTCGCACTAAGACCTCTGTGCGCTTAAAATCTCGATCTCAAGAAAGAGATTTCAATAGAGATCTACAATATTTGCAGTCGGCATTAAGTCGAACAAAATCACCGATTTATCGACCCTTTCTCACCGTGTGCTTTATAGCTAAGAATGAAATAAAACTTTATATAAAATTGACTTATCTATACTGTCATTCAATAATAAGAATCTAATCCCCAAAATGACTTTTTGGCGGGAGCGCGAAGCGTTACTTAAATGGTTTTGGTTTTCTTGATAAATTTTGTGTTGTGGTTGATATTAGTGTGTTATAATAGTGGGTTATTTACTACTGAGTGTTTCTGAATATGTACGAGTGTTGGCAAGTGAAACAAAACAGGTTGGAAGGTGTCTTTTCGCGCTCTCTCAACGCCACGGGGAGGTTTCAGTAAAACCCCACTTCTTTACTAAAACCTAGGACTTACTCAAGAACATAGAAGAAAGATTATACTTACTTGACACTGGCGTAATACACAAATTGTGCAAGCCATAAATAAAGAAGAAATCCCCAAAAAATTCTATTCATATAATAACCCATGATTTTTGAATTTTTGTTACCATGAGATTGTGACGAGCATTGTGAATAGTTGTAAATCATTAAATATATAATAAAACAAACAAACCATTGGAAAGTTCCATTAGATTAATTCCATAACATTTATTCCAATGAATCATAATAAAGACGCACCGATAGTGAATAATCGAAGCTGAGTTGTTTTTACACTGTCAGATATTATTTAGAACTTAAACGTGATAAGATTATCCATGTCACTTCACGTAAGGCTGAATGCGTGAAAACAAACTTAGACATTTTCGCTGTACAAACTTTAACTGTGCTCGACATTTAAATTAATAAATTACCATAATTAGCGAAACGCTGCTGCATATTCGTGCTCTACAGAAGTATGGTGATTACCCTCAATGCCATTAGTCGCACTTATGACACCCTTTAGTGTTGTGGTTTGGTATTATTATACTCTCTTTAACACTAAACAATGCTTAAGATTTAAGTAATTGCACAAAATACTTTACAGGGGAACAGTACAGTATCAAGCAATAAGATGTTACACCGTAGAACGATGTCACTTTACAAAAACTATTATACAATAATTCTTACATACACAATTAGCAGAGTCCAAAGTAAGCACTATAAGGCTTGTGTTCAAAACGCTGTATATGATAATTTTGTGTTATATCTATATATCTATACATATAAATTAAATTGGAGTGTCTGTTTGTAATATTGAAATAACCGTTTTTTACTACATGCATATGAATATATATACGGTACATATACCAAAATAACATTTTTCACAATTTTTGTCTGTCTGTCTGTTTGTTCCGGCTAATCTCTGAAACGGCTGGACCGATTTTGTCAGGACTTCTATATGCAGGTAGCTGATGTATTAAGGAGTAACTTAGGCTACTTTTATTTAAAAAAAAATCTTTAAAATTATTGTGCCACAGCATCGCGTGGCTGGGTCAGCTAGTATATATATATATATATATATATAAATTTCCAAGTTACAGTGTTTGACCGTGATGAATTCCGAAACTACTAAGCCGAATTCAATGTTTTTTTTTTCATTTTGCTGGATTTGTTTCTACTTAGAACATAGGATAGGTTTCATTTGAATTTATTATAGAACAGCAATGCATGGCCGAGTTAAGTAGTTATTAATATCTTATAAAATGCTTGCCAATGAAATTTCCGATTTGTAGGGATGTTTTTTTATGTTTTGTTTTTCATCCTCATAATTCTTTTAGTTTATTTAGTAACTACATAATCTTTCGATCGCTTTGCTCTATTTTGGTTCCTTACAAAAATTATTGGTACTTTTATGACTTTCCTATGACCACAATATTATACTTATGGTTGATTTTGACCTCTGCCTTCTAAGGCAGGACGCTAGATATTTGCTGTTAGCAGTATCAATAGTAGTACTTCTACTAATTGTGGGTCAAGCTTACTGAGTTTAGCTCTCTTTTAAAATTCGTGCGCCGAAAGCTAAGCGACTGAGAAAATTGCAACATTCGATGATTCTGGATCCTCGAACGTCGCAATTTTCTTGGTATTAATGTGAAATCCTTAGTGAAAGATGGCAAGAAGCTGTCTTTGGATGGTATAATAAAAACTTAATCCTTTGATGTAAGGAAGGGATTCTCAATAACATCCTAGTTAAGCTTTTTGACAAAAAAATCCCTTTTATAAGTTAAAATAACATATCTTCCTACACCCTGGATAAACGGGGAGATCAAAACTGCCATGTGTAATCACTGTAACAGGCTATGTGAAGATACGCTGATACATTCATAGATATAAGCCCACGATAAATTCTGGAAATTTTTTAAGGTTACTATTTAGATAGGTAGTATTTAATTATTTGACGACAACCAACAAGATCATTCACTTTTACACAATTCAAACTTACGCTAGATAGGGGATACAATCTTAAGTGATGTCTTAATTAATTATTGAAGCATTATTTTTTACCATCAGGCGAGAAAGCGGTCAAGAGCTTACCTATTTACAATAACATATGAAGAAAATTAAACATATATAATGTGATCACAAACCATTGACTATGACGAATGATATATTAAGATTGGTAGGTCTCACAAAACACTCTTCCGAATGTTTTGACATTCATTTGTTTATTACAAAAAAAAAAATCCTTGATCACTTTCATACCCCTGACTATGCTTCGTTCACTCTAAGAGAATGCAGGTGATGTTAAGAGAAGCATTGAAACTATTGCATCCAACGCCGCAAATAATGATAATTTTTCTTGGAAAATGTTATTCTTATTCTTGGTGAGATTGTTCCTGTTGTCCGACATATAATTATCTTTTACACATATTCTTAATTTTTCTTCTTCTTCATGTTTGTTATGCTTTCTTATTTATATTTTGGTTTGTACACCAAAGAATATTTGTATTTTATATAATTATAAAACAAGATTAAGAGGACTGTATAAAGTTTTGTTACGTAAATGATTGTAACTTGATCCCACTAGGATTGTAGCGTAGCCGAAACTCATTTAACCGTTTTCGCCTTTTTATATGTAAAAATCGATTTTCATAATCGATGTTATAAAAATAAATGGAAATCTCCCATAATCATTTATTTTACGTCCCTATTGTATTTAAATGGCATCTTTATAAATTAAATCACTGTAGCAACGAATATTCAACTACAAAGGATCGTATTGTAACTTAGTGCTACGAGTAACAACAATATTAAATAGATTCAATTTCGTAGTATGCCGTAGCAGCGTACAATTTATTAATTGTCCCGAACAAACGACAGTCGCAAACCGTAGCTAGTAGGCGTAGCACAGGTGGTCAAGTTACATATTAAGGCGCCCGGTATGAAAAAATATGAAGAGTAAAATTTAGTGATCGAATTACAGCTTTACGTTTTTTGTGCGCAACCTATCGTGCGCACTTTTCACTTTTCTTTTGATGTTTTGTTTTATCGTTTTCTGTGCCAGTTCAAAAACAATCGTTCTTAAGGAGTAAACTCCAGTTGTGGGTTGGACACACTTTTATCTTCTTCTGTTCTAGGGTAAATTTTTGCTCACTTTTACTTTTTAGCCACTATTTTCTTATTTAAAATTTGAAGTTAGTATTAAACTGTCATCTGTATCATTTTACAATAGGAATATTTTGGTCTCAAATTAACTAGGCGATGCAGTCGCTAAGCATAAAGCTACGCTAGCACCATATATTGGAGCGGAGCGTAATACTTTCTTTTGTTTCGATGAGAATTTTTGCGAATTTCAAAATTTGGGCTGTTCAATCGATTCCACACAAATATATTAAAATCGGTTAAGAACTCGGAAAGTTATGGCGTAACAGACATTGCGCCATTGAAGCTGATCCATGGGAGCTTCGCTCACTCCGCTCCAATTAATCTTTCAACCCGACTACTATTACTAAAATCTAATTTATGTTAAGAATGCATTTAAATAACTTTGGGTATCGCAGTAAATGCTAAAGTAAAAAGTAAAGTATATAATAAATATACAACGACTATAATAAGAACAATGCTTACAATACAAACACTCTAGATGGAAAGAAAAACTAACTTTTCGTACGATATTGAAATAAATGCGTTCGAAAACTTAGCCTTCGTTTCTGTAATGTACAATCTCACTTTTAAGCTTCGATAGTTGGAAAGTTTGACAATAACGAAATATCTTTTACTAGCTACTTTAAAATTCATTGTGACATTTTCCTTTACAATTTCGCAGTGAATATTTAACAAATATCAAATATTTGAATAATCGAACTACAATATAAGACTAATAAACTAAGATTGTAATACTAAGCTAAAAGTTTTTAATTTATATTTATCTATAAACTGATAAAAACGATTAAACGTTCTTGATAAAAAAAATAGTTGTAATTTTATTGTGTTTTTTGAAGTGAAAACTACTTTAGCGGCGTGGTGTACTTTTTGGGATGGGTAAAAAATGTTAAACTCGCGTCAGGACACGTGACCTGATCGAAAATTCGTAAGACGGAGGGAGAGTAGACCGCCGGCGCGGCGTACGAGAGGAAGTAACATCCCCCTCTCTTTCTACCGCGTTGCGAAAATGTATGCCTGCCCCTGCTGTTTCGTTTAAGCGGCGCAGGGCGCTTGCGCGAGTGTGCATGTGTGTTTGTTGTCATGTTTGTGTAGGATAGCACAATAAATGAAGATTGTAATTTACCACATAAATGATAGTACTTTTATACTGATAATTAAAGCAATTCGTGCGAAATTATTCCCTAACCATTTCAATATATCAAAAATGCACAAAGTTAATGTTCATGTTTTCACTTCTGCCGGCACTCGCGGAGTGCAACGTTTTTTATTTATTTTATGCGTTTAACTTAAGAGATTTCACTTAAACATGCGAATGACGGCTTCAAATTCCAAAGTATAAAAACTAAAGTTCTAGAAAAATGTCAGTTAGGAGGTATTGATACTTTGGCGTCGACATGCTAATCAGGAAATATTGATACAATGCAATATTACTGTGGTATTTGAACGAGTGTAAGTTAAATTATACATCTTACATAATAAGGAAAAGATCAGAATTATTCGATCACGTCTTGAGCTTATTTTGACAGCGCGAGCTTTATTTTTTAAAGAATAGCTTTGTAAGAAATCTTCCTTCTCCTCATAAGTCAGCTTAACTCGTTTACACATAAAATCGCTGTCAAATCTATATGTAAGTTAGTAGGACGCCTTCGTCGACGCAATCGTAAAAAATATGTACATTTCAGAGCTTACGAAAGGCTAATAAAAATTCAGCTATCACCGATTTGGATGCAAGCCAGCAATGACGTAGGTACAAACGATGCCAGACGAAAACAACATAGCGAAAAAAGACTCTCGTCAATTAGAAATAAAGTCGAAGGTATAGATATAAGTAAATATGTATATTAAAAGATAAAGTATGCGTTTTGTGCACTTTTGTACCATATTTTCAAATGAATGAAAACTCTTCCGGTGGGCCGCGATCGGTCGATGACTTTCTGTAAATTAATTTGGAAAGCAAAACTATCAACCTACAAAACAGAAAGTATTGTGTTAAAAATGCAAAATTAACTTTCGCGTTTGAGTTAATAGATTAAATTTATCATAGTATTATTATTATGGTGTCCGGCAGAGTGAAATAGCACCAAAATAGGGTATCTTAAGGTTACTAAAAGTAATCACCGTAAATCTCCCATTGGCTACAAAATCAGCAGCACCGGATTATGGTTTTCTATTGAGATCTCCAAACCATCTACCAAGCTTGGGGAATATGACAAAGACCCTATATGTGGGGGGAGGCTTCCGGTCACCACTAGGTGTCTTTCGAATAAGATTATTATAATATTTCAAATGTGCATGGACGAGTCAGCAAAGGCAGACCAACGCTAACTTTCAGGGACCAAAAAGAGGTCCTGAAAAAAGACCAGATCTTAACCGACAAACTCGCAGAAATCGTAAGAAAGTGCTGATGAGAATCAAGGAAGCGAGAGATGTTTGTCAGTGTATGTATTAACATATTCATTGCATAAGGACGGAATAATCACAAAGAATTTAAAGAATACTAACTGACCCGGTAAGGCGTTGCTATGGTAACGTTAACTGATACAATGAAAAAAGAGCGGGAAAAAGAGCGGACAGACAAACACACAAAAACACAAACAACAATTTTGTGTTCTTAGATTATAGACTAGCTGACCTGGTAACGCGTTGCTATGGTAACGTTAATTGATACAATGGAAAAAGAGCGGGAAGAAGAGCGGACAGACGAACAAGTTTGTGTTCTTATAGTTTATATTAACAACGCGTTAAGCACACGTGGTCCATGTCCGTAGTATATCGGCGAGGATCGAACGTGATCCACTTGAGTTAAAGTTTCTCATCTCTCAACTTTCATATCTCAATCTGCAGGCTACAGCCGCCTTAACTGAATGTGTTGATAACATTTATAATCTTATCATTACATTAATTTAAACTCATTAAAATAAAATGATGAATTTGACGAAGATATATAACATTTTATAAATCAGGATGAGGCATGCATACTTTACATAGTAGTCAGTGCTAAAATTTTGTCAGAATGACTGAGTCATTCGGAGCACGCCAAATTAGAATGTCACGATCGCAAAGTTCTGATAAATAAAATTAAATCGGGATGAAATAAAATGGTCGCTAGATATTTTAAAGTGCTCGGTGACGCAGTATTCAACACGTGCAAAATGGAAGGATGGACAAAAATTTACTATCTTGAGTCTACAGTTTAATTCCTCAATGTCTCAGCCGTTTTTACCTGTGTGTCCCAGCAGTGGGGAAAATAATAGGCTGAGAACATTAATGAGGTTGTCCCAAATAACAGGGTAAAGTGAATTTTTAGAGGTACAGCATCACTAGGGGACGATGGAATCATCTCTATGTTAGTTCCAGGATTTTTAGTAGTTTTCTAGTTAAACTTTTTTACAGTGACATCAATTTTTAAGATTTTTTTTTATTAGATGAACAAAAACCTTACATACTCTAAAACAATAATGGTCAAG
The DNA here is from genome assembly GCA_927399485.1 of Calamotropha paludella. NCBI lineage: Eukaryota > Metazoa > Arthropoda > Insecta > Lepidoptera > Crambidae > Calamotropha > Calamotropha paludella. The sequence continues at coordinate 15,925,123 of OV656824.1, read as the reverse complement.
TAGGATACCATAATGTCTGCTAATTATTTTTTTGTTAAATTATGAAAAATTTGCATAAATTTGCACGAAATTCCTTTGTACATTTGTGTTGCGTTTTAACATTTAAGCAAAGTACAATTAGCCGGTGACCCTTCACATTTATCCGACTTAAGTATTGAAATGAAATAAAATTAAAATAGCTTTATTGAAATGCACTTAAAATAAGTTGTTTTGAATCGTCCAACATTTTTATCTACCATATTCAGGACGTTTTTTAACTGACAACAAAAATGGGCGTAAGAAACTCGTCAGCTTTCACAGAAGTAACGACATTTACAATATTATACGTAGTCACTAACATAATCCACAAAAAAATCTGTTATCACAATAATAGTAGTGTTATAATTTCATTACATCGTTGATTACAACGAAGTCAACAAGTATCTGTTTTGGTAAGTATCTTTAAATATTAAACAATATACAAACAATAAACTTCAAATTTAAGAAAGATAGGTTGAATTACTGACAGTTTCTTTAATTTGGGACACTCTTAATCAATAATAATAAGTTAAGGCGCTTGGAGCGTTCCTGGTGGAGCTGGGATGGCTAGAATAAATAAGCAAACATCCTCCAGACGCAAAATAGGCGCATAAAGTCGTCGTGTCGTGGAAACCGACTTATTAGATGAAGATGAAAAAAATACTTTTAATGTAGAGTCTTAGAGTTACATTAGAAGTATTTACACTTAAGATAATGAATGCACATTTGAAACTCATAGTAGTTATATTGCTATTGACAATGTTGTGGGCATTGTACGTAACTAGGGGCGACTACAATGAATGACTGTTCCAATTATTGACGATTTATTCCTACCAATTGTTACTATGCACACAAACTTTTCTTTTGGGATATGGTATTAATTTTTCACCTCACAAGCTCGGAAAAGTTTGGTTTTTCATTTAATTTCTGCTTGGAAAATTGCGTTTAATCCGCTAGCGTGGAAAAGTGTATCAAAATTTGAAACTTTCTATTCAAAGAAAACGCATATGGTACATTCCGAATTAGAGTCGACAGGGTACATTTTATTCTTATTTAAATTACTACTATAATATAACGTTGCGTAAATTAAAATTCAAAATCAAATTTATTAATTGTAGATCGCAGGTTATATTAAGTTGTTAAAATATGGTTAGTACAATCTGTGTCTTACTTCGTAGATTATACAATATGTTTTGTTGCATATTGTCACTCACTCACTCTTGTTACTACGATCTTGCCCTTCACCCCGACGATCATGGGTTCGAGTCACGAAAAGGACAGATGTTTGTGCGTTACGAGCATTTGTACCTGATTTATGGTTATTTAAATACGTTGTTATGTATATTAAATATTTATGAATCATATATGTATGTCTTTCCGATACCCTAGTATCCATGACACAAGCATAAGGCAACATTAAGCAAAATTAAATGTTAAAAAAGGAACGCCATCACGGTGGCTAAAGAGTAATGAACGATTTAAGGAAAACATAACACACTTCACAATTTTGTTTATCCCATTGAAAAACAAGATAACACCAATGTTTCCATTTCGGATTGGTTTCTGCATCTTTTGTGCAAAGTGTCCCTGGTTCGAATACCGGTAGGGGTATATATTTCTGTGATAAATATATGCATTTGTTCCCGAGTCCAAGTCGTCAATAACTTTTATATTCTATACGTTATCTAGTATACATAGGACAAGCTCTGCTTTGTTTGGGACTAAATAAATTGTAATGTTTTTTGTAATTTATTCATTAATTTAATGGTTGGTGCTTTTTTAAGTACGGAGCTCGAGACACCCATCCCATAAACGGCCTTTGCAAATGTTACTTAACTTGCGTAATAATAAGCCGAACGCTCTAACCACTACGCCTTACCTCCCTTTATGCATACTAGTCCGTTTTTAATCCATTAGTAGTACGTTCTTTTGTTTGCCGAGCAAATACTTATTCTTGAGCGTCTGAATACGACATTCGTAAGATAAAGGATCTAGACCAACTGGTTAATTTCCTATTCTATGCAGTCAACTCACAGGCTACGAGAACTTGCATTTACATCACCGAAGTAAAACCTACTGCACCAGTGACCCAGATTTTCAGAATTTTTCACCACTATGACACATTTATTGACTAAGCCATTAAGTTTAATTTTGTATACATGTTCGTTATAACAACGTGGTTAAGCTTTATGAATACGATTTCAGGTTGGCACGAGGAAGTCCTTACTTTTTTCGACACTTAAAACATGACGTTATTACAAATGCATAGAGGTTGAATTCAGAAAAGTTCCTAATTAATTAATGTCAAACAAAGGGCACATAAAAACTAAAAGTGACAAGGAGACACTTACACATAAAAAACTTACACCCTATTTAAATATTAAAGCCAATTTCTAAGGTAGAGTTGAAAAATAAATTTCCTAAAATATGTTTCACAATACATATCAAAGTTTAAGGGTTACCCGTATCTTGATAATAAGGCTTTCACGTTTTCGGTCAAGTTATAATATAAGCAAGGTTCGACTTCCTGTTTATGAAGTTGTGTTATATCAGGATATTGTATTGTCAACTTTTGGCTAAACCTATGGCTTTCACTAATATGTCTCCCCATTTCAGTTGATTGTTTCATATAATCATCATTCAGTAGAGTAATCAATCATTTATCCTCGTAAGTCCTGTGTTTTAACATCAGTAGTCATATCTGCCGGCTGTACTACACCAAGTAGGAATCAAGAATAGTGCTTCAGACTGCGACACAAATAGATGTCGGTTTTAGGCAATTTTGGAAGTGAATTACTGTTGTCTGTATTTTCTACGGTATGTTGGTGATGTATAGCACCTCCTTAAGAAGGAAAACATTGAAAATATTTTGTACTTGGCTATGTAAGTTAGGTAGTTACTCTATCTATGTAGTTAATATGTCAGGTCTGAACTGCTATCATTAATTTGTACTTGTATAAATACGCGGGGATTTACGAGGTTATATACAAAATATTAGTTTAAAATTACAAAAGTGGATTGAAAACTTCGTAGCCCTACAAAATAAAGGAAAGTTACTGGAAAAAACTATTTTTATTTTCTAAATATTCACCCCAAGCTATGCAAATATACAAATAAGCAGCTTATGGTCCATCTCTTGTCTGACAAGAATCGTTGGAGATCTTAGAAAAACGGCCTAAGTCCCGTCATCTACGACATGTTCCTTTTCTTTTATGCAGAAGTCCTCATCCCAACTTCCCAAGCTTCCAGATTTGAGCACAATAAAGTCGATTCTTAGAATGCCTTACAAAGATTGTAAGAGCACTATAACGGCAATTCTTTAAGGTCAAATCAATACAAACCCCAATTGTGCGTGTTCCAAAAACACAAAAAAACTAACTGGCTGTGAGCTAAGTATCCTTTGGCATGAGATGCCACTTGAGAATAGCGATATTCCGAACTACCTCGATACTTCTGGACGAAGTATCAGTAGTAAGTAGTAGAAGTTCAGCAAAAGTGTCAAGAAGAAGATGTTTCGCAGAAACAGCCTCTTTCGCTAACTAGTGTCTTAAATGTGGGATGCTTGCCCAATGTTCTGTGGACCACTGACTCAGCATTCGTCTTTTCTGTAGACCAATGCACGAGCTAAAATGAGGCCGCTCATGTCACGCAAAATTGGTTTACACGGCATTAAACATACAAATGTTAATTTATATATTATGTTGATGTTCTTTGTCATTTGACAACCGTTTGGTGCCACGGTAGCGATCCTGCCTTTCGCACCGACTGTCTTGGGTTCGAATCCCGTAAGGGATAGATATTTGAGTGATCAATACGAACATTTGTACCTGAGTCATGGATATTTATATATATTTCTATGAATATTACATATCGTATAAGTAAGTCTATCCGTTACCCTAGTATCCATAACACAAGCCTTAAGGTGCTTACTTTGGGCTAGGCTAATTAATGTGATTGTGGGAAATATTATTATCTATTAATTTTTATTATTCGTTTTAAGTTGTAATAAGTAATATTTTTACTCGTAGCTTACACTATTGTAAACTTTTGTATTCGTGTTTAACCTGATAAAGTATTTATTAACTGAAATGTATTGTTTAATCTGTATTTGATAAACATTGTATTCATTTTATATTTCAATAAAGAAATTAAAATCTTAAAATCTACTCTTTTACAGATAATGTTTCCACTAACCAGAAACGCATCCCTAGAGATTCGCAGAGCAGTGGCTAGATACTCCGAATATAATATGATGTGACATACTTTTCTATTACGACCCTGTGTCTTAAATGATGACAAGTCGCAAAAAAGTGTTACTAAGTAAATACTTAAAACAGTCAGGACTAAAATATACTTCTTATCCCGGTATTCCCAGAAACAGTAACAGGAACCGCAGGCCGCAGCTAGTGAAAATATTATTAAAACATTACACAGTTAACTTCCCTGTTTAATTCCCAACAAAATTTTCCAACGGAAATTATGCGGATTTCAAGGTTTTCGTGCCATTCGCAGGCTGGCGCTCATACCATATTTCGCATAAATATCTGGTAAAATAAGTCTGGTAATAATCGTTTAAGTAGTTTAAAATGCTATTAGTTTAAATAGTTTTAAACTTTCTACTTCACCTTACAAAAAACTATGTTCTTAATTATAACAATTCAACATAAGTTTTGTTGTAAGATTCGAAAGCAATTGTTATTTTTTTTGAGATCAGCTAATTCGAAGCTTATAACAAGTATGAGATATTTAAGTTACTTACTCATATTTATTTTTTCAGTATAAGGCATAATAATAATCCTTAATATATTAGCTTATTCAAAAAGAAAGAACGTCAGATAATCATTCTCAAAAGTTGCTTTGACAAGTTGATTTGTTTCTTCTCGGGAACTGGGGAAGATACTATTCCTATTTAAATGTTTAGGAAATTGAACAATTTATTATAATATATCTATTTGAAATATATTTGATTAAATAACGGTGGGCACCAAAATATTATTTTTACTAATTTCTTATTCAGGTGTCATATCACACGCCATTCCAATATCCATCATATCGGAAAGCAACCCCAGCGGCATAAGGCGTTTTTTGATTTTTATTTATTTTTCACGATTTCAAGTCTTTTTCCGAAACCTCTAATGGAAATTCATGCACAATCTCGTAAGGCTACGGAAGTAAATTCCCTCATGTATAATTTTTACCAAAAATTTCATAATTTCAAAAACTGTTCAAGCTATAAATTTCATTATATTATCATACCACACTTTATGTTGATTTACGAGTGCATGAATAACATATTCGAAGCCTTTTTAATACAGCAGTCATAAATCGCAAACATAAAGGTATGTAAATGGCCGAATATAAACACCGTTAAATAAAAAGAATGAAGCTTTATTCTGGCGATGGCACAAAATTTACTTTACAGCCAGACTAAAGTACCGTCGAATGTTATTAAATATTCAAAAGGGTGCGGTAATTATTCACTGGTCTTCATAATCTTACCATAAAGTAAGTATTTTTCTTTTAAATTCATTGCCAATATGACAGAATAAATTGTTAAAATTAATACAGAGTTTTTATTAAAATTATATTTTAAGATGTAATCACCTCTTTTGACGCATTTTCAATAGTTTGGCCTTCACCTTTTGCCGAAAAAAAAAGAAAAAGTCCAGCAAAAAGAAATCTTTTATCTACCAAAGCGATCACGTATTCCGGCCAGTGCTCGATCAATGTCTTTGTTAGTAATGTATTTGGACTCAGATAAGGGCGAAATCGATTAATTAAATGTAGATAGCGAAAATTGAACTAACGTTAGCTGTTCCGTGCTGGCCGGTGAATCGCGTCCATCGTCGCCTTCTCGTCCATCGGGAACACTCATGCAACACACTATAACGCACTTACGCACGATAAAACCACAAGCACTGAACACTATAACATTTTAGACACAACAGGTACGTTATTTACTAAGACCGGTGAGGGAATATTGTGGCGTATTTTCCGGTTATTTTATTATGAGAGGCGCGCTCCCAGAGCGATCGCCATGTTAATTTGGCTGAAGGGGCCGTTTCGCGCGCGCGCCAAATGTACCAAGGGGGACAGCAGCTGTGAGGAACTTACCCCAACTTTTGGGAATAATCAATATCCAGCGGAGTGGATGGAATAGATAACTATTACAATTATTCTGTTATCGCAACAGCATAAGCACAACAATCGTAGAAGAAGTTTAAAATTATTCATGATTTTTTGTATCACTTAAACATACCAGCATAAATAAGAGCTGCCAATCTATGAATATACACAAGAAAGTGGCGAAAGAATATTACTTGACCATGTAGTTCTTTATTTGAATTACATGCTTCTTTCCTATCCACGAGTCAGTATTTATATGTATATATATATTACGTTTATTATATAAGTACTTTATTTTCATTCAAGTTTTGCTACAGCTCATATACACCTGCACATCGCCAAGTACCTTATAATCCTACTAATATTATAAATGTAAATGTAAGTTTGTTTGTTATGCTTTCACGCAAAAATTACTAAACCGATCATCATGAAACTTCTTACATATATTCTTGGAGGTATTAGAAGTAACATAGGATACTTTTTATTGAAAAAAATTAAAATAAAAAATGCCGGCGAAGCCGCGAGTAGTAGTTTATATTTCTTTTCAGTCCATCCCAAGTATAAATGGAAGAAATCCCTCCCAGAGTCAAAACCGTCATGTATCTACTTGTGTTTGTATAGTCATTCATGTATTTCTGTGCGTACAATAAAGAATATTCATTCATTTATTAAAAAATAAAAGAAACAGCATTAATTTCTCAGCTCATGTTTTATCAAGGTTTGCGTTCTATAATAAATTATAATACGATTTCGACAACTCACATCAATTACTTATTAACAATGTACAGTCGACAGTTTATAAACCGACAGAAAATTGACAAATTTCCCCAATCGATCTTAACTTAAATTGTTGAGTTGAACAAGTGGAAAACTGTTACTTTGTGGATTTTACGAACAACATCACGTTACTACCAAATAGTAATATAAATAGTTACCAAATTGCAACCAGGTTATTAACCCGAGTCATTAAGCACATAGTGTCGCTATTATTGCACCATCTAGCTGTCAAAATAGTTTTACAATACATTTTAATTTTTTTGTATCTGCCTGTAATATTTTTTTTTTAATATTGTAGTCTTAGTGAAAAAAAACCTTTTTTACCTGTATAAATCTGTTTTCATCTTATTTGCTGTTTCTTTTCACCAAAAATTATAAAACTTATTTTAATTAATAGCGAAAATAGTTTATTCGCTGGTATCCCATTGACGCATGCGCAGCCCCCGCCTCTGCAATACGGCGCCGTAGACACCATGCGACTATTTTTACATCCTTACCTTGTGTGACATTATTTTAAACTTCTTTTGGTAAATACGTCGCCTTCTCTACGCATATAACGTCATACGCGTCGTCCTACGTCACGGGAAGCTATTTTATTACTTAGAATTTTATAGTCCTTTGTGTACATTCATTGCAAATCAGTGAAACGGTGAAGATTCTTGTAACCTTATATTTGGAAATCTATTGAATGTAACGAATTTTAGTGTTTGTCCATTTGTGGAATAAAATATGAAAATGAAATCATTAAATCATTAAATCAAATGTTTTCGTAGGAAAATCCATTCGTGTAGAAATATCCTTTGCATGATTATAAATATTCTTAACGAAACCGTGACATCGGAATAGTGTAATAAACAAAGAGTAGGAAATATAATTGATTACAAATGACATTTATTTATATGTATATGAAAGAGCATATCCTATGACAGATATAACACCTGACTGTTTATTCAAAAATCCATATGTATTTATTGATTGGAATATGCAATAATGACATTTCGACATTACTTTAAAACTACATAAGTATCCATTTCCCGTGTATGGTCTAAAACAAAAAAAAAGTAACTATGGATAGAATCTGTGGCTTTGGTTTTCGTTAAGGGTCTTAGTGTAGTAGTACCTTTGCTTGGTTTGTAAGAAAAAAAAATCAACGAAAACTCTGACAAAGAAAAATAAATTAGTGAATAAAGAAATGAATCGGACAATCGGCTTTTTAAAATTAAAACACTATGGAATTTGCAGACGAAACTAAAAACTTTTTAGTCTTGATGTCACAACCACGTCAGGGTTTTTATTCGCACGACATGATATCATTCAGATAAAGATTACATAAAATAAAACTACATCATTATGGCTCAATATCTGTGAAATGGTGGTAAACAGGAAAGAAATGTGAAGTATTGCTAATTTAATATTAACAACATTCTTAATTAACATGTTATGTTAATTATTAAGCTACATTAACACGATAAGCGATGGGGATTAAAAGATAAACACAATATGTTATCATCGGATAAATAATTTATTTAATCAACTAATCTGTAGTAGGATTTTGCCTATTTGTTAATGTTCTGTGCTGTAATTTAAAAACATGTTCTAAATCCAAACAATAATACAGTTACCATATATATATATTAAAATAAGGTAATCATTAAAGTAAAGCTTTTAATTAACGACAGCTACGGTATACTTTATGGAATTAAAGCAATCGTAACTATTGTCTATGATTTAGAGACAGTGAAGATAATATTTAAGGTATTGTTAAACTTAATGAGGGTTTACGTACAAATAACAAGTTTGGTAGTTTCTTTGTATTTACGGGCGTCGAGGTGGAATATGTCCATACGTCCTAATTTGTTCTTCCGAGAAAACGTATTATACCGTTTCTAAATTCTGTTTAATGTTGACTGGTGACTCAGATTAGTACCGTCTGATTTTATCTAACAAAAAGTAGTTTTAATTTAAGTATTTTTTACTATTGTAGGTCAAATATTTTAAAGAAATCCGTTTCTGCCACTTCGGGTGCTGGATTTTCCAGAAGAAACTCTTCGAATTCATTCTCTTGGGGAATAGGTTCTTCTAGTGCTTCCTCTGAATTAGAATCTGAGAGATCAGGTTCTTCAGTTCCAGATTCTTCTGAATCTGGACCTTCCGGCTTAGGAGGCCGGAAATCCCAATCGAAGTCAATGCCAGTAACAGCCTTGTACCAGTAGTGGTAGTAGCCTCCACGGCAGAAACCTAATAATGGGAAAAAGAAAGAAAATATATTTAGTCGTCACACTTCCGCGCACATAACACATTTCAATAATACTTGTTTTATCGGAAAATTTGTGCATAATTTATATTTAATCCTGACGTTTAGACTCCTTCATTTTTTTTATATAATTTTATGACCTGGTAACATCGACCCTTAAGTCATAACTTATTTGGACAATATTCGTTAATTTGGAAATGATGATGAGAGTTGATATAAGAATGAAATGAATAACAGATTATCAATGGATGATGAATGAATAGTGAAATACCTTAACCTTAACCTAGGTTTCAGTAAAGATGCGGGGTTTTACTGAAAAATTTCTCGTGGACTTCTTGAGAGAGAGCGAAAAGACACCATCCATTGTTTTGTTTCACTTCCAAACACTCATGCATATACAGAAACAGTCAGTGGTTAATAACCCACCATTATTACAGACTAATATCAACCACAACACAAATTTTAACAAGAAAAACAAGACCACCATAGTAACGCTTCCCGCTCCCGCCAAAAAGTCCTCGACTCCTTAACAGGAACTGTGATCACAGGATAAAAAAGGTAACGGTCACTATACATGTGCTACTACTAGCTTCACAATATTTTAATCAGTCACGTTCCTAACTGTAAAATTTATACAGAACAAAATTGTTTTATTTTGCAGTTTTTTTAGTTGCTTTATTATACCTACGATTACTATAAACTACCAGTTTGGTAGTTCCGAGAACTTCCGAGAAGAACTGGCAAAAGAAATGGACACAGGGTTGGGGATCGACCCCCATCTTACTTTTATTTTTTACAAAAAGTGCTAACTACATACATCACAGTGTGTTTTGAAAAATAAATTATGCGCAAATTACTTTTAACTAAATAGTAAAAAGATATGAAACACAATATATCATCAATTTGCTAAGCAAGCAAGTACATAAATTAAAAAGTAATGGTTTGAGGATTAGCTGATCGAAAACTGAATCCATTAATTACATTGGACAACAACAAGTTTCCACAGATGATCAGACTCATGGCTTTGGATCTGTAATATCTGACGATGGAACGATAAATGCAGACATCTCGCATAGAATAGAAGCACGCCGAAGCAAATAGCGCCAACTCCTAGAAATTGCGTGTAATGTAAAAATGCCAGTGAAATTCAAAGGCTAAATATATAAAAAGACAATAAGACTGGAATTACAATTCAGTACACTAAAGCTCTACACAAGTCGGGTGATATTATAAAGTCCACAACGAGTACTTCTGTCGGTTTGAAAGTATTGTAGATCGCTGATAAACTCATCGAAAACAGGCTGAGGTAGTATGGCCGGAAGACTACGCCTCATGAAGATCTTCTCATCGCAAAGGCAAGAGAGGAAAAGGTAGACTTTAGCCAATTGGCTGACAAACGTCTGAAAGGTAATTAAAACTATAAATATGCAAGAAAATTACACAAAAATGATCTCATCAATACGACATCAAATATCATTGTTTTTTTAAATAATATTGAACTGTTACTTTTACTTTAATATAAAGCTTTTAATTGCACTAAATAAGAAAGTGGGATCTTCATGTTTGATAACAAACATTCATGAATAATCATGAATAATCGCGAATTGGGGTCAGTATTTTAATGTTTATCGCGAAATGATTAGTATGGCGTAGACCTGGTTAATTAACCAGGTCATACTAGTCATTTCGCGATTTCAGACCAAGTAAAAGAGCCGCTAAATTAATAGATTGCTCATAAAATGTATGTTCCTCCTTTCTGAAAACATTAGTTTTCATATTGCCTACAAAATAGTAGATTATTAACCAAGGGGATAAAGCAGTGTCTTCTGTCGCGGGTGACGATTAAAATCGCGAGTGTACCAAAGGACTCTAGGTTTACTCCCGAGCGTAGCGAGGGTGTTAAAAACTTAAATCACGAGCGAAGCGAGGGATTTAAGACGAGTCCTGAGTGTAGCGAGGGATTTAAGTTCACCCAAGACTAAGACAGCTTTATCCCCTAGGAAAATACTCTCCTTTTCGTACCATTGGCGAAAAAATTAACACAATCATAATATGAGATAAGCATTTATTAAAAATAATGACAATCAAAAGTAAAAGTTAACATTCGAAACATTGGTCCAATTATTGATAGAGAGAGTTACATTTTTGTTTGGTACATTTATTGTTGATGAGTTGATTTGATTTAATAATCATAACTGCATAATAAATGCGTATTCCTTTTTCAAAAAGATGTGTAATGCTTTATATACAAACTCAATGGTGTACACAGATGTAGTTCAGTTTAAATTTCGGTAAGTATTCCAAATTTAAATCACATTCTCCCCCTAGAGGATAAATGAAATGCAGTACAATTTTCTTTCCCTGTTTTTAACAGATTAAAAATGACTATTGTTATGTTCGCTTTATGTGGCATAGAATGTCACTTTTTTGAGCAAGTGGTACGAAAAAAATATTACCAATTCAGTGAGTTGAAACTCACTAACGAGTGTATGACAAATTCGTAATTCCTGTCTTTTACCGTTAAGGGACCTCATAATCTACCAATACGATAGTAATGATGCTTTAGTATCGTATAATGTAAAAATGTATACTAACATTTTCCTCTATAATCTCTCTATAACCTGTTGCAGTCTCGAGATCTACTCGGAGTTCGGAGTTTCTCTTTCTGCCACACGATGGACCCGGCACTCGCACGGTGAATCCATGGAACGCTAAGAAGTTCGTCTCTCAACTGAACTCATACTAAGACTTTTGATTAGAAATTGACGCATCAACACTTACCAGCAGGCAGGTCCACATGACAACCAAGGGAAGAGACAAAAGAGGTAACACCGACGAGAGTGGGCTTGCCATCCCTTTCTATGACTGTTAGCGGACCACCGCTGTCACCCTGTGAAAATAAAAATAGTTTCTTATATTCCTCGTATTTTGGGAGTTCCGCGTGAAGCTTTGTTAACTTCTAATTCCATATATAAGACCCTAGAGTAATTCATCTACATGATACAGAATAGTTAAGAGTAAAAATATAGACACATCTGAAGTTCAAAAACTTTTATCGCAAAAAGTAACCTTCAGTCAACATCCGTTACATACATTTTTGATCGATAAATGAAAATAATGAAAATTGCACCTAACATTCAAAGGCAAAAGTTAATATTGCCAAATGGATATCTTTTTAAGACTTTCATTGTGTACGTGTGCTCTTGACTATACATATCAAATGAACCTGTAAGTACAAAAATGTAAATTGTGCTTCACTGGAATGAAATGTAAAGTCAGCATCAGTGGCGGATTACCCCCTAGGCACACTAGGCACGTGCCTAGGGGCCCCGGTGTAGAAGGGGCCCCAAAATGTTAAAATATAAAACAAAATGTAAATATTAAATTTTTATTTAAAAAATATTTTCTGATTTTGTATTTATTCACTCAAGAAATGAGTATTCCACAAAATTTGAGGGGCAATTTGTCGATAAAAAATGCTATATTTCACCCCATTAAAGGCTCCGACACTGGTGACGGGACACATTGTATAAGGGGGCCCCCAAACATAAAGTGCCTAGAGGCCCCAGGCGATCTTAATCCGGCACTGGTCAGCTTAATGAGTTCAATATCAATTGAAAAAAATAACATTTTGTGGTAGGTTGGAGATAAAATACCCGTTAAGTGAACATTGCGTATTATCTCAAATTATGTTTCGTTTCTTTTTTATCGTGTCGCTGCGTTAGATATATACTGTAAACAGAACTGCGAAATCAGGATTATAAAATGAAACAAATTTAATGCTCTACTCCTTCAGTAATAAGTGCATAATTTGAATAAATAAACGTTTAGCAGTTGTGACCTTTTTCTTTCGACGTATATTACCTGGCAAGTTGACTGTGTGGTGTCATTGTAGCCGCTGGCGCAGATCGTCGACGACTGGATGATGTTGCTACCACCGAATGAGAAGAAGCAGAACAGGTTGGTCACTCCGCGAAGGAAGACCCAGTTCAGGTTTTCGGGGGCGGCGCCTTTTGGAAATATATGTTAAAATGCAAGTAATTATTAATAATGGCAAACAAGAATTAATCATCATGGAAATCAAACTTTCGATGTTCTTCAGGAAAGTAAAAATTTATATAATGGCTATTTTACGAAACTAAATACGTGGAAACAAAACATAGATCTATTACGAAAAAGTACACAAAATATAAAGAAATAAACGATGAATTAAGTTTGTCGATTCGAGACAATTTAGATGTAATGTGACAAGATTCGAGTTCTTCTATTTTCAATAAAACATCTGCGAATAGCGTTATGGGAGGTGATGGATTCCTGGAAGGCCCATGTTCTTACGGTGGTTGGGACATTAATGGCTGATGTAATGATATACATATTACCGTTTGTCCAAGTGCGACCCCAACCGCTAGCGGTCATCCGGACGCCATCGTAGTTGACGTCCTTATCCACAGAGCGCGCGATTCTGATTGGTTGGACCAAATCTGTAGGAATATATGTTTGTTTTGACTATCAACTTAAAAAGCATTAATGTAATCCCTTGCCCTCCTATTGAAATTTTATCAATTTCTGTGTTGCCTGCTAAGTTAAATTTGTAATAACTGGATTTCCTTTCGTATATGTCATTAATATAAAACCGTTTGTGTCCACGTTTGCATGCCGTGGCAGCCTGTAATTAAAACTGCACTTAGATATAATATATTATGAATAAGTTTAATTTTGTAACAGTTAGTGTAAGTTTTGTTGGTTGTCCTAAATAAATAAATAAAAATAAAATAAAAATAATCTGTAATCTAAGATCACAGTTGTTTGTGTGTTTATCTGTCCGCTCTTTTCCCGCTTTTTTCCATAGTATCGATAACGTTACCATAGCAACGCGTTAACTGCAAGTAGTTCGTCTACCAGACGCTAGATGGCGCTAACGGAAAAATATTTAATAATAGAAAAAAATTAACGAATTTTATCCACCCGTGCGAAGCCGGGACGGGCCGCTAGTCTATAATCTAAGATCACAAATTTGTTGTTTGTCTGTCCGCTCTTTTTCCCATTCTTTTTCCATTGTATCAATAACGTTACCATAACAACGCGTTAACCGCAAGTAGTTCGTCTACCGGACGCTAGATGGCACTAACGGAAAAATATTTAATAATAAAAAAAAATTGAGAATTTTGTCCATTTTCTTTACGGGCCGCTAGTAATAATAAAAATCAGGACTGTGAGTTGTCCTGATTTTTTTATTTCGTCCTAAACCAGGTCAGCTCAATAATGTCTAGAATACATCAATAAGTATATAAACGACCGTGACTCGGGAACAAATGCTTATGTTCATCACAAAAACATATGCCCCTACCGGGATTCGAACCCGGCACTTTGACGCAGAAGGTAGGATCTCTACCGTTGCACCAAGCGAGTATTTTATTTATCAAACTTAGTTTATGAAGTATCAACGGCGTTCGTGACTTGCGCGTAGTTAATCTTCACGCATTACGCGGCTCCTTAGCATAAGGCGCGTGTTTTTTTCACTTTTTTTGGTTGATTTTTTATTTTCTTTGTGTATTTTTTGAAGCAGATTTATTTTGTTTTGTTTTTTATTCAGTATTTGTTACTGTTTTTTTTTATGAAGAAAAAACGATGTGATTTGATCGATCTCATACTAGTAGCAATACTTAAATAAATATGGAGTTAGTTGATAATTCTTAGGGTTTTGTGATAAATAAACGGAGTAATTTGATTGATCTCATACTGATAGTAATCTATTACATATAAATAAAATTGGAGTGTCTGTTTGTAATATTGAAATAACCGTTTTTTACTACATACATATGAATACATACACGACATACACCAAAAAAAATTTTACAATTTTTGTCTGTCTGTCTGTCTGTTTGTTCCGGCTAATCTCTGAAATGGCTGGACCGATTTTGACAGGACTTTTATTGGCATGTAGCTGATGTAATAAGGAGTAGCTTAGGCTACTTTTATTTTAGAAAAATAAAATTACTGTGCCACAGCAACGCGTGACTGGGTCAGTTGTACTTAGTTTATTAATTCATTCTTTTTTTGTTACAAATAAATGGTGTAATTTGACTGATCTCATATTAATAGTAATATGTACGTAAATAAATGTGGAGTTAATGAATTCATTGTTTTATTTGCCTTATATGAATGTGAATATTTTCAACATGCGGGATCCCGTAAATACCGAGACCCCGCGGGATTGAAAATTCGTAGTCCCGCAAATACCGATATTGAATTCAGGCTGCGGGATTGGAAGCCCTAGACATAGGGGATTTTTAAATTATAATAATAATAATTTTAAAAGTGTAATAACGATATGAAGTAATGTAATAAAAATTATAACTATTAAATTCTCGTATTTATCACACAATCATCGGTCCCTTCCGGTATTCGAACCCAAGACCGTCGGTTTGAAAGGCGAAAAACATAGAGATTAATTCTTAAATAAAAAATATAATATGTCTTAAAAAATTGCAAAATTTTATCTTGCTATAAGAGAAGAAAAACTCATATTAAAAAACTAAGATATCTTTACCGTTAAATTCGAGCCATCTATTGAATTTGATGACTCCAATATCGTTGGGCTGGACAAACCCGGCTAGAGACTCGATGTAAGATGGATGGTTGTAATACTGGGTAGTCTCAAAGAGGTAGTATGGACGAGTCAAGCTCACAGCACCCGCACGGATAACGATGGTAATACGCCTGCAATGGAATTAAACCTGATTACAGAGATTCAAAAACACCTTTATAAGGATACACTTTCATAAGGGTTACACATTGAATCTGTTACAGAATTATTCCTGTATCACTTATTTGGGTGTTTTGAACCTGTTTTGTGTCGAACACTTATAAAAGTGTAACAGATATAATGTTTTCTGTTACCAATCTGTTAGAAACTGTTTTACGTTTTACTATCCATGTGTATACACAGTACACCAACATAGGCATTTCAAAGTACCCAAATCATTAGTGAGCTGTCGTATAGTTATGCCAATGTGAACCTTATTGACTATAACATATATTAACACTTATGAACCGGTATTTTCTGAAACAGATTCAAAGTGTTACAGTTTCTTTCTGTTTACCTTTTTCAACAGAAATGAAAAACAGTGTTCAGAACACTCTATTCGGATACCGCTAAAACCCCTGCCTGGTTATAACCCATTCTGAGCACCAACGCCAGCAACATAGCGTGGACTAATCTAGCCGTGGGCAAAGTAGCATTTGCGAGGCCCTTTTGATTCTAAGTGATGAACCCAAGATCAAATAGAGGTTCTACTTTAAGACGTGCGCGAGGAAGAATTAAATACATGTTATAAAAAATGTTCTAACATATACTATGCTAGCTGACACGGCCACGCGTTGCAGTTGCTCAGTTTTTTAAATGAAATTTTATTATAAATGAAACCTATCCTATATAACTCGTGTTGAGTAGTTAGTGAACCTTCACAAACTACTCTACACGTGTTATATAGGATACACCTGTAAGGTGTGTCGCTGTCTTGGTGTCCGCAGTAACTTTTTGGTCACCCATCCCATAACTGAAGGTGAACGGTGTTTATCAAACGTTATTTATTTATTGTCGACGAGCAAGTTTCATATTATTTAATAATAAAAATCACAATAAATTGCATCAATAAATACAAATTAAAATTCAAATCAAATCGATCAAATTAAAATGCTACAATAATTATTGTATTTTGCTGGTTTATTGCGAAATTAAGTTAAATATTTTTGTTTTATTAATGGAGATGGACTTCCACCAAGTGATGCCTGTTTCTATCAAATATATCTTATTGTTAATAACACTAATAATGACTAACTGTGCAGTGCAATGAGCAGCAGTGAGCCCCCATTCGTTGTGGATGATTGAGGCGCCACAGCTAGACACCTGGCCCTGCTGGCTCACCATTCTCAGGGACAGCTGGTAAGGCAGCTGACCTTGCGTGGCCTCCCATCCAGACACGATTCGCGAGCTGCCTATTAATATGAAAAATGTCAAAAACATATGAAAGAAACTTTATCTTTATTTAAAGATGGCAACATAAGGATCGTATAAATATTGTTAGAAAAATAAAAAAGAAAACCGGTTATCTATAATTCATTTAATGCAATGACGACTTCGGTCGAATGATATAATATAGATATGTATATGCAATATTTATACAATAATAGTTTTTTAGCGTTCGTACACTACTTTCTAAATGCAGAAGTTTAACAAAAATAAAAGTAAGACTTACCTCGCGCTAATTCTGGGTAGGTAAAGGTATCACCGGCATAAGCCTGTAAAAAATATTTTCTTAATATTTTGTTTTGTGAATAACAATAATCTTGTAGTTATTTACAGTGTATTTGAGCGCGAACAAACAATTAAATGGTTTGTATCATTTATTAGGCGCGTTTATAACTGTATGTTTTATCCATTATCTTGTAAAATATACATTTAAAACATTTAACGATCATGTTTGGCTAAGCGGAATCGATTACACCCTAGCGATTCCAGGTCCCGGATTTAAGATGCTTGTGTGGTGAATACAAGCATACCTAAGTCGTGGGTCTATATATTAATATTACTTACTAGCGGCCCGTCCCGGCTTCGCACGGGTGGACAAAATTCTTTAAATTTTTTCTAACATTCAATATAGCCTATGACACTCAGCTATTGCTGAGTGTCACATTATTATGTGCCTTTCTATTGGTGAAATAATTTTTGAAATCGGTTCAGTAGATCCCGAGATTACCCCTTACAATTTAACAAATATACAAACACACAAACTTTACTTCTTTATAATATTAGTATAGGTGTATCATATAGATATTTCCATTCGTTACCCTAGTATCCATACCACAAGCCTTACAGTTCTTACTTTAGGCTAGGCTAATTGGCTAGGTATTGATCATAGATTATTTACAAAAAATCAGTTCGTTATTAAAAAAAACCGCACTGGCTTTTTATATTTTTTTACAAAAAGCGTGGATCACTAAACGAAAATGTTTATTTTTATTTAATAAGGCGGAAAGATATAGTTATCATCTTTAATCCAGAGGCCAGTGTGTATGTATTTAAATGTGCAAATGTTACTATTGCTTTTGAGTTGATATTTATATGTAAAACCCTAATGAAATGAAATGAAAATAACTTTATTCAAATACACTAAAAAATAAGTTGTTTTGAATCGTCCAACATTTTTACCTACCACCCATTCAGGAGGTCTTTTAACTGTCAAGAAGAATGGGCTCAAGAAACTCGTCAGCTTTTACAGAAGTAACGACATTTACAATATAATACGTCGTCACCATACACAATCCACAAAAAAAAACAAAATTATTTTGTTATGACAATACTGATAGTGTTATGATATCATTATTTCGTTGATTACAACAAAGTCCACAAGTTTGTTCTTACTTCAAGTACAGATACTTGTTCCCTGAACATTGCAATACTTAATACATAAGTCTCAATTTTAGTCCCTTGTGTGCACTAAGTGGTCTGGTTAGTACACGATTCAGACCAAGAGGTAGAATGTTTTTATTCATAAAGGTAGCTACTCCTATCAATGATCTTGATAACACATTTCACACACGCTGTTCTGAAAAAATTGACTAAAATTTAAATATGTTTGGCATAATTAATAATATTGAATAACGAAAACGAATGATCCGTAAAATCACTACATATTTGTTTAGATATTATAATCAGAAAGGATTATTAGGCTTTATAGGCTAATCGTGATAACAATAGAGATTTTTCATTAATTATGATAAGCTACAGGTTTTCTTAATCAATTTTGTTGACTTAATTTTCCTATGTTTTTGTGTATTAATGATTTTTATCTAAATCTTAGTGACGCTTCATTAATAAAGTAAAAATGACTTAACCCTTTCCGTGCCAGCTACGAGAATACTCGTAGTGCGTTACTGTAACATGGTGCCGACTACGAGTATACTCGTCCTATACAAAATCCTATCCTATACAAAAAAAAGTATTTCTTGGCACTACAAGTAAGATCGGTTTTTTAGAGTTTGGCATTAGGAATAAAAATACATGTTAAGTGTTTAAATAGTATTTTCGTAGCTGGCACGGAAAGGGTTAAAATATGCCTGTCGATGCCACCAAGCAAAAAATCGGTAATCGAAAAATGCAAATATATTCTATATTTACTGTTTTGTATTAGGGTTCACCAATAGCATCAGTTTTTTTAAGGCAATAATCCAGTAAACGCGACTACCAAAACAAAACATGTTTTTTTTTTGTAAGAATGCGTTACAGAAGCTGTAAAGTCGACATAATTTTGTTTTTCCTGCAATATACGTATATGTTGTTATATCTTCATAAATTCCATTATGAAAAATCTGCCAAAATATGTATTCTAGTCTGCAATTTTTGACATCCATTGACGGCATGTCAAACCTTATACTCGAAAAAGTAAATGATATCTAAGTTATAATGTAAGGACTAGGTATATTGTAATGTAAGACTTTTGTACAGTTACTTCTGTCATTTAAGTAGGTACTATATTAGTTGGTGTATATGTTAACAGTCAAGTAAGTAAAATTAATAAATTTTTATGCAAATGGAGAGTGAACCAAAAATTTGGTTGTGTTATAAATTAAAATAAAACCTATCCTATCTTTTAAGTAAGATCAAAACGCGTTGCTGTGTTATTAATTAAAATTAAACCTATCCTATCTTTTAAGTTAGATCAAATAACAGATAGTTACGAAGTTTGATCAAAATCGGCCAAGTAGTTTAGGAGTCCATCGCGGACAAACAACATGGCACGTAATTTATATATATTAAGATTTAACAAAGTAACAAGAAAGTCTTATAGGTGGTAAGTTAGCTAAATTAATCTGGGCCAGAATTTTATATTTTTAATTGCTGATCACACTTCTAACTTAACCTAACCAATTAAATTTAGTTTTGTACTGTTTCGTTAGTGTTATCACTAAATTAAATTGGAAGTTTAAGTTAAAAATGGTAACTAGCGATTAACAACGTAAAATTGTGGCCGAGTTTAATTTGGCTAACTTACCATATATTCTAAGATAAGTTGATTTGTTGTAATCAACAAAATAATGATATCATAACACTATTAGTATTGTCATAACAAAATAATTTTGTTTTTTTTTTGTGGATTGTGTATGGTGACGACGTATTACTTATATTTTAAATGTCGTTACTTCTGTAAAAGCTGACGAGTTTCTTGCGCCCATTCTTCTTGTCAGTAAAAGACGTCCTGAATGGGTGGTAGGTAAAAATGTTGGACGATTCAAAACAACTTATTTTTAAGTGCATTTGAATAAAGTTATTTTCATTTTCAAATTATTTTTAAAGGCTCACCAGTGAATTCGCGCTTGAGCCTTATTTTACTTGTGAGCCGAGTCGATTTTTTCCAGTATTTTTCTATTAAAATAATTTATCTTAGAAGATAGCGTTGAATAAATGCACAAAATATATAAAATTATAAATTTACCATATATTCATAAAAATATATACATATAAATATCCATCGGTATTTAGAATAGTGATAAAAATAGGAACGAATGTTCGTATTCATCACACAGACATCTACCCCCTCGAGGACTCAAATCCAGGACCGTCGGTGCGAAAGACAGAATTAAAGTTTTAGTTGTAACAGTCTTTTTTAAGTTTTGCAAGCTGCCTTTATATTTTCTATTCAAATCTAAGAATTGAAGAAAATAATTTATAGAAAGATTATAGGTAATTACCGATGTCCCAGCAATGGCCACCAACAACACAAGCACTCCCCACATTACGATAAGCTTAACAACGTAAATGAATAATGTAATTTACTTAAATATATCAATGAGCCAGATTTAATACCCGTTGATAACGATAAAGATAATGTATGTCATCCAAATTAATTAATAGATTGGTTTGTGTCCCTTACCTTAAGTGAAGGCTGATTTTTCAAGTAGGTATCATAGAAGAATATCATAGAGAAGATGGAGGTAGGTCCCCCTGCCCGAGTTTCTTTCTCCAGTTATTCTCGGAAGGGCCTCCCAATTTCCGAACTGGTAGTAGATTCAGTAGTATACAATGTAATCATAGTGAGAATTTAATAACTATATTAAAAATGTAAAAATAAAACAATTTGATGTACATGTATAAAATAGTTTTAACAATTAGGAACGTGCCCGATAAAAATATTGTGAAGGTAGTAGAAAATACATGACAACCATTATCTTAGTCATACTGTGATCACGACTCCTATGAAGGAGTCGAAACGTCAGGATTAAATATAAAATAAAGTATCATAGGTTAGGTAAATATGGTATGCCGTCGCCTGGAACTATCTATGAATTGTCCGAATAGTATAAACAATTGACAACTTCCGTTGTTGAGTGGTTCGTTTATTATGGTGCGATTTTATTGTGGCAGTTGCGTGGCGTGGGTAGTTTTTATGTACGACCGTTTGGTGCAATGCAACGGTAGCGATCCAGCCTTTCGCACCGACCGACTGTCCTGGGTTCGAAACTAGGAAGCGACAGATGTTTGTGTGATGAATACGAGCATCTGTACCGGAGTCATAGTGATCTACACTAATATTAAAAAGAGGAAAGATTTGTATTTTTGTATGTTTGGAATGAATAAACTCAAAAACTACAAAGCCGATTTAAAAAAATCTTTCACCATTGGAAATCTACATTCACGCTGAGTAACGTAGGCTATATTTAATGCTAGAAAAAAATTTAAGGAATTTAGTCCACCCGTGCGAAGCCGGGGCGGACTGCTAGTTATTTATATTTCTATAAATATTTCATATCTATGTATCATACATGTATGTCAATTCGTTACCATAGTATCCATAACGCAGCCTTATAGTGCTTACTTTAGGCTAAGCTAATTGATGTGAACATAAGAAATATTTTTATTATGATGGTAAAGCCACTCCGAAGTTCCGGGTTCGAACCCCCGCCGAGTCAACGTAGAAAACGAACTTCTATAATATTGGCTTGGCTCTGGGTGTTGTGGCATCGTCGTTGCTTCTAATTTCTATTTAGCTACTTGGGTTGAGAACAGTGTAATGTGGTTTTATTTTATACTTTTTATTTAGGACCAGTGCATATTTGGCAAAGCGAAGGGTAGAGCATTTTTACTGCTAAAGCATTATCGACTTTTATACTTCGTTCTTCTGTAAATTGTAATAAAATGGAAAAATTACTTGTAATTCGGCTTATAATTTCCGAAGTTAAGCAACATTGAGTACCAGAAATAAATGATCAAGAATTTACCATATCATTCTCCTCCGTATTTCGGAAGACACGATAAGCACTGGGTCTGGGCTAGGTGAGGACCAGTCTTCAGCTCTTATAAATACCGAAACGTAGATTTCAAGCCAGGCTTGGTTAGTTCGTGCCTTGTGACCAGGTGCAGAGTCCTGCTGGAAAGTCCACGGTACATTTTTAAAAAGTGTATTGCTGAGAGAAGAGACACTTTGGCTGAGGTTTCCACAAAAATGTAGCTTTGTGACGCCTTGTGAAGACACGCCCCACCAAACCTTCACTGACGCAGGATGATGACCACGTTGTACCTTTCCGATCACTTGAGCAGCTTCTTTGAACTGTGAGCGTACACTTTATAAATGATAAATTATTGTAGTGCTCTTCGATCGTGAAAATTTCATCAGTAAAGAAGATATTTCTGTGCCTTTCACCAGCGTATCGTGACGGAAGGCATTTTGATCGATCCACTCTCTTTAATTGTAAAGATTGATTTAGGGCATGTCCCGTATATCGACGATAAGCAACGAACTTCAGGTCCTATTTTGTAATACGCGACAGAGTCCTAGCAGGAATCTTCATTTCTCGCGATAAGATTTTTTGCTTCCTAATGGGGTTTCGACGAATTCTGGCTTTAACAGCATTAACAGCCTTTGTAGTTCTAACAGCACGCGGCCGCCCCGATCTTTTATGGTCTTCGACAGAATAAGTGTTGTTGTATCTATTGATAGTACGAACATACGGCTGATACCAAGTTTTTGAAGTGTCTGGAATATGAACAACGGCTCCATACCTACTTTGTGCAAGGCGATCACTGCAATCCTATTTTCTTTAACAGCACATTCCTTATTGTAATTTAATAATGAACACGAAAAAATGGCGCGTAATCGAAAGAAGTTTTTAAAATAATAAATGCGTTCCAAATTTAAAATAATTAAAAAGTTGAAATAAAGAAAAGGTTTTATGTAACAGTCAGACTAGTTATATTACCAAATTTTTGAAATCGGGTACTTTTCCGTACTTGTGTAAATTGGGCAAAATTGTTACCAACCATACATCGGGAAATAAAAAGACCATCACTAGCTTTAAAGCGAATAGTGTTCTAAGTTGACTCGCTAAGATATTTGAGGGATTAATTTATAAAAAAATATATCATCACCTAGAATCCGTTATCCGTCTTACGTTTGTCGGACGCACTGCCACTAATCACTTAACTTTCGAGTAGGTACATTCACGACCTTAATCTGCTTCCAGTAAACATGTCCAGGTAGACGCTGTTTATTTAGATTTCACCAAAGCATTGGACAAAGTTGGTCACAGCAATCTATGTCGTAAGCCATATCACCTTGGTGTTCATGGAATACTTCTACAATGGCTTAGATATTTCTTATATATCTCGACGAATGCAGCTAGTTAGAGTATATGGCTATGATTCCATTACCTGTGAATCTCCACCTGCCATCACATTGACGACCGTTTGGTGCAACGGTAGTGATCCTGCCTTTCGCATCGACGGTTCCGGGTTCAAATCCCGGAAGGGGCAAATGTTTGTATGATGAATACGAGCATTTGTACGTGAGTCATGGGTGTTTTTATATATTTCTATGAATATTACATATTTATGTATAATATATGTATGTCTATCCGTTACCCTAGTATCCATAACACAAGCCTTACAGTGCTTACTTTGGGCTAGGCTTAATTGGTGTGAATGTAAGAAATATTTTTTTTTTTATTTATTTATTTCTCAGAGGTCAAATTTGGGTGCACTGTTGTATCTCATACTGTTTGAAGACCTCCTTGATTCCATATCATGTAAATGTGCTAAGTACGCAGGTGATTTAAAACTATATCATGAAATGACAAGCTTGAAGGAAGCCAAACTTTTAGAAAACAATATCGATCGTGTACATGATTGGTGTGGTCATAATGGCAATACTATTATGAATATTCATTTAATTTATTTTTTATAAACTCTGCATTTTCAATGCTATATCATATGATAAATTTTAATAGAAAAAAAAAAAAAGATAGGTTCAGAATCAGAATCAGAATTTTTATTTGTGAAATGTAGGTTAGCATTAGGTAGGTACATAGATGGTATTAGACAATGTTATTAGTACCACTACATTTCTACCTAGGTAAGGTATACAAATAGAAAATAAAATAAACATACAATTTTCATTACAGTAATCAAAACAAAATGAAGATTAAAATGAAATAAATTGTCAATAAAATTAATTAATTAATGTCTAAAGTATTATATAATAAATTT
The DNA here is from genome assembly GCA_927399485.1 of Calamotropha paludella. NCBI lineage: Eukaryota > Metazoa > Arthropoda > Insecta > Lepidoptera > Crambidae > Calamotropha > Calamotropha paludella. Next base: position 15,900,407 of record OV656824.1, on the reverse strand, counting down.
AAAGACAGTAAAAAATGACAAGAATATGAATATGTTTATTATATTTTTAAACTATTAGAAAAGAAACGTTGGACAAGTTTCAAGGATTTAGTTATTTCAAGAATTTGTCATTTAAGAATTTCTGTACTGTGTAATATGCTTTGGTAATAACTAGTGCTTGCAGGCGATTTTTAAATACCTTTATTAAGCTGTTAAGCTTGTTAGGAATTTTTTTAAAGACTCTCAGAGCCATTCCAAAGAAGCTACGATTAAGGAATTCGATTTTAAATTTCAATGTACAAATCCTACTCCCATTTCGAAGATGGATTCCTTTCTGCAAACGTAGTGAAAAGAGAGGCGTTACACTTGACAATAATACTAGATTTAAAAATCTAAAAATCCCACGTTTTTCAGTGACCAAAAAAGAAATTTGGGATTTTTAGATTTTTAAATCTAGTATTTTTATTTTATTCTTTTTAATTATTAACTCAACGAAGTAACCATGTGTTACGCAACAAACGGATAAGCCCCATACAAAAGTGAAAGTTGCCCAAAGTTGACCTGAAAGTGCACCTAGAAAGTTGTTTAAGCGTGCATTGTCATCGGGTTCTGAGCTACCCTAAAAGTTTCAACTCGCTAGGTGGTCGGAAAGTGCCTCAAAATTGAGATACAAGATTCCAACCGGACAGACAAGACGACAGACAAGCAAACAGACAAGAAAGCGACCTAAGAAAAACGTGGGAAATACTGTTGACAGAAGTTGTTCTTAGGAAGGACTCTAATCCGCAACCTTTGTATGTCCACTTTTGACGGTCCACTGCTCCTCCGATTGAGCTATCGAGCCTTCTGAGCCATCGTCGAAATTTCCTAGTGCTTTTTGCCTTTTAAAGCAGTAGGTTAGCGTGAACAAATAAATGAGAGGACTATACTAATACTAAAAATGAAAGCTATATTAGCTTGCTTGCTCATAATTGGACCTACTTATGCAAACGAGAACCAATCCACACAATGAGTAAACGCCATATTTGTCTAAATTGTCAGAACATTTTGATTTTTATAGGGTCGATATAAGGCTCATTTTTAATATCTTCTATGCCCTTATTTCAATTTTGGCATTAGTGTGGTTTGGTTCCCGTTTGCATAAGTAGGTCCAATTGTACTATAGACACAAGGGCTACCACTTTGGACTAGGCTAATTAATGTGAGAATGTATGAAAAATGTTCGTCTAATATTGATTTCTAAATCTTTATGGTAAACTATTCGTAACATTATTATTATTATTATTATTCTATCTTATTAATACAAAAACCTAGATAATGTTATCGGAGGAAAAGTGTTATCTTTTAAATCTGGTAATTCCTAATATTCACTGACGTAGATATAAGAATATCATTGGGGACATAATTTCGTAAATCAATCATTATTTCTTTGGTAGTAAAGGATAAACTTTGTTGTTACTAAGCTCCAAGAGGATTTCTGCTCTGTAGGTGTAATAGGAGAGTACGAGTTTTTGAAAATTTTTTACGTTGTCAATGACTATCGGAGATACTGCTCATTGTTGCTATGAGTGAAAGTGATGACGCGATAGATGTCGATTCCAATACTTAGTATTAAAACGAAGCGATTGCATACTTTTTGCTTAATATGACGAATAAACTCTTCGGTACTAGAGACCGTTTACCTTCACGATGAACATAATTATAATATACAATATCAGAAATTTTATAATTTTTATATATTTTATGCATTTTTCAATGCGATCTTATAAGATAAGACGATTTTTTTTAGTATTTCTCTATTATAAATATCAATATCTAAAATGTTAAAACTATATTTTTACAAAGTTATATTTATCTTCATCTGTTAGTATTTTTGGGATAAATTTCGAACTAAATTAATATGGCTAAATATAAGTGAAAACAGACCGAAGCTATGATTCGTAGAGTTTTTCAGTCAAGTTTCAGAGTTTCTTGATAACACATTTAAAAGATATGCTTAGCTGTAGCCACGTTACTATGGATACCTGAAATTCAGAAACGAAAATACGTAACGAAAATCTCTACTCATAGAGTTATTCGGTAATTTGTCGGCTAAACAACAGACTGTCAACCTCGCGTTATTTAATATTTATCTGCGAATACGTACGCCGTTACTGTGGCATGCATCAGAAATTAACTACACCTAACTGGTTTATAACATGGATGTATTAATGTTTGCCATGTGGCTGTATTAAAATAAATAAAAAAATATAGTCTGTAGTTTGTGAGATTTTCTTTACGTAAGTACGCTACGTTTCGAGATTCTCAAATTCTGACAAAGTATCGACGTCATGACAACACAGTCTGTTTTATTTTTATTTTTTGTGACTCAGATGTAGTGAGCAACACGAATTTAGAACCATTTCCTCCTATTTAGCTGAAATTTTGAATACATCTTTAATTCAACGTAACAGTTTTCTGTGGCAGGACTGTGTATTAGATTTTGGATTTGTGATACAGCTCTGCTGCAGCGCCGAATTCAAAACTGACAATTAGAATAGCCGGGCAGGTGACAAAATAAAGCGAAACAATATCGCAATATTTTCAAAATGGCCGCTGCCAAAAATAGCGGGTCATTATAGTCCGTTTTTTTTAGCATTAGAAAGAACGAATTTTGGGTACTTTATTGTTCACATATAATGTAACAAGCAAAACGTAACATCGTGAAAAGTTTACACTAAAAATACCTTAAGAAGCTGAAGTTGCAAACTTGTGGAACGAAACGTTGATCAGTTTGACACGACAAAATTAAAAAGTACATGCCGATGTTGTAATACGTACTATATAAGGTGATTTTTAAAATGGTCGCTAAACATGGCCACCATTTGCAACAATAGCGGCAAATGTCAACGTCTGCATTTATCTGTTTTGACTATTTTCTTTGGTTTATTGTTAAGTTTCCATTGCTTTTGTTGAAGTTTTTTTCTTAAAAGTTTTTGTTGTTATTTGTTATTTAATCTGTTTAACAATGGACGAGCCTGAAGCCGGTTAAAGTGGACTCCAGCACAAGGTTAGCCACCACTGCTTCTTTGTTTACGTAATTTCTAATACTAAAAAAATGAACTATAGTGGCGGGTGATGTATTTTTAATCAACCGTTTCTTCTCTTCATGGCATTTTTTTTATATTCGCAACTGAAAAAAACCAAGTTCTATGGATTCCGATTCGATAAAGATTTTGACTATAGATTTAGAGCCTGAAAGCCATTATTTTCAAAATGTTTAAAAAATAAAACAGCTAAAGTATATCACAAAAATAGTTTAATCAAAACTGACAACAAAAACAAATTCTTACAATTTTTACTTGTCGATGTGCAACACATCATAGAGAATTGGTTTACATCACAGATAGTAATTTCAAAATGAAACATTACCTTAGCCTTAAAACATAAAATCCGACCAGAAAAAAAAAACATTTGGTCAAAAGTAGTTTAACCAATTTAAGAATAGGATTACATGTACCCACTCATTTACTACGCAACATGAAAATTTTAATAGTTATTTTTTCTAGTCAGGTATTGGTTTAATAATATAACTTAAAATAGAGCACGCAAAAGTTTTATAAGCATTAATAGTCCGTGTCACACACTTAGATAAACTATCGACTTTAAGTTTCAGATTATAAGCGAATAATTGTGATTACAACGGTTTTAAAATGATAAGGCACCATAACTATTGAAATTTACAGTAGCAAAACATACTTCATGAAAATATAAAGTTGCGTTTACATGGACGGGGTTTTGTCATCGCTGTTCCTCGCATGGCCTTAGAGGTTATGCGAATTTGGGTTGTGTTAACGTATAGCCTGTAATGTACATAAACGCTGCGTACGTGAAGTCAAAGATCAGCCACCACGCATTCTCCGCTCAGCAACGGCGCTATTTTAAACTCGATTCTTTGTAATGAGTATAGAACTCAAATTGCCATAACCTCTAAGACATCAGGGGATCACCAGCCTATTCGAAGGCAGCACAGCGATGACAACGCCCTTACAATTCAACATTTATTTGAAATAGTGTTCATAATTCTATTTAGAAATGGATTATGGAATAAGATTTATTCATAAAGACGTCAACCGCCAATTACAGGTATTTCAACTAATTACATCTTTTTTCCTTTCCGTCAAGTTGGTATTAAACTTAGAAGAAAATAACAAAACACCTCAATACCTAAATTAGGATTATTAAACAGTTTACTTTTATAATGAATAACACGGTCAGATTATCGTCAATTTATCAGTCCATGAAAGTTGGGTTTATCCGGAATTACATTAGCAATCTATAACCAGTTTCATCCGGTTTGATATGAGTAAATAACTGCCTAGACATTTTCTTAAAATTTCCCAAACTTTCGCAATGCTGGCGTAACGCAAAGCCACAAACTCTAATTTATCTCCTACACCTTGGGAAAAGAATATTAGCTAGCTATTTCTGGCTGGCGGCAAAATCTTTTATTCATCACCGAAACTCTTACTTTAGTAAAATATCACCGCTCATTCACGGACTAATAAGATGAAGACGATTTTAGTCAATAATCTATTCCATATATTATTACATAAATCCAAGGTGTTGCGCTGTTAGAATGACGGACATTCTGAAACTAACGTCCGAAAAACGTCGAATATAAGTTTGAAAATACAAATCTTAAAAGATGAGAATGACACTATTAAAAATATAAATTTTAAAATGTGCAAGTTACCTATTTTATATATTAATTTTCTGCATTATGAGACGCGTGTCGTCTCTCTCTTTCTCTAGATGCAGGAAATGAAAAAGACAGCTGTTCCCTGTTCGACTAATTTATGCGACTTAGAAGTAAACTGAAGATTAATTTAGTACAATCGTTTCTAATTCTGGCAGTGTATTAATTTCAAAGTGAATTATGACAATCGATTTTACTTTGCCACAAAACGGTGGTGATTTCCAATACTAGTCTTTATAATCATTATCTAAGTTTTGGATTGCAGTAAACATGGGTTGGAGTATGTTTTAATGATGAAAAAAAAAGTTGGGCATGACACTCAAAGCTGAAGTACATTTGCGTGAATATAATAAAAATTCGTAACATATTTTGTGTAATAATGGTGCATACATTTTTATTTTATTAAGATTTGAGCGTGCTTTGGAAACTGCAAAGCGACAAATAATACTAATATATATGTTGTTACAAAGTTTAAATTGTATATTGTTTACAAAACCATAACATTTGATAGAAGAACGTGGTTGCATGCGTTTTTTGGCATGAAAATGTTGGTTATTTTTTTTAAACTTGAATTAACAAATAATATAGTTATTAGAAAATATAATAAGCTGCATTATGAAACAAAAGGCTCAACCAAAATTCCATTTTAATAATAATTGTGTTAGAAATGTATTTTTAAACAAATCAAATTATAATAAAATCATTAATAATACTAATTTTGTTTTTTTTTTATTTTAAAACAATATTGATTTTATGATTTATTATTAACTTTTTAGTTGGAAGTGATATATTCTCGTCATACGAATGAATCGTAAGTTAGCACGATTTTAATACTTTAAAGTTCTAAATTTAACTGGTGTTGTTAACAAAATTGTAGAAATTAAATCCATATAACACGTCTTGTTAATAAAAGAAATAAAAGTGGCACCTTCTAACAGTAATTGACACGATTTAATTGTCCTGACCCCCTGTATTTATTTCATTTGAAAATATAATAGATAAAAGCACCTGTATTTATGTATTTTTAATAATAAAAAAAACTTTTGCCAGAGTAATTGTTTGCTTCTACCGTCATAAAAAAAAGTTCCATCAGATTCAGTCTGAAATGTCATTGTAATGTCAAAGTGACATTTCTCCGACTGTGACAAAAGGAAAATGGTAATTCCGCCTAACAATAGGCGATTTAAATAGTAAATACGTAAAAATGGACTTAATTGTAAATAAAATTACTCTTATATTTTTACTATATTTTTAAATGAGACAACATAAACTTGGGGTTGGAAAAATATCACGTCAGATAATAAGTTACCAAAAATTATTCAAAAGTAAACACTTAACATAAAACTTAATGGACACTTATCAATAATAATGATAAAAAATAACCGTCAGCAAATAATTTGGTAAAGTTAGAAATTTTTCATCACAATTCTTTATTTTCATAATTTTGATTAGAAAAAGTGTAATATTTTGTTTATTATATTTAAATCACCATTAATTTGTTAATCTACCAATAATGCTGACCGATTATATTGATTAATAAAGTTGAAATAAGGTGGTTATTTCTTCGGCAATCGGAAGACTTTTACGTCGTTACAACCTTCGAACACACAGTCGGTGCGAGATGGGTAGACACTCTTCAAGTTACCCTCTGGGTCTACCACTTTCATCTAGAAACAGGAATAAAGAACGAGTATGAAGTTAGCATGTATGGATCATGATTTAGGAGGTTAACCCCTTGAAGCCCAGCTTTGTGTGAAATGTGTTATTTCTCTTTCTATCGGGGAAAAAATATCATTCAATCAAAAAGAACCATTACCGAAGCCGTAATAAGGATTAAATCAGACTGTGCGCTATAGAACAATTATAATGCTCGCGGATTTTAGGTATCGTTGTCGCGCGCATGATATAATGCTCTCGGGTTTTAAGGGGTTAAGCGACAGTTTAAATCAAAGGCTCTAAAAATGCTAAAGGCTCTTTAAATCTAAGTAAGATTTTAAATTCAAAGTTGTTTTTGTAGTAATATGGCTTATCACTCAAATATTAAATTAAAAAACCTGATGATCACAGATTTAATAGACAAAACGTATTTTCTTTGGTATTTGAAGAGCTCTTTTGTCTCGAGGCCCCCGGTACGATCTCCGGCCAGGTCAATGTAGAAAATTAACTCTCCTGTATTTGCTTGAGTCTGGGTATTGTAATACTGGTGTTGTCTACGATTTCTATAACACAAATGAAGTGTGCCGAGAAGAAGCAGCGAGAAAATCGGGAAAGGCTGGTTTTTACTCCCTTATATTATATAATGCTCTATAGCGCGCAGTGATTTAATCCTTATTACGGCTTTGGTAATGGTTCTTTTTGATTGAATGATATTTTTCCCCGATAGAGAAATAACGCATTTAACACATAGCTGGGCATCAAGGGGTTAACTGTATTACACAGTTCAAGTTTGAAACACTTGAGAAGAATTTTATCCCAACATAATTTTTGAAGTGCTTTGTTTGTGGTGATAATTCTACCTACCTGTTGGACAGTGAGGGTATGATAGGCGGCGTCTGGCTCATCAGGGTTGTCACCAATGCCAAGGAGCAGGCACTCGAAGAGGAGCTTATTCATGACGGTTTTACAGGAGCCCAACGACGCGTGAGAAGTCACTTCCACCAACATACTCTTGGTCTCTGCTGACATCTGGTCAAATATATAAAAATTTTGATTATTAAATTATACAAATGATTTATATAAATTTTAACAGATTGGCCAATTAAAATATTGTGAAGGTAGTAGAAAATATATGACAACCATTTCCTAGTCATCCTGTAATGTGGGATTTAATATAAATTAGGCATAAAAAACCCTTAATGAGTTGTTTTATTTAAATTTGTAATGTGAGCGGAAGTGTAAGAATTAAATATCTACATCTTGTTAGTACATTTTAGTATTAATTAAATAATACCTAAACTAGCTCATAGTAGAAGTTAAATTCCGCTTGTAAATTTTGGAGGCGTCTGCCAGCGTCAGTAGTTTAGAAGTCAAAGCACTCGCCCGGATAGCAAAAGGTCGTAGGTTCGAATCCTACCTGAGAACTCGGAGCTGTGGTTGTTTTTTTATAGGTGTATTATAAAAAAATGTACTGTTAATGCTGAAAAAAATAAATTAATACCTATACACCATAAAATTACTTTCTTAGCCCTTTCAACCCAGTGACTTTAAATAGAGCATTCCTGTCTGCCTGCAATCAATTAGTCAAAACTTACTCAGACGCAAGCCAGTGATAACGTACTGGAGTGAGACATGATTGCTAATTATGGGTCCCATAAAAAGGTTTGAGGTCAATCGGTGAGCAATGGAGATATGCTAAGCGTTTCTGTGTGATAGAATAAGAAATAAAGATATTTGCAAAAGAACTAATGAAAGGGCTTATGCACACTGCATTTTTTTATTCTACAGAACAATTATTTTGCACGTTAAATCCTTTGTACCGATTCAGACTGAAAGGTAAATATTTGAACGCAGTTTGAACGAACAAAGGTGCGTTTTATTTCTTTAAAATTATTACCATTGAAACATATGTTGGGGCCTTCTTTTAAGTATTACATACTTGTGCTAGAAGACCCCGCTCTTCCATATCATACATTAAGCTAAAAGAAAATAGTTTTTATTTACCTTAGTGTCATCAGCATTAGTGATTGGTGGGAAACTAATGACCTTTCCACTTGCATCTTCTAAACAAGGATACTTTGGTTTGCCTTCCAGAAGGTACAAGTACCTTAAAAATAATATCATCAGATTATTTGAAAGTACTTACTAATTGAAAAGTATGGGGACATAGCAAATCATAACTTATATTTTTTAAAGAGCTAATTTTGTTATTTAAAATATTGTTTCAACTACTTTTATATAAAAAGGAACCAGATAAAAATATCAAGATTAAATATATATATTAAAAAATATGAAAATACATTATTTTTAGTACCCGGAAAAGTATTTCCAGATCAAACTAATCACCCTAACATTATAATCACCAATATAATTTATAATCTAAGAACACAAATTTGTTGTTTGTGTGTTTGTCTGTCCACTCTTTTTCCATTGTATACGCGTTACCATAGCAACGCGTTACCGGGTCAGCTAGTAAATTTATAAGTGTATATGGACATGGAGTGCAGAAATAATTTCTAAACACTATAAAGCTCTTAAAAAGTTCTGTCACTGTAATTGTAAATAACTGTTTTTCACAAACAGATTGAAAGTAATTTTTTAAAAATAACATAAGAAGAAAAATACTCTTTTGTGACAAATTAAGTTTTTGTGAAACTAGTGTTTTAATTGGATAAATGGTCACAAAAGCATATTTTTCTCTTTCCGTTATTATTAAAAAATCACTCTCACTGTGATTGTGAAAAACAGTAATTCACATTTACAGGGAAAGTATTTTTAAGAGCTAAATTTAAAAGTTTAGTGCGTCAAGCATGATATAGTATGTATTTAGTTAAATTAATTTCTGAACTCCTCCATAAAAACTTATAAATTATTATATTGGTAATTTTACTAGAAGTAGTACTATTTTACAAGCTAACTTGTGAATTCCAGAGTAAACATTCCTCTTCTTCTCCTTTCGGAGAGCATCAGCTTCAGCTGTGAGCTGCTGGAATAGCTGTTCTCCGGTGTAAGGTTTCATCCTCGATAGTGGAGTGAGTTTCAACGCTGCAGGTGGTTTCGCTGTGTAAACTAGATCACCTGGAAAGACATTAAGTGCATATAAAAACTTCAGTGGTGTGGATGTAAATATTTTGATTATAAATTGATACATTGATAACCCTTATATCACAATTTCATTCACTCAAGCAACAGTAGGCAAATGAACTTGAGTTTTGCCATTTGGGGCAGTTATTTCTTGTTTTATTCAATACAAGTTATGATTGGTCAATGCTGGGCTTATCTCAAAGAGAAATCTCTTTTAGTCAACCAAATTATAGTGGAAAAAAACTTCTACAAGCAGAATTATGACTTTGAAGGGAAGATTACGTCAAAGGAATTTGAAAAGGAGGTTGGAAAGGAGGTAATTTTAAGTTAGTAAATGTATGTTTATGTCACACCACCATTATGCTATGCAAAAATCGCTTTTTAACTCTCCAGTTAACTGGTAGAGAATGCCTATTGACATAAGTCCGCCATTTGTACATATTCTTTGTGTGCAGCAAAGTTTAAATAAAATAATAAATATATTGATATAAAGATAATTTGCTAGCCATTTCAAATGCAAAATTTTTAAACACCCAAACTATAATAAAAAAAATGGAGTTGCTAGTTAGAAATTTATCTAAAAAAACCAATTTAAAAACGAAATTATAAGTAATTTTGTTTACTATAATACACACCATTTTTATAAGGTATAAACTATGCAGCTCCACAGACTATGCATCATAGGGCATGTTGTAAACTTATTGATGGAAAAGTATCATACTTTTGAATGTCATCACTATAGAATTAAGAAGTCAAATTCGCATAGGTAATGCAATAAAGCTTTACAGCTGAATTTTAAATCGTAATTTCATGAAATCAAAATATAAATAACTAGCGGCCGGTCCCGGCTTTGTACGGGTGGACATAATTCTATAAATTTTTTTTGCATTAAATATAGCCTATGTTACTCAGTGTGAATGCAGCTTTCCAATGGTGAAAGAATTTTTGAAATCAGCTTAGTAGTTTTTGAGTTTATTCATTGCAAACATACAAAAACACAAATCTTTCCTCTTTATAATATTAGTTTAGATATATTTCCTAACTCAAAAATTCTAATTATAAAAGAAAACTTTCCAATTATCTAGATCGCTACTCATCCCTTAAAATATGCCATGCTTATCATAAACTTCACATAAATAAATTTTATTTTTAACAATTTCCACCTAATGTAAAATTTTTTGGTTAGAAGTTCTTGATACTGTATTTTGTATGCCTATAATTAAACGAATGCGAGTTACAAAAATTCTCAAATAAAACATACCTGGTGCTATTTTGCTTAAATCATGTGTGGCAATGGTTGCTACATTCCTTTTATCGCACACCGTATCATGCAACTTTGTCTGCATTTGAATGAATTTCTTAAAAAGCACCTGTGTCATATACAAACCGGTCACAATGCAACACAAAATGTATGGACGGACTGGTCCTACTTCAGACTCAACAATCTTCACTTTTGGTACATCGTCTTCTACATGTAAAATTTTCAGAGAATGGCAAAGTTCACTAACGTCACTATCAGGAGGTGGTTCCTCCTGTTTCTTTGCCCCTTTCTTTCCTTTGCTCTTCCCAGTAATGGGTTGCGTTTGAGTTGATTTGGGACAATGTTCACGTATGTAATCCAACACTTGTTTGGTACGACATTGGTCCACTAGCTTCATGAGGCGTTTATCAGATAATTTATTGCCTTTAAGATTCAACTCTGGAAGACAATAACATTAATTGTAATAAATAAGAAAAATGGAAGAATTACTACTAACAGAATTTCCTTACATGACTATATAAATACTGAACACCTTAACACGTTAACAGTCCCCATACAAAGTTTCGGATGCACCATAATGTCCACATGTGTTTTGTGAATCATCAATGATGAATAAAAAATACCTAAATATAAACCGGAACCCAGGTAGGCCCGTGTACTCCCGTGTACTTTCGATGGAAAAACACCATGTACCCTTAGCGTGTACCATGGACTCATAAGTGTATAAGTAAACATCAGCTGAATATAAACAATGAATTAGGCCTCATAAATATTGGCAGCAGACAAAAAATATGGTTGTACCCTCAGTTGTAATAATACATCCATAAAATCGTAAAATCATTTCATTGAGACTCGGATTTTGCAACACTTCAAAAAAGTAGTCATTTTTTTATTTTACTATAGTCCTAGCCACAAGTCCAAAAAAGATCACTAGCCAAATTGGTAAGTCCATGAATATATAGCCTATACGTAACACAGGCCTCGTGTACCACATAGGGTACACTGGACTGTTAACATGTTAATGAATCCTTGATACATTAGTTGCCATGTACATTTCGAAGATGAATTTGTTCTTATAATTAAGTAATCTAAATTAATATGATGCAATGATGATTTATCTTAATGGCACAACAGATATATTAAAACATAAGTAAAAAATAATTAAAGTGTTATTTAGATAAATAATAAGAAGTACCTTTTAATTTAGACATAGAAGCAAGCTCCCCAGGTACCATCTTCAACTGATTTTCGCCAATATCGAAATTCTTTAAGGATATTAAACTTTGAGCTACAAAACTAGGAACAGCCTCTATTAAATTACCTTTGAGCTTCAAATCAGTGAGGTGAGGCAAATAAGCAGTTTCTACGTCCAAAAATTCTGTTAGTTTATTGTTTGATACATCAATAGAAATTAGGTTAGGAAAATCAACCAACTTCGGCATAATCTCAATTTGATTTGAACTGAAATTGATACTTGTCAGCTCTTTCATGTGGTTTAAACTGTCTGGAATAGAAGTTAACTGATTCCTAGATAGATCCAACACTTTCAGTTTAGATAGAGAGGTTATGTTTTCGTTAAAAACTTCCAATTTGTTACCAAACAGAAGTAGTGATTGCAAATTACTAAGAAGTTTAATATCGTCTGGAATAGCCGATAAACATGTATCACTTATATTTAAAAGGTTTAAACTGGTGAGTTGAAATAAACTTTTGTCCAAACCCTCTTCAGATATCCGTTTCGAAATGTTAGCTCCCGCCAATTTGATTTCATGTCTGTTCTCAGACTTTGCTGTCGATACTTCGGGCCACGCCGTCATTATTAAATTATAAATTAATTATGGCGATAGTAACAAAAAATTTAAAGCTAGCTCTTCTGGGATCGACTTATTATTTGATAGTCAATAAAACCCTTGCATTATAGCCAACCACGATGGATGCAGAGATTAGAGAATATTTATTTTTAAATAATTTATTCATGACCATGGATACAGAGAATATTTAATCCAGTGCTGCCAGTAGCCGATAGTCAAAATAACATATAACAGCTGAATAGCCAACATCTTCACAAGAAAAGTACGATAACCCCATTTTATATCGAAAACGACTTTAATACTATTAACTTCCCTATATATTTCACGTGTAGCAATGATAATGTTAAATTGTTTAACATTATCATTGCTGCACGTTAAATATATAGGGAACTTTCGGCCCTCCCGTGATTATGTTGAAATATACTCTATATTAAATTACATATATATATATATATATATGTAATTAAGCAGAAGTAAAAAATAAAATGGCTTGGCTGTATCCCCAGGGTGAAGGGCGGGCGTGCGTTGCGCGAATTGGCTCTCCAGAGTTTCCAGTCGCAGTCGTACTCCGTCCCCCGTATAGGTACGACGCCCCGCGCACTTCCAAATGTTAATTTTTGTTGTTAATGTTGTTAATTTGTTGATTTGTTTGTTGTGCTTGTTAGTTAATTTAGTGTTTGATTAAATTGGAACAGTTTTTAATAGTGAAAATGCCGAGAAGAAATACTGTTTTGAGAAGACAGGCACGGCAAATGGTGTATGACGTGCATTGTTTTTTGAACAGGGAATCTAAGGAAATTGGTGAAGCTACGAATATTTTACTCGATCCGGACAGCAGCACTGTAGATTTAAGCCAATAAAACAAACTGCAGAAGTTATTCAGGCGGGAAATATGAAATTAAATAGTAGAATTAGTGACTTAGGGAAAATTAAAAAAAAGGACAGCTGAGTCTACAAAAACTTCTATAGCGACGGTAAAGAAAATCTTCACTGAAGCCAATAGTTCCGATTTAATATCAAAATTTAGAACACGAGGCAAAAAACGCTCCAGATCAAAACCGGTGACAGATATTGATAACTGCGATCATGAAGTAATAAAAAGGTGCATACGTAACTTTCATAGGACATATAATGAACTTCCCACCGTCGGAAAGCTGAAGGAGAAGCTAGAGGAAGAAATAAATTGAAAGGTTCAGAACGAAGTCTTCGTAGAATAATTATGAGTTTAAGGTTTCGGTAAAAAATACTGAAAACAACTTAATAGAGCTGATTGAAACTTCAAATATACGTTTGCAACGTATCGAATACTTACGCAAAATAAAACAATATCGTCAATAAGGAAGTCCATCCTTTAAAGCAGCAGATTTAGGTAGTACCTAGTGTAGGCTCCAGTCTCTAACAAGCACAATAACTGTTTGATTTTATGTTTTTGTTTTTATATTACATAGCAACCCATCTTTTGTTAAGAACATAAATAAATTTTTATTTGACAAGAGAACTCTGGCACACTTGAACATTATATTATTATTTGCCCTTGCCAGTATAGTACCCAAATAGCAGCTAATCTCCACATTTTGTTCAACGCTAGACTTAGTTTCGTTCAGGGCTAGAGTGCCGCTAGTCATAACTATAATTATTAATAAGAATCTTTAATAATTTTAAACTATTTTGAAGCGCACAATAAAAATTTGCCAATCTCGATGTATATGGATATCAAAATCGATTTAAAATAAGCTGTATTCCGAATTACACATCACTATACTGACCAGTCGTAATGACGTCAATATGCATTACTGTATCAAAGTAATCATTTATTTACTGCATGAATTATTATAGTCACTAGAAATTATTATTTCTATACTTATTAGTATAGTGTACTGTATGTTGTATTTAATTACACTCTAAATCGATATTATTTGCTCATTTACTTAAATGGCAACTCCAATATTGTTATTTTACATTGTCGTTAGTTAACTCGCTTTATAGTTGGTGTAATACCTTATACTTGTAAGAAATAATAAAGGTTTCGTCGAATCAGGAAACACCAATAACCTGAAAAGGGAACCAAAGTAACTAAAAACACAACAATAAAATTTTTGACGATCGTTTGGTGCAACGCTTGTGACCCTGCCTTTCGCACCGATCGACGGTACAACAGTAGATGTTTGTATGATGTATACGAGCATTTGTACCTGAGTCATGGATATTTATATATATTTCTATTAATATTACAATTATATGTATGTCTATCTGTCACCCTAGTATCCATAACATAAGCCTTATAGTGCGTAATTTATTTTAATAATTATGTTTTTGTTAATTATGCTGCATTTTAGGTATAGTTCCCGACATATAAGTTAAACCTGGTTTTGAAATCACGTGACATGCGCAGTGGTGAATAATGTACCCTCAGAACAATAACTAAAGCTATAGAAGCCGCGCTAAAATAAAAACTGTATAACAGCTCTCAT
Source organism: Calamotropha paludella (assembly GCA_927399485.1). NCBI lineage: Eukaryota > Metazoa > Arthropoda > Insecta > Lepidoptera > Crambidae > Calamotropha > Calamotropha paludella. The sequence goes on along the minus strand of OV656824.1, from coordinate 15,885,407 downwards.
ATTCACTTAAAGTAATCTAACATACATGGGTAAGAGCGAAATAGACAACAATTGTAAGGTGTTATTTTCACTTCATTGTCACAAACTCTCAAAGTACAAATGTCAAATGGTTGTAATTTGGTTGTATATTGTACTACCAAATTAAAAGGACGTCTTTGATGAACGTTGTTTCTGAAGTAAGACCAAATTCAATGCGGTCGTATTACAGTGGCCGAACAGCTTTGTGAGCGGCTAGCGTGAAATTTTATTATTTTGCAAGGAAGTTCGTGATAAAATAACAGGAAAGTGTGCATAAAGACGCTTCAGACATCTTAGAGTCCGCGTCCAGGATGAATTGTGTTGTTCCAGACTGCAAGTCTCATACATCACGAAAAGAAAATACGGATGAGGTGTTATCATTTCATCGGTGAGTTTTGTTTCTAAATTCTCATATTTTGACAATATAACAACTATATATATTCAGAAAATTGTAGTAAATTAATATTACAAATAGATTTCTCCATGAGTTTTGGTTTAAATTGTCCTATTTTCATGCCTTCTGTTTTGTATATGATAGTATGATAGTGATGTGTTTTATGGTATCGATGTCAATATTTTTGGTTTTTACTTTTTGCTTTAGTTTTCCCATAGATGAACCTATTAGAACTGAATAGATACGCCGTATATCAAGGAACAATTGGACACCGAAAGCGCACAGTCAGATTTGTTCGAAACATTTTAGACTGCAGTCATTTGAGCCACATGAAAACATTAAATTTCGGCGGCTGAAAGCAAATAAACTATACCCACATTACATTTACAGAACATGAAATTGCTCCTTTTTTATTCCAAACATTATCTTTGTCTGGCTTTGTCATATATTTTTTTCGATCCTACCAATAATATTCAGATTTTTAATTAACATTTTGGCAGCGTGTATCCCAAGTAATAATGATAGCTTAATTACAATAATATTTTTGTGTTTCAGAAACCACTGTCGGATTCAGAAGAAAATTATGAATCATCAAGTAAACGCCCCAAATCTATGACCACAGTTGAAACAAATACTGATTCCGATATCTCTGAACTGATGTCTAATTTACAGAAAATTGTAGCAGATTATAAAAACCCAATTGGAATAGTAAAAAGGACCAGCAAGTGACGTCTTCGCAAAATAAACACTTTAACAATGAGAACATCAATGAGCAACGCGAAGAAATCTCAACTCTATAACATATTGATAGAAAAATTGAAACAATAATATGTTCAAGCCGAACACCTAGCACTTTTAGAGTGTGTAAACAAAAGTGACCAAAATTGGCGGCGAGAACTGAACTCAATTCCAGAAACAGCGTTTAAAAAAAAAATGTATGATTGGATTAAGTTGGCGTAAGTGTATCGTTTATGAAGGAGCATACTTTGAAGGTGGTAAAATAAATTTGGATAAGTAACAAACATTTTGTATATTATTGATGTTTTCCCGGTACTTCTTGACAGAGTAGTAAATAAAAATATGAAAATAATAAGTAAATATGTATAAAAAAATAGTTGGTTAATTTAAATAATCAATTAATTTTCTTTTAAAATTTTTCCTCTTTTTTAATCTATACCTATAAAAAATATATTGTTGAATGCAGTGTGCACCAATGTACTGTTAGAGGTCTAACTAAAAAATAGAAACATGTAGCCTAATATGATATACCTATACAAGGTGCAATTTTTTAACTGTACCTACCTGGTTTCTCTAGATACTGAAGAAAGCAAATCTAATAAATAAATTGGTTCGGGTCCAAAATTCTACCCATGAATATTGCATTATAAAACGTTCATATTACAGATTCTACACGTGTTTATTATGACACATTACCGTCCGTTCTAGTGTCATTGACATACCAACAACATAAAAAAAGTTAAATGTTTTTAATTTTATTTTTATCGATAGTAATATCGCTGCCGTTACATCACTGACGTAAGGGAAACTAGTGACTACCTTTATAAATTACGAAACAAAATCTGTATACTTATTTCTTTCTTACACACTTACAACTGTATAAGTCAAAATAGTACGAACTAACTTATTGTGTTGTTATTTTAGCACTCCTTCTATAGCTTTAGTTATTGTTCTGAGAATGTACCTAAACCTAAACTTGCTACCTGCGCATATCACGTGATTTCAAAACCAGGTTCAACTTATATGCCGGGGACTATACTCGATCTTAATTATATTTCTGTTATTAAAAATGACTGGCGGACTTATTTTTAGACTTTTCTATGTAATTATCTAAAACTATCAATAGTTGTACGATATTTAACCGTCCACTTCTGGGCCTGAGCTAGTATGGCTGATGGGCATTATTATTTTACGATTATGCTGGCTAGTACTCAGCTTGGACTTTCTGATAGCGTAAATGCTTACTTTGCCATTATTATTTGCACACACATGTCGACAAGAAACAACAATTATTTTAAATGAAGTTTCTTTGCTTTAGTTATTGTTCTGAGGGCACGCTCTCTCAAGAAATCCATTTCAGTTTCAATCCACACATTTTTCAGTAATAATAACAATAATAATATTTCTTACATTTACACTAATTAGCCTAACCCAAAGTAAGCACTATAAGACTTATGTTATGGATACTGGGGTAACGTATAGACTATAGTATATATATAACGTATATACGATAGATAGGTAATGTTAATAGAAATATATAGATAAATACCCACGACACAGGTACAAATGCTCGTATTCATCGCACAAACATCTGCCCCTTCTTGGATTCGAACCGTCCTGGGTAAGGCAGGATCGCTACCGTTACACCAAACGGTCGTCGACCCATATGTATGACCTAGAATGAGGGCTGTATGGGGTCTGTACCCTTAACTCTCCCTTACGGTAACATTTAAAAAGGGCATTTTTGGCGGCGGTGGCAATTTTTGCTTTTGATTTTCTTGTGAAAAAGTATTGTGAATGGACTAGCTATATATTCATGAACATTCAAGAAAGTTGGCAAGGTTAACAAAACAGAATTGATGTTTCTTTAATGCTCTCACAAGACATACACGGAGGTTTCGGTAATTTCCCACATCTTTACCAAAACTTGAAGAGAGGAGTTACTTCATTTTTATTGATAAATAAGCCCACATTTTCATGAAAATAAGAAACAAGAATACTGAAAACTAAGTTTGATTAAGATTTATAACCATTGCCTTCCTTTTGGGGTAAACGTATCTATAAAAATCGTAAGTATAATAAATAATGTCGTCAGTCCTTGTTTGGCAAAAAAAGCGCTTGCAAGCGCTTACCAGCGCTGATAAACTATACAGTTTTCGGCCCAGGGACATATTTGCTAACTTCAGTTGCGCAGACACAATCCGCCATTTTGCTTATTATCGCTCAGCGATCGCCATTTTTCTTACAAGCGCTCGAAAACGCTTTTTTCTGCCAAACACAAGGAATGTCACTGTGTTTCATGTCATGTCAAAATTTGTTTTTCTTGTCAAACAGATGTTTGAAAATTTAGTTGTGTATTTTGATTAAGTTTGTAATATTCATGTACAGTCAGATCTCGCTAACTATACAATGAGACGTAGTTTAGCACCGAGTCAAATCGGCGCTGGAGATGCAGTTTTCAAAAGCCCTTTGCTGAATTCAGCTAAACGCAAACGGCGCGAATGCGCGAAAATACCTTTAGCCCAAAAATCTGCCTCTCAAGCAATGTCAGCATCAGAACATGAGAACCTCATTCGACAGATATTAAATAAACCGTTTAAGGTACCCATTCCAAACTATGTTTCATCATACTGTAGTAAAAGTTTAGGACTAAAGAGAAGTCAAGTCAGACGGGCTTTACATGACCCCGATGAACCGAATGCTCTGGTTCTATACAATCCACCGCATATTCCCGAACATGAGAAAATGAAAATGAACCCCAATGATATAAAAGTAGCTGTTGTAGTAGATCCAGTGCTTGGGAACATCCTTAGACCTCATCAACGAGAAGGTGTTAAATTCATGTACGATTGTGTCACTGGAAACCAAATTGAAAATGCTTATGGTTGCATCATGGCTGATGAAATGGGTTTGGGTAAGACACTTCAATGTATAACACTGTTATGGACTTTGTTAAGGCAAGGGCCAGATTGCAAACCAACAATCTGTAAAGCTATAATTGTATGCCCAAGTAGCTTAGTAAAAAATTGGTATAATGAAATTCATAAGTGGCTAGGCCAAAGAATAAATGCTTTGCCTATGGATGGAGGCTCTAAAGCTGAGATCACATTGAAATTACAACAGTTTATGAATACATACACAGCTACAAGGGTTGCAACACCAGTTCTCATCATTTCATATGAAACATTCAGGATATATTCCAACATATTACACTCATCAGAGGTTGGATTAGTTCTTTGCGATGAAGGACACCGTTTAAAAAATAGTGAAAATCAAACATACCAAGCTTTAATGGGCTTAAAGGCTAAAAGACGGATTTTGATATCTGGCACCCCAATACAGAATGATCTGACAGAATATTTCAGTTTAGTACACTTTGTCAATGAAGGCATACTTGGCACTGCACAAGAATTTAAAAAGCGTTTTGAAAACTCTATTTTGAAAGGTCAAGATGCTTTGGCAACTCAACAAGAAAGAGAGAGAGCTCAGGAATGTCTGCAGACATTGACATCTATAGTCAACAAATGCATGATAAGGAGAACCAGTAATTTGCTCACTAAATACTTGCCTGTCAAGTTTGAACAGGTCATTTGTGTTAAAATGACTCCCCTTCAGACTCAGATATATAAGAACTTTATTAACTCTGATGCAATCCGAAATAAATTCTCAGGCACTGGTGAAAAGAATACGCTCAGTGCACTCTCTAGTATCACCACTTTGAAAAAACTTTGCAATCATCCAGATTTAGTTTATGACAAGATTATAGAAAGGTCAGAAGGCTTTGAGAAAGCAAGAGACTTACTGCCAAGCAATTATGACATCAAAGATGTTAAACCAGAGTTTTCAGGAAAACTGATGATTTTAGACTGCATATTAGCTAATCTTAAAACAAACACTGATGATAAAATCGTACTTGTGTCAAACTATACACAAACATTGGATCTATTTGAGAAATTATGCAGAAAAAGATGTTACCATTATGTTAGATTAGACGGTTCCATGACTATAAAGAAAAGAGCTAAAGTTGTTGAAAGCTTCAACAGTAAGGATTCTAAAGAATGGATTTTCATGCTCAGTTCTAAAGCTGGTGGCTGTGGATTGAATCTCATTGGTGCAAACCGTCTAATTATGTTTGATCCGGACTGGAATCCTGCAAATGATGAACAAGCGATGGCCAGAGTATGGCGTGATGGACAGAAGAAGCCTTGCTATATTTATAGATTATTAGCTACAGGTACAATTGAGGAGAAGATATTCCAACGGCAAGCTCACAAAAAAGCCCTTAGTGACACTGTTGTTGATCAAAATGAGGAATCATTGCGACACTTCACTTCAGAGGACTTAAAAGACTTGTTCCGTTTGGAAGAGAATACTCTTTCTGACACTCACAGCAAATTTAAATGTCGTAGATGTGTGAATAATATTCAAATTACTATGCCACCAGAGAACTCAGACTGCACGTCAGATTTGTCAAATTGGTACCATTGTGCTGATAAAAAGAGCTTGGCCGATCTGGTTTTGAAGCAATGCTGGGACTTGGCTAAGACTATATCATTTGTATTCCACCATCGGTCAGCTGAAACTGAAGCTAAGATAGTCGAAATATCAGAGGAAGATAAGGAAAATGTCCAACAGAAAAAGAAAAGAAAACTTGAGCTTGATGAAGATTACTCTGAACCAGATGATAGTGCTGATGAAGATTATGAATAACTTTATTTTTATTTAATCATGTTTTTGTATTACTGTAGGAAGAGAATTATGTTCATTTATGTTTTTGTAAATATTTAGAATTATGTGAAGTTTCAAAATAGAATTATGATTATAAGTTACAAATAACATTTTTTCTTTACATTTAAAGGAAATTAAAAATACTTATGAACCATTTAAAATTTATTACAAAAAATAAACAACATTTAAAAAAAATCCCTAACCATAAATAGATATATAGCGCCCAACATCCAATATACAAGATCAATGGAAATTAAAGTTGCACCTAAATCACAAAATATAATATCTACATAACACCCGTATTATTCAAAGACTGCACTTACTCAATAACTACAATAATATATATAAAAAAATTATGAAACACTGCAAGAGCAAGGCAAGTCCACAGTTAGAATCACTCTCGACTTAAAAGGTTGATTTTTAGCCTTTACATGCTGAATGTTCAATATGTAAAACAAAAAATGTGTACTTTATAGTAATTTAGTTGACATTCAATATGTACGCAGATTGTTAAATGTGTGGAGTTATACAGTACGAAGAGATTACCTTAGGCAGAATTAAAAACACACAAAAAAATACGATAAATTGTTTTAGAAAAAAAATTAACTCAAAAAGATGATATTGAAAAAGGAGAAAATCATAAACATTACATGTTTCAAGAAAACATTATTGTAATCACATAATTATCTCACCTTTTTGCGTCTTGTATGTTAAGAATAGTTAAAATTGTATTTTATAAATTTTGTAAGTTGTGAATGTTATAGGTTTTTAATGTTTCACGTGTTGAACATATCTTGAGGATTATTTAGGATGTATTGCTAAATAAATTTATTATATATATTAAGTTTTACTCAAGCATAAATAATATTTGTAAATTAACTAGAACAACTCAGTTTAAGACCGTAAGACCAGCTGGGAGGCTGATTGGAATATCCACGTTTTTCTGCTTCTTCATCCACTACAAAGGGGTTTCTGAATATCTTCAGCAGGAATCTTACCTTAAACACAATATGGATTAAACTGTAGCAATAAACTTACTAACTTGGTTAGTTATACATTGGGCGACAAAAGATCCCACACTTCAAAAAAATTATTTCAAACAACTATATAAACTTTATTTGGAATTAATGATAGAAGTAATGTTGGGTATCACTTGAAAAATAAAGAAAAAGTGTGCCTAGAAACAATTTTTTTTGGAACTTAATAAAAAACAAATCATTAATTAACATAAAAATACAAAAATTGCTTAAAACTAACCTAAAAACTATTGTTGCCCCCTTTTATCCCGATGACAGGTAATTAAGGATATAGCCAATTAAAGATTTTTTTTTTATAATAACTGGCCTCATTTCTCATTAAGGGCTTTATTAGCTTTCATGGGAGCAGGATCATAAGGCCGAAAGTTGCGTTTAAAATGGATCAATTTTTTTTTTGTCCAGGTCTGAACTTCTCGCGGGCCACTGCATGATAAAGATCTCAAACTCTTGAAGGTAGTCGCGCACATTATTTTATGACTTACCGGTGAGCAGACAGCAGTTCCAGTTCGTTAGAAATAAGGTCGTTATTGCCACCAAGATAAAACAGAATTTTCATTAGTAAGTATATCATACTTGATATGTTATTTACCTTTTCGAAATCATTATTCTCTGCATCAGCAATAGCCTCCTGTAATATCCAATTCCTAGGAACGTATACTGGATTGACTTTTGCCATGCGCAAACGCCGAACTTCCTCAGTCACTATGACAATTTAAATAAGAGTTATATATTGTTAGAAATAACATTTAAAAATGCAGTAGGGTGACGTAGTAGGGAAGGGTGGGTGGATGTAAAACTAAGGTTATAATTGTGATTTTGATTTAATAAAAACATGGGGTATGAAAAATTTAATAATTTTGTCAGGTGTGGTACACAAATGGTTAAGCAAATTAAATTTTTAACATGAACCAAACCATATTATCGATACAGCTCACTATTCAAAGATATAATAGATTACTTTTTGTATAAAATATCGTCCTTAGAAGTTAAAATGGCATGGTTCTTAAATGAATATCGAAAATAACAAATTATATAACTGCCTACTATAAATAAATATTTCTTATATTCACACCTGACACCTTTCACCTGTCCAAGAACGAATGGAATAAATAGTATGAAAGCATGCCGATCGTGGACAAAATGACTGGCAGTGAAGATTGTTAATAAACTGGCAAACCACGACGGCGACTGGGTTTAAAAAAAAATGTATGGCAAGGAGGACACGACAGGACAGAGGGCTACGATCTAGTGTACTGACAGAGGAATGTCACCGTCCACCGTTTGCATAACGGAGTACCGTTATGCAAACGGTGACTTTACGTAGGTACTTAGGTATATAGGTACTTTACGTATCTAGGTATAAAGTGACAGTATATACTTTCTCCAATGTAGGATGATACTTTTGACAGTTGACTATATAGAAGGTATAAAGTTGCTATTGCACTGTCAAGCCAAACATAAGGAAACAATCGCAACCTTAGAACGTAGCAATAAGGAAGTGACACCTGTCAAAAGTATCATCCTGCATTGGACAAAGTATAGTAGGAATAAAGTGACAGTATAGTAGTAATAAAGTGAAGTATAGAATTAAAGTTTAAAGAGTATTTTTTGGTAGGTTCATATGCTGTTTGCTAACTGTACTTACCGCTTTCCTTTAGTAGCCTCTCCTGATATTTTCTGACCCATGTAGTCCACTGTTTCGCCTCCGATACCTTGTTCAACGACCATTTTCCTTCTAATTTGCGTTTTTCTAATAATTCTATAGGTTCTACCTGGAAAATAAAATCAACTTTGAAATCATACAATTGGGGAGGTGAATGGAGGCGCCACTGGAGCGCCCAGGACATCTAATATGATGACTCTGCTGAATATTTAGAATAATTTAATATAAATCCTCATGGTTTGCCATAGCACGTTATATTTTATTTATTAAACTTTCTTTTTTATCCTTAAAAAGATTCGGGTCGATGGTAGACTTAAGACATTGGGACCACGCATAATTATAATACACAGTTACTACATACCTCTCCCAGCTGCCTAAACGTGCACGTAAAATCTGCCATAGTCAGCTGCATTAACTCCAATAAATCTTGCACGAGACTCTCGTCACCCTCTTGAATTTCATGCAAACCTAATTTTTGTATGTATGTTTTTCTGTAAATAGTAAATAACATTTAGGTTAATTTATGTCTTATTTCTGTAACACTAATAAGAAAACTAATTTGTAGTAATAATAAATAACAGATATATTAGAAAAAACTATAGATAACAATGCCCAATTCTGATAATTGTGACTGTTTTTTTTTTATCAACAATGGAAGCACAGTTCATTTTCAGCTAAAAGCTCATGTCCAGTTAAACTCTATAGTTTAATAAAAATTGAGAAAAAGATACCGTTTGTTTAGCTTCTCGTGTTGTCCGCACAGGAGACGTTTATTCAGAGTGAACATTAAATTAATAACAATTCTAAAACGAATGACAACAACGAATTTTTTTAAATCATGATGATAAAACGAAATAACAGTTGTCATTCGTCCTTTTAAGCTTTATATTTTGAAAATCAAAGCAAAACTTGTCATATACTTGTGCCAAATAAAAAAAAAAAATTTGGCAAAGAGTATGTAATCACTATATTTTGTAAACATTAACGCTATTTGTATTTATTTCCCTGTGTTTTCTTTTGAAATGTGACGTTTTCTTAATTAAATTTAATTAAATCATTATGACAAAATGTGTGGTGTTTTGTTTGTAGATATTCTTTCCATAATTTGTCTTGGCTGTACCCTCATGTCTGGAGAAATACGAAATGATGATGTTTCGTATTTCACGAAATACACAATAGCATTATGGATACCCAATATGAGAATCCTAGATATATTTTTCAAAATTAGTTTTTGTAGTTAAATAACTGTATATTATTGCAAAATAAATGCAATTATATCTTAGTATGAGTCTTCAACTAGCGTTTTTTTATCATCTAAGTTTCTATTGCTCAAACATTTAATGGTATTATTTTATTTTTGGTTAACACCTACCAAAATGGCCTATCAAATCTAAGATAAAATGCAAAAAATGCAATTCACTCATCAAGAACCATAAACAAGGTATAAATGATTTATATTTTACAGAATATTTTGTTTATCACATTAAAAAGACAAACCAGGATTAAAAACCGGAACCACAAGTACAGGAGGAATTACAGAACAAAACCTTTAAAAAGTAATTCAAGGAAAGCCTGAACTGTTGTCAACTGATTATTTAACAAAAAGCGGTAATAAAATCCTTAAAATGGCGAAACTCACAAAACTTTTTTTTAGAATAATCCTCTAACGTACTTCTGAACTCTGCGATATGCTGTTTCTCTTCCTCCGACAATATCGGATCCATAGCCATTGCAAACTTCTCCAAATTCCAAAGAATTATCTGTCAAATAAATATAAGTAATTCGGTCAAGTTTCTGAACATTCCTTTTAGTTTGCCAGTTTGTGACAAGACAGATTCATTTTGAAAGGTTCCAATGCCTGTCCATAGCTAATTCTTTTTTGATTATTGTAACACTGCATTTATTGTATCAACCTATCTATGTGCCACATATAAAATTATTTATTCCTATTCAGCCGGTCCAATAGTGGAAGGTTTTCGTTTCCCTCCTGAAGCTATGGTTTTCAATGTTATACTTTGAGATAGTTTGTAAGATTTATACTGAGCATTGTGAATAGAAAAATGTAAAAAAAAACAAGTCTTACCTCAGGTTGTTTATTATATGAATATCTGCCCATGTCATCAGAAGTGTTAGGTGTGTAATGCTGATTATAGTAGTCTATGAAACCGTAAGGACCATAGTCTATGGTAAGACCCAGCACGCTTACATTGTCCGTGTTCAAAACGCCATGTGTGAAACCAAAACCTTTGGGAATGCAAAAGGAGACTATTACTTCATCAGACCACAGAGCAGTTTACCAGAGTATTTTAGAGATATTTCTTATGTCGACAAATCTTGTTTACATATAAAAGAAATTATAAGTGCTGACTTTGCGCTAGGCTAATTGGTGTGGAAATAAGCAATATTGTTGTTATTATAGATAATAAAGAATATACCTTGCCAAGTAGCAACCATATCCAAATTCTTCAAAGCCATCTCTGTATACCACTTCACATACTTACTTGTATCAATTGATTCGAGGTGCGGGTAATAATGCTAGAAAAAAAGTGTTTTTTTTATTTAACTAGCTGACCCGGTAACGCGTTGCTATGGTAACGCGTATACAATGGTAAAAGAGCGGTCAGACAAACACACAAAAAACAAAGTTCTGTTCTTAGAGTATATACTAGCGGCCCGTCCCGGCATCGCAGGGGTGGACAAAATTCTTAATTTTTTTTCTATTATTAAATATTTTTCCGTTAGCACCATCTAGCTTGCGGTTAACGCGTTGCTATGGTAACGCATATACAATGAAAAAGGAGCGGGAAAAAGAGGGGACACACAAACAACAAATTTGTGATCTTAGACCCTAATTTAAACCTACATTTAAACCCTAATTTTTGTCAATAGATGTGGAATTGTATAGATTATTTTAACTATAATCCCTAGGCTTAGTATCATTTATCATTCTTTATATTTTATCGTATTTACTTATACATAAGTTCACAGTAGACCATGCACACAAGATAAGTGCATTTGATTTGAGTCATAATTGTTTAATATTTATTGATACTCCATATCTTTATTGCATTCCATAGTGTGCACAAGATATTATATTTTTAAATCACCACAGACCCTGTCGGGCCCAACAATAATAGGAGCAGATAGGATTTATGTTTTACTAGCATTTACCCGCGGCTTCGCCCGCATTTATTTACAATAAAACGTATCCTATGTTACTTTTAATACCTCCAAGAATATATGTACGAATGATGATCGGTTTAGTAGTTTTTGCGTGAAAGAATAACAAACAAACTTACATTCACATATGTAATATTAGTAGCGATATCCGTTATTTTGGCAGCCATAGTACAAGTTCTTCTTAGTTTGGAACTAAATAATAAACGTCAAAATTTACAGAAAAAATGTATTAAGTAGCAGTTCTTACGTGTATTATATGGTACACCAAAGCTTTCATGGTGTGTGGCTCTTTCCTCTTGTCCAGGATCTCGAGAGAGCCCAGTCGGTACCAACAGGGTGCTACTCGCATTACCACAGCTGCCCGTTCTTGTCGCGCGTGACCAGTGTATGATTTATCCCGCCACACTTTATGATCATCGCTCACTGAGAAATAAAAAAAAATGATTGATAACAAATATTGGTGCATTATAAGAACTATTGGACAATATTGTCTATGCAAAAGCCATAAAAGTTTAGGAAAAGTCAAAATCGCGGTTTAGCAAAAAATATCGATACATTTGGTTTTCGTAGTTCGGAGAAAGAGATGAAAATATAACAGGTAGTGGATTATGATTCCTGGTAAAGTCATGACTTAGTGATGTACCTTAAATAGTAATACTTATAATAAAATTACTATTAATGCAAAAATTAATTTATCCTAAAACTGTTCATAAGATGTAGTACACACCCACCCAGACCCAAAAAATATAGAAAAAATCTGTAAGTTCGAAATTGAAAATTAATAATGACAATAAAGTAAATGCATTCATAAAAAGTAATATAACAGAATGCATTAAGAAGGTAACATTTCTCAATTTTTTTTAATTAATAATATTAAATTAAATACACACTAAATAAACTTCCAACATACAGAACCGTTACTGAAAAGCCACAAGAATAAGTGTCGCCAACTGGTGACTATCTCAACCTATACAAGTGTTACCACTACAACAACCAAAATTCTATGAAATCTTACATGTCTTCTATGAAGACATCTTTAATAGTCTGTAACTATTAATCTCATGACGGACATGCTGCTTCCGCATTAGTGATTCATATACAAAAATACAAATAGAACTTCTAATTTGCGCATGTTTTTTTGCGGGTCTGAAGGGCAAGCTATTAGACGAAAATTGAAATTTATTGAAAATCTTACCTACCAACGCGGCAGCCCTTGTAGTAGGTATCCCCAAGAAGTAACATGCTTCAGAAGCAATCATCTCTCTAATCGAAGAACGCAATACCGCACGTCCATCTCCAAAGCGGGAGTATGGAGTTTCTCCAGAGCCTTTCAATTGGGGTTGCCAGGATTCTCCCTTGCTAAAATTGGAATATATTGCGTTTTTAAATGTATTCACTATAGTATTTCTTATCTCTATGCTATAAATAAACACCTGGCATATAAGAGCGAGATACTACCCAGATCTAAAAACTGGTACTATGACTCGCCAAGAAGTCGCGGTAATGGAAGTATACAACGAAGAACCATGTCACATTAAATCGGCGGGTGTATAAAACTTATTGCCTGTGATTGTACACAATGCCTATGCCCCGCTGAACAGTGTGTTAACCGCTGAGCAACCAGAGTTGAATTATATGGTGTTGAGTGATGGCCAAGGCACAGGGTTTATTATTGGAATCAAATAGCAGAAGCATAAACAATCTCAAAAAAATACAATAATATTATACAATAAATCAATATGAATATTATAGAGTATTTCTTTTCATATTTAGCAAAATTAGTACTAAAAAATAATCATTTGTCTCACTGTGTCAACTTGTACCCACATCCTCACAATAAATGAATAAATAACAAAAAATATAATAGTATTTTTTTATGAGAGAAGGATAACCCCTATCAACGTAATTATCTAAATTTTATGAACTTTCAAAAGAGATTAAATATTATTCAGAAACTTTGTTGTTTTACCTGTTTACATATTCTCCAAGGATATGAGCTCTTCCATCACCCAGTTGGTCCGACCAATAACCAAACTGGTAACCACCATATCTAAAAAGCAAGTATAAACTTTTTAACTCTCTCTGTCAAATCTATTGTTGTCTTGCTATCAAGGGTAAGTTAATTACTAAATTGCACTCAATGTATATTTAACATACCATCAAGAGCCACACTCGATGAAATTTTATCAATTGATATTGATCACTATGTGTTGGACTTAAAGTTGAGAATTTAATGGACATTTGACAGTTTTGACAAGTTTGGAAAATAAATATAGTCTGATAAAAAAATCTTTCAACCTTATGTTAATTTTTCATTAAGAAAAGGTGTCAAATCAATCCTAGGCCAAAATATGTATTGCTTTATATCAATTATAAGAATTCTCAAAAAATATAGATCAACTGAAACCACAGCTATCACTGTGCAATTTTATATATGGGCAATAAATCATTAGGTTTTCCCAGTCAAGTTACTAATTTTAGACTGATAATTTGTATAGCATACAGGGTGGGCCATGAATTTGTTAACATTTGAATTTAACATCCCGCACGAGCACAAGCTGGGCGAGGCGTGGGAAGGGTCTTACCGCTAGCTCGTTTCTCGGAAATTTACTCGCAATGGATCTCTTCACGGGATCGCAGCGTGCTTTTTGTGTAAAACAATTTTATTTAAACAATAGTTCGCTCATTACAGTGAGCCGCTTATTTCACATTGAATACGATTTACACGACTTGAATCACTGTCCAAGTGGTCTTTTGATTAAGAAATGGGTGAAGAAGTTCGAAGAGATGGGATCGAGACTAAATGTGAAGAAAACTGGCGACCCACGGACTTCTTGAAGCGAAGAGAACGTACAAATTCTCATTGCCCATTTAACAAACAGAATTGCAGGTATTGGAGCAGCGAAAATCCCAAAGCTAAACATGAAAAGCCACTTCATTCCCCGAAAGTAACTGTATCGGCTGCACTTTCAGCAAAAAGAGTTATTACTTTTTCGAAGATTCTCGCGACCGTACAGTCACTGTTAACTCTGCTGGGAAATGTGAAAATGTTACGGGAATTCTTATCACCACAACTACTGGAATTTGCTGGCTACAATCGTAACACGTGGTTTCAGCAAGATGGAGCCACCTGTCACACATCTAACGAGTCCCTGCTGGTGGTCAAAGAAATGTTTCCTGGAAAGCTGATTTCAAGGAGAGGCGACATCCCATGGCCGCCCAGGAGTCCAGATTTGCCCCCCGTGGACTTCTTATTGTGGGGTTTTTTAAAAAGCAGTGTCTTCAACAATAAACCGAAGACACTGACACAACTGAAAGAAAAAATCAGCGAAGAAATGTCTGCAATCTCAAGGTCTCTTTGCCGACAAGTATTCGAAAATTTCTGTGCTCGCTTAGATGAATGAATAAATCGAGACAATGGTTATTTAGATGATGTTATTTTTAAAAAGTACTATGAATAAGTTATCTTATAAATAAATATTTTTCATTATATGTCAATTTGTTTTTTTTTTTTGATAAGATTTTTTCAAATGTTAACGAATTCATAGCCCACTCTGTACATAATACCCTGTGTACAATTTTCAGGATTATGCTGATATAATTTAAAGATCTTACCAAAGTCCAGTCTTTAAATCGCAGAGCACAGGCAGTTACGAAATAATATGCTAACACACTTATATAAATTAGATTTAATTACGCGGATGTTTTAGAATATTTTTTTAATCGAAATCACAGTTTTTGTTATTTAGTTTTACTTCACAAAGACGACAGACATTCATTTTTTTTGCACAAGTCAAGACACCTATTGTCACTGTCTATGTCTATGTTTACTTATTTTTCTTAAAGAGTTTCTATATCTGTCAACTCTAACACTTTCCCTAAACATTTACATAGTACACAATCCTAGCGCCTGGCGTAGAACTGCATATGATGGACGAGGTAGTGCTTTGGTGAGGATGTCTGCGACTTGATCCTTTGTTCCGATCCTTACAACGTTGCAGATTCCCTCAGTTACCAATTCTCTGACGTAGAAATGTCTGAGCCGGATATGCTTCGTTCTCTTGTGAAACTCGGGGTTGTGAGCAAGACGAACAGCAGCTTCATTGTCCACATGCAGAACCGGTACGTCCGCAATTGTAGTCAATGCCTGGTATATTCTAGCAAGCCACTTTAGTTCTCTGCCGGCTTCACTGGCTGCCACAATTTCGGCTTCGGTAGTGGAGATAGCGACCGATGTTTGTCGCTGGCTGATCCATGAAACTGTGCCTCCAGAATAGCGACAGATCACTTCCGTTGTGGAACGTCCAGTTTCTGGATCACCTCCGTGGTCGGCGTCGCTAAATCCTTCTAGGATTTCAGGTTTGAGACCAGCTTTATAGGAGATCCCATGCGAAATGGTACCTTTGATGTAGCGCAAGATACGTTTTACCTTGAGCCAATCTGTCTTTACAGGTTTCTCCAACTTTCTTGAGACAACTCCGATGGCATAAGCAATGTCAGGCCGAGTACCAACCATTAAGTATGCCAGAGCACCGACAGCTTCTCTATATGGGAAACAGGAATCTTCCGTTTCTTCTTTCCCTTCTTGAAGAGTCTCTCTCTCAATCGGTGTGGAAACGGGATTGCAGTCACTCATTTGAAAGCGGTCTAATACCTTTTTCGCGTATGCCTCTTGGTTGATGAAGATGGAGCCATCCTTTCCTCGATGGATTTGAAGACCAAGATAATATGTCGCTGGTTTCGTCGTCATGCGCAGTTTCTTTTTCAAATCTTCTAAGAAGGCGTTAGCCGTGTCTTCATCAGTGGCAGCTACTAATCCGTCATCGACGTACAACGTGATCAGTAGTTTCTTACCGTTTACTTCTCTTGAATATAAGCAGCAATCAGCTTCGGACTGTTTGAAGCTCATATCCAATAGAATATCTTGAAAGCAAGAGTTCCAGCACCTTGGGGCTTGTTTAAGTCCGTACAGGCTACGGTTAAGCTTGAAAACGATAGACGTAGACGTTCCTTCCGTGCGGTTGCACCCCTCTGGCGGTTGAACGTATATTTCTTCCTCGAGCTTTCCGTTCAGAAAGGCTGTGCAGACGTCGAATTGGACCAGGTGTAAGTTTTCCTGCGCACTAACACTGAGTAGTGCTCGTACAGTAGCCAGGCGTGCCACAGGACTGAAGGTCTGGTCATAGTCTACTCCTTTCCTTTGTCTGTAACCTTTTACGACAAGTCGAGCCTTGTATTTGTCGATCGTGCCATCTGGATTTCGTTTGATCCGTAGAACCCATTTGCAGGGAAGTGCTTTTCGTCCTTTTGGCAGTGCACACGGCGCCCAAACGTTCAGGTCTTCGAAGGATTTCAGTTCGCTATCCATTGCCCTTTGCCATTCTTCGCGATCGTCCCTTTTCATAGCGTCTGCGAAATTATTTGGGAATGTTTCAGTGATACAGACGTAATCTCTTAGTCTCTCAGGACGACGAATCAGTGAGCGATCTCTAAGATTATAGCCGGTTAGCGGTGGTTCAGCGTCATAAAATTCTTCTGAAACTGTCGTTTCGTTTTCATGGTCATGGTCTTCGTGGAGGACTTGATCCGATTCTTCTCCCTCGAGAACATGATCATGGTCGTTGGAGATTGGTTCGGGTGTATCTCCCTCGTGAACGTGAGTTTGCTCTGGAGCTGCAACTTCTCTTTCTAAGTTCGTGTTTGGCGTTATGGAAATCGGGTATTCTCTTGTCGCAACTTCTGTTTTAGGAATTTCACTATTACAGGTCCGAAGAGGTTTCTCATCGAAGATTACGTCACGAGAGCGGACGAGCGTCGAGTGTTTTCCGTCTGTGACCCAGATACGGTAGCAATCTTCATCGTACCCGATAAGTCGACCTTTTATCGCCTTTTTGTCAAGTTTTCTACGCTTCTGCTTTGGGATATGGACGTATGCGGTTGAGCCTATGATTCGGAGATGTTTAATAATAGGTTTCTTTCCATACCAAAGTTCATACGGAGATTTCTTATCTGAACTTGTGGGACCAGTTCTGTTCAGAATGTATGCCGCGGTATTAATGAGCTCTGCCCAAAGCACTTGTGGTAATGGCTCATGAGCATACATCATCGATCTGCCTGTCTCAACTAGGGTTCTGTTCTCCCTTTCGCTTACTCCGTTTTGTTCCGGTGTATACGGGGTGACGAGTCGCTGTATTATTCCATGAGTGTCTAAAACACTTTTTATGGACGCATTATCAAATTCGCCGCCGTTGTCACTCAAAAGGCATTTTATGGTGTGTCCGACTGTTTTAGTTTGAGCGATCATCAAAACTAACTTGTCTTTGACCTCGGACTTCTTGCGTATAAAGTACACCATACGGTAGCCAGTAAAGTCGTCCTAGAACAAAACGTAGTACCGATTGTTTGAGAAGCTAGGTTGAAACGGTCCACAAACGTCGGTATGTACGATTTCTCCGGGCGCGGTAGCTCGGGTTCTTGTACCGAATTTAAGTCGATGCGCCTTTCCAAAGATGCAGCCTTCACAGGTCTCTTTATCCATCGGCAGGTTTAGACCTAGTTCCCGTTGAATCTTCGCTCTTACGTGTCTTTTATTTTGGTGAGCGAGTCTCTCGTGGTACAGTTGCATCGTTGCTGTAGTTGCAAAGACTTCGGGTGGTGTTTCTGGCAGTACGGATTTTACTTCCAGTCGATATAAGCCACCTTGTTTATGTCTCTTCCCTATTAAGCATACTTTCCCGTTGACATTGACGTTGCATTCAGTTGTCCTGGATGAAAAGGTGCTATTCGGGACTCGGTCGTGAAGTGCGAGAACGGAGAAGAGGTTCTTGCTTATGGCCGGAACGTACCAGACGTCTTGCAGGCTGATGTCGATTTGTTTCCCGTTAACATATCCTCTGAGCTGTACTGTTCCTTTACCTTTGGCACGGACTTCATTACCAGCGGCCGTTGTAACAGTGTAGTTCTCATTGAAATGTTCGTAGGTTTGGAAAATGTCAGCTCTGTTGGTGACGTGGCTTGTTGCGCCATTATCGATGTACCAGTTCTCGTTGTCCCGTGAAACTGTGAAGATTTCGTTGTCTTCTAAAGACATGAGTAAAAAGTTAGCGGTCTTTGAAGTAGAAGGCGTTGCTGTCTGGGTCGGATTTTGGCTCTTAGGAGGTCTACCGTCACGGATCCATTTTTGACAGTTGCGTACTCTGTGGCCAATACCTAGGCAGTAGTTGCATTTAAGCTTCTTGTCCTTCTTCTTCTCCGTATTTGAAACCAGGGCTTCCGATTGATGCGAGGGTGCGTTGTTACCTTGCAGTGCCCTTTCAAATGCGCAGAGATGACTGGTTAGGTTTTCTATAGTACGGTTGGATTTGGGCAGGAGGAGCCAACTACTTCTGAAGCTGAAGTAAGAATCGTCAAGCGTGTCCAGTATTTTACAAACAAGCAGCAGTTCGGGAAGATCTTGGTTACTGTCCTTCTTGAGTTCTTGATTTAGTTCGGTCCAGATGTTCTTTAATTTTGACATGTGGGTGGCTATGTCGTCTGCTTGATCCTTCTTAAAACTAAAGAAACTCATACACAGGTTGTAGGTTTTATCCTCATTTGTTCCGTCGAACAGCCTGTGGAGCTCTAACCAGACATCACGTACTTTAGTGAACCGCATAACTTTTCGAAGTGTATCTTCTTGCATATTGGTGGTAAGTATTAGGATAGCACTCGCATCAGCTTTATCAAACTTATCTTTCTGTTGTTCATAAGCCGCCAATTCAGCATCGCCGCATCCGGTAGGTGGACGAATGGGTTCCTGGAACGATCCTTCAACTACTTCTAGGGCCGACGGTACGGTGCGTAGTAAGCATAACGCTTTGTACTTCCAGGTGTCCCAGTTGTTTCCATCTAAGAGGCCGATCTGAAGCTTTCCTGTAAAACCTTCCATTTTCGTAGTGCGGGCGGGTCCGTAACCTGATATAATTTAAAGATCTTACCAAAGTCCAGTCTTTAAATCGCAGAGCACAGGCAGTTACGAAATAATATGCTAACACACTTATATAAATTAGATTTAATTACGCGGATGTTTTAGAATATTTTTTTAATCGAAATCACAGTTTTTGTTATTTAGTTTTACTTCTACAAAGACGACAGACATTCATTTTTTTTGCACAAGTCAAGACACCTATTGTCACTGTCTATGTCTATGTTTACTTATTTTTCTTAAACAGTTTCTATATCTGTCAACTCTAACATATGCAGGTACAAAACTGTACCTGCATAATCCTGAAATGTATATATATAGACCAAAAAATATTTAATCAGTTTAATTTTGATGTTTATTACCTGTGGGAAACACTCAAACTGCCTTCAGGCAGATACTTCCCAGCAATGAAGTCAATAAATTGCTCTGTATCAACAACTGCAGGATCTATATCTAATACATTTATAAGGCAATCTTCAGAAGCACATACTAGATGCAGTTTGCCCTGGAGTGGCTCTGTTGGTACCTGTAATAAATAAGAAAAATTACTGAAATGACATTTAACATCACAAAATTATTAATATGTTACTTATTGACAACCTATTTGTGCAAAGGTAGCGATCCTGCTTTTAGCAATGACGATTCTGATTTCTGTAACTATTTAATCTCTAAGTATTGTATTTGTATGTTTATCTATTAACCTAGTATCCATAACACAAGCCCAACAGTGCTTACTTTGAGCTGGGCTAATTAGTGTGAATTTGAGAAATATTGCTATTAATTGTAATTAAATTGTCTACATATTTAGAGCTGTCTACACTCTTTACTAAATATATGTAACTCATGCGAACTGATGTAAAATTGCAATTCTTAAAAAAACAACTCACTCAATCTCTAAATCCCACCATTCCCGAATACATCTATGAATCTCTAAATATTTCGTGCCTAAGGAACTGAATGTATACTTCGCCCTACTAATAATGCCAGTAGTATTGTAATGTAGATGGTAGAAAGAAACTGCTCTCACTGTCTTCTGGAATTGTCATGTACCTAAATGAAATTGTGTGGAATTTACTCAATTCATTCAAAGTAAGTGTGGTTCATACTAAATTATTTGGGATTCAAAGATACATAAGAGAGATTTAAGGCTTAAATTTAAAACCATTTGGTGGAAAATATTTATAAATCTTGGTTCCATAAAAAAATAAATGTCTACACATTTTTTTCAAGAAAGGTCAAAAGAAAAGACAAGGTCAAGAATTAGGTATTGAAAGCATCGTTACGCCACCTTATCAACTTACTTTAGAAAATATGGCATTTGTCACAGCCTTCGGTACATTATATTCTGGATTTTCATCGATAGGTAGCTGTGAATAAACCGGCGGTTCTTTAAACTTCCAATCTTGGAAGTTACTACATAATTTCATCTTGTTTAAAACTGATTGTTTTTGATCGCACATCAATGCAGTAAACAAACAAAGCGATCGCCTCATGAAAATACGTTATTTTTATAAGACAATTTTAGACGTTTTGACTATATAACAGCTCGTTATTAAAATAATAAATAAACTGCAAAGTTGTACAATCACTTAAATAAAGTCGAATTTTTAATCTCACAAGTTTTGACAGTGTATGTATGTAATCACTTTTTGACTTGACAGACACAGGCAGTGTTGTGGATTTGATGTAAATAAAATAGTGATGTTAAAGATTATAACCGAAGTCGATATTGACCTGTGTTATGATAATTATGTTAGCTTAAACCCCACAGAAGATTCTATTATATTTTTCACCTACTGCTCCAGGTTATAAGTTTAATTTTTTTTATAGTTTGTTATTTTAAATATGTAATTGTAGTTTTGATTTTTTTTATGAAATATAGTCATTAATCGACCGAAGCTCATTCCTAAGTATTATTATCTTTATTTATGGCTTGCACGATTTGAGCATTTAGCCAGGGTCAATTAAGTATAATTGTCAATAATTTATTTATATATTTTTTGCTAGTTTTCAGTAAAGGTGTGGGGTTTTACTGAAACCTCCCCGTGGACTTCTTGAGAGAGCAGGAAAAGACAAGTTCCGCTGCTTTGTTACACTTGCCAACACTCTTGTATGTTAACAAACACTTATAAACGCTGTTGCTTTGTTTTAGTTGTACATGTTCACTAACATAGAGTGGTTAATAATACACCATTATTACGCACTAATATCCACCACAACACAAATTTCAACAAAACCACCAACGTGACGCTTCCCGCTCCCGCCAAAAAGTCAAAAAGTTGTGTTGTGGTTTATATCGCGCACGGTCGCTCGAGCGATCAACATACTTCTGATCCACGCTGCAGTTTAAAATTATAATATAGTCCAGAACATAGTCAAAACTAATGATTAATATAAGAATTGTTTTCAAAAATTTACAAGTTTCGTGAAAGTGCTTCAACATTATTGAATGATCACATAATTTAGCTAAAAACGTGTAAAATATTCTAAATCAACCCGCTTAAAGTGAATAAGGTGTAGTGAGACGGTGCAGTGATATTTAAAAGCAAGCTCATTAGGGAGCGTTCAAGTATTACGTAACGCAATTTTTGAAGATTATTGACCCTCCCTCCCCCCCTTGTAACGCGCCGTAACGTTTTACTGTACCCTCCCCCCCCCCCCCCTCTCTAAATGTTACGTAACACTCAAGTGACCATTTTTACCTAAAAGTACAAGAAATGCGCTAAAATATCCTTGTTATACTTTTAATTGACTTTGCGGTAGTAATACTAAATAAAACAATAAATTTTTAACCCGCAATACATGCGTATTTTGTTTATTTTCTAGAAAATTTTGGCTTTATACACAATTGTTTTTCTTACTAATAAACTCTTAAATTAAAAAAAAAATTAACCTTTGGTAATGCAATTATAACCAGAAACCTGACTGAAATTAAACATTTTAGTCAAAATAAAATCGTATTCTTAACAAAATTAATAAAAATCGTATTATTAACAAAATTAAAATGTTTTCTTAACAAAATAAAAAAAAACAACTATTAACCAAGTAAGTAGGTCTATAAAAAAATAGGTTTCTTACATGTAATTAAAAAAAAAATCTAATATTTTTTTAAATATTCCTCAAATATGTAATAAACTAACGGCATTCGTTAAGATCGATAATTTCTATTATTCTTTAAGAAAATACTAGATTTAAAAAATCTAAAAATCCCACGTTTTTCAATGTCCTAAAAAGAATAAAATAACCCTGCGGGGCAAAGCGAGGGGCCACTCAAAACGTGGGGGCGCATATTACTAAGAGGAGATTTTAAAGAGATGAATGACATGCATTGATGCCGATTATTGTAAAGATGCGCCCCCACGTTTTGAGTGGCCCCTCGCTTTGCCCCGAAGGGTTATTTTATTCTTTTTAGGACATTGAAAAACGTGGGATTTTTAGATTTTTTAAATCTAGTATAATTATTTTATTCTTTTTAATTATTAACTCAACGAAGTAACCATGTGTTACGCAACAATCGGATAAGCCCCATACAAAAGTGAAAGTTGCCGAAAGTGGACCTGAAAGTGCATCTGGAAAGTTGAAAGTTGCTTTAGAGTGCATTGTCATCGGGTTCTGAACTATCCTGAAAGTTTCAGCTTTCTAGCTTATCGGAAAGTGCCTCAAATTTAAGTTGCAAGATTTTGCCCGGACAGACAAACAAATAAGAAAAGTGAGATAAGAAAAACGTGGTAAAATAATTTTTTTTCGGTAAAAAATTATGCATAAACGAAAGTAAATTTCAAAACAAACTGAGCGCCTTCCCATTAGTTGTGACGTCACATGACATGATGCCATGCATTATATCATTACAATGTATATAGATTCACCTATAGTAACTTGGCGAGTCATGTCATGTGACGTTATTCAAGGCGCGTGACAATGGCGGCTGTTTAAAGTACGATTAATATACTGACCCAAGAAAATATGTTGCTTTAACAAAAATCAATTTTACAAAAAACATATTTAAAGTATTTTTCTATTAAAAATGACTCGATTTAACAAATTATACAATAAAAAAATCATGCAAGAAACCTATTCGATTGGAATCACCTACTGCTGCTCTGTCCACGGGTTTGCTAGTCACTCAGACTCTTTCATCACTGGCTTCAGTAAGAACATTTATTCTCTGTTACAGTAGGCCAAATTTTTTCATAAGAGTTTCTTGAGCCGGTTTACTTGGAACATTTTTAGTGATGTCCGAAACAATCAAAGTCGTGTTTAGTTCCGTAGACGGGATCTCCGCAGTTTCCTCATCAGTATTCTCACTTCGTTCATCGTGGGTATCGCTCATCTTTCGTTTGACAGCAGTGCTTGCTCGTCCAACGACTCCGACAATCGATTCCATAAGAGATGAATAATTGGATGAAGCTACAACATCCGAATCCTATAAACCAAGTGAAAATAAATTAAGAATAGGTATTATTGAGACATGCGATAAAAAATAACATAATATACACATATACAAGCAGATGCACCTGGTTTTGTTGAAGAGCACGTGAAGTTGAGGAGATATTGGGCCTTTGTATTGCTGGCGTACTTGATGTTTTCATAGGTAGCTAAAAATATATAATACTTATGACCAGTTCTGTTACGAAAAATCTAGGTTTGAATTACATATTTCTAGGCGATGCAGTCGCTAAGCATAAAGCTACGCTGGAACCATATATTGGAGCGGAGCGTAATACCTAAAAAAAGAAAAAAAATTGTTTTGATGGGAATTTCCGTGAATTTCAAAATTCGGGCAATCACAATCTGGTCCTAAACCTGTTGATTCAATTCCACACAAAAAATAATAAAATCGGTAAAGAACTCGTGAAGTTATGGCGTCACAGACATTGCGCCATTGAAGCTATGTCCTTATTACATTTTAGCAGTAAACTTACCTGTGTAAAATAACTAAGTATTGTTCTCGTATAACATCATTTATATGTTCTATTAACTTTTCTTTAGCCGTTTTCCAAATTTCGGTGTCAGTTTTTGACACA
Source organism: Calamotropha paludella (assembly GCA_927399485.1). Taxonomy (NCBI): domain Eukaryota; kingdom Metazoa; phylum Arthropoda; class Insecta; order Lepidoptera; family Crambidae; genus Calamotropha; species Calamotropha paludella. The sequence continues at coordinate 15,860,662 of OV656824.1, read as the reverse complement.
GTTGCGCTGGTAAGTTAACATGAGAACCTTTATAAGCCAAGAACAGATAACTATGAACTCACTTTAATTACACTGATTACAGCAATGTGCTTCTGGATAAACACTAACGAATACTGACTACGAAAACAACATTAAATGATGTACAATACAATCGAGGGATTCCTCGTAAAATATAAACGAAAAGGGTTGTCAAATTGGGAGTTTTAATTCCCTAATTTTAAATGTTACGTAACGTTTTGTAAGAAAGACCCCCTCCCGCCCCTGTAACGCACCGTAACGTTTTACGAGACCCCCCCCCCCCCCCCAAATTGCGTTACGTAATACTTGAACGCCCCCTTACGCAGTCCAAAGTCCAATGTGATACAAATCGCAAACATTCGGATTGAAAAGATTCCTTTTTTCGACAGCGTTTCTAATGAGCACGTTGGTGAAGGCACGCTGAAGTGGTAGCCGACGCAAAAAACCTAAGATCAAATCCAAGTAGTTTTTTCTTTTTTTTTTTTTTGTTTTGCTTATTGCTTTTTTTATTATTTGCTATTTCTCTACATACGTTGAAATATATAAAAGCAAATAATGCAGAATTTATCAAAGGTTTTTGGCTGTTGTGAGGAAACTGGTACAATCGATGCATCAATTGAGTGCAAATTATGCAATAAATATTATCACTATGATTGCTTAATGATTAATACTCAGGAATTAAGAAGAAATTATCAACTTAAGAATTGGATTTGTCCATCATGTACAAACTCGAAGCAAAAAAGGAGGAAGGATGATAATACTGTGGTCAAATTAAGCCCTAACTTGTCTAATAGACCTTCCAAACGCATGGCTGTTAATTCACCACCCTCAGGTTCGAGTTCAGGGTCTTCTTCCGTATTAACAAGCGATGACGTTAAGAATATAATCCGTGATGTGATGCAAAGTGAACTGAAGATTTTATTAGATAAGTTCAATACATCAATGCATGAAATCGTTAATAGTGAATTGAAAGGCATTAAAGAAGAATTGAAGGACGTAAAGGATTCAATGATTTTTATTAGCGGCAAATACGACGAAATCGCAAAGGAGCAACAAAGTGCCCGTAATGATTTGACAGAATTAAAAGATAATAATAAAAGCATGCAGGATAATATTTCAGTATTAACGGAACGCATCAATCAGCTTGAACAAATGGCTCGCAATAATAACCTCGAGCTGCAATGTATACCAGAAAGGAAAAGTGAAAATCTATTTGACATTATAACAGAACTAGGAAGAGTTATTGGCAGTAATATAGGTGTGGAGCATATCTCTCACTGTACTCGTACGGCCAAAATAAACAAAGATAGTAAGCGTCCCCGAGCTATAGTAGTGCAATTTGCTTCATCAAGAGTCAGAGATAAATACATTGCTGATGCCATATCATTTAATAAAAAAAACGCACCTGATCGTCTGAATACTTCTCATCTAGGGTTGAACATAGAAAAAAAACCCATTTATATAAGTGAGCATTTGTCTCCTGCGAATAGACATCTTCACGCAATGACTCGTCAACAAGCTAGAAATAAAGGATACAAACAGTGCCGGTTTTAGTACTACCAGCGCCCTGGGCGAGATTTCTACGGCGCCCCCTGACTGCAATTCAAACCCATACGAAAAAAGGCGAAGGATAATAATGAAATAACCATTTATGAAAAGAAATAAACATTTATTAAAAAAACTAATAAAATTTTACTTTTCTAGCCTTTCTATCGGCGAACTCTTTTATTAAGTTATCAAATTCGATGTTTTCAGCAATTTCATTTTCGATTGACAAAGTTGCCAAGTTTGTCAATCTAGATTGAGATATTGTCGATCGCAGATAGGTTTTTATCAGCTTAAGCTTAGAAAAACTCCTCTCTCCACTAGCAACCGTTACGGGAATAGTTAATAATATTCGTAATGCTATCCAAACATTTGGATATAGTTCTTGTAAGTTGCGGTCTTTGATAAAATTTAAAACAAAAACAGGAGTAACCACTTTCTGATCAGGCAAAAACGATTTCAGACTTACGAGTTCATCGCACAACATACATCCAGCTATATCTGATTTGGAATTTACATTTAATTTCAATTGAAGATCACTACAGAGTTTGATAAGGTCGTGTTTTTCTGGAATCTGTTTTAAATTGTACAAAAAAGACCAAGATTCCGAGTACTCACATAACTGTTCAAATCTTTCGTTAGTGAAGTTAACGTCGTGTCCAAAAGACAGTTGAAAAATTCAACCTCAAATTTTTTTTCTGGAGAAGTTATAGGCTCATCTTGGGCAGTTTCACCAGCTTGGCGCTTAACACGTCGAATTCTTGTTGTCGCTCTAAACACAGGTTCTATTTCTAACTCTTCAGCCAATTCCTTCGCAGTTAAAATGGCGCTTTTAAAGCCTGTATTTCTATATTCTTCCAAGAAATTGCAGCATTTTTTCAACATGTCTGTGCATTTACCGAGATCCATGTCTGTTGATTGTAGAGATTTACTAACGACATTAATTTGAAAAAGTATGTCATACCAGACAACCAATGAAACTATGAAGCCAAAATCTTGTAGCTGTTCGGCTAGAGTAGTAGCCTCATGGGAGACTTGAACATCAGTTTGCTGAGTTTCAATAGCCAAAGTGATTAAAGCGTCATGGACGGCGCTAATTTGATGACGGACGGACGAACTTTCCATCGATGAACAGAAGCTGAAAACAACGTAAACAACCTCTGAAGTACTCCAAACAAAGTGACAGATTTGACAGATGACTTAGCGGCATCGCATAGTACGAGATTGTAGCTATGACAGCCACACGGTACATATACAGCTAAAGGATTTATATCCAGAATTCTCCTTTGAACTCCAATATTTTTTCCTTTCATGTTTGCTCCGTTGTCATAGCCCTGACCTCTACAATCGTTCAATTCCAGTCCGTATTTATTTAAAATATCAATAATAACTTCAGTCAGCCTTTCACCAGTCGACTCATTAACAGGTATAAATTCTATGAAATGCTCTTTTACTGATATTTTATCGACATCTGATGATAAATCAACAAATCGTATTGTGAGTGAAAGCTGTTCTATATGACTAATGTCCGGAGTACAGTCAGCTATAATAGAATAATATTTCGATTTCTTTGCACGTGATATGATTTCTGACTTCACGTTTTCACCCATCAGCTCTATTAATTCATTTTGAATGTCTTTTCCGCAGAAGTGGTCAGAAACATCACCCTTTACAGCTAATCGCAAGTGCTCCTCCATAACTGGATCAAATTTGGCTAGTAGTTGTACTAAACCCAAGAACTTTCCATTATTTGGCGTATATAGTTTTTCGGAAGTACCTCTAAACGCCATATTGTTTTCAGCTAAATACAGTGTAATATGCATTAATCTAGACAAAATATTATTTTATTTTTATTTATTTATTCTTTTTGCACAAATTGTACAAAGGCGGACTTAATGCCTTAGGCATTTTCTACCAGTCAACCTTAGGGTGATGTGGAGACAAATGAGAGGTAGGGTGCACAACCAGTGTAAAAAAAAAGGAAATAAATTACGAGTATAATAATACATAGACTAAACTAATTTATATATAAATACAACATACATACATATACCGCTTGTCAATGAAAATAGAACACCTGTTAAAATGGTGAAAACCATGGGCTTTCAGTGTTCAAACACAAAAAGAATTTTCGCGATATCACTCTCCGTTTCGGAGTTATTGCAGTTCAAAGTTTCATAATTAAGTTGCAGTAATTAAAATAAAATTATTAAAATCCTATAGAATCAATGATATTTAACAATCAGTAATTGGTATTTTTTTAATTGCTCGTATAATTATGAAAATAAACGTCCAAAACGATTCCTTGTTATTGACAAACCGAATTAAACTGCGCCTTAAATCAGCTGGTGCTTGACCCCTCAGCTTGACCCCATACTTACCTACCTCAAGATGTTCAGTGTGTGTGTCACTCACACAATCGCTGACCTAAAAGAACTAGTGACGGGTAAATGCATAGTGAACAATTGAAATGTTTCGATTTCTTGACTCTCTAATCGACTCCTTCAAATTTTATCAAGTCCGCAGAGTTAATAATTTTAGTCAGTCCGAAAGATACTAAGGTTAGAATCACATTTTGATCTTAAATCGAAATCGATCTGACAACAATGATATTCATTAGAGCTGTAAAAGTAACGAAAAAAAGTGTACCCGTATGTATTCGTTACTATAACAATTATTACTATCGTATCGTTACTTCAGTTACCTTATAACATGCTATGTTATGTGTAAGTTAGAGCAACGAATCGAATCGTATTGCGTACGAGTGCAGTATGACGTCGCGGCGTCGCAACATTCGTGATTTATAGAAAACATACTTATACGTTACATACCAAGCTGAGTCAGGTATTTTTTTTTCAGTTTTCTGTATTTTGAACCAGACTTTTGATAAACAGCTTCAAAAAACCGTGATATTCGCGATATTAAAAAACAAAAACATACATATTTCTTATTTGTAAAAAATACTTCCTTACCTTGTTTCTGTTACAATCTCAAACTTTGTCTACTTACACAATACAATTTTATAAACAGTAAAAAACTTGGACGACGAATTTCCAAATTATACTTTACTTAATAAACAAACATCGTTCTTTGTAACGTACGTTTATAAATTCACTGAATAAGCGCGCGCATGCGTAAAATATACGATCAGCAAACGTACAAATACACGCATCAACGGACGTTGCGTAAACTGAAATAGTGTAGGTACCCATACTACGAAAAATGCGAGTAACGAAATGCATTTGTGTGTAACGTTTCGTTACTCGGTACTAAATGGCCCACCCGTTACTCAGTACCGAATACATACGATTTGCTACAGCTCTAATATTCATACGAATCAAAAAGTCGATTCTGATACCAATGTCTGAATTAGTGATTTGATTCACATTTTACGAGTAATTTTTCCCAACTCTACACAGGACCGAGCTCCATCCAGGGCCGAACTTAACTGGAATATTATTAAATACATACTTTTGAAATGTCATTAAAATCCTTATGACCATTTTATTGACTGTTTTGTCCATACTCGTGATGGTATTCAATTTACCATAACGACCAGCATGTACACATCTTCATCTTTATCGTTTTTAAAAAGTAGATTTCCTAGATAAGTTTCTAATAACAACAGAAAATACTCTTAATCACAAATCTTTACAATACATTAAACGTAACATAATAAATTCAAAAACAGTAGCAACGCAATAAACAAAAACATTTAAACAATCTACCCCAATTAAAACATCATACTTTTGAAATTAATTCCTAAGTTCAGCCCGCGAAATGAGTGGCACGTGTAAGGCGGTCGTAGGTACCTTTTATCTTGCCGAAAGGCGAGCTTGCAGTGGTCGTTAAAATTAGGCTGTGGATACATTATTTTTTTATCGGAAAAATATTTTGTTGATAGTAGATACCTAGATACCTAGGCGCGTTTTTAACGTAATTTTGTGTTTTTTTGGATTCGGATATTAGAAATAATATCATTTGACGTTGTTTGTAACTACTATTCATAGTTTTGATTTTGCTACTTGGGTGCCTAGGTATGTCCTTATTATTAATAAATCGACTCAATCAATTTATTTAACGTTTCTGGTATTAATTCGCGTTGAAGTGAGCCTGAAATTAAAGAGTTTTTACTTTTTATTAGAATGGGGACCAGTCACGTTTTATGTTATGCATGCAGTTCTATAGACATTGAGAAACTAAAACATAAAGTGCAAAAATTTTTGTTCTACGACCAAAATTGACAAAGTTATGAGCAAAATACCGAACGAGGTTCACAGACCGCGCGAACGCATGCGATGACGTCACAATGACCCACCGCATGCCGCCGAACCACTGCGCGGTTTTATTCTGTTTGCGATATTCGTCCAACAGGGAGCGTAACGTCACCAGTTTATACCCAATCGATTAATAACTGATTTTATTTGTTTAATATTAGAAGGTTGTTATTATAATGTAACAAATAAGTGAAATAAGTTAGATATCGGTTTTGAGCAAGCGCAATCCGATAATCTACCTTAAGTGGATACCTTCATGGTATTTGATTATCTTAGTAATCATTTAAACTAGACAAGCTCTGAAATTCGTGGTTGGAAACTCAGAGGTAGGCAAATCTCATTATCAACCTAATCAGAACAGCAGGATAATAAGTAGGTAGGTACACGTACTTGGACTAGCCTATAAAATACCTAAAAGGTTTAGGTTAGTCAGCCAGGGCAGTTGTGTTTGTTGTTGTAACTACCTACGCCGTTATTTTAACATTGTTATGTAGATGAGTATGTAGAAACTTTACTGTTCAAAAAATATTATGTATACAATAAATAAAATTAGAGTTAAATACTTCATTTTACAGGAATGTACCTACGTTCTTTGGACACGTAATTTTAAGCTATGAATAAACGAAATCGCTTGGTTAAGTCCTAGTATTGTTTCTAGGTAGGTACTACTTTCTTAAATCCGGTTTATTTATTATAATCTTAGTACCTACTATATTTACAGCAAGTTTAGTGGTGATAGCAGCAACAAAACTTACTTCTCCATACAAACTTCACTTGTGGTCTTCCTAGTCCCTTGGGGTCAAGGCGTGATTATTGTACAAAATTATGTTTAAGAGGCAGAAGGACACTCGAATGCAAAAAGTTTTATTTAAATACGTCTAACTGTTTTCACATGGAAAGCGTACAACAGACAGACAGACAAGAAATTCAATGACAATGTTTTTGGTTTCTATTGCGTGTATGGAGCCACCCTAACGCGATTATTCAAAAAAATATTCAATGTACAGAATTCACTTTGGCTACAGTTTAATTACATGTATAGATAGATATATATTTATTCCTTAAGGCGGGAATATTCCCCTATGTTCCGGGGAACTTCAATTTTATTGTAGTTAGACCTTAGTAAGAGCCTGGTTTTTACTCGTGGAAGGGTTATTAGAAACTTCACTACTTACACTTTTTATCATTAATTTACTCATTAAAATATACATAATACAACCCTGTATTTTTTTTAACATTCGTAAACAAGTTGTAACTAAATTACCTACCCACTTGTTTACCACACGAGTAATGATGATAAAAGTTGGTATACAATTGTTGTGTTGTATACAAGGTAATGGTTGGTAGGGAGGTATTTACATCAAAATGATCCTCGCAACAAAATCTTAAAGCTTGGCACGAAAGCGGAATTTTGTCATCCCTCTTCATGACAGTACACCATTTTTTGCGTACTTTTGAGTCCTTTGGCACATTGAAAAACAGTTTTTCAGGTGTACTAATTGAAGTATTAGTACATTTCGGTATTAAACAGTACTTATAATCCGGCATATTTTTACTTAAAAACTGCAAAACCACAACATCACCCGCGCATATCGAGGGAATCTTAATAAATGAATTGCGGAGAGTGCGCGCGCGAGCGGAAAGGTAATCGTGACGTCACATAAGTTATTCGGCCGCCCCGCGGTCGGCTTGTACAAAATGTGTAATATCTTCTCAACCAATGGACCGATTCCAATGATTTAAAAAGTATCGTACCTAAACGAGTTAAAGGAACAGCATTATATAGATAATATATGAATTTTCCGACTTGATACGGGGACCCATTCCGTACATCAAAAGTAAACACAAACGGACCCTTATGATAACAAGATCCTTTTTCTGAAAATATCTGGATTTTTTGTTGAAATTAACCACTACTAAAATATGTTCTGCTATACGAGAGTATAGCAGAACAGATGTAAGTTGATGGTACCTAAGGGTCATACTTTTAATTTTTGTTTTGAAATTTATTTTCTCAGAAAATAATATAAAAACATGTATTACATTCTACAAATAACAATATTGCATTATTATAACATTGATGGAACAAGTCATTTATTGTTAATGTTTGTAGTAAACGTTATTAATTTTTTTTTTATTAAATATTTGTCCAATGTGTGCACACCTTTAGGATGGTAAAGTCCCTACCTTTGTTTAAAATTTCACGCTAGTGTGTGTACAGAAACCAGGGTTCCCAACTTAGAAGTTTTCCCCCTAAATTTAGGGTGTAAATAAGTGAGATAGGATTTTTGGGGGTGTTATATGTTTAGGGTTATTTTTATGGTTTTTGTGAACCTTCATATTTTTTAATATTTTAATTATCGAGAAAATTAAAGATTAAAAGTATAGGCCCTGGGACAGCCTTAACTAGCTTATCAAATTAATTTTTTACCTAGCGACCTCGGACTTAGTGAAATCTAGTGTACTTAAAATCCAAGTACAGTACTTGGAATTTTCAAACGAAATGGTGGATGAATGATCTTGTACAATATTCAACCCATCTCCTAAAATATTAGGCTTATTCAAAGTCAACATGTATGACTTTATAAAATCTGATTCGCCAGAAGAAAATGAAATAATATTTGACGTTATAAATGTAATTTATTTTTATAAATGAAAAATTAACAAAATTATATCATAAAATTAATTTTTAGGGGGATTTCCAAGTAATTAGGGCAAATTTAGGGGTTATTTGAATTTAATTTAGGCTAAATATTTTCAAGAGTTGGTAACACTGACGGATACTAACCACAATTCGCGGACGTGTTTTGCTTATTGTGCCGTATGTGCTAGTTTTTTCGTGTGTACTTTTCTGGATAAGTACTACCTATTTTGTGATTAGTGTGGTGTTTATTTACGGATAATTATGCCTAATTTTATCAGTACAGTAATATCCAATACACGGATATGGTTTTGGCTTATGGAATGGGCATTGCGAACTCTGGTGAAGCATTGCGTTTGTATCTGGACTATTTCGGACACCGCAATAATAACTATGTGCCCTCCCATGGTAGAATATTGTGAACGTAGTTCAGCGTTTAAGAGATCGTGGCAGTTTTTCCAATCGCAACGTGGATTCCGGTGCTATAGGTGACGTGGACGTTAGGGATTCAATTCTCGCTCATTTTTATGTACATCCTGAGGACAGTGCAAGAAGTGCCGGTCGACTTTTTGAAGTCTACAATGCCACCGTACACAAAATCCTAAAGATGGATGAACAGCCGCGACATCCATTTAAGTTTACAAAGGTGCAAGCATTATTGGTGGAAGATTACGAGCGCTGCATGGACTATGCACGTGCAAGACTGTGTGTGTCCGTACAGGAAAGGAACTTTGAACATTTAATTTAAAGTGTAAGTGTATTTAGTGCTGTCTGGTGATTGAAGTGGAAATCATATTGATCTCTAATGGAGGTGATAACAACGGCACATTAAAAAGGTAGGTTTTAATTTTTTTTTAGTACAGTCAACAGCATATCATGCAAAGAGCAGGAAGCACTTTGGACTTTGCACCGGCTTTATTTCGTAGGCGTAAGCGCTAATATCGAGTTGCTTTCATTCACCGTGACGTGCTATTGACCGTACATTGTGGAACTCTGATTAAAGATGGTACTCGTACACACTGTCCATTCTCACTCACCTGAGCGAGAATTTATTAAATTATTTTCAAAAAATTAGGCATCTTTGATAAATAAAAATATTAAATACCTACGCGTGTGACGCGGTCAATGAACGCGGTCAGTGAGCGGTGACCCACGCGTTTAAATTTAAGGCGATGCGATCCGTTCTTTTTTATTTCTTATTTTCAAAACTCTGTTATTTATTAGTTAATTGAAAAACTGATACAACAAATCTGTTACATTTGCGATACATGATAACCCATTAAAGCAGGTGTTCTATTTTCATTTACACCCTGTATAAATACATACATATACATATATTCTACTCAAATAAGAACTATTAATAAATACATATCAAGTAAACGACAACTAATATGGACGATTGTTAAAATTTTACATGTAGTTTCTTGCTCTGTTAGAAATTTTCGCAATTTATTTTTAAATGCATACCGACTGGTGGACATTCTGATGTCTAAGGGAAGGGCATTCCACAAAAGAATAGGATAAACGAAGAATGAAGAATGAATAATATCAGAGCGATGAGAAGGACAAACAAGTAAGCGGTTGGAAGAAGTACGGAGATTTTTGTCGTGAGAAGTACTGGAAACGCGAAACAAGGTAAGGGGGAGCATTAGGGGAATTTAATAGATTAAATAAGGTGGTCAATGTCCGCATTCTTCTACGCTGCCGAATGGACAACCATTTAAGTAAAGATCGGTGGGTGGACACGTGATCATATTTGCGTAGATTAAAAACGAATCGAATGCAGTTATTTAGAAGACGGTCGAGCTTATTAAGTAGATCTGCATTCAAGTCGAGGTAGCACACATCACCATAGTCGACTATAGGAAAAATTAAAGTCTGCACAAGCAGTGCCTTGATATTGGCAGGTAAAAAGTTTTTAAGGCGATAAAGACACCGCAAAACTCCAGTGGCCTTCTGACAAATACTAGTCACTTGTGACTGCCAGCTTAACCTAGAGTGTATATGTAAACCCAGATCCTTGACACTTGAGTTAACTTGAATTGTAGCTCCATCGAAGACGATAGGAGGCAGATTGGTCAAGTCTATTCTGTTTAATCTAATTATTCCACCTTGTAGTTTCCTTTCTAATCAAATGTTGCTCTTGACAATCTATTGTTTTTCCCGTTTTTAATCTTAGTTCAGCCTCAATCCATGAGAGGTAAAACTTCTTATGAAAAGTGCTACTTTCATGAACTTTTAACATTTCTGATAAGTGTTTCCAGTCGTTATATCCTTCAGATGCTAAATTCGACGTTGAGCTGCTATCAAATAGCCGGCAACAAAAACAGTAAACTCGATTTTTAGGAACTGAGTATATTAACCAACGACGCTGAATTATTTCATTGTTTGCAAGTTTTTTGGTAAAATGAGAATTTGAGAAATGTCGCCCTGTATCATTCTTTGGATAATTATCAATGTGAGTTTGCACTGGGCCATTAGTTATTATATGATCAATAATTTTGCTATTTCGAGTGAGTGGCCAAGTGGCTGGATCCGATATATTTGGAACAAGAGAACTAACGTCATCTAGAATTTGTATTTGTTGTACATCACCAATAGTGTCATCCTGAGCAGCATCTGTAATTGTAACACAACTTGTCTCCTCACTTCGGGAAACTTCGTCCACAATCTCTTCAATAGCTAACTGATCTGACTTGTCAGACAGAGACTCCACTACCGATGCATTCGCTTGTATTTCAGATGTAGATGCCACATTAAGGTCTTGATTTTTTGTTGTGATATATTTGCCTATATTCATAAACTTTTTTGTTTTTTCAAATTCCTTCTCTTTTTCTGCTTTTCGTTTTCTATATTTTGACCCAGATGGTTTTCTTTTGAAAGGATCAACGTGTTCAGACATTTTGTACTAATCAAATCTGCAACAAATTAAATCTGCGTAAGTCCGATCATTTCTATAAATTAATTAAATATAACGCTATTGAGTGAGGACGACCAAAAACGCTTTATATTCAGGAAAGCGTTAGCATACACGTGAACTACGATCGAAAAATCTAGGTAAGGTAATATTGTCATGGCAGCGGAATCATTGTGAAATGTTATATTTAAAAGCTTGTGTTACGTGATAGTGCTTAGATTTGTATGAAAAAAATCACGATCATCCACTCGTTCCCGAAAAAATGACTTCTATGTACAGTCAGATGCAAAAGTCGGTGGACACTTTTCACCTTTAACACAAAGGTTTACGAATGAACAGTGTTCATCCACTTTTACACTTGACCGTACCTCCTCGACATTCATTTATTATCTCCGTGTTAAAATTTCATCAACATTATATAGTCAGTTCCAGAGATATTTTATAATATATAATTTACTTTAAATAGATTACCCCACTCCAAACATAACATAAACAAACAAACAAATGTTACCTCTTTAGTATAATAAGTAAAGATAGTTAAAATAAAATTGTACTTACCTAATTAGTGAAATAATCCGTCATAAAGCAAATACCTACTTAAACACTATTTGTATTTCAACTTTTTGGATAAAACCTATGTCACTCTGTAGTCGGCGACAAAAAGTAAAAAACATGCACTTCGTAACTTAGCGTGGACCGCCTGATTACTGCGTCTGTTTGTTTTAAAATATGTAATTGCGATAACTGTTTTTAAGTGCGTGCACCGATTGAATGAATAAGAATGAGCTGTGTTCCGCTCCATCAAAAATAACGCCAACTCTTTTGAACTAAAATGTTAAAAAGAGATAGATAATGTGTTTCTCTGTGGTCGGGGATTCCCAGTAAAATGAACTGTATGTATGTAGTGCTCCGACCGAACGGATTGAGCACTGCGTTCCATTCTAGTGTTGCCAACACATCGTTTTTTTTTTCGCTTACAGAGATGGGAATATAAAGGGGCGCCGCTTAACGGCGCCCCTTAAAGTCCGGCGCCCCTGGGCGGTCGCCCAACCGCGCCCTACCCTAACGCCGGTACTGGATACAAATATGTATGGGTAAGAAATGGCCGAATCTTCATAAGAAAAAATGACAATGCAGAAGTTAAGTGGATTAAGTCTATAGACAGTTTAAATAAAATATTTTAATTACATTAAGTTTAAAATAGTCCATGTAATTAGTTTAAGTTTTTTTATAAAAATGTATTCCTTATCAGTGTACTACCAAAATTGTAGGGGTCTAAGAACCAAAACGAGTAATTTTTATCTTAATTGCTTAAAATGTAATTACGATATTATAATACTGACAGAAACTTGGTTGAATAGTAGTGTCTTTGATACTGAACTTTTTAATGAAGAATACACAGTATTTAGGAAGGACAGGGAAAGCTCAGGAATTAAAAAGAATAAATCCAAAGAGGGTGGTGGTGTGTTGATAGCGGTTTTGAAAAAGTTTATTGTAAGACGCTCAGAGTAAACAGGACTGGAGTAGCCTTTGCCTAACATTACCCCTCTGCCAAACGCACAAGCATCGGATGCCTGTGCGTTATATAAAACTAGTTGAGCGGCCATTTTAAAACCACAATAATCAGAACGTCTTACCGTGCGGAGCTCCGACGAAAATGCCTGCCTATGCTGTTTTCTACTGTAAAAAAATTTTGAAAACATCTAGTATGCAAAAAGATGGCGTCACCTTTCATTTGTGAGTATAATTTTTAAGATTTGATTATTATTTAATTCATAATTTCATGTTTTAGTAGACTACAATTTCAAATTTCGCGCTTAAAGTTCGTTTGATGACGTCACGGCCGCACTCCCCACGAGACTACCTAGGGTTGACCATTATCGCATTTCAATTAATTAAGACAAAAATTAGAAAAGGTTTGTTGGTAATAAATAACTGTAATTTTGTATTAATTAATTACCAATTATAATTTCGTTTTAACAATGTACTTTGCATGTTTATTTTTAGTTTAGTATTAAGTACATACCTACACTTTTGCGGCTGCTTGAAGCCTATTGTTTGCCACACAACATGGAAATATAAAATAATAAATTAAAATATTAATCAAACTATTTGCCCTTTTATTCATGCTGGGCGGCGCTCATAAACATTAAGAGTACTAATGCTGTATATACTTACAGCGTCCCTGACTTCACAGCACACCCGATCATTTCTGAGAAACCAAAATATTTTTTCGAGCCACAGGACAAATTTGTAATTTTTTTGTAATCAGCAACCCTTATTAATTTTTACAATATTTATTTGCACAATAGTGATGTCAACTTCATCGATATTGTGATTTTACGAGTGAGTAATGAATGAATGAATGCTAGTAACATACTAAATTGAAAATATGTATTATGATTTAAATCTATATGTCGCAGGGAAATTATATAATTCCGCAGTTTACATACGGCGTCATCAGTTTAAAAAAAACATATACCCTATTATTAGTTCTTTTTCTTAACGATAATAAAACACAGCTTAGATAAATTACAGTTTGTTTCAGTAATTATTACCAGGTGTATAAATGCGAAAGCTCAAAAAATTAAAAAAAAACAGTCAAAAGTTTGTTATCTAAAAAAGAAAGTCGCGTATCCATATACCCACACACGAGAGGAATGGAAAAGAGGGCTAAAACTCCCAAAACTATTCCCGTTTCATGAAAGAGGACAGTTTTATATGTTATGTTACAATTCACAAGAAAAAGTTACATACTTACTTTCCGTAATAAAAAGTGAATTAATTTAAATAAGAGTCCTCTTAAATGGTGGAGTGTTAATCAAAGTGAGTTCAAACTGTTACCTAAAAAAGCACGCAAATTCTTATCGGCGCCACCAGCCAGTGTTCCAAGTGAACAGTTATTTAGTAGCACAGGATTAATACACGAACCCTTGCGAAACAGACTGGAGTCCGAAAAGGCGGCCATTCTACTTTTCATTAAATATAATGCTCCAATATTTATATTTCATTACTAAAACAATTAATCAGTAATAGTAATTCACTCACTATTTTATTATTAAACTAGCTGACCCGTCCACACGTTGCCGTGAGACACAGACAGACACACAGACAAAAATTGTAAAACATGTTATTTTGGTGTATGTACCGTATATATATTCAAATGCATGTAGTAAAAAACGGTTATTTCAATATTACAAACCGACACTCCAATTTTATTTTTATGTATAAATAAAGAAAGGATAAATATTACTGCTTTATACCCTACCAAATCAACACTTCAGTTTTTTGTACAGATCCGCATCCGCTTCCGCGGATGTAAGCCTCTTAAAATCCGCATCCGCGGATGTGAAAAAAAATGCATCCGCAACATCCCTAATCCATATGCATATCACTACAATGTAATGCACTAGGCAGAAAGCGACTATGGATTCTAGGTACGACTCACCCCAAATGGGAGTTTACGGACATGCCTTCAGCCAGCATCATAACGCTCATCCAGGACGTATACGTTTTGGATTTGGATGTTTTGCGTATATTATTAAAAATTACATTTTCAAATTTACAAAACTGCTGTGTCTAATAAATACATAATGCCTACCTATTAATATTGATTGTGAATTATTTATAAATATATGTGTGTTAAACATGTATATTGGATATGTTGATGTGTTCTGAAATAATAAATTTTGTTTATCTATTAAGTTTCACTCATTTGATTTCTGATTTCATAAAAATGTTTACTTCTTCCCAATATCATACGAGAAAACTAACTATATTCACTATCGCTTTGTTAAAAATAATGTTTCAGTGTTCCTCCTTTCCATTATGGTTATACGCGAAAGGGTCCACAGTGAATTCTATATATATATATATAATAACACCTATTGTAAATACCTTTTAAATGCAATAAACTATTAAGTTTAAATTTGTATTTTATAGATATGGCCTTCGAAACTAACTGTTGTAGCGTGTAATATCATCATTTAATTTTTAATACATAATGTAGGAATACTAACGCAAAGTTAATACATTCATTCATTGAACGAAACTGATTTATCGATATCGATATTCTCGTGCTATGTCATGTCACTTCTCACACAATGATATTCGTGTGTTTGAATAGAACGTTAACACACTATTTTAAGCACGTGTGCGTGAATTTTAAATATGTTTGTCGTATTATGCATGTGTGCGTTTGTAAACACGCAAAAAGTTTTTGTTCCTGTGTGCTGGCATTGAGTGTATTACCACAGTAAATACAGAACAGTAGGTTATCTAAGGCCGCCCGCCGAGTTATTAGCCTACTCTTGCGTTGATCCCCAGGGTCGTCACTTTTACTTTTAGTTAATATTTTCGAACAAGCAGCACTTGATCTAAATTTATGTAATAAAAAGTATATGATGATTGAATATTTGTTTGCGAAATCGTTATTGAGGCACCCGAAAACACTACAATATTTTTTCCCCTTTTTGAAGTCATGATACTCGTATTAATTAATATTATGGTAAGTGGCCGGCGAGAGTTGACGATCGCGAGCGGTCATGTGACGTACGCGCATGCTCACAGTCGCGCGGCACAGACCGTACTGCCGCCACCTTATTCCCCCATATATTATGCTAGCGTGTGCGTGAAATCGCGTGCCGACACGGCGCGCGGCGCGCACGCACACATTCAAACCGAGAGCGGCACGTTTGTATGAAGATGTTTTACTGTTCTTTACTGTGGTATTACCCTACGGTCCAATTTGCGCATATTTACGCTATCGGTACCAACAGTGGACATACAAACTATATAAATTGCGCTTACGTTCACACTTGTATACCACATGACGTCATGACTGACGTCATCCATCACGCACACAGTACACATTCCAAAAAGGTAGTGCATCGTGTGCCCAAACGTCAAATTCAATTTTGGCAGCAACTGTCACGAATAATAAAAATAATATATTTGCTTGACGCTTGACTTGACGTAGTAAAACAGTTAAAATCGTCGTCAGTTTCATCCAATACACTTTGCAGTAGAACGATATTCATTATTTCGTCTCTAATCAAAGAATAGCAAAAAAAGCAATGAAAATTTAAATTAAAGATGGGTTATGTAATTATGTTTATGACAGATAAACAAAAGCGTGCTCACAGCTCGGTCCAATTTGTTTGCATGCTTACAGCGCACACAGTGCTCATATCAAAATGGACCGTCCGTTTGCAGTGTTCGTAACGTGTGCACTGTTACATTTGCGATACATGATAACACATTAAAGCAGGTGTTCTATTTTCATTTACACCCTGTATAAATTGGACCGCAACCAGTAACCTCACCCCCCGCAAAAAATGGCAGAAAAATATGTACGAGAAATTGACTAATGGCTACTCCAGTCCTGTTTACTCTGAGGTAAGACGTAATTATAAGTGGGAGAGTCAGTGTGAGGAATTATGGATTTCGATGGATGTGTCACAATTTAGCAACTTTAAGTCGCTCTCTTTTTGTGCGGTGTATTTGCCACCTCCAGTAAACAAAAAGTCACTAGATTATTTTATTAGTCACTTTAACTCAGTTTTGGAAATGACAGATTCTAATGTTGTTGTAGTTGGAGATTTTAACCTTGGCATTATAGACTGGGAACTTGCAAAGACAGCTAACTACTTGGTTCGGGGTCCTAGTCAATTCGCTCATTTAAAATAACAACGTGCCATCTCGACACAGCGATTTTGGAAATAGCATCACAAATTATTCACCGCAACGCGTTCTTTAATTATACTACAAAACATTGTATTTACAAAGTAATAAATGAAGGCTCTGTGCGAAAAAGAGACAAAGTTATCGTATTTACAAACATTAAAAGTCGATTTCTCTAAATTGAAAAATATCGAGATAGCACGTTCTCTCTTTAAATGAGCGAATTGTTGATTGATTTTTGTAACCTTCATAATTTTAAACAATTTAATACAAATATTAATGTCAACAATAGAATACTCGATTTAGTTTTGAGCGGCGACATAGAATGCAATGTTACAAAAGTTTCAGAAATATTAACAAAAGTGGACACACAGCAACCCCCATTACATATTGTTATTCCTACCAAATCTAAGGATGACTGCTATAGATTAGAGTACAATAATAATCAATCAAGAAGAAATTTTTATAGAGCCAATTATGATGAAATATGTAACTATTTAAGTGAAATTGATTGGGATCGTGAATTTCATGACAAAAAAGATGTAAATGTTCTAGTTGATATATTTTACCACCATGTAAATCAAGCAATATCCAAGTTCGTGCCTTATTCCAAAAATAGAAATAAAAAATATCCAGTCTGGTATAGTACTGCTTTAATAAGAACATTCAAAGAGAGGTACAATACAAGGCGTAGGTTTAAGAAATATGGGAATCCAAGGGATAAACTTACTCTGGACTTACTAAACAATAGATTAGCGAGGCTTAGTCGAGAATGTTATAAGGCTTATTGTAATAATGTTGAAGATCTTATTTCTGGGAATCCAAAGTTTTTCTGGTCTGTGATTAAATTAAAACGGGGGGGAAAAGGTAGTTACCCATCAACCATAGCTAACGATATCCAAACTTCATCTGATGGAACCGAAAGGACAATGCCCATTCGTGGTATCGTCTTTGATCGTCGTTGTACTTAAATTTAATTTATGTCAAAAACTAAGTTTTAATTTTTCACGAAATGCTGTAAAATGCTTTGCCATAACATCGACGGACAATAATCCACATAATAATTAGCAATGAATTCACTTCCATATTACCGTGTATTTCTATTGGCACTTGTCTCCTCGGTATTGCCATTTTCTTTTCGACCGTATCGATTTGCCAAATATAATACAATCGATAGGCTATTTATTTAATTAAAATATCGAATTGGCAGTTCGCATTCTAGCATATAAAGCAATTAAAAGACATGATGTGAAACTAATTTGTTACTAGAAGACGATTTCATCTTTCTATGGTTTTATCGGCGCTCTTTTTTCCAATAATCTTGTTGCGTCGTGCTTTTAACTTTTCATACAGTTTTTGTATTGTGAACCCTTATAATGAAATTGATTAAACCACCGACAGTGACTTATACAATTTAATATGCTTTATTATGGAATATATCCCATTAACAAACAAGTAGACAATGTATATTATAGCCCATATTAGGCCCTCCGAGTCCGTCTGGATTCGAAGGAACTCGAAGTTAAGGAATACTATGATTGATGTCTATCAATCATAGTACGGCCCTAAACGGTGATGCCGCTGACATGCAGTACCTCAACGTGCATGACTCGTAGATGTGTAGACAATACATACATACGCATGCATACACGTCATTTATAGTCAGCATGTTGAAAAATAAAGGTAACCGTCAATCCATTGCCAGCATATTGTTTGCATGTCATTCGTATCTATCAATAAAATAAATGATCTTGCATGCATAACAGCACGTAAAGCATGACTATGCGTGCTGCATTGCCGTCTAGAGATCACAGATTCTTCCAACAGTATGATGACAGATTTTATTCGATATACGTGCAATGTGATTCTTCTATGATCATAGATATATGTTAGTGTATTAGGGGTCTTATAAAGAAGTTAGTAGGTATATCTGCTATTTTAATGCTCTGAAAAGGAATATATTTAATAAAACATAATATCAACGCACAGATATTTAAGTTATTCATGTAAACTTGCATTTGGCAATCATAATCGATACATAATTGTAAATAATTTAGAAGACTGGCAACAATGGGACAATCGGGTAGGATGAACTGTCAAATTGGTATAGTCAATTGAGTGTTGTGACGAAAACCTTAATAGTCAGAAATATTATATCTAAATTAGTATTATACAAACTAAAGCATTAAAATACTCGCACCCAGCTCACATCCAACCATTGTGTTGATAGATAAAACTTCAAATGTAAATAAAAACACAAATGAAGACCGGGGAAAGTGTTAATTTGATGAGTTTTGTTATATATTTTTTTCATTTTATCCGTCGAACTACAGAAAAACTGTTTTTAATAATTTAATCTACACTTAGCAACCTAAAAATATAGTAAAAATCATCATGGCACAAAATTATTCAAAGCGATACCAAAGTCCATACTACGATGGGCATTGTCCTTTGTAATATGTTTGCAACTCACTTTGCATCAGTTTATAGTAATCAAAACAGTGATGGTTTCAGTACCATTGCACCCAAAACTATCCCGAGCCCTTCTCATAGTAGTTCCTTCATATTACCTGTGATAGACTGTGAGCAAATTGCTATGAAATTAAAGAATCTTGATGCTTCCAAGGGTCCGGGTCCGGATAATATACCTCTATTATTATTATTTCTATCCAAGTGTAATAGGGTATAAGCAAAACCTTTACAACTAATTTACAACGTTTCTCTAAGTTCCGGAACATTTCCTGAGATTTGGAAGCAGGCAAAAGTTATCCCAATTCATAAAGGTAACGATATTGGTTTCGTAAAAAACTATAGGCCAATATCAATTTTGTCAATTGCTGCTAAAATTTTTGAATCCATGCTTTGTCCTATTATACAGTCTTATTTTAAGCAATTTTTAAGTGACCATCAGCATGGTTTTGTTAAAGCTAGGTCAAATACAACAAATTTAGTTTTATATACAGATCATCTTATTGAAGCCGTTGATTCCGGCAAGCAAGTGGATGTGTTATACACAGATTTAAGCAAGGCCTTCCATAAAGTGTCACACCATATACTTTTGGAAAAACTTAGTGCTTATGGTTTTTTTGGACCAGCATTGGACTGGGTTTCATCTTATTTAACCAATCGTAAATTTTATGTTGTGGTTAATGGTTTCCAGTCTGATTACGCTCAGATTTCCTCAGGTGTGCCGCAGGGTTCACATTTGGGACCAATATTTTTCAATATATTTATTAATGACCTTCCAAGTTGCTTCCATCACTCCATCCCATTCATGTATGCTGACGATCTTAAGTTTTTAAGACTCGTCGATAGTGTTAACGATGTATTGCTCATGCAGAATGACTTTGATCGTTTTATTGAATGGTGCCAGACCAATAAAATGTCACTAAACCTTTCTAAGTGCTTTCATATGAAGGTCACGAGGAAATTGGAGGTAATCCCATCAGTCTACAGAGCGGAGGGTAGTGTAATAATGGAAGTTAATGAGATCCAGGACCTGGGGGTGATAATTGACTCTAAACTTACGTTTGTACCGCATATAAATAACATTATAGCTAAAGCCTTGCGAATGTTGGGGTTCGTTCTAAGAAATAGCAAACTGTTTCAAAGGCAAACGACTACGATTCTACTCTATAACTGTTATGTTCGCAACATATTGGAATATTGTGGCGTCCACACTTTGCCACACATGCTCTTACAAAATATACAAAAGCGATGTTTGCGGAGTCTGTCAAGGAGAGCTGGGATATCATATAGACATTATTCTTATTCAGGGACTCTCAAACGATTCAATATGACGCCATTGAAAATTCGAGGTGATGTGCGTGACCTTACATTTCTTTATGGGTTACTTAGAAATGAAATTGATTGTCCACAGCTACTCCATAAATTTAAATTTAGAATACCGTATAGATATCCCAGATCGACTATAAAACCGTTTTGTCTTCCAATACGCCGAACTATATTTGGAGAAAATTCACCAGTCCCACGGTTAGGTAGGCTTTATAATAGCATCAGTGATGATGATATAGATATAAATTGGCATTCTAAAATAAAATTTAAAAAGCATCTTTTTAATATTTTTTTGCGTCAATAGATATATAGCAGATAGGTTTAAGTTTTAGTGTAGTGTAAATAAATAAATATTAGTGTGTCATAATTGTGGGTTATTAACCACCGAGTGTTTCTGAATATGCATGAGTGTTGGCAAGTGAAACAAAACAGTGGAAGGTGCCTTTTCGTGTTCTCTCGAGGAGGTTTCAGTAAAACCCCATTTCTTTACTGAAACCTAGGAAATGTTTCAAGAACTGGCAATTATACTTACTTGACACTGGCTAAATGCACAAATCGCACGAGCCACAAATAAAGAAAAAGAAAGACTACTCGGCATTTTTGGCGGGAGCGGGAAGCGTCACATTAGTGATTTTGGTTTTCCTGATAAATATTGTGTTGTATTGGATATTAGTGCGTAATAATGGTAGATGTCATTTTCCTGCTCTCTAAAGAAGTCCACGGGAGGTTTCAGTGGAAATCCACACCTTTACTGAATAATGAACATAGAGAAACAAAGGTGCGTACTGAAACCTTGAATTTAATTGTTTACAATCCACCAATGTTATGGTGTTAACCATTAAGTTGAATAAAGATTGAGTTAGGTTTCAAGAACTCGAGAGCAATTACAACTAAGTCTCGGAAATTAAAGGAATTAAACAATGAGCAAGTATTGATAAGCTTGCTAGACAAAGAGCGTTACATCTTTGATTTGGTTGAAACTCAATAGGCTTTAGCATAACCTGACTATGCGGATAGATCTTAAGTAAACAGTAATAAAAACAAACAAAAACTATACTATTTTCGAATGAAAGAGGTAATAAGCGCTTTTTTGAAACACTAATCCAGGCATTTTATAAATTTGCGTGTTGCCAAAAATAAGTAAAATAAATATAACAAATGATACAATACTTTATTTTAAGTATAATAATTAGCAACTCGAAACTTAGGTGGAACAGCTAATTTTCAAAGCGTACGCCCACTGCGGTGGCTGTGCGGAGAAGCCACGTTTTTCAGCTTCCAGTTGAACTTCATACGGGCGCCGTAAAACTTCTAGTAGGAACCGAACCTAAAAATAAAAAAAACTCAAGAGAACAGCTTTCCAGTGTCGTGGCCCCAATGCTAAGCTCCCTGTGTAGAGGATATTATAGGTAGGGGACAATGATTGATCAAGAATTCTGACCGCCCTAGGCTAATTATCGCGTGCTTTTTCAAAATTCAAAATTTATTGTTTAATTCAGGGACTCTCAAGTGCATTTAGTTTTAGTGTTTTGTCTCGCTCTAGTTGAATTGCATGTAGAGTAGATGCAATGATGCTAGATTAGTACATGCGAAGACACGATCCTAGCGCGCGCCCCCTCGATTCTCGCGCCCTAGGCTGCAGCCTAATTAGCCTAAGGGTTAATCAGGGCCTGGTAGGGGAGACCGAGGAGTTTTGAAACAGAGGTGAGTTGAAACAGTCAATTTTACGGAATTTTAAATATTCAATACTAGTTTTCCAATTTCAATAACTATAATAATTTGAATAACTATTGAAATTGGAAAACTAGTACTGAATATTTAAAAGTCCGTAAAATTTCATTCAAAAATTCAAAAATTGTTTCAACACACCTCTGTTTCATAACCCCTCAGTCTACCCTACTCATCTCATATCGCTAATACTTCCACGTGTGTGAAATTTATGATTTTTTATGACTCAAACTTAGGTAAATAATATCTGTTTTTGGTGTTTATTATTAATATTTTATAAGAGTCAATAGAGTTTTATTTTAGGTTAAGGTACGTTTTTTTCGAAAGCGTTCTTTACTGCGTGATCCTCTACCCAAATCAAGAACACGTTTTCGGGTGGCTTAAGAGCGTGTAAACTTCGTCTATGAGGATTATTTTGAGAGATGATGAGAAAAAAATATCTGTGCTTAATAAGGCAACTAGATAAACTTGGTTATTTTCTGTAAGTTTACGATATATTTTTAGAAAACATAGTAAAATATTGTATTATTACTTTTTGATAATCGTCTTTCTCTGCATCAGCAATTGCTTCATGTAGAAGCCAGTTGCGTGGAACGTAGGCTGGATTAACGCTCAGCATGCGGCGACGCCTCTCATCCTCGAATAAACCAGCAGAGCTTGCATCCACTGCATGAAAAACTGATGTGGTAACCAACTTTAATTGCCTGAGTATCATGAAACAGTCTATTTACTAATAGTGCCGACTCGTTCCGTTAATCCTCGAGGAGCTATTACGGTTTTCTGTACTTGCTTTTTTTGATAGGCCTTTATGAAAATGCTTTACTTTGTTACACGATCACATCAAAACTACTGAACCTATCGGTATACAACCATGACCAATTGACGCGGAAAAACCTGTTGATGGTTTTTAGGTTGCTTATTTTTTTGATTCCATGAATTCTATCATAATAATTTATCCATGAATTCTGTCTTTTTCGGTTTACTTTTATAAACTTTTTCCCGAATTTATTTCATGGGTATGGATTTGTAATTGATCTCACCAGCTTCCTTGTCCAGTCTCTCGCGATATTGATCAAGCCAGCATCCCCATGAGGAATGTGAAGATAATCGTTTGAGCGACCACTTTTCTTCTAATTTTACCTCACTGACCATTTCACTTGGTTCCAACTAAAAAAATGAAGTAGATAAAGCATAACTGCAATTAAGGTAGGATCGACTAAAAATATTTAAATGAAAAAGAAATTCGAATGCATCCCACAACGTGGGTTGACTATCAACCTCGGCGAGTTGTCGAAATGTGGATGTAAAATCAGCTCCAGTCTGCTGCATCATATCCAGAAGTTTCTCTATCAATTGCTCATCACCCCAACGCTCTTCTTTAAGACCAACCTTCATTAAAAACGTTTCCCTAAAACACATAAAAATTACATGTTCCTTAGTAAACTATTATATTACTGTGGAAGGAAAACATTGAGAAAATTTTAAATAAACTAAAAATTCCCAACTAACAATATTTTATTCTTGCAGTAAGTGTCCAGTGTCTTTAGAATGTGCGACATATGGACTTGTTGAGACGAGCTTAGTAACGGCTTCAATGCAGTCGCTAGCTGTCCTATGTTCCATACCACTACCTAAATAACATGAGAATTATGAATTATGTTATTCCCTAGTAAACGAGCTGAAATAACAAATACAATTCAATGTTTATATCGGATTAGTTATCGGTTATTACTCATATTACCAAATGACATTTCATGACTCCTCGAACAAGTAACTCTGTTTTATAACGTTCGTTAGGTAGTAAAGGTTGCATTTTAAGCTAGGACTTAGATAATTTGATGGTATTATTGAGCCCACTAATTAAAAATTTAACACTTTACGAATACTAAAAACTAGATTATTTTTATATTTCCATTTAATACCGCTGGCGTTTCGACTGCCTCATCCTTAAAACCGACTTCTGCAAAGGAGTCCGAAAAGTGTTTCATTATAAAACTTAGACATTAGATATGCCTTTCATGCCAAAAGAAAACCTTTCTCTATTGCCTGACCTTCAGAGTCTGGGAATAGTATTCGGAGGTAATATTCAAATATGTTTTTAAAGCAAGTAGTTCTTACATCTGGCTGTTTTGCTAGAGCATAACGACCTTCACCATCGGAGCAGTTTGCAACAAAACCACCATCATAAGAATCAACGAATCCAAACGGTCCAAAATTCAAAGTTAGACCTAGTAGGCTCATGTTATCTGTATTTAGTAGTCCATGTGTAAAACCTAAACCTGTAAAGACAAACCTTTGGATAATATAGGTACATATATTTACCCAGTCGTATAGAAAGTAGTGTTAAATTACTAACCCTGCCATTTCGCTACGAGGTCTAATGAGCGATGAGCTATTTCAGAGAATAATCTGATGAAGCGATTTTCGTCTGTCAAATGGATATCGGGAAAATACTCCTGTAATAATGAAGATTGATCAAGTTTCTTATCAAGATAAGTATGCATAATTTGTTATATTCTGTTTCCGAGGAAGAAAAAAGTATGCTACATAATACAAAAGAGATACGCAGGAAACGTAGAGCGACTTCTCCTTCATTCGTAGATAAGTTTTTAAAATTGCCAATCAGTTCAAAATTGTCAGGATTATACGTTAAAATAAATAACAAGCCGATCTGACTAAAGACATCATGATATCGCCAGTGTCCTTGCCTTAATGATAAAATCTGCAAGTTGCCTCAGTACCGTAACCTCCCCAGTCCTGGACAAAATCTCGAAGGAGCCAAACCGAAACCAGCATGGAGACAGACGTAGAACCACTGCAGCTCTTTCACGACGTGGGTTTCCTGTATAGTATAAATCTCGTACCACAGTTTCATCACTAACTGTAAGGTAAGATGGAAGGCAAAATGATAATCTCATCAAAGTTACAACTTATGAATTACTTCTTAAATGTGTAATATATATAACTTTATTATATATTCCTATAATAAAAAAGCCTTTAAAAGTGTTAAATGTACTAAGAAATAAAACATTTGCCAGTAGAATTCTAAAGCTGTCATCTCACCAACTAGTCCTGCTGATCTTGTGGTGGGTATTCCAAGAAAGTGGCAAGCCTCTGATGCAATCATTTCTCTTATCATCGATCTTAAGACAGCTCGGCCATCGTGCACTCTAGCATACGGAGTCTGCCCTGATCCCTTCAGCTGTATCTGCCATCTATCATCATGCCTGATGAATTGATCATAGGTGTCATGAGTCATGTTTAAAGCTGCTTAACACACAAATTTACTATTACTGCACCTACCTGTTCACATATTCACCAAGAATGTGGGCTCTACCGTCTCCGAGTTGTCCTACCCACAAGCCAAATTGGTGGCCACCATATCTGTGAAACCAGCATGGTATAACTTAGTCTTTAACAAGGTAATATATGTCTGAATTCAACACTGCAAACTGCAGTCGCGCTACTGAAGCTTTCAGGATTATGAAAAAGTCGTACGGTCGTATCTAACTCTTCAAGTTGCTGTCAGGACCAGAAAGGTCGTCAGTCGTTTATATGGTCACGTAAATTCAAACTGCTGTCATATTTTAGTCATATTGTAAACCTAGAGAGTTGGATGCAACCAACTCAGTCACTACAGAAAAGCACTGAGATTTCCAACAAAGCTAAACACACTTTAATCGTATGTGATTTAATGTGTGATGATTCAAACGTAACGACAATACTGGCGAAGCATAAAATATTTACTTTAGTTTACCTATGCGCAACAGGCAACGCGCCATAAGGTAGTTTCCGACCAGCAATAAATTCAGTAAACTCTTCCCGATTGACTATGTCGGGATCCATATCCAAAATGTTAGTAAGTGCATCCTCCGAGTAACAAACGAGACGGATGTTTCGTTCGAGAGGCCTTGGAGTCACCTAAGTATGGTACATATTAATACTATTGTTCAGTTGCAGTGCAAATGTCATGATCATGACAGAAATTTACATTAAAGCTTGTAGGTCAGATTTTGGCTAGGCGTTGGTGTGTACACTAGGTGGATTTAATGGAAAAAAGCATTCTCTACCAGTCAATCTTTAAAGAGATACATGAATGCGGCAAAATAGTGTACTACATAAACTTATTACTGCATGCATATACATATAATAAAAACTTTATAAACACACTAGTAATTAAGTAACGATTTAAGACGCCTTCCTAGTAATGAAATTAACTATCAAATCACAATAAAATAGGGAAGTGGAGAGTGCTTATGAATTGATAGATCGAAGTTGATAGACATGAACGATATAAAGATATAAAAAATTACGAATACTATTTAATGAAGAAAAATCGTAGCCTTATTTTTTAATTTAATTGAAATTTTTAATTAAGATTACATCATAAAAAAAGATTAGGGAAGATTCACCGTCGTTCCGGATTCAAGTCTTAGAAGGGGCAGAAGTTTGTGATGAAAACGAGCATTTGTACTGCCTGTCTTGTGTCTTATTTCTATGTATACTACTTTTTATTATTGTTACTTTAATTAAAGTATGTCTATCCGCTACCCTAGTATTCATAACAAGCCTCATAGTGCCTACTTTGAGCTAAGCTAATAAGTGTAAATGTAAGAAATATTATTATTATTTCAAAACAAATTAACACAAAGCTTTTAATATGTTAACAGAAATAAAGTTCAATGTCCAATGCTGCCTAAAGAAGTATAACTTGTTGAAGTTATACTTCTTTAGGCGCGTTACGAAAAAATGATGAGAGTGAAATTTTAAGATGCGCGCGCATCACTGTAACAAAAAAGCAACAGGTTGAAGTTGACAACTGATAACTATATTCAAGGCAGTTACTCAAATATTTATGAATGTGTGTGTGTGTGAGATTTTAAATAATATATGGTGGTTAACAATAATTTATATAATATTATAATAAACTGTGGTTTTTATTTTATGAACTTTTTAAGTGTTTTTTGATTTGAGGTTAAGTATCGGTATGTATTCTTTTTATTTATTTATTATATAAATTATTATTATTTGTATATTATTATTGCTTAAACAGTTTATATTAATGGTTTTTGATAAATTACTTGATTCTGTATACAGAAATATAAAAAATCGAATTATAAATTTATCTTTCTTTATAATTATAAACATTTTTATCTATACATATAAATAAAATTGCAGTGTCTGTTTTTAATATTGAAATACCCGTTTTTTACTACATGCATATGAATATATATACGGTACATACACCAAAATAACATTATTTTTTTCAATTTTTGTCTGTCTGTCTGTCTGTTTGTTCCGGCTAATCTCTGAAATGGCTGGACCGATTTTGATGGGACTTTTATTGGCAGGTAGCTGATGTAATAAGGAGTAACTTAGGCTACTTTTATTTTAGAAAAATAATGTTGCAATATTCCACGCAGACGAAGTCGCGGGCGGCCGCTAGTATTACATAAACTTATTATAAACAAAGAGTACTGGCCCACGGAAGGAATTTTTAGTTATCTTTGTTTTGTTACGCTAAAGAAGTATAACTTCTTACGTGCGTACATAAGTACACACAGCGGTTCTTTTAAGTTTTCCATTTGAATTTTGATTAAACATAGTGCACCTACCTCAGAAAAAACCACATTTTTAATATTGGATTTGATTTGATCGTGATTTTCATCGATCGGCAACAATATATACTTAGGATATTGACTGAATCTCCATTCCGTTAGATTTCGCTTTAAGATTGTTGACTCTCCTTCCATTTTCATTTTTTTTAAGTGAACCAGACCTAAAATGGAGAATTTTAAGAATGTCAAATATGTTGTCAATCTATAGAGAGATTAAACGAAACGAATAATATAGCTACTATAATAAAAGAACATTATTGTAAGCTGTTAATCCGACAGACTATATAAAAATCTTAAAATGTTATTAAAATCAACAAAATGTATAATTTTTATTCTGCCAACAAAGGACTTATAACGAACTTCATCGTATGTATGATCCGTCCATGGCTCCAATTAGTGTTGCCGATCGATATTGGACTATCGATAGTCTATAGATAGGGGATAGCTCAAAACGGGGCAATACTATCGATAGTATTGTTGCCCGTAAATAACAAACTATTGATAGTGTCGATACTATCTATGTTATTGGTAACAATACTATCGATAGTATCGACACTATCGATTGTTTTGAACTATCGATAATTTGTCAATTTTCAATTGTATTGTTCAAAATTTTAAGGCATAGCAGTCAACAATAAAAATATAAAACAAATAATTTCAAATGATACGTTCACGTCAGTAGCACAGATCGGTAATAATGCAATAGGATTTGCATTTTATTACATCGCTGTTAAAACAAACCCAATACTATTGCAAAATTAAAGACTATCGAAATTATAAAACGATCGATAGTCTCGATACTATTAATAGTATTGTTACCAAGAACATAGATAGTATCGACACTATCAATTGTTTGTT
Source organism: Calamotropha paludella (assembly GCA_927399485.1). NCBI lineage: Eukaryota > Metazoa > Arthropoda > Insecta > Lepidoptera > Crambidae > Calamotropha > Calamotropha paludella. The sequence goes on along the minus strand of OV656824.1, from coordinate 15,831,583 downwards.
ATTTACGGGCAACAATACTATCGATAGTATTGCACTCTTTCAATAGTATTGACATGTTTTGAGCTATCGATATTGTCGATACTATCGACTCTATCGATAGTATCGATAGGCCTATCGAAAGCACGTTAATTTTCAGGTGAAAAAATAGATATAAATACTATCGATAGTATAGCAACACTAGCTCCAATCAACTCCATGATAAAGATTAGAGATACTGTCTGTCCATACCCCTAAATATATTCCATGGATGGCGTAAGGTAGATCCAGGCCTGGATTTGGACGTGTGGAGGCCCTGGGGCAACAGACGGCCCTAATTATATTCGAATAAAAAGTCAAAATCGTTTGTTGCGAATATGAGTGATACAGTTTTTATAATAATGTTAAAAGTTCTTCAATATTCTACAAAAAAATATATTGGCAAAACTTGATAGCCGGAATAACCTCCTTCTTCTGTGGAGGCCTCAGAACAGTATCCCCGCCTGCTCTCCCCCAAATCCGGCTCTGGGTAGGTCCAAACATTTTAGTGTATGTGTTGATTTGCTGTCGACTGATAGATATAAATATTGAGTTTATATGTTATTCATTTAATCATTAACTGAAAAAGGATCAATCAAAATTTCATGATGGTCAGTTGAGTAGTTAAGGCGCCAAAGTGTAAAAAACAAACAAACCGACTTTCGTATTGATAATATTAGTTAGGACGTACATTATTTTTATACAATATGTATAAATGTTACGACTTATTTATAGGACTCTATTTACTCTATTTGTAGGACAGGATATAATATAAACAATATAATATTATAAAACAGGATTATAACGCAGTAATTATAAACTTTTAGGCCAGTATCACTAACTATATAAATTATATTCGAATGCTGAGTAAAGGAATCGTTTTAAATGTATGAATTGTTTATTGAGAACATTGATTTTTTGACGTGACAACGTCTTATAAATTGGTTTGCCGGGTGACACTACAAGAAACTGCGTTACGCTCCGCTCACGTTATGCGCTTACAATGAGAGCGAGTGAGAGGCACGCGTCCCTTCCACTCGGGCATGGTTAGCCCGCCTAAGAGCGAGAGAGACAGACATAAAAAGTGGAAGGGACGCGTGCCTATAAATTAATGTTTTAAATATAATTCTTTGTATAAATAAATGTTTTAAATTGTTACTATTATTTCATCCTTCTTCCTACTATACGAATGAATATTCACATTAAAATTATTTTACCACTCAAAGTCGTTGTCACGTAAAACTTTCGCCCGTATACCGACTTTACAGGCAACCAACTTTTTTTTAAATAAATTTTTACTGGAGGGAGACTCTGTACCAGGGTCGTCTGTTTAGGTACCTCCGTCTTACCTATTTCTGCCGCAAAGCAGCAGTGCTTGCATTGCTGTGTTCCGGTTTGAAGGGTAAGATATGACAGTGAAATTACTGGGTACAGTGACTTTACATTTTGTGTCACAAGTTGGCAACGTACACTGTGGTTCTTGTGGGGGTTGCAGTTTTGCTGCAAATCTCACAAGAGCCACATGTATTATAGGTGACTGTTACCACTTACCATCAGGTGGGCAGTTTGCTTGTTTGCCAACTTTCAGCAATAAAAAAAAAAAAAAAAAAATGAAAAAACGTTCAAGACTATAAAACACTTTTTAACATTTTAATGACAGCAAACACTTGAATTATGCGGGCTACACGTACGGAAGGATGTTACAGAAGTTGTATTCGGTGTGAAGTTCGTTTGACATAACACTGCCGGCAGCAATTTCAAGTTCACTTTCGCGAGTGGTCCACTTTCTCATTTTCTCGCTTTCCAAAAAAAATCTTATTTATCAAGAGTAAACTAGTTTTCGTAAATTCTCGTGAGAGGTGCAGTGGCTCTGTGGACTGTGTGTGTTTATTAAAATAGTTTTTTTTAACGAATATGGTGTATACGGAAGGATATTTGAAGGAGAAGCTGATAAAAGAATTGGACGCCGTTCACGTCGTAAGTACCTGTCAAAATTTCTCCTCAGCGGGGACCGCATGTCGCGTCATTAATTTATTAATTATTTTCGAATGAATTCGCGTAGCAAAGGGTTATTTTTCTTATCAAACTGACGTAATGACTAGAAGATCGGATCCAGATAAATTTAGTGTGACGAAAGATGCGTTGGTTCCTGGCGTTTTCTTTGCTCTACTTGTGCGATGGTGCGTTGCGGCATACCCTTACTCGGGGTACAAGAAGCCCCCCATGTACGGGGATTATGAGGCGCAGCGACATTGGCAAGAGATAACAGTGCACACGCCAGCCGCGAAATGGTATCACAACACGACTCAAAATGATCTCGAATATTGGGGGCTGGACTATCCCCCATTGACTGCATATCATAGCTTGCTCATTGGTCTAGTCGCCGATTGGCTCGACCCGGAATCAGTAAGACTTTTCGCGTCGCGAGGTTATGAAAGTGAATCCCATAAAATGTTCATGAGATGGACTGTTTTCCTAAGTGATTTGTATTTTTATGTAACTGCTGTGTTGTGTATATGCATAGATGCTGAACGCGTGAAGCAAAAAGACGTTAGAATAGTGTTTAAGAGAACTGATATGTCGACAATACTTATGTTGTTATATCCTGGTCTTATTCTAATTGATCATGGACATTTTCAGTACAATTGTGTATCTTTAGGTCTGTTTTTATGGGCAACTTTCTTTATTATCGCAATAGAGAATGATATTTTAGCAACAATATTCTTTACTCTTGCACTGAATTATAAACAGATGGAACTGTACCATGCTTTACCATTTTTTGTGTATCTATTAAGGAAATGCTTTATAGGATTGCCGCCAAAGAGTAGATTGTTTCACTTCATTCTTAATTTTAACAAGCTAGCTGTAGCGGTGATATCTTGTTTCATTATCATCTGGTTTCCGTTTACTGGGTCATGGGGCAACATACTTCAAGTAGTGTATAGACTGTTCCCTTTGAAAAGAGGTGTGTTTGAAGACAAAGTTTCCAATTTATGGTGTTTTGTTAATGTATTTATTAAGTTGAAAACATATTATACAAATGAAGCAATGGCACAAATGTGTCTCTCAATGACAGCTGTGGCAGCACTGCCATCATGTGCAGACATGTTTTTCCGGATAAACAAGAAGAAGTTTATTCTATGTCTAATCAATGTTTCGTTGGCATTTTTCCTGTTTTCCTTCCAAGTTCATGAGAAGACAATTCTCTTGGCTGCTATTCCTGTAGCGCTGCATCTCCCTGAAGATCCCTTTATGTGTTTTTGGTTTTTACTTTTATCTAACTTCAGTATGCTGCCCTTACTCATCAAGGATGGTTTAGTTATGCCCTTTATCGCCACAAATGTCATTTACATCTGTTTCTACAGCATATGTTTGAGATTGTCGCAAACAAATTCTACCATATTCTCATTTATGAATGCTAATTTAGTTAATAGGACAATAAGGGAGAGAAAAGAAGATTCTGTGTTATTAAAACTGCTTAGCACAACCTTTTTTTTCTCACTCCTAGGTATGTTTTGGTTGACAATTGGGTCTATTTTTGTAGAACCACCACCTCAATATCCAGATCTATTTCCATTATTGGTTTCTATGTATTCATGTGTACATTTTGTATTATTTTTTATATACTTCAATTACCAACAAATTTCTATTCCCTATTATTTGCCACTGCCAAAAATAAAAACAAATTAATATTCTTTACAAATTGTATCGGGTAAAGTTTAGAAACACTGTAGCTCCTGTTGCTGAAGGATTGAAAAAGAGGAGAGGGAGAGACATACTTCTCTCTTCAACCCTCAAATTTATTATATATTATTCAAATTTGATTTGCTGCAAATCTATCTGCATAATCATGATCAGCAGTACTGGCATGAGGATCATAAGTTTAAAAGTTTGACATCATCAGACAAAATCACACACACAAATAGCTATAAACAACAATTAAATCAAAGTAATAGAAAAAAAAATTTTTTTTCTGCACTTTATTTTTTGGCAATAAGTGAGAAGGAGCGTTTTGCAGCACATATTTGAAATATTTAATTTAATTTAGAATTTAGTTACTAAAAGCTCCAGCACTCTAAATTATTGAAGGAAGTATCAGAGTAAAGTACACTGAACACCACTAAGAACAGAGTCCACCTACAGTCAGGCAACTTGTTTCTAAACCAAACCCATTGTATGTAGTATGAATATTGTAAAATTTTTACATTCCTAATAAAGACATTATTAGATTTTATTCTGTTTTTCATTCCGCATATATTTTATAAAAAAACACTTCTAGGTTGGGGTAACAATGCTATTACAATTAAAGTTAATAATTAAAAAAGTAAAGTAGAAATGTTCAACTATCTACACTTCCGTTAGTGTATCTATTTGTTTTTGTATGTTAATGGATTTAATGACAAATTGGGTTTGGATTTTTTTTAATGATTAGTATAGTTTTTGTCATCTTTATAATTAAATAACAACCTTCTGAGTATAAGGGTGGTAATATAAATAAATATAAATACATACTGTCATATTTTATACTATAAATTAGCCATTTCTTCTGAAACTTACAACACTGAAATATTATAAACAAATAAATTTGAAATCTGTATTCTTAAAGGGCTGGTTTTTGTCATTCCTGTTTGACATGACTAGGTAGGTGTTCATTTGGCTGTATCCAAGTAAATATGTGATGAATTAGGCTTTATTAAAAGGAAAGCTTAAATATTTGAAAAATATTGGTTTATTTTTACTACTACAACATCCACAACTTCTCACATTTTTTTATAATAAACTTTAATTTGAAAACCGAAAAGAGACATCTGACATTTTTGTATAGGTTGATGTGCAGTTGACTGTACAACAAGGTTGACTTTATACATGTTAACACATTGATAAGTATTATCTGAAAGCTGTGGTTAACGTATTAGTCACCTGTAAAGGCACAGAAGCTTATTATTGGATTAATTAATGTCATCCATTTGCTGGTCATCCATTATATAGCTTCCCGATTACAATCGCGGATATATTCCCTCACTGTCGCTTTTGTTACTAACTGGTAATTATTTTTTGTTTATTTAAAAAGCTCACCTTTTTAATCTGTCACTATTTTACTGCTGATATCTGCGCCATAATTAGCTTTTATTTACATGTATGGTGTGAACTTGACGAAATATTTATATATACAAAGAACTCCAATTATCATTTGATCATTTAGGTACCTAGTGTTCGAACATCTAACAATATCTATTTAATAGAAACGCGTCAAGCACGTGTTACAAATGTCAACCCCACTTCAAGAATTACAGTTAACACGTGTTGGTAGCAAGTTCACGCGTGCAATTTGCATCGTGAACGAACTAATATTGTAAATAACGATATGTAATGGATACTATATCAATCGGTCGTAAACTGTTATGCGTCTTTTTAAGATACGTCAGGCAGGTCGTAAAATGAACGAAATACATTTGTCATGGGTAACAAACGAACGCACAAAATTATTCCTTAACCACAACTTAAAAGCGGTTGACGTTCAAATCTTCTGATTTTGTAAAGCTAGAGGTTGAAAGCGATTTCAATTTAGTATTATCTTTCAGAAGAACTGGTTGTATTTTAAAAGCAATGTCATATTTGTTTTTGCGGCGGCTGATCGACTATTTGCTAGCTGTAAGCAAGCAGTAATTGTAGACCTTATGCACAAAGAAAGCATTAATTCAGGAAGGCAAATGATCCATTTGACGGACCTTAATTACTAGGCGATGCAGTCGCTAAGCATAAAGCTACACTGGCACCATATATTGGAGCGGAGCGTAATACCTAAAAAAATAAATTTGATTTCTTTTTGATTTGATTGAAGATGGGAATTTTTGCGAATTTCAAAATTCGGGCTCCGTCACAATCTGGTCCTAAACCCGTTGATTCAATTCCACACAAAAATATTAAAATCGGTTAAGAACTCGGGAAGTTGCGGCGTAACAGACATTGCACTGTTGAAGCTGATCCATGGGCTTCGCTCGCTCCGCTCCAGTTAAAGTCAGGAGCAATTTGGATAGTGATATCTTCCGTAGAGGCTATAAATTGGCGAGCTCTTCTCCAATATCTTAAAATCTCAGCCGCATAACGTCCACTGCTAAATAGTGCGAACCCCAAAAAATTGGGTACATTATGCCATAATTTTAACTCTAGACAGCTGGGATAAGGTAGTTCAAAACCATAATCGGGTAAGGCCTGTTGCCCATTTTATGGTTAACGTGGTTATTCTAGTATCATAAGTGGCCTTTTACAACTTCTATTACTACTAATACAAACCGTGGTTTAAACCGTGTTTCCTGACAAATACAAGTTAGGGGTCTTCAAGTCACGAGTGAATAGGTATTTTCTAGGCAGGCGTGTCACATCCTAGAACGCATCGTGGCTTACCATTAGGCGAGATAGTGGTCAAGCGCCTACCTATTAACTATTTAAAAAAAAACGTTTTGAAATGGAAGACTCTTTAACGTGCCTTTCAAAGCAAGAAGCAGCTAAAGATAATTATGTTTTTGGTCACCCATGTTATGATTGACCCTTGAAAGTTGCTTAACCATTACCTTGAAACCAAACGAGCTTACCACTGCGCAATTGAGCTGCTAATAATTAATTAATGAGTATTTATTTATAAAATACCAGGGAAATCAGTAGGTAAGTAAATCTGTTGACGTTATACGAATAAGTTGGACAATACAAATATTTACCAGAACGTTGAGGGGAAAGTAGTAGTAACACTTGGTTCATAAACACGATAAGAGGTGAAATTAATTCCAGAAACCTGTTTTGCGGATCGATATTAAGTTATTAATACATTTAGTCGATTTCTCAAGAACATAAGACAATACAAATTTTAAAAGAGAGACGTTCAATTACTTGCTGTAGCTGAATAAAAACTTGGTTAAAACTTAGCCTGTCTGGGCCTCTCAACCATGGCTATGGAAATTAATAAAAATTCAGTAATAAATAACTATAATATATATTTGTTACGCCAGGATGGCATGAAGTCAAAACTTTTGCTAAATAAATAGGCGACGACCATTTGGAGTAACGGTAGCGATTCTGACTTTCGCAAGGATGGTCCTGGGTTCGAATCCAAGGGGCAGATGTTTGTGTGATGCATACGAACATTGTACCCGAGTACTAATTATCCTAGTATCCTAGTAAGACAAGTCTACTAGGCTAATTAGTGTGAATGTAAGGAATATTATTATTATTGTTTATAATAGATATACATTTCTATATTTTGATAATCTATCCAAACGTACCTACATTTTTATTAGAACCACACATCCATTAAGCAAAAAATAATAATTTAATCAGACTTAAGAAGTAATAATCCTAGCTGTGTGTGCAAGAAAGCGTAATTTATTATTATTTATTACTAGCTGACCCGCCCACGCGTTGCTATGGCAACGTTAATTGATGACCCGGCCACGCTTTGCTATGGTAACGTTAATTGATTATAAAAACTTATTCTTAGGCTTATGGTAACTATATATGGTAACAAACAAAGTATTTATTATTGTATAATGTACTGATTTATTAGAACTAAAACGTAATAAACCCAGACCTAGTTCTTCTTTCCTTAATATTTTTGCATTGCGAAACTATTAATGCATATGCATATGCATTATAAATATTGTATGTCATTACAACATCAGCAATGATCTAAATTTACAACTTTTGATCTTTTAAAGAAGCTGAGATTCAAATATAAGTTCTAGTTTATCTAATACAAAACTTATCAGATATGAATGTTTACTAATTTAATTAGAATATAATTAAATCAGTAACTTAGAATAATTCTTAAATACTTAAAGCTGTCATGGAGCTTATAATTTTAGTTCCATAAAAAATTAAATATAGTTTATAAAGTTAGATTTGAAGTGTGTCATCTTTATCTATTTCAATTCTACTTCTTTTTCTTCTTCTTCATCGGTACACTCTTGTCAGAGTGGTCATGGTCATTATGCAGGTTCTTGAGTGACCCGTTTCACAACTCGTCGCCATTCCTCTCGCAGGGTAGCTTTACGAGCGCATTCGTTTATGTTTGCTGAGATACTGGCTTTGATCCGGTCAGTCCACCTCATTGGAGATCTTCCTCTAGGTCTGGTGCCCTCCACTCTTCCTTGCACAACCAGACGCTCTATGGATTCTCCGCCTCGTCGGGATATGTGGCCAAAGAAACCGAGGATCCCGAGTTCTTTAAGGATCGAGTCGTTAGTGCGAAACTCAGTCCACAAAATTCCCATCATTCGTCTCCAGCACCACTCATACTTCTACACTCATATTATAAAGAGGAAAGATTTGTATTTTTGTATATTTGCAATGAATTAACTCAAAAACTACCATTGGAAAGCTACTGCTAGTTAAAATTTAGAGAATTTTATCCACCCGTGCGAAGCCAGGACCATAACTTTTTTACGGATTTTGCGCAAAATTTATTTCTAATCCTGACGTTTCGACTCCTTTACAGGAGCCGTGATCACAGGATGACTAAGGTGATAACGGTTGTTCTATTAGAATGTGTAATTTGCGCGGAAGTGTAAGAATTAAATAGTTTAAGAAATGTAAATATGTATGTTACTTTTAATACAAAACTTTAAAAACAACTCTTTGTTTCTCTTTCTTTTCTTTTAATTATATCAATAAAAGGAGGTGCTTACGAATATAAAGTATTGTAAATCAGGAATGATACAACTTATTTTATATTTATATTTGATGTATTGCCATCTAGTCTGATTCAAAATTTCAAAGCCTGTTCTTTCTGTCTTCGCAAATACATAAGTATTCGATGATTACTGCAAAGTATTTTTTCTAAATTATTCTTCTAATATATATGTTTGACAAGTCGTATTCAATGAGTGCGGCAACTGTATTAGATTACAGTATTATAGATTTTGTGAATGCAAAACTTCATAATTTTAACCAAATGCAACAAAATTAGTTAGCTTCATTATGTATAAAGATAATAAATATTTTTACTTTTCATAAATCGATCAATTTAATGTGGACGTTAGTACGTTTGCTATAAATCTCTTGATAGCCTACTAACTTTGTTTGCTGTTGATTAAAATGTGTCAGTGTCATGTACGTGTCAAATAATATAAATATACATTTTGTTATTGTAGTAAATTAGCATCTGTGCTGACCTGACACCTCATGGTATAGACAATCAGTTTTTACTTTCTTCGGGCGCCTTATTTATTTATTCTAGGAAACAAAGTATTATACAATAAGGTGGAAAATATAACATACAGACGTAGTTTTCTATTATAAAATTATAAAATGAGGAAATGCTAGATATTGACAGCGAAATAAAATAATAATAATAAAAACAACAATTATTTAGTCCTAAACTAAGCTGAGCTTGTACTATTGGTACAGAATACATAAATAAATATATAAATAACCAAGATTCGGGAACAAAATGCTTATAAGATAAATTATTATAATAGAAACATACTAGAAAAATCGACTCGGGTCACAAGTGAATTCTCAGGCGGGAAATGATAATGCTTTTGTTCATCACACAAACATATGCCCCTTCCAGGATTCGAAATTGGAACCTTTGGTGCAGAAGGTAGGATCGCTACCGTTGCACCAAGTGGCTGTTGCACCAAACCGAAAAAAATAATACTACATTTCAACATCTAAAAATCCCACGTTTTTCAGTGACCAAAAAAGAATAGAATAACCCGGCGGGGCCAAGCGAGAGGCCACTCAAAACGTGGGGGCGCATGTTACTTATGGAGATGAAATGAGATGTATGATATGCATAGATGTTGAGAGTATTTGTAAAGATGCGCCCCCACGTTTTCAGTGGCCCCTCGCTTGGCCCCATCGGGTTATTTAATTTTTTTTTGGTCACTGAAAAACGTGGGATTTTTAGATTTTGAAATCTAGTATTATTATTTTATTCTTTTTAATTATTAACTCAACGAAGTAACCATGTGTTACGCAACAATCGGATAAGCCCCATACAAAAGTGAAAGTTGCTGAAAGTTGACCTGAAAGTGTACCTAGAAAGTTAAAAGTTGTTTTAGGATGCATTGTCATCGGGTTCTGACTTGCTCCAAAAATTTCAGCTCGCTAGGTGGCCGGGAAGTGCCTCAAAATTGAGTTGCAAGAATCCAACTGCACAGACAGACAGACAGACAAACAAGAAAGCGACCTGAGAAAAACGTGGGAAAATAGAAAGTTGCGCCCGACTGTCGTCTGCTCTCAGTTTAAATTTTAATTCCATTGGTAAGATCCCGTATTCTTGCGAGGTATGATGAAGATTTAATTATTTATTGAATTGAACATCGAAGCAAGCAAATTAGCGTACTCTACGCACTGGCATTGCTAATTCGTTAATTGTAGCGCATCCTATAGACCTGCGCACGCGCAGTGAAACCATGCGCGTAATTATGCAATCGTGAAAACTGCAAATGCTTAGCATTGTTGCACATATGTCACTTAACTTAAATAGTGCAGCAATTGGGGTAGAAATAATCGACAACGCTTTTTACATTCATGTTCCTTAGCGATCCTTATTAGAGCTACTGCTCAAGTTGTAACAAGAGTAAGTTGATTCAATGATATTATCATAAAATTATGAAATACTACGCAAACAAAGGGTCAAAGACCATACTTGAAAAATTACCGTTACTTTCGCTAAGACAGCATTGGTGGTAAGTATTGCGTACTTACTATAGCAATGTTTTTTTTTAATAATTCGTATTGTTACGAATAGATGTCGCTGTTTTCTCTCTACAGAAAGGGATTTAGGTAAGGTTTAAGGTATGCACAATTTTTAAAAGTAATATTTTGCCGGTATATCTGATTTGTTTAATATCACAACAATCTCCAACACAAATTAGTTGTAAGAGCGTCAAATATTATGAAATTATCTGTTCCTGTGGCCAATACTGAAATAACGTGTTTAAAAAGAAAAGTGTCTTTTCTTTGATATAGGTTTTTGTAAATGGTCTGGATCATCAGACGGCTTCTTACTTCAGTAAATAACAGTATTGTAATCTTTTAGCGATTTTAATGTAGTAGAATTAAGATAGCACAGAGTGATTTTTTGTTGCTATTATTTTAAGCAATGCATAATAATTTTGTAAAAACGTAAAATAAATTGAAAAAAGAAACTAAAGGCAGTAACAGTTTAACATAATAATATAAAATGACAATGGCCAGTGAATATATTTATAGTTGTGATTGTTATAAATGTAGATACGGGGCTATGTCCATACATCTAGAAGGTATATACTAAGGTTAAGGTACCTACATTATATCTAAGATATTTTTGTCACCCAACTTAATCTGTTGTATCAGAAAATAATATCGAATCATGATTTCATAGGAAACTATTTGATAAATAGTTAATTATCGATAGATACTTTGATATGACATACATTAGGTACCGGGATAATAACACGAGAATAATCCTTTGGTAATCCGTATTTAGTAACATTATTGCAATTGTTAAAATATTTGAATACACTATTTAAATTATAAAATCAGAGACAGTTTCAATACCCTTAAATTACTTATAAGTCATACTTACTGTACATTTTCAATTTTGGTTTATGGAACTATTTAGTTTTTACTGAATTGAATACAGATGAGAAACGAATCTTATCTCCTTAATCGATTAGCATACGCCTCGCAGAATTGGAACCCAGCTTTTAATTTTTATATCACGCACATCGTGATAAAATCAAAATGTCGGACTAATTTGTTTAATTAAATTGTTCAGTGATAAAAAGTCTTAAAGATAAAAAAAATCATATGTAAACCCACTTAGCTATCAAAAGTTATAAAAAGATGCCCAAAGTATATATTAAAATTATATTTTTAACATATTATGTAATAGTAACGTAAACAATAAATCTTCTTCAATAAGAAATAATGTGATAGGGAGACATCAATATGATTTAGATATCGAGTTTTGGCATTTCTGCTCTATTAAACACTGATATTGTCTTAAATTAAAATAATCTTTTACATTGGCAAAAGGAAGTGAATGGTCTTCAATATTGTTACTAGTTTCTCGGAACTTCGTATCGAAGTCACCATATGCAAATCAAACTACGAATCACCAACACAATGTAGACATTACGTCATTTTAGTTGGAAGTATAAGTATCGGGCTATCTCAAGACGTGTATGCATTCGGATAATAGCGGGTTTCCCAGAGATACTCACAGGAATACCTAAATGTTTAAACGGTTGTTCCGAAGAATCGATTCCCAAAATAGGTACAAGTGCTCGTTTCCTTTCATTTTTAAATTGATGCGTAACCGCAGTGCGTTCTGAAATTACTTCTACTGAATTTCAGTATGATGTCGTCCTTGAGAATTTAGATGACGTATCTTACAGCTTCAACGTTCATAAATCACTTTAATTGCGCATAGCGTATCCGAATCGAAAGGAAGTTATTTAGTTACACTTATATTTGGCATGTAAATTATTATAGTTTGGTGAGCTTTTGTCTATTTGCTAAACAATTTCAATAGTAAACTTTTACCGGCCGTCACTTAAGGCGGGTCCTTAAAAATAGTAAAAATGTCTTTATTAAAATAATAAAAACATTTTAAGGATTATGATTTATCGCGAAAGTATTAGAAACTAAATATATATTTACTAATGTGATGTAATACTTAAATAAAAAGAATATTAACAATGCGATAAACATATCTACATTAATCAACAGTAATATTATAAAGAGGAAATATTTGTATTTTTGTATGTTTGCAATGAATAAACTCAAAAACTACTAAGCCGATTGCAAAAATTCGTTCACCATTGGAAAGCTACATTCACGCTGAGTAACATAGGCTATATTTAATGCTAGAAAAATTTTAAGAATTTTGTTCATCCGTGCGATAATTATTGATATTCTCGTTAACTCCTCGTAGTAAGCTAAATGTTTGTGTTACGAGTGGGCCCACGTCCGTGGCCAACTATCGAAATCGGCCCGCTTTGTCATTGCATAGTATACAGTTTTTTTACTGCAGTTTCATATTATTATTAAAAACTTGTATACATTATAAATTCCCAAGGTGAAATTAAGAAAAAATACCTGGGAAAATGTTTTGCTTAAACTAGCATGCTATTATTTTCCTTAGCGTTAATTTGGAAATCTATATAGTAGCCCTATTGAATCTGCTGCCATTCCATTTAATAAATACTTTTCGGTGATAAACATTTTTTACAACTTTTGAAATTTCTTTAGAGGCAATGCAGTTACAAGATGTGGCATCATATTATAAAATTCAATACTTTTTTAAATAATACTACACACAAAAACATACCGGATTTATTCTTGTTTTCTATATCTAATCAAAATGTTTCGATTTCTTCACAAGAGCAGTGACCACAGGAAGGGTCGTCATATAATGGGGCACCTATGACTTTGACAGAACACTTTTATTACTAGAATAGACAATGAAAGTAGATAAACAAGACAGTCAAATAGACAGTCAAAAGATGAATAGATAATCTCAAATTAAATGGGGCGATTCTCACATATTTTACATTATCTAAGCACGCTGAAATCCGATAGCCTTATTTTGGGTGAGAGTAGAGGAGCTTCGCGCATGAAAAAACTAATAAGCATATCGATAAATAGTCTTTTCTTAGGTTCGAATTACTTTAATTAAATAAGTTTTTTTAGTAATAAATATCGGTATTGATTTAGTGATCTGGCAGGAACTAAGGGGCCCCTATCGATCGCGGGGCCCTGAGCATTTGCTCAGAGTGCCCAGTGGGAGAGAGGGGTCTGGCCACAGGATAACAATACCCAAAAGTGAGCCTCCTGTATTACTAACAACGAATTTAACTAAGCACGTTTGAATACCATCTCTGAATTTCCAAGTAAAAGTAGGAACTCATATATTTAATATGCATCATAAGACTTGCAGATTTTAAACACTCAAATTTTAAACGAAATCTATTGCTATGGTTTGCGGTTAGTTAACGTTTCGCATGTAAAATGAGACCATTGTTCTTATCACAAAAAAGTATAACAATGGGAGTGATTGTCAGGAATTCAGTTTAAACTTCTTCACGTCTCATGATGAATAATTTTGGTTCGTTTTGTGCATAAAATCGATAACTTTGTCTTACCTCTTCTGTTTTAGTACATACCTTTCATCGTCCTCGGAGATATAACAGATCGGTAGTTTCTAGCTGTAACCTAACCTAACCTAACCTTTTTCTTTCCGACGAGAAATGCGCCTTATGCATACTCCGCGGCTTGGGTATACAGCGGCGTTATGTGGGGCTCTCCTTCGGTCACCCACCCGACAACGACGGTATACCCACTAAAACTCGTCGTTGTGCCTTCATACTGTCCTGCAGCCTTGTGGGTCCCTTTGTTGGAAGCACCACTTTGGCTGGACAGCCAGCCCGCTAAGGGCCCCTTCTCCGTCGGGCGATGCCTAGGCACAAATTAGGCATCAACCGACACCCTCCGAATGGCGCTGAACAGCGGGTCTACCAACCTAACCTAACCTAGCTGTGTCTAGCGTGATTTGCAATGCCTTTTTTTGCTGCAATAGTTTGCTGACCATACAATAAGAATAGATAAACTTACTAACTGTAACATCAGCTATCCGTCAGTTTATATCGGTCGAACCGTTTCGGAGATTAGGCGTAACAAATAGGCAAACATTTTTAAGTTTGTTTATCTTTTATGTTACTAGCTGCACCTTGAATGCTTTGCAATGCTTTTTTTTTGTTTACTTTACATATAAGCCTTTCCTGGCATGCATACAAAAACTTAACAAAGTTTCATCACAATCTGATCAATGATTTCGGAACCCATAGGGAACAATCATACATTTTTTTTATTTATCTTAATAAGTACCATTTGTACTTTATAAAATTAGTATTATGAAATTAGTAAAAAGTATCGAAGCCTTACCGGGTCCATGGAAAAAGTGTTTTGACCTCGAGGGAGAGTACCTATGTTAAAAAATAAAAATTAAATCAAAATCATGTGGTTTCATTGAGAATGTTAGGCTAAGAACTTTTCAAATGACTCTCGTACAAACAGACTTCTCTTTTATTTTATTTATTTGCATAGATATGTATTTTAGGGACTCTATAAGAGAAATTATACTTTAAACCAAATTATAACCTACTAGCGGCCCGTCCCGGCTTCGCACGGGTGGACAAAATTCTTTAAATTTTTTCTAGCATTAAATATAGCCTATGTTACTCAGCGTGAATGTAAATGGTGAAAAAAATTTGAAATTGGCTTTGTAGTTTTTGAGTTTATTCATTGCAAACATACTAAAATACAAATTTTTCCTCTTTATAATATTAGTGTAGATAGGTTGTTAACAATGGATATGCTGAATCTATTATCTAAAAGCTGTTTATATTTAACAAGTTCTTTGCAAATGTTTTATGAAAAAACTTTCAATTTGTTAGATAAAATTTAGTACTCAATTATTTATTTATTTTAATTCTGTAGTCCACATTTGAAATTCTTAAAAATAGAATTTTGTAAGATAGAGTATGCTTGAGGATAATCTATTGTAAAACTAGACGATGCAGTCGCTAAGCATAAAGCTACGGTAGCACCAGATATTGGAGCGGAGCGTAATACCTAAAAAAAAAAAAAAAAAAATTCGATGGATATTATCGCGAATTTCAAAATTCGGGTCCGTCATAATCTGGTCCTAAACCTTTTGATTCGATTCCACACAAAAAATATTAAAATCGGTTAAGAACTCGGGAGTTATGGCGTAACAGACATTGCGCCATTGAAGCTGATCCAAGCTCCAATAAATTTGTATAAATCTTATTTTGGTTGATTGATTTTTTAACAAAAAAAAGTTTTTTTATTTTATTAATGTTTTGATTTAAAGTTACGAAACCAAAGGAAAAGTCTGATTAGGCACCTACCTTATGCATTCGTTTTACTTTGTACTGTATTTCCATTCTTTGTAAGTACAAAGTTAGTACTTTGTTTGCATTATAATTTGCGGATAGGCTTTGGCCTCGTACAATTTCATACGTATTCTTTGCCTTATGACTGTTATAAGTGGATATTTGATATTTTTTCGATGTCTGTGTTTTTCTTTCATGCCTTTTTTATGTCTTTTTTAATATTTAATAACTGATTAAAATAATTATGTAGCAAATCATTAATTCTTTGTAAAATTCGGTTTATTTAAAATTATAGTTCTATTGATTAAGGTTTTTTCTGTCATTGTTTACCTTACAGTTTTTTATTGTTATTATTGTAATGACTTATTTATAATAGTTAATATGTCCTGAAATTTGTAGTGCTCTTATGGGCATATCTGTACGTTTTAATATTGTATAAGGTCACCTTATTAATAAGAAAGCAATACTTGATTGAATTTAATTTTATCGAAAAGTAAGCACATTTTTGTAGTCGTGATCTGCTGTGTCGTCATCTCTATACTCAGTTCTACTTTTTCATACATCTCACTCACAGACTACTTGCGTGTTGTTTCCTACATTTCATGCTAAGAAATATTGTGCACGAGTTTGAACCCCACCCGAGTTGAAATTATTTATCACGGTTATTTACATTAAACATCAGATCTTTATTTGGAAATACTTCAAATTTAAAAAAAATGTAATTTCTTCTGCCATTGTGATTTGACTTTGTCTTCCACAATAAAGGAACAATAAATTCCTACTTATATTATAAATGTGAATGTAAGTTTGTTTGTTATGCTTTCACGCAAAAACTACTAAATCGATCATCATGAAACTTTGTATTATATTCTTAGAGGTATTAGAAGTAACATAGGATACTTTTTATTGGAAAAAAATATTAAAAAAAAGCTAGTAGATAATAATACCCTTGAATTAAAAGTCAACCTTAAGAGATCATAACAACCGTGACGGAATTTCATAGTAGATAATTTTTTTAGCAAATCTTGAAACAATGGTATGTTGAGAAACGTCTCTTTGCACAACTCCTTAGCCTACCACATTGTGTCTCAACATTTTATGTGCATCGACCCTCGTGTCAACTGTCGACAACCAGCAACTGTCACAATTTTTAAAATGGTCTTTTAAGTTGTCATTTTTTTTAGTATTTGCAAAGCGTTGTAATTCTTGTGTGAATAAAATATATTTCTTAATTCAGCAGCACTTTTTGAATATAAATAAAGTCGCAGTTTAGTCGCTGAATACGCAATAATGCGAAACAGCTAAAACTCAGCAAGCGTACCTAACCTATGACCTAAGGCAAAAATGTTGACTATTTTAAATAGGAAAGTGTACATACTAATAAAATACAGAGGGGAGAGAGACTACATATGCAACACTGTATCTGATTTCATTTTTTACTATTTGAATAATATTTTATGATTGAATGAATTTGCAGTTTATTTGGCACTCTTACATGAAATATAGAAAACAATTGTAATTTATTCCTGATAAACGTAGGTTCACAACAACTCACAATAATTTGGTTATAGGCTATATATCATCAACTTCTGGAGATCTTCAACAGAAGGATATATGGAAGGGTTTTATGGGGTTAATATTAGCATTACGAATGGAATATTATCTACGGTTGTATTTGATGAAAGAAAGACTTATACTGCCTGTTATCTCAACTGTTAGATGCGGTAAAAAATAACGACCTAACTAATGACTCGGCTTTTCGAGATAAAGCCCCTGCATATCGAACCGCCCGAACTAATATTATTTGCACCGAGATGGAGCCAAATTGTTGGGACACCCTCCTTTTAGTTCGTATATAGCGCCATGCGGCGAAAAAACAATTGAAGATATACAAGGAGTGATGAGGAGCTCTGGAGAAAATTTGTGGCTGTTTTCTTAGGGATATTGGAGCGTGTTCTTTGTATGTACTAGGCGATGCAGTCGCTAAGCATAAAGCTACGCTAGCACAATATATTGGAGGGGAGCTTGATACCTAAAAAAAGCTTTTTTTTGTTTCGATGGGAATTTTTGCAAATATCAAAATTTGGGCTCCGTCACAATTTGGTCCTAAACCTGTTGATTCGATTCCACACAAAAAAATATTAAAATCGGTTAAGAACTCGGGGAATTATGACGTGACAGACATTGCGCCATTGAAGTTGATCCATGGGAGCTTCGCTCGCTTCTTGTTGGACGTTGTTGGATAGCTGAAAATCATATAAATATTTAAAAATAGCGTGTGACACACTTTTTTAGATATGCCTAAAAGAATAAATACTTTTTATGATTTATTTTATCTATCAACTGTCTACTATGACCTCATAAATAATAATAAATGGAGAAAATTCAAAAAATCAACGATTCAAAAAATAACTTAATATATCCTTGTCCTATATCTTGAAAAGGTTAAGTTTGGGGAATAGTGATTCAATGTGAATAGAAGAGCCCCTTAATGGGTCTTAGTTAACTTAGCCTGTGGGTAACTCACCGTTATCCATTTGGAATGTAGGTTTCAAACGGTGTAAGCATATGGCTCAAAATCACCAAGGTGACGAATTTGCTTTGCCAACTCATAAAAATTTAAATTTGTATTAATTACTGGAAATTAACATATAAATCTATTGCAATTAGTACGATATTTATATACCTTATATTATTGATTAAAAAATAAAGTAATCCTTATAATTTCCATAAAAATATTGGTAAAAAGTCTTTTCGGGAACGCATCCTAAACGCCAAATGCTAACTTCAACTTACATAAATATGTAACAAAATTAATCTTTTATTGTTTCCTGCGTTCATTATTAATTCTTTGTTTCCTAATAAGAATATTTCGAAAAAAGATTTTTCACAAAGTAAAACAAGTTATTAGCGCTCTAATATATAAAGATAAGCAAAACCTTATGATGACCAAAGTTTGTGATTTCACCTTGACCAATTTGCTTACACGATTGCTTTGAAATACAAATGGCATAATTTCAATGTTATTTAATGCAGCAGTTACATTTGTATGATATATAAACACGTGAGTTATTACTTGGAATTGAAAACTGTCGTCCATTGTACGAGTACTAATCAAACGACGTACAAATGAATGTTTGACCTACAGATGTTAAAAGCCCATCGACATTGGACTCGGCATTGCTGGAACTGATTCAGCCAAGAACGGAGAGTTGCAATTATCCTGATATTATTCTTAAACGGTGGCCTTAGAATCTAACGATATTATGTCACGCTCTGTGGTTTCCGGTAGAGTAGAGTAGCAGCAATTCTTCGCAAGTAAGGGTACCGTAAAGGAGACTTAATGATACTAGAGGAATACACCTGTCGTAGACCGCAAAATAGGCAGTAACATTTTTCCAAACCATGATTTTTTTACTGCGATGTTTAACCCACTTAAAAACGGAGATTGTGGCAAAATCTCTCCTTTTTGGGGATAGGCTTCTGTCCAACAAAGGACGCCTGTCTGCTGAGATGATGATGATAATTGTTATGATAGGGAAATGAGTGCTAAAGACAAAAAAAAAAGATTAGTAGTGCGTTTGGCTTATGAATCCGGAGGTTAAGCAATTTACCTTCGGGTCGGTGATCAAAAATATATTTTTTTATTGACACATTTATCTGTTAGATTTAAATATCTAAAAAATATTTACTTATGGAAATTCAGGAGTTAGGCGGGATAACACCCTCTCGCGTTCCGGGCGAGTGCTTTTACATTTGAGTTACTAAGACCTTGAAAAACCAGTTAATTTTCTTTAGATACAAAACACAGTTAAATGATTATTAATGATTGATGCAGTTATTTATTTGTCGATTATTTGATACATGTAAATAATACTAGATTTAAAAATCTACAAATCCCACGTTTTTCAGTGACCAAAAAAGAATAAAATAACCCGGCGGGGCCAAGCGAGGGGCCACTCACAACGTGGGGGCGCATGTTACTTATGGAGATGTATGATATGCATAGATGTTGAGAGTATTTGTAAAGATGCGCCCCCACGTTTTGAGTGGCCCCTCGCTAGTATTATTCTTTTATTCTTTTTAATTATTAACTCAAAGAAGTAACCATGTGTTACGCAACAATCGGATAAGCCCCATACAAAAGTGAAAGTTGCCGAAAGTTGACCTGAAACTGTACCTAGAAAGTTAAAAGTTGTTTTAGGATGCATTGTCATCGGGTTCTGACTTGCTCCAAAAATTTCAGCTCGCTAGGTGGCCGGGAAGTGCCTCAAAATTGAGTTGCAAGAATCCAACTGCACAGACAAACAGACAGACAGACAAACAAGAAAGCGACCTGAGAAAAACGTGGGAAAAGTATTACATTCGATGTTGTAGGTAGAACATAGATAGAACATAAGGAGATAGCGAGCTTGAAAACACTAAAATAATCAACGGGTCCGTTGAGGTCTCGGTATTTCGTTTAGCACTCGTCCAGCTGGAGGATGTGCGTTCGAGTCCCACCTCACTTCTAAGACAAGTTTAATTTTACAAGACAAGTTATAATTTCCTTATATGTATACAAAATCTAGTATTTAATTCTTAAATAACAGAAAGTTGAATAATTACAAAGCTATTTCTTCTTTATCGTTTGTTGGATACTTGTAAAATGTGATTTTTTTTTATAAAAAATATTTTGTTTGTTATATGGTATCTCGCTAAATGTTAAATCGGTACTAAATTGACTTGAAAATGGATAAACTTCAAAAAAAATACTTGTGATAGTTTCGATAATGCTTTTGACATTTCTTGCTTTTATTTACGCACTCACCAAGTGGCATTTAAAAAGCAGGGTAATCCCCAGCTCCTGCAAAATTAGTTTAGAATGCGAAGATCGTGTCCTCAACTTACCAACCTTTCACAAAAGTCAATACTTAACTGGTAATTAACTCTTCCTTCTATATTGTATGTGAAAATTTAATTTGGTCATAAGTTGAAGGAACTAGAACTTGAGAAGAATACTAAAATAAGTAATCTCCTAAAATCCTATCAACTCTCACTGGGCCTCGCTGGTGGTGGCCTAATTTTGGTCCCATTTCCTTACCTTATTTTTTATCTATAACGAAGAAGATCAGCAGATATCTTACTCAAGAATTTATTTTTTAAATTGTGATAGAAATAGCGTTATTTTTTACTTTTATTTTCATTCTATGCCATTTCCATTTCTTTTTTCCTGGTGAAGTGTACAGCCTTTTTTTTTTTTTTTTAGTGGTGAATCCTTCCTGGCTAAGCCAAAATGTTATGTCAGGCTATACTGACTAAACACCACATAGTAAGTACCTTTAGCCGTTGAGGCTGTTAAGGTTTCATCTAAGCGACCGCCTCGGAGGAACCCGCGGCGGCGCAGAAGTATACAGCCAATAAAGTCTTACTTAAAACATGTAAGCAAAAGCAATGATGTGTAATGTTATGTATAATTTTATAAATACATATATTTTTTTAACACACTATACACACTTATGCGTATAACTCTTATAAAACGATAATAATAGTAACTTCAGTTTATGTAATTAATTTATAATCCAGACAATATTTTTGGATACATAGAAAGATATTGTGTATATTTTTTTGGTGTCGCAGATTTGGTCTTTCGATACTTTATAACATTTAAAATATACAGTATGTATGTATTTAACTTTATTTCAAATTAAACATCAAAATTTCGTAACGACGTATCATGAATGTAGTTACCAAGGAATTAAAAAAAAAACTTTTCACTAAATACTCATTAATATTAAATCACCAATTTTATATGTCAACACGTAAAAAAATCATGCTTTATTTTATATAAACCACAAGTTCGTTAAGGAAGCCACAGCGACTACTGTTCCATCGTAGAAACAATAATAATTTAATTTCCTGTCTAAACTAATGAATTATGCAAACCTTTAACTACCTACCTATAAATAAACAATTGAACCTGTATTTTTATTAGTTGTAAGTTTATCTACAATAAAGAAGATTTTTAACGATCATAATTTATTATTGCGGTTTGATTAGTTGGTTCGAATATAGGCTAGCTCTTTTTAATTGTCTGAGAATATTCATTAAATACAAATAGCAGATTGAGTCCCTTGTGTTGATATGATATTGCCCGCTACCACCCTTTCTTGGTCGCTATTCCTGCCTGTCACACCAAGCGCTTCTCGACTTCTTTTATAATGCTCACAGCAAAGGAGTGGAACTCCCTCCCTGCGTCTGTATTTCCGAGTACTTATAACCCGTCTGTTTTTAAAGCTAGGGTGAATAGGCACCTTCTGGGTTAGCTCGTTCCATCGTGGATTCTGTCTTTGCCCCCGGGCTTGATTAGGATCAAGAGCAAACCCATTCTGAATAAAAAAAAATACGCAAATCAAGAAATAGTATCGTTACATTGATTTTGCCTTAAATAAAGTTGCCGTGAAATATATATACTTTGGCTGCTCCAATATTTTTATCATTAATTGTTTTTATAGTTATTATATTTTAATTTCCATAATAAATTGACATGTGCGAGGACAAAGCGATAATAGCAGACCAAGGTGAACCTTTAGGGACCAAATAGAAGATGTCCTAAAAAAAGCCAAGTCAAAAGTACCCTTAAGCTTTTATGAAAATTGAAACGAGAGAATTACGACAAAATCGTAGAAAGTGGAAATCCGGAATACCTGCCTCCTAAGGGTGATTTTGGCGTGATTATGTGTGTGTAATATGGACCACACTTGGATTAAATTCGGTTATCTCTTCTCTGTAAAACAATAACTTTTTTTTAACATACAACGCTTGTGTTGCGATGAGCGTTCATGCGTAATTTGAACTTATTTGCTATTCGAAAATGCGTTGCGGTACTTGAAGATTTAAATAGTTTTGAAGTATAGATTTCCATAATAAAATGATATGTGTGCAATCCCATATTTGTATATGAACGCGGATTCTACTTATGCTAATCGACTGAGTCTGTATTTGAGAAATAACGTGCGACGGATAAGAATTAGACTTCATTCGAATAGAGGACCTCTTTTGACTGAAGTCACTGCAAGATAAAGTTATAAAGGTTATCTTATAAGGAATATTATATCAAATATATGAACTGCATCACACTATTGTGACATATTACACACACCTATCTGCCACCTCCGCAGCGCCGCCCCCGGCAAAGTGCCGCCCGGTGCGGACCGCACCCTCCGCCCCCCCCATGCTACGCCACTGGTTGAGGGTTCTTAGTGTAGCACCCGGGTGCTATTAGGAACTTTTTGGTACAATTTTAGAAGAACATCTTGAAAAATTAAATGGAATATTTTAAATTATTTTGTTAGTGTTTTGTTGTAGATTTGTCATGATAGTCGTCGAGCCTGTTGGGTGTAGTCGTATTTTGTTTCCAATAAAAAAAATATTCAAGAATACCCAAGATGCTTCTCACAGCTAACGAGTTTTGAGCCCCGCGTAGCATACAGTGAGGTGCATAACTGAGTCAATGTTGTGACATTTTATATTATACTAGCGGCCGCCCGCGACTTCGTCCGCGTGGAATATTGCAACATTATTTTTCTAAAATAAAAGTAGCCTAAGTTACTCCTTATTACATCAGCTACCTGCCAACAAAAGTCCCATCAAAATCGGTCCAGCCGTTTCAGAGATTAGCCGGAACAAACAGACAGACAGACAGACAAAAATTAAAAAAAAAAGTTATTTTGGTGTATGTACCGTATATATATTCATATGCATGTAGTAAAAAACGGGTATTTCAATATTAAAAACAGACACTCCAATTTTATTTATATGTATAGATTAAATATAGTGTTGCCCAAATGCAAGAACAAGACGAGACTTAGCCAGTCTTGGTCTTGGTCTTGCGCCAATACACCTGGTCTTGGTCTTGGTCTTGGTCTTGCGCTTGCAGTCTTGGTCTTGGTCTTGGTCTTGCAGCAAGAGTCTTGCAAGTCTTGCAATTACCTATTAGTCTATTGCTATTTATTAAAGTTTACTTTAAATCTTAGAAAAACGTATTAGAATTGGAACATTGTGAGCTTGAATTAACATAGCCATAGTAAAGATCAATCAGATTAATAAATAACTGAAGATTTGATAAGAAAGTCGAAAAATCAACTGACCTATATGTCGTTTTCCATGGAAGTAACTGTTTCTTAATAAACATTTATGATTTATAAGCTTACATTTGCTAAAACATGTAAAAAAACAAATTAATTACAATAACTTGACTGTATTTTAAATAACAATGTCTGTCTAGAAAGAGATTGAACCCTCAACTTGCATGAAATTTAATAAAAGAGTTTTATGATTTATCATTTATTTCAATCAAAAATAAAATACAACACAAATCAAACATAACAGTACACAACAGCTTTATCATTAGGTTATGTTACTTTATATCAATTCTTTTGACCAAGAATTAATACAAAGTAACCATCTGGCTGACTCATCACTTAACCTATTTCTATGTTTTCTAATTACTAATGATGCTTTAGAAAATAATCTCTCAGCAGGTACTGAAGTTGCAGGTATTGAGAGAAAATCACGGGCCATCTTCGATAAAGTCGGATACTCTGTCTCATGCGTCCTCCACCAATCTAAAATGTCTTCCGAGCTGGCAGTTCTTGGTTTTCTCAGGTACTCCTCCAACTCGTCTATCACTAAGCCTTGAAGACAAGATCCAGATGACGTCGAGGGACATTCATAGAGTTTATCAAAGTCTATAATGTCTTCATCTTCATCACATACTTTATTTTCTTTTCTTGGCAATTCCAGAGATTTGTTCAGTGAGTGTAGACTTTTATATTCTTCATAAAGTTCATTGAACTTGCGCAGACTTTCTGTTTTAAGTTGCTTCCCCCACATTGTCAGGTCAAAAGTCTGAGCCTTATGCCTTGGGTCTAAAATTAAAGAAGTACAATAAATCCAGTTGCTCTTCTTATAATGTTTAAGCATTTTGTCTCGAGCTGCTTGGAAAGCTAGAATGAGCCTTTCATCCACTTCAGATCGATTAGGTTTCTCATCTAACTGTTTTACCATGGATTCAATTTTATCTAGCAAGAGATTGAATGATACAATGACTAGCGGTAATGTAACATATTTGTCTCCACCAAGTTTTGTACTTAAAAGTTTAAAGTTTATTAGAAATTTATGTAATTTTTCGAGTACCTGCCATTCACTAGCTGTGATTTGAAAATCATTCAATTCGGTGACAGAACTGCACAATATGTTAATGCCCGCTCTCACTTTTAAACCAAATCCAATCATATCATGTGTGGAATTCCATCTTGTTGGACAGTCAAGAATGGCATTTAGATTTGATGGCACGCCAGCTGCTTCACAAGCAGACTGAAACTTCTTCTTCACTATCTCACTTCTTTTTATTTTACTGGAAATACTGCGTAACTTTGTTACAGATGTACGCGAGTCAGCAATATTTGGTGCATATTCTTCATCTTCCTCAGTTTCGTCTGCATAGTCTTCATACTGCTGATCTTGCGCGTTAGTGTCAGACTCACAGTGTAATGCTAAGGTCTCTAATAAATCTTGTACACCAAGGTTTAAAATGTGAGCAAAGCACCGGAAATGTTGATTGTCTGAATCAAAGTGTGGCAACTGTTTGCCCAGTTCATACATAAATTTGGTATTTGCAGTTGCGTTGTCGACCGTGATACCTTGTATTTTATCAATTATGCCATATTCCAATAAACATTCATGGAAAATCGTTGCAATATCTTCCCCAGTATGTCGACCGCGTGATGGTATAAAATCAAGAACTACAGATCGATACTTCCATTCGTTGTCTATATAATGCATAGTAACCCCGTAGTAACTCCTACCAGCAATTGACGTCCACCCATCAATGGTAAATGACATTTTAGATGATAATTGTTGAAGTCGTTCCTTGAGATTAAATTGGAGCTCTTCAAATCGCTCTTTGACTTTCCTTCTAAGTGTAGACCTTTTAGGAAACTCCATATTAGGGCAAATACGTCGAAAATATACTTGTGTAGCTTCGTCATCGAAAAATGAGAAGGGAAGATATTTTTTCACTACCCAATCAACTGTAGCTGTCGTGATGTTGTCACTGCTGTTTTCCGACTGAAATAAAACAATAAATCTTGTGTTATTATTTAAAACATACTAGGTTTGAGCGTTTAGGAGGAGGAGGTTTGTTGTTGTTAAATCGAGAAAATCGTTAAATTGACATTTGTTATATTAAGGTTGCACTGTACTGTAATTTACCAAAATAAAGTACTTAGTTGTTACTGGCCGATTATGAAAACAAATGAAAATATAGGTGTTTATAAAAATATTTAAGACGATAATTACATACTTAATATGTCGCACCCCTAGATGAAAACACCACTAACTCAAAAATACTTACGTAAGTTAATGGCGTTTTTGAAAGTATCGCATGAACAGCTACGCGGAGTTAAAATTCCCGTAGCGACAATTTCGACCATTGTTAAAAATGACGCGAAATATGTACCTATGTATTACTATTTTATCAATATCTATAAAATATTCCGAAGTCAGTTTAAAGTCATTTGTTCAAAAAAGACTTTTTTGAGTTCCTGGAGTTTTCATATAAAAAAAATATATTCTTACCTGTCCACTTCTTCCAGCGGTTACTAAAAAGCTTGTGATATCTCCACTTAATTTTGGTTTAACAGGAAGAAATATTTGTGATTCCTTTTTGTGGAAAGATATTAGATGTTTCCTTAAGCCTGAAGTGTTTCTGTTTTTCATTTTTATTTCGGTCTTTTTATGTTGGCACAATTTACACAAGGCAGTTTGGGATGCATGAATTATTTCGAAAAACTCCTCAAATTTGCTTTTGGGTCTTTTAGATCTGTGACTCAAACTCTCGTTACTCGGACTAGAATAATTTGAATCTTCGTCACTCATATTAAATTGTACACGTGATACGTTTTTAGAAAACAACAAGAATTAGTAAAAACAATTATTAAGTTAGACTCGAAGCACAGCTCAATTGGAAATGACTGGAATTAAAATAATTCCTTTGTTTATAGTACGTTTCCTTGCTTTCTACCGCGCCGCCTCGCCACGTGCCGGCTCTATTAAAAGGATGCCGCCGCAAATCAAACGATGCCGCGTGCGGCGTACAAACACAGATTATTACCTACTTGTACAGACGCGACGCGTGAATAAAATATATGTAAAGAATTAGTGCCAATCACTATTCTTTACATATAAGTGAATGTTTTGGCGTACATCTATACTAATCTATACTAATATTATAAAGCTGAAGAGTTTGTTTGTATGTTTGATGACAGAAGTTTTAAAATAAATAAATAAATCCTGAACGTCACTATACCTCCAAAGTTACTATTCTTCGTGGGCGAAGTCGCGGGCACTGCTTGTAAATACTTTTTTTTTTTTTTTATTTATTTTTTTTTATTTATTTATTTCATATACAAGAAAAAAAAATACAAAGATACAATTTAGTCCCACAAAACCGACTTGTCGGTTTGACTGAGGGATCTTTAGTCTCTTAGCTTATAATTATAATTATGTAGGTATATAATACAACTATAACTGTATCAGGTAAAGTTAAGTGCACAATAATTGGATTTAGACTGAATTACAACAAACTGAAGGAAAATTTAGCGGTGATAATAATAAGATACAATTGTTGTAAGATATAAAATACGTGTGTAAAAAACAACCACGCCTCCGAGCCCTCAGATGGGCTCGGAGGCGTGGTTGTTTTTTACACACGTATTTTATATCTTATAGAAATATTGCATTGTGAATGCAAAAAAATAAATAAAAACATACAATTGTTGTGTTAAATAGTAGTCATCAGATAATCTTTTAATATTTTTTTAAATTTATTTTTATCCGTTTCACATCTAATAGTTTCGGGCAACGAATTAAGAAGATATGGTATACGCTTCTGTAAAGTTCTGTCACCAAAATAATTTTGAACCCTAGGAATTACAAATTTCTTTTTTGAAGTGGCTCTAGTGATCTGGTTATGATTTATGTATTCAAAAGTGGAGACACACTCTCGGCTGCCGTGATTATTTACTAATAATAAATCGCAGGCTTTTTATTTTATTAGTAGGTAAGTACCTACGCTTTTTATATTATTTTATTAATTATGTAGAATTTTTTTACACGTTTCAAGTATATTTAAAAGTGGCTACAATATTTATCAAACGGGTGATATTTGAACACTTTTTTGCTATTTTTTCTTGTAAAAACTTAAGAAATATAATGACTAAATGTACAATAATAGTACCTAAGTAATTAGTTTAAAACCATATAATCAATATTATAATATATACTTACTAGAATAAATTATTATGACATCTACTACCTATCCTTACCATTTTATTCTAATCATAATACTACTTGCGTGATCAGTATAATGTATTCATTTTCATTATAAGCACTCTGAAACTTATTTATTCTTTGGAACACCTGTAGGTACTCTTAAAATTCGAAATTATTTTGCATGAGTATACCTACGCCTACGCCCTGTGGCGGCAATCAAATAGTGTCAAATGTTGTGATTTCGGCGCGGCGGCAACGATTGTTGTATATGATTTCAAAAGAAGCCGCCGGCGCGTGTATTATAACCATGTGCTTCCGAAAAGCAGCAAATTTCTTTGAGAAGTAAGTACAAAACCTTTGATGCCGCATTATCAAAGTGCCGATGGTTAAAACATAACTATGCATGCACTCAGTTTGATTTTAATGGATATTTTTTTATTCGCTATGTAGGTATGTTTATGGTATTAGTCGTAATGCGCATAGATCCAGTTTTTCATATTCTTTGATACAGTTTTTTGCGTCTCATAGAATTCCTAAGCGTACCTATACACCGAACTGTTACACCTAACTACTCCGTGAAATAGCGCTAAGTCCTAGCTGCAAGACGCAAGAGTCTTGCAGGCTTAGTCTTGTTCTTGCTCAAGTCTTGCACGGTCAGTCTTGGTCTTGGTCTTGCTAAAAATACGCGGTCTTGTTCTTGGTCTTGGTCTTGCAAAAACGCAAGAACAAGACCAAGACTGCAAGACCAAGACTGAATTTGGGCAACACTAATTAAATATAAGCGCATTTATTAAAATCTTTTCAAATCATATGTATTATTATTTAAAACTGTAATTTACTAGCTACTTAACACATATAACTAATATCCAGTATCTACGTTTTAAAACTTTAATATAACTAATATTGATTGACTCACTTTTGCACCGTATTTACAAACGTCTCTGCGCTCAAGTACAAATTTGTTGAAACTTGCTGAAACTTAATACATTTCTTTTCGATACAATCATGAAACTGATTGCAAAAAATATTAAAGAATCTGTTAAACAGTTGCTTTAAAATGGAAAATCGACAAGATACATTGCTCAAAAATTATAGATAAGTCAATCAACAATACAAAGAATTAGAGCCAAATGTAAATTTTCTATATCGGCCTATGTTGGTGGTCCAATCCAATTCCAATCAAAAAAGTTCAAAAGGAAAGTTTAATATTCGACAATCCTGTTTACCTAACAAAAGACACGTGATCTTTGACTAAGGACCTATGGAACTCCACTACCAGAGGAAATGTTAGCTTAAACTCTTTGATCCTTTTGCGACAGCGTTAAAAGTGATTTCCTTACCTCTCTTTTTTTATTCTATCGTATCTAATATTTCTCTCTTATTTTATATCCACCATTAGTTATAACAAATTATATATTTACATTTGTCCTATCAATATGCGCACCCGCTCCCATATTATCCTTTTATCTTTATCTATTATTTTCTGTATCTTATTATTAATATAATATATTATTATTATTGTTATAATATATTATTATTATTATATATTATTATTATTATTAATAATGATCTAGCCAGAACATTTGGAAGTAGAATAGAAAGTCGTATAAATGAAATGCCACGTCAATGAAACAATTGTGGAACTACAACTGAGAAAATACCAAACAAAAAACTTAACCTTCCTTAGGCTCGCCGAATTCAATAGTGCTTACTTGCATCGCGCGCGATAACGCTGGTCGACCAACAGCAGAGCTGCATGTTTGTAGACTTTGGAGCCACACAACTGATAATGCAGTATTGTCGCGCGTGAGAAATACTTCCAGTTACTTAATAACAGAGGCGACTACTTGAGAAAATTAACTCACCAGGTTGTATTTTATTGAAATAATATCAATTATGTTTACCAGTATTTTAATGTAAGTAGGTATTTTATTTAACGAAGACTTAATAGTCCACGCTCTTGAGACACGCACTAGCTTGCAATCAATAAAATAGCCATGTCCTTGCAATAGAAAAAATTCTAAATGTTGCATTAATCTATAATCTAAGATCACAGTGGTTTGTGTGTTTGTCTGTCCGCTCTTTTTCCATTGTTTCAATAACGTTACCATAGCAACGCGTTAACCGCAAGTAGTTCCTCTACCGGACGCTAGATGGCGCTAACGGATAAATATTTAATAATAGAAAAAAATTAAAGAATTTTGTCCACCCGAGCGAAGCCGGGACGGGCCGCCAGTCTATAATCTAAGAACACAAATTTGTTGTTTGTGTGTTTGTTTGTTCGCTCTTTTTCCATTGTATCAATTAACGTTACCATAGCAACGCGTTACCGGGTCAGCTAGTTGATATTGAATATATTATTATTGTATAGTTCCCGGCATATAAGTTGAACCTGGTTTTGAAATCACGTGACATGCGCAGTAGTATTAATAATGAACCATCCTCCACATAAACTATATCATTTGATATCAAGTGTGTTTGATTCCATATTTGCTTGGGATAGGCAATATCTTTACGAACTACAAAGAACAGCAATTCAAAGTGTTCTTGCATGAGGTTTTAAACACCGAAGATAAGGGCTCTCCAACCCTTTAAGCCTTTCTCTAATCATGCGTGTATGCGCTCGCGTGCATGTCAAACATACGCGCCAAGTTAGAGAGAGTATGTAGGTTTATGCGTGCAGCAAACGTGCAAGGAGAAGCAGGCAAATGATAAAATTGTGTGTGTGTGTATGTATATACATATAATTGCTAGGTTTATTAGTTTCAATATTATATCATAAGGCGCTTTTTTATTTTTTTTTATCACTGGCTTGAACCCTGTCAGAATAACAGCGCCTCTGTGTCTATTCTGCCCAGCTGTGAAGGACACAGAGGCAAAAATGCTGAGGCAGGGTATTTTGTTGACCCCGCACATTAGGTTTAATCTTTTTTTTTTTTTTTTACTTTTGTATTTCTTTTTTCTTTGTTTGTCCGTTATTTTGTTTTTATCTGTTTCTTTAAGTGTGCGTGTGAAAAAAAAAAAAAAAAGGCAATTTTGCACAGAGGCAAAAATGCTGAGGCAGGGTATTTTGTTGACCCCGCACATTAGGTTTAATCTTTTTTTTTTTTTTTTACTTTTGTATTTCTTTTTTCTTTGTTTGTCCGTTATTTTGTTTTTATCTGTTTCTTTAAGTGTGCGTGTGTCAATAAATGCTTTTTCTTTCTTTCTTTCTTTCAAAATAAACAAACCTGGCCAATTGGAAAACGGTTACTATTGCGCGTCCTGTATTTCGAATTTCGTCTACATTATCTACGACCTCTTCGTGGGAAATTAAACGCCCAGGGCGATGCGTACAGTGGCGGAATAAAAAGATTCGTCAAAATCTTTTTATGGGGGGGCATGCGTTTGATTGTTAATATAAGTTACATAGAAAGCAACATAATACTTATTTTGAGTCGTATTTTTCTTTTTTATCCGCTGAAATCACTGTTTACTTAGTAAGCTATAATCGACAGAGCCGCAGCTATCACAATAGCTCAATTGGTCAAGAGTTGCCCGAATCGTATAAGGTCACTGAGCCGTTTCCGATCTGAAGCAACGTATAGTCTACTGTAATAACATAGTTAATAACTACCTACGCTTTGATTTAATTACATTTAATTTTGTTGATAACTTATTAAGAGGTTTTTAAATATTGAGAAACGAACAGGCACATCTTGTTTGTCGAAATGACACATTATTAGTGGATACCAAAAACTCTTTTTTGATTTGTATACCTATATATTTTTATTTGTTGATTTACCAAGAGTCGCGTTCACAGGATGACTTATGTTAAAAATGATGATGACGGACACATCCCAAACTTCTTGATAAAAATATGAGATGTAATGAAAATTGAAGACCGTTTGGTGCAACGGTAGCGATCCTACCTTTCGCACCAACGGTCCTGGGTTCGATTTCCGGAAAGGCAGATAGTGTAAGAACAAATGTAAGAACCTAAGTGTAAGAACCAATTAACTTCTGCCTTAAGAGGGAACTTAAATGAGTATAGAGTACTTACGTGGATCTTTAACCTGCCTGGGTTGAAGATAGCAGTAGGTACCAAACGCTACCCAAATTTGTTTTCTACGGTAGATGTATAGTGATAGTATTATATGGACGCTGTTAAGCATTCGTGTGTTAACCCACAGAAAATCGGGTTTTGAGTTATGAATGCAGTTTTATTCTTTAGATCATAAGGTTTACGATAGTGAAATCCATTTTATTGAAAAAAATCGCAGAATATTCTAGAGTCCAAAAATCGTTATTGCTTATTTTCTAAATTAAGATTTGTATTTAGCGTTTATGTCATAAGTGCCTTACATTATTAATGCCAAAATCTAATGAGACCACAACAAAAAGGCAATAATGTGTTATACTGCAGTTAACATAAAAATACGTATGTCGGATTGTGGTTTTAAACATAAATCCAAAATTGTTCGAGCGCGGGTAGCTGAGGGCGGTAAGGATTGCGCGGACTTGTTGACCACACCAACACAAGCTTTTTATTAATTTTTGACATAAATCTAATTAGATGTGTTAAGAAATTCATTAAATTCTTATTATAATGACGAAATGATGTAGTGGAAAGAAAAGTTTTGATCATTTCAGCTCTAAATTCAACGAAAAACAGTTTCGGCTAATCTCACCTGAAAACCTGTTACTTTCTAAGTGTTTTTTTACAATTTCAATTCGTAAGTGCTTGGATATTTTCATTTAAAACCATTTTATCCAGGTACGGCAAAGATAAAAAGGAGGGTTATAATTTTAAACGTGTTCATTTTTACATTTGCTTTTAGTTGGTGGACGCCAATGTCGGAGGTTATGGGTTCAACTCCCACACGACAAATATGAATTATATGAACGTAAAATTTAAAATTTAACCTATTAAATATTTAGAATTTCTTCATTTCTTTTCTTCATTATACCTTTTTTTTTTGTTTTGTTTTCGCAGTAAATGCGTTACGCATTCGCTCGTGCCGGGAGAGCACGAGACGATATGTGGGACTCTCCTCCATGCCCCTACCCGGCCTAGCGCCCGGTAAAGGCTTGGAGGCCTACCCACTAAAACCCTGCGGCGTCCCGCAACACAGTGGTGGGGGTCGCGTGGCCCCTTACGGCTTCTTCCGCGACCCGAACCAGTGTGGGTCCGCGCTCGTGGGCGGACCTCGCCTATGCTCTGCGAGGGACGGAGCAACGGGGTGAGCCGTGACGCCCTGAACACCCCGCACGCCTGAGGGCCAAGTGCAATGCAGCTGCCGGTCTCCCGCTCCGACACCCGCTGGCCCACTTTTGGTGGGGAGAAGAACTGCCGCACCACTCGCCCGCGCCCGCGCTTCCGGCGTCTTCACGCCCCTCCCGCGAGGGAAGGGTGGAAGAGGCTCTCTCCTCCCCAAGCGTTTTTACGGAGGGGGTTGGGCACCCGATGGGGTGGGTGCCCCTACCTCCATGGGGTCCACCAGTGGTGGAGGGCGCCTCCCTTTCACCACCGGTGGGTCGCATCTGCGACTCCCCATGGCGTGGTCGGCCGGCCGCCCGAAGGCGGCGCACACCGAGCACGCTGGCTCCCGATTACAGGTGGCGGCTGTGTGACCTGGTGCTCCACACCTGAAGCACAAGCCGCTCCTGTCCTCCGCTGCAGGGCACTTGGGTCTCGTGTGCCCGGCCCCCATACACCTGTAGCACCGCAGGGGCCGGGGTCCAAGGACCCTAATCTCTGCAGTGCTCCATCCCACGCGGAGCTTCCCTCCACCATCCTCTAAGGCCTTCGCTGCTACAATCGGCAGCCTCATAAGGGTATGCCCAATTCCGCTTGGGGAGCGCCCAATTGGTTGCGCCTTAATGGCGCCTCTGGCACAGCTCGTCTTGGCCGACACCGCCTCGATCACCTCTTGTAAATCAACCGAGTCGTCCAGGCCTGAGACCCGCACATCCACTGTCCTCTCAGGCCTGCCAATCATCACGACATCTCCTAGTCGGCTCCTCAAGATTTCGGCGAGTGCGTCCGCCTTTGCACCATCTGTCTCCGGCACCTTAATGATGCGCGCCCCCGTCGCTGTGCTCGTCACCGTCACTCCGGATTCAATCCCAACCTCGGAGAGGGACACCACCGTCCTGGCCCTCTTTATAATGTGGGCATATGTCTCACCGCACTCCTCAGCTTCCGGCCGGATTGTTATTGTCACGGCCGTCGTTCGTGGTGGGATGAGCCTCCCTCGCCTCTTCTTCCTCTTGCCGTTCCGGCTTTCTGCCGAGATCGGCTCCACAGCCTTGACCGCCTTCTCAGCAGCACGCTCTCTGTTAGCGCGTTCCTTCTTTCTGCTCCCTGCCACCTTTCAGGGATTCTCCTGGGGGGGGGGGGGGGTGTAGGGGGCAGTGCATTCACCACTCTTCTGCCGGAGCTGGGGCCTGGGACCGCCCCTTTTTCCGTGACCGTCCCCTGGTGCGATGGTTTGGAGGGTACGGCAAAGCGTTCCGCCATCGTCTTAAACTTCTCCTCCATTACCTGGTCGATCATCTGTCGCAAGTCCTCTTTTGTTGGCAGCTCTTCTCGTGGCCTGATTTCGGCTTTCATGTTCGCCATCTCCGTCTTCAAGCCGGCCATCTCCTTTCGAAGTTTACGGACTGCCTCTCTTAGGCGCCTATTCTCCTCTTCGAGTTCAAAATACTCGGGATCGTCCTCGAGGGCTCTGGCGGTAAATGCCCTAAAGTCGCTCAGCAAAGACACTTGTTCTCGGCCTATCTCTGCGATTTTTCTTCTCGAGTCCCCGGATAGTCCAGCGGCCTCGAGTTCGGTCTTAAGTCGCTCGTAAGTTTCACGTGCTTTCGCACGGTAACGTTTCAACTCATCCACCTGCTCTTCGTTGATCTGGCGGATATTCGCAGCCGTAGAGTCGTCATCCGTTTCGCACTCATCTCCGTTACTCTCCGGTCTGCACGCAACCGGGAACTTTAACGTCAGCGCCTTCACAGCTGGTTTTGCGAATGGCTGATGCTCCTCCTTAGGTTCCAACTTTTGGCGTTTGCGGTCTCGGGATTGCTCGGCGGTTGCCGGCGATCCTTGCGCCAAATCCCTTCTGGATTCCTCCATCGTTTCCGTCTCCATTTCGCAGCTGTTTTTGCCAAGACACAGTGCTTCGTCCTTTCTCCCTCCTTTTTTATTCATGTTTTTGTTTTTATTCTTTGACATCATTCTGAACCCACGAGAGCGGGAGATCAAATGGTCCACCCAGGCAGAGATCCCGCGATACCTGGGCAACCCTACTACACCTCGGGGGGCGGGAGGTACCCGAGGGGGGGTCGCTAACGGGTTGATGCACTCCACCAACCACCCGCGCACGGGCGCCCGACACCGCGTTACACCAGTGCCGCGCCTTCGAGGATTTTTTATAGTGGTTATCTCCACGCAGCCCCCACCGAAGTGGCGGCCCCCACTCCCTGCACCACGTACAGGGCTGCGGGTTGGCCAGAGCTGGTCTTTAGACCAGACACCGCCCCGACTTGCTCGCTAGCGCAAGCAGGACTCAAAGGCCCCTACGGGTGATTTTTTAAAGGGGTTGTCTTCCCCGCGGCTCCCACCAGAAGGTGGCGGCCCTCGGCCCTGCACTACGTACAGGGTTACGAGCTCCTGCGACGACACCAGGCGGAACTGGCATCGCCTAGGACTCCCCTGGCTCGGCTACCGCTACCCGGGATACCCAGGACGCCAGCCGAGCTCCCCTTGTTGGCCCGAAGGCCCCCCATGGGTGATTTTTTAGAGGGGTTGTCTTCCCCGCGGCCCCCACCCGAAGATGGCGGCCCTCGGCCCTGCACTACGTACAGGGTTACGAGCTCCTTCGGCGACACCAGGACTGGCATTGCCTAAAACTCCCGTAGCTCGGCTACCGCTACCCGGGATACCCAGGACGCCAGCCGAGCTCACCCCTGCTGGTTTTGGTCCGCGCCGGCTTAGCCGGTGGCCCCCATATCTGGAGGCCCCCCAATCCGCCACCCGGGGGACCGCGCCCGATGGCAGTTCCAGCAACTGCACACGGGCTTCATTATACCTATATTATACCTTTATAATGAAGAAAAGAAATGGAAAAGTTTTATTTTGTTTTTTTTTTATTTAAGTAGAACGTAATGTTCTTAGGAGAAGTTTTAAGTTATAAAAGTAAGCAATAGAGCAAGAGAATAAGACTTACAGTTACTAATTATAATAGATTTGTACCATCTGATGTATACAAAAAAAGTATAATTATATTGAAATTATTTAATATAATTGAAATAATAATAAAAAATAAGTTAACATATTTCTTTAAAATTTTGAAATAATTGAAATAATATAAGTGTTTACTTATTGGATTTCTCATTTTAAGCAGTACTTATAATGTAAATCAAAGCATATTATAGCAATAAAACTTTAAATAAATAAGTACATTAAAATTTTAATATGCTAGAAGTTTATTTTATTACATTTTCTAAAAATGAGTACACTTATTCATTTTAAAATAACAAAACAGAATTTTGCATTAATGTGTTAAGGCACATAACACATGAATGCTAAATATAATAAACCCTTCAGCAATTTAAGCATCAACCATTTTTAAGCTCTTTTTATTTAAAAATTAATTTATTATAATATATAAAGTTATTTTATTAATCTACACATTTCAACAAAAAAAATGATGCCGCATAACATTATTTTTTTGCTTAACATAAGCGGAAAAAGAAGATTGTTCTCAAAAAAATTTAACAGCTGATTACTCAAAACTAGCTCGGTGTGGGTTAACACACGAATGCTTAACAGCGTCTATATATTGACTTTTACGACACCCTTAAGTGTAAAAGATTGATGCAATTCTACTTAGCCGGACACCTGCATTAAATCAAAAAGGACATCATTCAGGCTTCATACAAATTTGGGTTAATTTTTTTATAGCCGGCCAACAAAAAATAATTAAATTTTATCATAGGCATAATTATAATAAACATTTCGTATTATGACAGTAAAGCTCGAAACCTATTGGTTGAGATGATAATCGGTCTCAAAGTATTTATTTTATTACCTACGGCTTGCACCCGGCTTGCGGGGTGAGCTCGTGATTTCCAGGTAATCAGTTATTGTTAATGGTGTGCGAGCGAGAATACGTTACAAGTACATTTACCTGCCGAGAAGTGTGAGCAAGAGGCATAATAGGTATGCGAGCGAGAAGACGTTACAAGTACCTACATTTACCTGCCGAGCTGCAAGTGTGAGCAAGAGGCAAAATACACCTACTTAGTCCTTTTCGTACTTTCGTTCGTTAGTTTTCCATGCAACTCTCGTTACATCGGACGGCTACTTTCACTGTTTTCGTGGTTTTTAACATTGATTTTGTTTTGTTTGTTGTTTTAATTATCGTTGAGTTTTTGTTTTTGTTATACTGTTTTTGTTAATCATGGCACATATGTTGTGTATTAACTGTCGTGAACCATGTGAAGGTCGAAGGACTTACACGTGGATTTCTCGGGAAGAACAGCACATCGACATTGCTCAGATTATTATGGAGGAGCTAATCGCGAGACAGGTATGTAATGCAACCTTTTTTACATTTAAGTCATAACTAGGTACCTACTCTGTGATGATAACAGATCGTCGATATGACATCATGATCAGGACTAGGTGTCGCGTTGAATTATTTTGCTGAAGTACCTACCTTCCTTCAATAAAGTAAAATGTATACTTAAGTTCTTTAGTTAGTACTATGAAAGGGTTTTTTTATAAAGTACATAGGCTTACATCAGTGATAGAAATGTAGACAAGAACCTTTGAAGGTATAGGGAAAGATTTTTATTATTATTATTATTTTTAAGTAAGATTTCTACTTACGAGTGTTTATTAGTATTTCATCGACTCTCTGTTACTGCCACGAATTAACTATTTGTTGTTCTTATTTATTTGTTAGTATTTTTATCGGCGCTCTGTACAGATCTTAAGTACCACTTCAATATGGTATAGTGCCCGTCTAAGTTATAGCCGGTTTAAATGTAGGCATTGGCTCTTGCCTACACTCAAAACTATTTCAAAAGTTTTGAAATAGTTAGTTTTGTGTGAGTACGGGCACGAACATGTTATTTTGTTTGTTAAGAAGTCTTTTGGGAAAGATTCGTTTGTATTTAACTTGTAGAAGGTGGGTTTACAAAAATTGTTTTTTTTTTTTCAGAACGAACCTACCGACGTCATTTGCCGACCTTGCTGGCAAAGAGCTGAGAGGACGTTTCATCGGCGTATACGCGAGGCGCGTCAAGATGATGACGTGTTGCCCGATGAGCCTATTCAGCAACAAAGCCGTAATCATCCAACAATGACCTTAGCAGGATTTGTACGTACTCCAAACTCAACAGTGCACTGCATTTTTGAGCATTGTCAAAATATTACCAGGCTTAGAATACCTAACGATATCATAATTCGTATGATTGGGCGGTACAATCTACTAATACCAGAAAATGCTCGCGTTTGCGAAGAACACTTAGCCCAGAACCTTTGGTATACTCTACCTTTACAAGACAATCTCATAGAAGATTTTACTGCATCTGAAATAGTGAATGCTCTGACGATTATGAGAAATCATATTACAACAGACGTGTTAAACTTCGAGACATACGAAGTCATTAATACAAACGAGTTTCATACTTGGACGGGACTTACTCACGAACAGTTTTCCGATCTACTCGTAAACACATCCAGCCTAAATAATAATCGTCAAAAGAAGACAATACTGGCCGCTGTATTGGCAAAACTAAGAACAGGAGACTCTAATGCCAGACTTGCTTTAGTGTTTAGAACGAGCGAATCCCGTTTTCAACGAATGTTAGCTCTAGGTCGTGATGCATTGTTGCGTGATTTTGTTCCCTTGCATGTTGGGTTTGACCACATAAACAGGGAACAAGTGGCTCAAAGGAATTTATTAGTACCTGAAACTCTATTTGGCAATCCAGAAAGCCCTTTGCCACAAAGAAATGCTATAATAATAGTCGATGGTACATATATATACAACCAAAAGAGCTCGAACTATTTTTTTCAACGACAAACATATAGTCTTCACAAATATCGAAATCTGACCAAGCCGTTCTTGTTTGTTTGCTGTGACGGTCATATAATTGACGTAACGGGCCCGCACGCCGCTTCAACTTCCGATGCAACAATAATGAATGCAATTATTGAAAATGAGGAGAGCATATTTCATTGGTTTTTCAGACCGGGTGACGTATTTATCTTAGATCGTGGCTTTAGAGACGCGGCCTATCCTTTACAATCACATGGATATACAGTACATATGCCAGAAACGAAAAATGCAAACGAAACGCAACTTACGACGGAACAAGCGAATAAATCCAGACTTGTGACTATATGCCGCTGGGTAGTAGAAATAATCAATGGACGATTCAAAAGAGATTTTCGCTTGTTAAGAATTGTACACAGCAATCGCGCCTTGCATCATATGATGGAATATTTTAAAATCAGTGCAGCTTTATTAAATGCCTATCATGTGTTGATTGTGGACAATGTAAGGGATCCAATGTATTTAGAAATAATACGGGAAAGGGTTAATGTACCGAATACATTGGCGGATCTGGTGAACAGATACAATTATAACCGAAGACATGCTCCGTTTCGTTCAATTAACGTTGATGCGCTTGAGGTTCAATTCCCCACATTGACACAAGAAGATCTTATCCTTTTTGCACTTGGTGTATACCAAATAAAGCAAGCTAGGAGTTACTATGCGGAGCATTTGCAGCCAAATGGTATGTTCATCGTTGAACTTGGCGACCAATTACCCACAGAACACATACGAGAGCTAGAAGGAACAGACCTTTACGTATTGCGCGGTAGAATCCAGTCCCGACATGTCCGTTCA
Source organism: Calamotropha paludella (assembly GCA_927399485.1). Taxonomy (NCBI): domain Eukaryota; kingdom Metazoa; phylum Arthropoda; class Insecta; order Lepidoptera; family Crambidae; genus Calamotropha; species Calamotropha paludella. The sequence continues at coordinate 15,791,445 of OV656824.1, read as the reverse complement.
CGTTCGTATAACGTTTATATTGGCATAGATAGGGCTCTCGAAGGGCGACAGGCTATAAAACACTATTACTGTACATGTAACATTGGCCGAAGAACCATTGGTTGCTGCTCACACGTCATGTGCATTGTGTGGTACATGGGGTTTGCCAGGCACGAGCCAACGATACACATTCCCGCCGAAGGTTTAGAAGATATTATTGTAAGGCCAGGAGAGTTGTAAATATTGAATAAAAATATATGAAATGAAAATAATATGCATTATAATTAATAAAAAACCTGTACATAAACGCCTGCATGGAGAACTAACGAACGAAAGTACCTACGAAAAGGATTAAGTGGGTGTATTTTGCCTCTTGTTAACACTTGTAACTCGGCAGGTAAATGTACTTGCAACGTCCTCTCGCTCGCACACCATTAACAATAACTGTTTACCTGGAAATCACGAGCTCACCCCGCAAACCGTAGGTAATAAAATAAATACTTTGAGACTGATTATCATTTTAACCAATAGGTTTCGAGCTTTACTGTCATAATACAAAACGTTCATTATAATTATGCCTATGATAAAATTTAGTTATTTTTTGTTGGCCGGCTAAAAAAAAAATAGCCCTAAATGGGTGATGTCCTTTACACCAAAATTAATTAAAAAAATCATAAATTTACACCAATTAGCTTAGCCCAAAGTAAACACTATAAGGCTTGTGTTATATATAATATAACGGATAGACATACATATTATGTATATGATACATAGATATGTAACATTCATAGAAATATATGAAAACACCCATGACTCAGGTACAAATGCTCGTATTCAGTATACAAATAGTTAATTTATTTTATTTATTTATTTATTGAGTACACCAACGATTGCTACACTCATAATACAATTGAATACTTAGAATTAAACTTAAACTAAATGCACAATCAATTACAGGTATACATCATATGCACAACAAAGAGTTTTCTAGAAAAGCAAAGTAAAAAAAAACAAAATTAAATCAACATACAAGACATATATAGACAACAATAACACAAGATCCAAGTAAGACAGAACTTAACAATAGACTCAGAGGCACTCTAACAGTATACGCTTGAACGTAGGAAGGGACATAAAATGTACATCCACGGAGCCACTATTCGCGTTATACAATTTGCCAATTCTTGATACCGGAGAGTTATCACCCAGGACAGTTCTGCGGATTGGACGCATAATTGGTTCGATTGGTTTTCTAGGTATCCGGTAGGGTATCTTAAAGTTGAACATTTCCAGTAAAGTTGGGCAACGTATTTGATGTCTCATTATTTTGAAAAAGAATGAACCAATAAGTTTCTACGTTATTCCAAGTTTTTTAATTTTAAGAGATTAAGCTTTTCACCATAGGCTAAGTTTTCTTTGTCTCTATGTGAATATGTTAGATACCGAACCAGTCGTTTTTGAATGCGCTCAATCCGCAAAATGTGCGAGGCATAATGGGGGCGCTATATTACGCTTCCATACTCAAGAATCGACCACACGAGGCAGTTATATAAATTTAATTTTGTAGATGATGATAATAATTATATGTTAATAATATATTTCACTTCTACCGGATTAACCTGTTAACCGAGGAGTTCGTTTTCTAAATATGCAACATGTGACGGCCGCGTCCTCTTTCACTAGGATATATCAATACGTCACACCCGGAGACCGTCATTTCTTATTTATTCTGCCCGTTCCAGGGCGCAACATAATTTTCGAGGACATATTCACATGTCCTACCCGTACCCGATATTGTTTACGCCTGACGCATTTATGCGTCCCTCCCGTTTAACAGGTTAATGACGCGATATTCCGGTAAAAGTTTTCTTTAAATGTGTTATAGGCGCGGAAGTGTAACTAAATAACTTATTTGTTGTTCATTAAAGTTACCACATAATATAGAAATCCAAATTGTTTGTGTACATAAAGAGAAATTGGATTTTCACCAATTACTTAAGTGGTCCTAAATGTAATTTAAATGACAACCAATTATCATCAAATGATTGTGATGTTAAATATTTTTATAGCAACAACGTCATAATCATTTAAACTTTTCCAAATGATAAGCTCACCCGATTGGTGTCATCATCAGCCTTGTAATGTTGCATCTACTGGGGCCAGGCACTTAAGGCATTATTGGTGAAAAACCGGTGGGAAATTGGGTCATAGTAATTCTCCGTTTTGCGCATAAATCCACCAGCTACGTCAGTTGTGTGAGAATTAGTGGGTGCTATGGGTGCAGATAAGTTTTGCCATATGGTCCAGATTCGTCTAGATTGTTCCAAAATTTTATATCACGTCTAGATTCCCGTCAAAATATGGAAAGTCCTTACAAACGTTGACAATACAGATAATTAAAATCATCGCGCGAACTCAAAATCACTTCAATCCAATTTTTCTCAGGTTTTAGGAGGAATGTGATCTTACATTCCCCGCTGTCTGGGTAAACACTCTTCCAGTTAAGCTACCTATACCGTGATAGACCCGTCGAATTTTTTAAAAGGTTTTTTTTTAATTATTAAGCTGACTTCAGCGCATTTTTGCATGTTATATATTTTTTTATATAAAACTAGCAGTTACATGCTTAAAACAAAAAATATGATAACCTATTTGAATATGCATTGGTGGAATCAGTGAAAGCTATAGCATAGCACCAGGTATCGTTCTCTTAATATGCCAAAAAATATTTAATTATTATATTTTTAAAGATAAATATTTATTTAACCAGATGGCTACTTGCGTAGACAATGTAAATTAGGTCAGTAATTTAATATTGTACATCATGACAATTAATGATGTCATTTAATAAATAAATAAATAAACGTACTCGTACATGCGTTACCATAATCTCTATAACCAAACTTATTATTATAATAAATTCTGCTTGATTCAACATTCGTTCATTTTACTGATCTGGCGTACCCTACATGGTGCCGAAGATTCGCCCTACTTGTTTCTGGTTAAACCACTTTTACCGGATCAAGGACGCGTTCATTCTTGTTTTAGAGATCATATCCTGTTATCATGACATATATAAAGAAGTCAGGATAAAAAAAAACAAAAACAACTCGTCGTTGATCCGTCAAAAGGTTTTTTTATTCATTTTTTTTTTATAGAAAATAGGCATGCGCTTGACCTGATGGTAAGCGTCGATGCGATCTAGGATGTGACGCGCTTGCCTAGAAGATACCTATTCACTCGTGACTTGAAGAAACAAATGTACAATAAGCGCGAAATTAAGAACTAAATAGAGATATTTTAGACTTCCCGTATGGCAAACCTACTGTGGATGCAGTTGGGACCAACGACTTACGGACTTTCTGAAGCACGAAATTTTTTTGCTCTTCCTTTCGATGACCGGCCCTTGTGAAAGTTGTTCGGCCTCCGCAGTCGCAGGTCCAAGATGCTAACCAAATCGTCATTGATCTCTTTACAAACAACCACGTGTGGATAATCCGAGTTAACAGTGGATTACTCAAATAATACAGACATCGTAAGTATTATTTTTTTTTTTGTTTTCTTAATTGTAATGTAAGCTTTTTGAATAAAGCTCTTTCAAGAACCGTCAGCTCACACCAATCAGCCTAGCCCAGACACTAGGGTGACGAATAGCACCCGCGGTGATTGCTAAAAACGGCCCCGTGGACCCAACGGCAGTGTGAGGGTGCATACTAGGGTTTTTAGTGGGTAGGCCTCCAATCCTCCATCGGGCAGTAGGCTGGGCCGGAGGAGAGCCCCACATAACTGCCCGGCGGCGCAGTATGCGTAAGGCATTTTCCATAGTGTAACAAACAGGGTGACGAATAGATATACATATACGTTACATAGATATATACTATCTAAAGAAATATATAAAAATATCCATACCGCAAGTACAAATACTATTGACTCGTATTTATCATATAAACATCTGCCTTTTCCGGAACTCTGAACCCAAGACCATTGGTGCGAAAGGTGCGATCGGTCGTCAATTTCTTTACTTTCTTGAGCAATGTAAAATTTATAATGATACATCTTTTGTATTGTTATATTTTGGTATTAGTCACTGTTTATAATGACTGTTTCATAACTTCAATCAGGAAAAAATGATCTTGAGTTGTAACAAAAAAATTTGCGAGACATTTTCTGCGAAAGCTACTGAATGACTTTTATCCTATGATTCATTCTCTTAGCCAAAAACTTTGGACGCATGATGTAAATATAATTATTATTGTACACGCCGCAGCTAGTAATGAACGTGGCGTTCATCATTGTTTTGTATCCGCAAGGCTAGTTGCTCGCGGACATCAGTGTGCGCGCTTGCCGCCGCCGGCACTGGCCGCTAACATTGTCGCGATAAAAATTAAGAAAAACTTCTGTTCCATTCAATTTGAATTTTTTCTTTTTTATACTTTAAACAGTTTGTGTTTTTTTTAAATAACAAGTGACTGTGGATGTTGAGTTTTATTATTTTTATCGTTCTACATTTTATGTGCTACAGGTGCGTTATGTTTATCGATACTTTTTATTGACTTGCATTTTATTGATTCAAATATATGTTTACGTAATTAATGCGGCAATTTTTTTTATATACAATTTAATCGATTTTTATTAAAATTTTTGTCAATCCGATGAAGCGTTCCATCACACTTTCACCGAGTTCTTTTAAACTTGAAGGCAAACTAGTTTCATTGTCACCTGATAATCAGCGGCCATGGTCACCCAGTACCGAGCGATACATTTTTGCAACAAAATGCTTACTTAAAATCACGGAATTAAAGGCCATATTTAAATGAATATTTGCAGTATAACAAGTTATAAATAAGAAAAAAGTTTTTAGACTATGATAAAAAATAGTGATTTCGTATTATGCCCTTTATAAGTTTATAATCTCAAATTGGCAATTCACTACATTTTTTTGTTTTGCAAATCACGTTCCGATTTCATAAAATAATTGTAAAGTTATTTAGTTAGATATCTGATAAATAAGAAATACCTTATCTTAAAAAAATATTATCGCCGATAGTTTTTTGTACATACAATCACCGGCGAATACTTTAACCGTAACTTATCAATTCTCATCATACATTAAAACTTCAATCAATATTATAGCTATCATAAATTAACTGGATACCTACTGCGGCTATGTGATACCACTTGGCACCTTTTTTAAAACCTCAATAAAAAATAATTATTAATTAACTAACAGCAAATGTTTTGACATTAAGTCCACTTTCTGCACATGCATTCACAATAAGTTGACGTGACGTGATGCGTGTGACGGAACGTCGCGTCAAGTTCTTATTATGGGGTTCATTCAATTTTAAATTCGGAACTCTAAAACCCGCGAAAGTGTGCGGTTTTACTTTTTAATAGAAAGCGTTTTGGCAGTGGCAATAGTCACTGGCCAGTTGCTATAACTATGTAGGTTACATAGTTAGCTGACCGTTACAGTTCCCTACCGGATTGTCTCGTCTTCGAACTTAACCGCCTTTAATAGGTCGTCTGCATTCCATTTTTAAGTCATAATTATTATAAAAACTTTTTAGTCGGTTTAGCTTCTTTCTTTCCAACATTCCATTCTAAGAAATTAATCCCTAAACTTTCTTTTGAATGTCATTTAAGGTGACGTCATTGAATGTTTCTTAAACGAAAGTTAGTATAGAGTTTCAAGGTGAAAATAACATAATAATTATTATTGACCGTCGTGTGTGCATGACGTGTGTCATTAACCTGACAACGCTAAAGGTGAAGCATCTTTTGATCAGTCTCCTTATTATCTAAGCCCATACTCTTTTACATATTGTAAGTTCCTTCATTAGAAACCCTACTGAAACCCCCTTGGGGATTTATAGGAATTTTTTGCACACGTTCTTATCAATAACGATCCCGTAATGGATTCATTTGGACAGTTAAAATAAATAAACTACATATACGTATAGAAGAAATATAATGAAATACTTTAACTGTTATGTTTCTGAGAACTACTCTATTCTTAGTCCACTTAGTAAACATTTCCACCCTTATTTCTTCTCTGTTCGTTAAAAGATTTTCCTTTTTTTTTAGTAGCTACTAGCGGCCCATCCCGTCTTCGCACGGGTGGACAAAATTCTTTAATTTTTTTCTATTATTAAATATTTTTCCGTTAGCGCCATCTAGCGTCCGGTAGACGAATTACTTGTGGTTAACACGTTGCTATGGTAACGCATATACAATGTATATAGAGCGGGAAAAAGAGCGGACAGACAAACACACAAACCACTGTGATCTTAGATAATAGATTTACTAGCTTGTGGCTTTATTGAAAGCTTTTATTTACTGTCACCTGTCCCGGTGTCTGACCTGAATTGACCCACTTCCTGGTTTCCGATTGAGCTGAAATTTTACATGCACGTATATATCGCGTGGCTATGCAATATTATGATTCCATGGAGCTGATCTGATCTTAGAGCTGAAAGGTAGCCAAAGGAACTCCGCAATAAAACGACCCGACCCCATCGAGTTTGGGCTCGTTTAAATCGTATTGACGAGTACTTTGATCCTATAATGTATCCAGGGTCTGATGCTGGAGCTGGAAGGTGGCCATAGGAACTCCGCAATAAAACGACACAACCCTATCAAATTTGGGCCTTTGAACTTTTTAGTTCGTTTTATTAACTAGTAATAATAAAAGCTTGTTTAAAAAAAAAATTTTTTTAAACATATTTTGTTTCACTACTCAAATTGAATGAGATGGATTATAAACCTATAAATAAACACGACAAGATGAGATAGTGGTAGTACTATGTAACAAAATTCGAAAATAACCACGCTATAGTGTCTCAATCAGCCACACCCAAACCAATAAAGAAAGATTTTAATATAAACCTCATGTAAATTTAACACATGCTGGGACGCCCGTCGACCATCAGAATCGAAACACACAGGAAGAACAAACCATCAGAATGGACTTAATAGGGATTGGTTGAATAGTGCCTAGCATGAATAGAATTTACTGGTAACCATCCAATAATAATTTGTTACATTCACAACAATAAGCCTAGCTCAAAAAAAGCATTGTGTTGTGTTAAGGATACTAGGGTAACGGTTAAATATACATATATGATACATTAATATGTAATATATATAGAAATATATATAAATATCTATGGCTCAAATACAAATTCTCGTTGTACTAACAAAACCGCCTTTTTCATATGTCAGGGGTAAGCAGAGATCACAGATTTCAATCCTGACATACATGCCTCGCTTCTTCAACTCCCATCAAATCTTTTAAGAGTACTTTTCACGTGGCCTTTTTTCAGGACATGTTCTATTTGATCCCTGATAATTTGCCGTGGTCAGTAAAGGCTGACCACGGCAAATTATCAGGGATCTACTTATTTTTACGTCCATTCTTTCTAATCCAAATCATCTAACCACCCCTTTTTCTTCCACAACACTGCTCTCTTATCACATCATTCCTTTTTTATCAATAAAATTCATTCCAGCTATACTTCTTAAAGATCTCACTGCATTAATGATAAATTCATGCTTCTTCTGCCAAACCAAAGATTCACTTCCATGCACTAGAGTCGGAACTATGGCACTCAGCGGAAGACGTATTGACGCGGGGCTCAGAACTCATTGGCTGTGAGAAGTATCTTGGGTATCTTGTGGATTTAAATAATCACATTCTGTCTTGAATATTTCTTTTATTGGAAACATATATAAAATATGACTACACTTAACAGGCTTAACACGTCGACTATAATCTATAATCTAAGATCACAAATTTGTTGTTTGTCTGTCCGCTCTTTTTCCATTGTATCAGTTAACGTTACCATAGCAACGCGTTAACCGCAAGCAGTTCGTCTACCGGACGCTAGATAGCGCTAACGGAAAAATATAAAATATTAAATATTATTTATATATATATAAATAATTTATTATTAAATTATATTATATAATTTAATATAATATAATTTAATAATGATATATTAATCGAAAAAAATTAAAGAATTTTGTCCACCCGTGCGAAGCCGGGACGGGCCGCTAGTATTAAATGTAATATTTTACGACTATGTATTATTTTAAAATATGTAATATTTTAAATAACTCTATGAACCGAAAAATTCTCATAGCGCGCGGGCACTACAGTACCAACACGCCTCTAGGCACAGCCTGTCGGGCCTGCCCATATTAACACGTTAAAAACCGCATGCCCACCGGTGGGTCACTCCGCAAAAACATTATCGGCCCGCGTGCTCACGGGTTGGCACACGATATGTTTTACCTGGGGACCGCTTGTTAAATTCCATTTTTGTACAGTAGTCCATTCGCCGGTACCTCGAAGATATACTGCATATACCGGATTTGGTTAATTTGACATAGCATCATATTTAAGAAATAACATACCTAATTAACAATAAAAAAGGCGGTCCCTATGTGAGAAATAAGATTTTTCAATGCAGTCTTCAACGTGTTAAGTATACGGTAACGGTCAGAAAAAAAAATGGAATTATGTAAAGGACCATTTGTCGTGTCAATATTATACGTGACACTTGTGAACACTTTGAAAAATAAACACATCTATAAGTTTTCTTAGTTGATATGAGTCCTTAGTATCTTTAAACATCCGCTACACAGTATTTTAGCTTCGTTTAATATGGCTTTACTCTCAAGGTTACATAATTTTTAAGTATATTGACTGTATATCTTTTTGCAAGTGGTGTCAACTATACAAATAAATAATATATAAAAAGTGTCTACTTCTTCCGTCTTTTAACTTTTTTCTAAATACATATGTATACATGGTATTTAAAAAAATGTCTTTCTGTCTGTTCGGCTGACTTCGTAGCGAATAGATATTGACTTTCTTTTTAAATTGAGATCAAAAGTTATGAATGTTCAAAAATAATTTTAATTAATTTGTGTTAATATATTTTATGATGTCATGTTTATGATGTGATACTATTTGAACATTATTTTTTTCCAATGCGAGGAAATAGCGCCATTTTTATTATCATAAAACCAACATTTTTGTGAAGCTAGTAACTGTCTTTACGCGAATTGCATTATTACTCTTTGTATGACATAGTTTTTATTTGCTCTTAAGTAATACCACGGATTACTTCATATTTACTTATACAGAATGACATTCAAGTAGTGTAAGTATTTTTTTCCATAGTAGTGACCAATTTCTAACAACTTGATTTTCAACTAGCGGCCCGTCCCGCCTTCGCACAGGTGGACACAATCCTTTAAATTTTTCTAGCATTTAATATAGCCTATGTTACTCAGCGTGGATGTAGCTTTCCAACGGTGAAATAATTTTTGAAATCGGCTTAGTAGTTTTTGAGTCTATTCATTGCAAACATACAAAAATACAAATCTTTCCTCTTTATTATATTTGTGTAGATTGGTATCAAATCATTTCGATAAGCTTTGAATTTACTAACATATCTAAATTAACAATTGCAGTCATAAGCTGTCAACAGAAGAAAACTGTTAGGAAGAATGGGCCATATATAACCCACTACGCGGGCCGTAAGCCGATTGCCGGGTGGTAACGATAGCAGATGAACTGCCCTTGCGAAAGTAACTTTACTTCCCCAATAGTAGGTCGAACGAATCAAGTCCCTCGAATTTATGTATCACAAACCAACGAATTAATGTAATAAAAAGTTATTTGGTTAAATATTGACTGCGGCTAGTTTTCTATTGGAAAAGCGGCTGTCCTTGGTCCAACCATATTTCGAAGTAACCGCTGGTTCATTGAACTTTTAATCATTAAAATAATGTTTTTTTTCACAAGGTAGGGATTTCTGTTTTTAAATGAAACGATATTAGTAGGTATTTGAAAATGTATACATTGTATTGGATGGCATAATGTATGAACAAGTGTAGAGTCCGTAAAACAAATATTGGAAATAAGTACCGTTTCATCTACCACTGTTACAGTTTATGTTAAAAGTGTTATTAATTAATCCAATTTATATTTTTAATGTAAATTAGTTTTTTATACCTACATTTGAAGCATTAAACAAGGATGTTTAATGAATTTTGAATGACTTTTGATATAAGGAAAATTTTTAGCCAGTTCCTGGACGTAAAGATTTTTAGATTTTGATATATCCTCCTGATACGAAAAAGAAAAACTACATACATAGATACCTAGACTTTAGACAAATAGAGAAGAAAATTCTTCATTGACCCGATAGTAAATTGAGCCAGAAAACTTAAAGATGACGACACGATACACGGTCTAATCACTACTACGTGACTACGTAGAAGAATATCGAAATTAACAAAACAAAACAACGGAAAGGATATCTAGTTTAAACAATGTCTATGAGATAGAGTTCGCTCGCCAATGCCACCAGCTGTGTCATCCAAATGAGACCAGCCCCTGACATTGATGAATCGCCATTGGAATTGAACTGAATTGAGCGATTGCCGAGAGTTCCCAAGGAGGCCTTCCTCCGAAGAACTAATTTGACCTACTTACATTTTTATTCTGAATTAACCCTAAATAAGGGGCCTTAATTGATCCTAAATGCAGTTGTTGGATGCTCATTGCTTTGCCTCGATAAGGTATCTTGTTTATAAAAGATATTTTTTTACATATTATATTAAAACTACTCGTTTTATGTGACAAACTAATTGTTTATTTTATTGAGCGAAGCTCTCTTTTAGGCAACTCACAAATTTCGCTTGTCTCCCTCCTGCTCAACCAATTCGAACGAATTTTGGCATGAACATACATGATTTTAACCTGACGGACATAGGCTATTTAAAAAAAAGTATAGACTTTGCCATGGAGGAATAATCACCGAAAGAAAACTTCAATAGCTGATCACAGCCTAACCGCTGATACTACATCGATGAAATTTGGAGCCAAAACTCACATCGTGGTCGTGACTAATGTGCAAAAAAACGTTTTGAAATCGGACATATGGTATATGAGGAATAATCACCCTTCAAAAATCTAATTGCTACGCTCAGTATTTGATAAGATTATCAATATCGCCCTTGAAGCGTTTGCGAAGTAGGATTAAAGCCAGTGCAGCGAAAGTTTTGTCACCACAAGACAAAGACAGCCAGTTACATACTAAATCAGTAAAGAAAAAATGCAGCTAATCTCCACAATGGCACAGATTACTTAACGACACTGGTAGCTATTTTTAAATATATGCAAGAGACAGTTAACTTCCTCGTCGTCGTAGATCGAAATGTAACACGACTCCAAATGTTACAAGGCTAAATATTATAAAATTAAAAAAAAGCAAGGCACACAAACTTCGAATCGAATATTTTAATCTGTGTTTTTTTTACTACCGACTTATAGTGTGCTAAAAATAAATGGTAGCTGATAAATATTTTAAGTAAGCATTCAATAAGAAAGTCTTAGCTAAGTAAGTACCAGGTAGAATTTGGTTTTGTTTCGCCTTCTCCTTGCTACAAGACTTTAGCGAGTTGTCCAGTAAAAGTCTTATTTCTAAACAAGATAATGTTACTTTTCGCGTGAAAATGTTATTTTTAAGCTGTTTCATGTAATTTTTGACTATATTCTACTGGCAACACTGCAACCCACTGGTGGGTTCACCGCCTTCTACTCAATACGCAGTTATTTTTAAACTATTGACTATCAAAACATTTCAATCGAATATCGATTGCAAAACACAATTTGCCTATGTACAAATTGCAGGCTTGTAATGTGCGTGCGAGCATTAATGCGCACGTGATTCTACCATTATAAGTCACCTATTTTAATGTTGTTTTAAAACGAAAGAGCGACTGCGTCGATTTCTTCAGTTATTGTTTAGATTCCGAATGTTTTGTTGTTGTTCTTTACACAGTTAAGTAACAAAGGTTGTGGTTTAGGTGGTAACTAGTTTTGTAATAGGCATATTATATATTCAAAGCTTCCAGGTTTGTCACAACACATGATACATTGTTTGTGGCTATGTAAGAAAAAGTGCGACATGAATCACTATTAAACTTAGTCTATGGGCTAATTATAATTTAATTGAAACCCATCCCCACTAGAATTAAGTATTTGAATAATGTAAGCCGAAAAACGGGTGTATGATTTTCAAAATTATTCAATGAATGTATGCCCAACTAATATGGGCATAAATTTTATCGAAATTGGATTGCATCAAAAGTATTTGCCTACAAGCCAGCCATGATTGTATTATTTTATTATTTTGGATGGAACATTGAGAATTTACCTATAAAAATCAAATAACACATATCTTCTTCCTCACATTTAAACCATTTTAGTTAAATTACTTACTGTTTATTTCAGTTTTATTGTTAACAATTAGGTAACTTATTGTAAAACAAAATCTGTTTAACGACAACACTTTTTTATGCAAGTGGAATATAAACCCAAGTCTGATCAAGTTTTCCAGGTAGACGTGGGGTCAATAATATTTACTAAATTCACACCAATTAGCCTAGCGCAAAGTAAACACTAGAAGGCTTGTATTATGTATAACTAGGGTGACAGATATACATATATGATACATAAATATGTAATAATCATAGAAATATATAGTTATATAAATACCCATGATTTAGGTACAAATGCTCGTATTCAAGACAAAAACATCTGCCCCTTCCGGAACTCGAACCCAGGAACGTTGGTGCGAAAGGTAGGATCGCTACCACCCTTTCTTGGTTGCTATTCCTATCTGTCGCACCAAGCGCTTTTCAACATCTTTCATAAGGCGCACAGTAAAGGAGTGAAACTCCCTCCCTGCGTCTGTATTTCCGAGAACTTATAACCCGTCCATTTTCAAAGCCAGGGTGAATAGGCACCTTCTGGGTTAGCTTGTTCCATCGTGGATTCTGTCTTGGCCCCCCGGCTCGATTGGGATCAAGAGCTAACCCATCCTAAATAAATGAATAATATATAAATGTACAAGTATACAAGATTCAGTTAATCTAGTCATTAATTTAAGTTTATTTGTTAATTTAATTTCTTTTTTATTTGCAGGAAGTGACAGATGAAAGTGATGGATGCGGTGCCAAGTTCTCAGTAGTTATAGTGTCCGATAAGTTCCAAGGAAAGCCTCTTCTCGCTCGCCATAGGTAAGCATTCCGAAAGCATTTCTAGTGTGTCCTTAATGATTCATTCCGAAAGCATTTCTAGTGTGTCCTTAATGTAAGGCGTTGTAAGCAGTGTTCAAATAAAAAATACGAATAATTAAATCACTTTTACTGCACTATAAATAAATAAATATAAATAAATAAATATAAATAAATAAATATTTCATACATTCACACCAATTAGCCTAGTCCAAAGTAAGCACTGTAAGGATTGTGTTATGGATACTAGGGTAACGGATAGACATACATATATGATACATAAATATGTAATATTCATAGAAATATATATAAACACCCATGAATAAGGTACAAATGCTTCTATTCATCATACAAACATCTGCCCCCTTCCGGGATTCGAACCCAGAACCGTCGGTGCGAAAGGCAGGATCGCGGATCTGCACCAAACGGTCGTCATTGTCAAATGATCACTATGAAAATAAACACTGAATTGTTTGACAAAATGATGATTTATTATATTGGAGAATTTTTGAAATATTAAGCAAGGCTCTTATTAAATCAATATATTGTTGACTGTTTATTTTGGGAAAATACTTTTTTTGTAATAAGGAGAGAAGGTATTGTAACTGCACTGTACGTCACTGTTTTTTTGTAATCTGTTTAACAGTTAACGACCTCAGTAGTCGAGAGGCTCTCATTCCGATTGGAATAGTATCGCTTCTCGGAGATCAAGGTTCGATTCCCGTCCAGGTTGTAATACCGTGGTACTGAATTCCATAACACAAGAGCTTTAGCTACTTGGGTTCAGGGGGTCTACTCTAATTCAACGAAAAACGAAGTTTCGTTCGAAACTTCGGACGATTCCTACTACGGTTCCATTCGTTCCGAATATTCGAACGACGAAAAATGTTTGACATTAAAATTTTCTAAGCCTACTCTGTTTCACGAAACTTCGGATCGAACATTAGAATTTGACAGCTAATTGTTCGGAATTTTAACCTCAAATTGACGAAGACTAAAGTGTTACCTTTTGATTTTCGTAATTGAGATTTTTTCATAATTACTTTGTGATATGGCTGCAAGACATATTTTAATATTAGCTGCTGTGCGTGAAGAGCATTTAGAGCGAAGAAGAAACCGGCGTCGTCTGCGCAATCAAATTAATATACGAAATATTCCCGACGTAGAGTTTGGAAGAAATTATAGACTCAGTAGGGAATTAATTGAAGAATTGTGCCGAAAATTAGTATTACTACCACCAAAGGCAAGACGTTATGCAATCGAGCCCACTACTAAGGTATGCAGTTTAAGTATTTTAGGTTTATTAGTTATATTTCACTGTTCGTAATTCTCAACTTTTTTTTTTTTCAGATTCTTACGGCCTTAAATTTTTAAGCTCGAGGTAGTTATGAAGGGTCCGTGGGCCATAACATGGATGGCCCCATGGCACAACAGACTGTTTCTCGTTGTTTGCAGGAGGTCACGACTGCTCTCAATGCACCCCATATATTAAGGAAGTACATACATTTTCCACAAAATAGTAATGAAAGGAATGTTATAAAGAGAGGGTGAGTACTAATATGTCAATGAATTTAAGTTTTATCATTGCTTATAGTGCTGGGGTTAATATGACATTAATATTACAGATTTTATGAGAAATATGGGCTTCTTGGTGTAATTGGATGCATTAATTGTACTCATAATGCAAAAGTGAGACCTTCACAGCATGAGGAACAATATTTTAATAGGAAACATTTCCATTTACTCAACACCCAAGTTGTGAGAATAAGAAAATATTTAAACCTTCTCTGTGATATTTTCAGTAAAATTTAATATAATGTTTAATATGCAATTTATATTCATGGCATTATTTTTCAGATATGTGATAGTGATTGTTATATCACAAATGTAGATGCATCCTATGGTGGAGCTACACATGATGCATACATTTGGAGAGAATGCAGTATAAGAACCCATTTAGAGAGCCATTGCTGTGTCTAATGAGATATTTTAAGAAGACAGCTCTTTGAATATTATTTAACAGATTTAATTTACAGTACCAACAATAACACAAATCTCCAACTCCAACAAAAATCTTTTTTTTTTTTTCAAATCATATTGAACTCAAGTTAAAAACTATTTGATGCAGTTTGACAATTTGAGTATATTGATGTGCTGTTGAATGTACATTAACACAAAATCTAAGACCCCAAAATAAACTAGCAGAACCAACCTGCAAAATTGAAATGTTTAGAAGTGATATATAATTTAGTAAGTTTAATTAAGATGTTAATATTTAGATAGGTAATACTACAAGATACAATATACTATAGATAGGTAATTTTAATTTGGTAAAAGAATGAATTTTAAGATAATTTTAATTTTTTAAATAATTGTAGTATTAAATAGATAGTTGTAAGAAATAACAATAAAAGGTTTGTAATTGTTAGTTATTATTTGTTAATATCCAGTTTATCTTGTCTAAATGGTTGATGTGCTTTTGCAGAGTTTCATTTTTGTTTCTATTTTTTAAATAATCTCTATGTATAAATTAAATTGCAATAAAAATGTTGAACTTGAGCTTAAACTATTTTCTTAAGACTAACCCTTTTAAAGATTTAAGAGAAATGATGTATTTAATTAAAGCTATGTATGTTGGGCTTAGTTCTAATTTAAGCAATAACAGTTAGCTTTCTTGTTGGAAGTGGGAAGAAAATACTATTTTATCAAATTTAAAGATATAAAATCAATCTTCATATAAAATCTTTATTAATTAACATTAATACAATATGCTTAATACTATACTATACACTATTTTATTCCAATTTATTTAAATATTCTCTAACTAGCCCACACAGTTGTAAAAGGGCAGGCTTTGATGCCTGAAAATTCAGTGTTTCTAACTTCCTCTATTGCCAAATGTTCTTCTTTTATTTGGAGAGAGTGGAGGCCAGCAGCAACTCGCCTCCTGGACCGGTGGCTTGTGATGCTGCAAAACAATAGACCATTTTAATGCCAAAAATACCTTTAACACTTCAACAATGAATTTTTATATATTTATTGTTAACTAAATGGAATAATTTATTATTTACATACATACATACATGACAGTTGTACTGGACTCAAAACAATACACATATGAACACTGTATGTATGCAATGCCAAATATCAACCTTATACATACCTACTAAGTTTAAATAAAGTATGGCATGGTATGGTAATATGGTATTTCATATTGACTATAAATAAAACAGTAAAAAATACTTACAATGTCTTGTAGTCAAGGAGTCTTGACTTGCAGCAGGGACTGACAACTGTGTGGGCTCGCTATTATCTTGGCTGGTAGACTGCTTGAATTCTTCGAGTAGGTTCAAGCTAAGAGGCTAATTGTGGATGGTGAGCATAGGTGGAGGGCTTGCTAGACTGGAGATAGATGGACTTGGTTCATTCCATTCATTTGTCTGAAAATTATTTTTTTTACAAATTTAAGTAACAATTTTCTACTATTTGTATTTAATTATAAATTTTATGTAACCCAAGAACATTATTTAAAATGACCTTTCATGTTATGTGTTTAGTAAAGATTTTAAAATAAATTAATAACTTGAACTAAATTCGACATGAAATTATTAAAAGCAACAAAAACTTTCTACAATTGAAAATACAAAAAAAGATTACCTCATTGAAAGCTGGGACTCTGGCTCCTGTTTGGCGTTCACCAAATCCATCTCCCATTATGGATAACACCTTCAACTCTCATTGGAAGAGTTGAGGTGCCAACGATAGACCACCTCCAGTTGCAGTAGCCGACCTCCGAGAATCAGCAGCAGCTTTCTTTGCCAGGTGTTTTCTATCAAACCATAAAGCATAAAAATAAAAGTAAATAGAAGATCCATGGTTATCATTATAATGTTACTTATCAATGAATTATTTTTTCTTTATTAAATAAAATGGATAAACGACGTACCTTTTGCCACTGCTGAACAGTCTTAGTGCAACCACCCATTGAATTGAGCATATTGCACAATTCATCCCACAGCTTCTTTGATTGAACTTTTCCTTCAACACTCCTCAATCTCGCTTGAGCTAAATCCTTATGCTCGTCTAAGAAATTGAGGAGGGCTCAACTCATTTGCTCTGCACTTGCTGAATCCGTATGTGGAGTCATTTGAGCAGATTGTTTTTAAAATAAATAATTTATCAGACGGTGTTATAACTTGCAGAAACAACTATTTGGCGGGGGCTCCAAATTCACTATGAAACTTGGAAACGATCTTATGGAATGCATGTCGGGATTGCGAAGTATAAAAAAAGCACTTGGAAATACTTTGATTTGATAACACAACACTTATAAAACAAACTTTTAAAACTATTCAAAGAATCCACTCAAAACGTCAAAAAGGGTTATGAGTGATTAAACGACCATTTTTGTAAGGCCTATGTTTACTACCAATTTATTGTATCAAAGAGCTCTTTACAAATCAGTCGGTTTATAGTATCGCTAAGTGGGTTCTTTATAGTGCCACGGTAAATTTCTTCGAAAAATTGAATTTTATTTGTACTTCATATTTTTAACATAAGTTATTACCAAAATTGATTATAATCAACTTTTTACTGTCTTAAATCAAATAATTAAGCAACAGAGTTTATTAATGTTAAGTTACGGTAAAAACCGTATTTGACATTATAAAAAACCTACATAATATTACTAGGCTCATTCGTTCACGAAAATTGTCTATGAAAACGAACTTGTTGTGCGTATCCGAAAAAGATATAGAGTAGGGTCGCTTGCGAAATTTCGTTTAAATTTCGTTCGTTGCCGAAGTTTCGTTTCGAAGAAAAAGAGTAGACCCCCAGAACAATGTATGTGATTGGTGTTGTATTATATATATATACTAGTGGACCCGACAGACATTGTCCTGCCTGTTATTTTTGCAGTGTAGATAAATAACCTAGATACCGTCTGCAGCGCCATCTGCCGGGCTGATTTGTGAATCTAAACCATTCTCAGATCCCCTTGAACACACACAAAAAAAAACATTCAAATCGGTCCAGCCGTTTAGGAGGAGTTCAGTGACATACACACTCACAGAAGAATTATATATATAAAGATTTTTTTTTAATAATAATATTTTATTCATCCAAGATCACTGACGACTTTTCAAAAAATGCCAAGCAAATCAAATCAACTGTCATCTGGGTAGAGACTTTAAATTACGCTTCAACTATACTTACGTACACTTATTGTCACTTCACAATTTTTTTATAAATCTAAATACATTACCGCAAAACTAAACACATTTTATAGATACCTAAATTTATTTTGAGGGTTTAAACAAGCCGTTTCGCAGTCGGATAATAGAAATATCCTGACTTATTGGCTCCTTTTCAGTAGCTAGGTGATAAAATAGTTTTCCCAGGGCGTGATAAAATAGAATGGAAGTAAATCATCAGGAATAAATATAATTACTAATTCGGCATTAAAAGTGTTTCGTTTCAATGAGTTAACGCGATAGTTAACGTAACATATAACTGGTTTACTAAGCGTTAGCGTCATTCAGTTATTGTTATATTCAATGAAGACACTGACGTCTCCTATAGTCGCTTACAAAGGGAGCACTAATGGCGTCAGTGGACGTGCCACATACCTCATACGCATTACGCATTGGCATAGATAACGAATATCTATACTTACCTTTGTATAAACATATAAACAGTAGGCTAATTTATTGCCAAACGCTACCACTTTCCTATTTCACTATTGAATTTGCATGGTCTAAATGGTGGTTAATGTGAAAGATAGAAACTAGGTACTATCCTTTAGGGATTATTTATTTATTTAACACAATAATCGCTATTTACATTAATATAGCAGAATATATATTATAAGTTACATATCAAATGGCTATCGCACTTAAAGGCTGCCACAGAATGCACTAAAATTAAGCTTACCAAGCTTACCAAATTGACTATAAACTAATCAAAATTTTATCTTTAATTTATGTTTATATAGAGAAAATGTACTTATTTTAAAATTGTCGTTTGTACTCTACAAATTATCCATAACATCTCTTATCCGGTAATTGTAAACTAACTTTAGTTTATCTGTATTAAATCTACGTAGTTATTTCTTTTAATTTAGTCTATTAATTAAAATTGATATAGAATATTTAAAATAGATTTAAGTATATGTTTTATTTTTCACGGAATGGCTTTTACGTACAAATTTTGTGTTTATTTACGTTTGCTATCTATATGCCTTAATCGATATTTGATCAATACTAAACACACGAATTTCGTTACGAATGATTATGTGAATACTAATAATAAAAACAGAACTTTTTAGAAAATATCGATGGAAATAGACAATTTTCCATACTAATACATAAAGCTTCGCTGGCACCATATTTTGGAGCGGAGCGTAATACCTAAAAAAAGAAAAATATGTTTTTTTTGTTTCAATGGGAATTTTTGCGAATTTCAAAAAACTCCGTCACAATCTGGTCCTAAACCTGTTGGTTCGATTCCACACAAAAAATATTAAAATCGATCGAGAACTCGGGAAGTTATGGCATAACAGACATTGCGCCATTGAAGCTGATCCATGGGCGCTTCGCTCGCTCCGCTCCAATAAACACCTAATATTAATAGTTATCTCAATTTGTGTTAAAAATTAAATCACAATTATGTATAAATTTTACAGACAAAAAACGTTTTGTTGTAGCTTCAAGAGTTATGAAGTATAACATTTATGGAAAATGTATTCAGCTAAATGAAATAGTAATTCGGTTAATATTGTAATTACAAAAGTAACTTACTCTATTTGTGTTTGTTTATTACGTTTTCATGGCGAAAATGATGAAGCGAAATTGATGAAATATGATTAGGAGATTGCTTGATATCCGGGAAAAGGCTTCTTTACCCGAGAAAAGAATCTTATAAGTTCCCTTGAAAATTTAAGTGTATTTTAACGCTATATCATAATTTCACTGGTACGAAATCGCAAGTACTATGTGTATATTTTTTTCTTTCTTCTTTTCAAACGAGTATATCCAAGAGATTTCTGCTCTAAAAAAGCAAAGCAATATGACGTTAGCAAATTAGCATTTCCATTTAGAATTAAGTCAAAAGTCATAATGTCACGTGTGCCATCCATATTGCATTAAAAAAGGAGAAGATCTCTGATAGCAAACCACCATTGTTAGTGATTATCAGATAAAGGCGGCAAAAGTATAACTGAATCGCATTAGTTTTGAATTTAAATCACTTTGAACTTAGAGGAAAAAGTGTAAAAATAAATACAAACAGGAAAATATACATTTTATTTTATCCTGCTAATCCGGTAATCTTTTACAAGCTTTTATATCTATAGCTAAAGCTTGTATTCGCTGGATATAGTTTCAGATAGTTTTTTAAGAATTAAAAAAATGTGTCAAAGAGTTTACTTATATACATTCCCTCGTGCTAAACGTTGGTGTTGTCCACATCCGGAGTACTTCGCGAGGATTGAATTCGGTCCGCTTGAGTTTAAGCTGACATCTCAACCGATGAATTGAAAATCTCCGTATAGGTGTAGAATTAACTTTATTCAGAATTCATATATAACACCTTGATTGTTAACACCATAGACTTATTGAGTTAGTTTATAATCTGTATCGCGGATGATAATCTGTCGATAAATAATTATAATGCATTAATTTTCGATCGTAATGAATAGAATAGAAACCACAAATTCGTTTTAAGATTATATCGTTATGATGTTTATGTATGACACCATTTCAACTTATTGATACCTTATTATAGATAACCAAATCTAATGCCTTTTAAACTTTAAAAAAATGTTTTTATTAGGCCCTCCAATTAAACATGGACGTACGTTACGATATCTTGTTTGGATTTGTGTACATTATGCATGTCTCGGCTTGTCAATAGTCTTCCACCCAGGACCAGGATAGACTTAGTAAATAGCAATTTGTTACTTTTTTAGTCTCTTTTAGGTCTCGCCTTAATCTCATTGAATTCCATCGTAACTCTATACAGAACCCTCTGGGTTTACTACAACACAACACGTGTTTGTTCCAGAATTATCAATCCACATTAGAATAACAATGCTATACAATTATATATATTTATTCTCCCACAGGTTGGTCAACTCAGTCCTTCAGGAGGAGCTGAAGAGCATCCACGCGTTCACACAGAAGACACTGACAGTAGAACAGTGGAAGGCACAATCCTAAATGTTGTAGTTTATTATATCATGATATAAAAGTCTAGTAGTTTTTCTTCTACCTTACGCCAAAAGTGGTCAAAATGTACAACGGAATGGATAATTTGTATACCGTGAGCGTCTCGGCGCCGGGAAAGGTGATTCTTCACGGAGAACATGCCGTGGTGTACGGGAAGACAGCTATAGCGGTCAGCCTCGGTATGAGGAGCTCTATTGTTATAAAGGTAAGGTTGATTTTTAAGTGGCATGTGGTATCAGGGGCAGAAGAACAAAACAAAACTTACAATACTCAGTCTTCTCAACGTAGTATTTTTAATCAGAAGTGAAAGGTTATCTAAAGACTTTTTTTCAAATGTTTTTTGACCGCTTTAAAGTTTTGCAACTGCTTACTGTTTTTGACGTTCCTAGGTCCAAAACTTCACGAAAATTTTGAAATTCTTACTAGGACCAATGTTATTATCTTGCATTGGAATAACTTTTTCGCTGTTCACACATTATGCCTTGAGCATATTCGCTTTTTACCTAATCATTAACTTTTGTTTTTCCATTTCAACTAACGAACAGGCTGTTCAAACCAAGTTTTGCACTCCATAGTACTGTAATTATTATATAACACATTTAAAGAATATTAACAAAACATTTTAAAATAATGTTGACTTTTTCTTGTACAAATACACTTGTTCAAACATAACAGTCAATGTTATGCAGCTATAAGAATAATTTAACTTGAATTTAAATTATTTTCTTGGTGTCTTTAAAGTCGCTTTCTGTACAATCTTGAATCGTACATTGTATTTCACGGTTGTTTGGTGCAGAACTATGAGCGGGGTTTGGAAGTAACATATGCTACCTATGTTTTTGATTGAGGGACCGGATCGCGTGCTTCAACGCTCTGTTGGGCATGAAGTCGCCTCACCACACGCGCCTAATTTGCGTGTAGCTGAGTACACTGATAATAACAAAATACCAATAATATTTCGTTTATTTACTACGAATGGAAACATACACGAGGAATCAGGATAAACGTACATTTTAAACACGTACCGGATTCTTTTTTGGCATTCTTTACATATCACTGCGCTTGAGTTGTATCTTGGCCTATTCGCATTGCTTAAAGTTCATTGATGGCGGATTTGTTTTCTTATTACTTATCACTTTTTCTAGTGTAGTGTTAAAATTTCAATTACCATCAATAGTGTAATAAAAAAACTTTATTTGTTTTTTCTTTTAAGTTAAGCAAAGCTAAAATGTACCTTTTGTTTTGCAATGAATTCTGTTTTTTATTATTTAAATAAAAATTAAATCTTTTTGTAGAATCGGACAGCTAAATACTAATTTAAATTTGATTTCGATATTAAATATAATGCTCAAATTTCAGGAAGTGAACTCGAAGGAACCAGCAGTCTACATACACATGCCAACCGTGGAACTACAAGAGACCATACCTCTAACGCCTACGATCAAAGCCCTATTCTGCCCACGGCTGCTTCCAGACATATCTGGGAAATTCTCCTGGAAACTACCAGATAAACTGGACCATGATCAGCATCTAGGGAGAGTTGATGAATTTCTACATATAATCAAGCCAAATTTCGATGTGATCCCCTCAAACCAAAAGAACTCTTTACGTGGTTTTCTGTACTTGTTCTCTGGTATCTTCGGCAGCACAGATGTCGCTGTGAAATCAATGGATATATCCATAGGGTCTGAATTGACCATCGGTGCTGGGACTGGCAGCTCTGCCTCATTTGCTGTGTGCCTCGCCGGTGCTCTAATACAGCTGCTAAAACTGAAGAGTTCCTCGAATTATGATGCGTATTATGATCAGGACTTTTCAATGACTGAGAAGGAGATCATATCAGAGTGGGCGTTCAACTGTGAAAAGATGATGCATGGGACCCCCTCGGGTGAGTGTTTCTATTTGATAACTGTACTATTTTCACATACCAGACCATTATTACTTTATTATGAATTTTAAGATTTTAATTTCAACGGGAAAGTAATGTTAGCATGTTTGAAAACTTAATCATACATACGGAAATACAGTTACGTTAAAAAGTTGAGTGTATACAAGGATTCTATAAGGATATTATTATTTAAACATTTAATGTTTTTTTTTAATAATCATATATAAATTAATTTGGTTTTCTACCATGTCGTAAAAACTAATATTGAAGATTTAATGCTCCAATATGCGCAAGCCGTATGTTGTTGCGCCAGAGAAGAATAGCAGCAACCCTTCACACTTAAAGAGTGTCGTAAAGGGCGACTGATGTTTCTCAAAGTAATCACACCTTCTTTAGACAATAAAATGAGCGTTTTACTAATTAAGGTTTTTCCTGCAATATCCAACCAGCCTGCCAAGAGTGGAGATCCCTCCATTTAAAGAGGATTCCGTGAAAAACTTACAGTTGAGTTGATATGTTATCATCACCATAGGTATATAGACACTAAACTTACACCTGGAATAAAGTACTTTTCAAATGGCGCAAGAAATTTTGTAATGAACTAACTGGTTCTGGATCTTACGTTCCAAATAATAAACAAACTTACAAAATCCGCACTAAAAACAGGATCCCCAGTCATGTCATTGAATATTAAATCGTTGCATCTTGCGTCTACCCGTTCTCCATTATAACATCTCGTATATAATATGAGCGGAGGTCGGCCTTGACACAGAAGTTGGAGGTCAATTTCATTTTCTGATGTCCAACATTAAATAACATAAAAATTGCCGCGGTGTCCGAATGCAACCATCTCATATGATGACAAGCCTCCACGCTATTAGTTATGCACATTTCATAATATTGCATTGACACAGTTATAAAAATCCAGATTTATTCGCTAATTTGTTGAACCTTGATTTAAATGTTCTTGGCATAAATATTTATTTTCATATCTAAAATGTAATTATTATGAAAGTACATCATATAATAAACTATTGAATCATAAGAGTTCTTAATATTTAAATAAATATTTGCTTTGATATATGTAATTCAATTCAATTCATTTTACTTCGAGAAACAGTCTTATAATCTGTTAGTAACAAAGAAACTTAAAAGCTATGTTAGTATGTATATGGTATTTTACTTTCAATTATATATTTATTAATTCATATGAAATTGCCAAAAAAATTAAAATATGATAATCAAATTATCCAATCATTAAAATAAAATTATTAAAATTTAAAGTTACGTGCTGTGAGTATTGGATAGTCAAACAAAATAATTTATTTATTACAAGATTTAAATATTTAAAAACATACAATATAAAACCCTCCAAACTAAGTTCCAAAACAAATCCTCTAATTCACTCTTAATTGTCCAATGAACTCGCAAAAGTTGTCAGAAGCTATAAACAGCAACCCTACTATGATTTCTTAGCGAGATGCAAGTTCGATTGTCAAAGTGAGTCACCGCTTTACGTGGTCTATTCTATAGTGGCATCTCTCTTCAACAGTCGAACTTGAATCGCATTCAGAGGTGATGGTAGAGAGCCTTTTTCGTATAACAATAGTGCAAGATACGCCACAGTCCTCCATCGTAACAATATCGATCAAGCGAGTCTAGTATTAATATTTGAGTGCTAATAACGGTCACGAATGCGCTCCATAAAATACATTTTTATCAACAATGCGATGTCACTTTGTTCTTTGTTTAACTTGTCAACTTGTTAGAATAATTTGAAACATAACCTTTTAATTAACGTCTTTGATTTATAGTGGCATGAGTTTTATTATAGGTCAGAGGCCTGAGTATAGGTTTCAAATATGCATAATATGCAACAGGGCTGTCTTGAACCTATTGTAGGCCCTGGGCATGTAAGAATAATGGGGCGCCTATGATTTTGACAGAACACTTTTCTTCTAGAATAGACAATGAAAGTAGATAAACAAGGTTTCAGATTTTATTGACAGTCAATAGATTTATCGTATTTTAAATGATCTAAGCATGCTGAAATTCGATAGCCTTATTTTGGGCGAAAGTAGAGTAGCTTCGCGCATGTAAAAGCTAATAAGCAAGTCGATAATAAAGGTAGTCCCTAATTAAGGTTCGATTTACTCTAATTAAATAAGTTTCATTAATAAATGTCGGTATTGGTTTAGTGATCTGGCAGGAACTAGGGGGCCCCTATCGATCGCGGGGCCCTGGGCTTTTGCCCAGACTGCCCAGTGGGATAGAGGGGTCTGATATGCAAACATTTTTAAATCAGACTTATTTTTATAGTAATAAGATCTAACACACAAATATTAACTCAGACTCTATGGTAATTTAAAATCTGATACTCACGCCACAGATTAAATAGATAACCAAGTTTTCTTTAGTATTTGATGACCTTAGTCGAGTGACTCGTATGTCGGTTTTCATGGTATTCCTGGGTTCGGTTCCCGGCTGGGTCAATGTAGAAACAAACTTTTCTGTATTGGCTCGTATCTGGGTGTTGTAGTACCGTAATTGTTTCTGAAGCTCATACATAACATAAGTGTTTTATCTAATGTTTATTTATTTATTTAAAAGATTGCAATGACATTACTATGCTATCGGTTAAAAGGATTAAATTTACTAATGTCATCTTAAAGATTTAATCAAAACTAACGCAAAAGTATGTGTTAAATATATTATTTGTCATCATCTCAGCAAATTTACGTCTATTGCTAGATGGAAGCATTCCTCAAAAACACCGTTTGCTTAAATCGTCACGTATTAAAGGCGTTTTGGATATCGCAGTAAACCCATAAGTCGGGAAATAAAAACTCATTTTTTGATCTACATGAGGTATGTATGGTGACTGACTCCAATAGCATTAGTCGCCTTCTACGACACCTTCTAAGCGTTAAGGGTGCTATTTTATTAAAATAGGAAAACTTGCAGCTCACCATCACACTTATTAATAAAAAAATATCAGGTTTGTACACAGGCAAAGAGAGTTTTCATTTAAAATTGATTAAAGTTAACCATAAGTTAACAAATTTGCAAATACTTAATCTATACATATAAATAAAATTGAAGTGTCTGTTTGTAATATTGAAATAATTAACCGTTTTTTACTACGTGCATATGAATATATATACTACCGTATAAACCAAAATAACATTTTTTACAATTTTTGTCTGTCTGTTTGTTCCGGCTAATCTCTGAAATGGCTGGACGCATTTTGACGGGACTTTTTTTGGCAGGTAGCTGATGCAATAAGGAGTAACTTAGGCTACTTTTATTTTAGAAAAATATAGTAATGTTGCAATGTTCCATGCGGACGAAGTCGCGGGCGGCCGCTAGTAAATTAATAAACGTTATTATCATGATGACATTAAGTAGCAATGACAACAAGCGATCGATAGTCTAGATACACTTTTAAAACTTATAAAAACTAGGAATAAAAATATATAATTCTTGCTCTCTTTCATCATGAACAACAAGATCTTACAAAGAAACGGATCTTGGCATAATTAGTGCGACAACAAGGCGTAGCAAAGGATTTCTCTCAAATATGACTTTTTGAATTTATAAAATACTAGCTTTTACTAGCTTTTTTTTGCAATAAAAAGAACCCTATGTTACTTCTAATACCTCCAAGAATAAATGTACGAAGTTTCATGATGATCGGTTTAGTAGTTTTTGCGTGAAAGCATAACAAACTTACATTAACATTTATAATATTAGTAGGATGTTATTATTAAGATAAATAAACTCAACAATATTATTTGTAATTATGAAACGAAATAATTTATCACGTTGCTCTCTTCGAACTCCGGATTGAATATGACGCCATTAAAATTAGAATACTTAACTAATTAATTAACTGTTGTGATGACATTATCAAACCCATAAATTTAATATGTAACGTAACGTATAACGTTTCTCCATCAGTCTAATGGCTCAAACACGTTATGCTATTACTTAACTTAACATTGAACCGTTAAGCTTTTGATTTGGATGTAAAACTATTACTATAGCTGTTAGGTCAAGGCCGGGCGTTATATTGATTCAATTTTAAACGTGTCTACGCTTTTTACGATGCTTTGTTTGTGTTCACTGTTTATTTACATTACATTCATTATGATGTTAGTTTATGAGTTATCCATTACAAGTTTATTTAGCACTCTTTGACTTCGACTTTTATCTTCTAATGGATATTAAAGTAAATGTGTATCTACAGAAATACACGTTTAGTTAAATATCCATTAGAACTTACATTGCCTTTAGCCGTGTTAGCTGTTTCGAAAGGACTAGTCATCGGATCTCCCTTTCGCACCGACCTGGGTTAGAGTCCCGGAAGGGGTAGATGTTTGTGTGATGAATACATCATATGTGTATATATCTATAAATATTACATATTTATGTATCATATATTTATGTCTATCCGTTACCCTAGTATCCATAAATCAAGCCTTACAGTGCTCACTTTGGGCTAGACTAATTGGTGTGAATGTGAGAAATCTATAATCTCAGATCACAGTGGTTTGTGTGTTTGTCTGTCCGCTTTTTTTCCCCACTCTTTTTTCCATTGTATATGCGTTACCATAGCAACGCGTTAACCGCAAGTAGTTCGTCTACCGGACGCTAGATGACGCTAACGGAAAAATATTTAATAATAGAAAAAAAATTAAAAATTTTGTCCACCCGTGCGAAGCCGGGGCGGGCCGCTAGTATTATATTATTATTATATATGTATGCCTATCTAGTACATTAATATCAACGAAAAAAGACTTACAATGCTTACTTTGGACAAGGCTAATTGGTGTCAATGTAACATATTGTTTTTAGACGTAACCAATGATTTTCTATTCGTGCAGACATTACCCCACTAATCCAATTAAGTCCATTTGTTTGGTTGTTATGTTTCGTTTTTCCTATGCGTTTCCATTCTGATGGAGGCCTTCGTTTCAGCATGGTGATGTTAAATATGTATATTTAACTCTATCTATCTACCCTCTTTCTCTCTTGGGCGAGAAGTATCTTTTGCTTCAACCTTCTGTTGTGACTACAACCAATACTAACAATTATTATGGACCAAATGTACCAAACTTATATGTACATGAGGTGAATATTTAAAACTTTTCTTATTAATTTCGCTATGGGTGGTTGAGGCACTATTGCGCAATTATTTTCGTATTCTATAACCGGAACTATCTCATCTTATCGTGTTTATTTATAGGTAGTATTTTTCGATAGATCGTCCTGAGCTCTCTATTTGCCCGCTTTTGAGTAGAGAAAAAAGTTTACAGCTCGTCAACAGCTACAAAAAAAAAGAAAATCGGTGGACATAGAAAGAAAAAAGCATGAAACTGTTTGTAAAGGGTTAAATTAGTATTAGGACTTAAGCCAAGAACTAGATCACAGTAATAAAAGATAAGTTTTAATAAAGATAAGATAGGCTTTCTTTTACTTAATTGATAGTCAACTGGTAAAATTTAACTTGAAAAACTACAATTAACAAAAATATGGATCATCTCATCTGTATAGAGAAAAGAGTTTGCCAAAAAAACATGTTTGTCAAGTGGGTGTTTAATAAATTATTTCCTTATTCTATTTTTCCATATGAATGTTATATAATTATGATAATAAAAAAGTGTCCGTAGAAAGTTAAAAGTTGTTTTAGAATGCATTGTCATCGGGTTCTGACTTGCTCCAAAAATTTCAGCTCGCTAGGTGGCGGGGAAGTGCCTCAAAATTGAGTTGCAAGAATCCAACTGCACAGACAGACAGACAGACAGACAAACAAGAAAGCGACCTGAGAAAAACGTGGGAAAAATAAATAGCACCAATACAGTCAACTTCAGAAGTGCCCATAGTATCATGTTTAACCATATACTTAATAATATATAGAATTGTATATAAATCAATTGGAAACAGCTGTATAAATGGCTCCTTTCACATGTGTTCTATGACTTAAAGGAATTCTTTAATATGAGACATTAAGAATTAATGATTATTAATTATTGTATTATTTGATATAAAATACGTGTGTAAAAAACAACCACGCCTCCGAGCCCTCAGATGGGATGGGATGGTGGTTGTTTTTTACACACGTATTTTATATCTTATAGAAATATTGCATTGTGAATGCAAAAAATTAAATAAAAACATATTGTATTATTTCTTTTTTTTTATAATTGAAATGGTAATGTTTTTTTTTTAATTTAATATTGTCTCTACCTTTTTGGCAAATGGGAGTATATTTTGCATGCCATCTGTTTAGCGTAACATGGTTTTGCACTTTTGAATTATTTCCCTTATTTCTTACTATAGTATCCGGCAAATAAGTTGAACATGATTTTGAAATCAAGTGATATGCGCAGTAGCAAGTTTAGGTACATTATTCACTACTGCGCATGTCACGTGATTTCAAAATCATGTTCAACTTATTTGCCGGGGACAATACCAAGTTTATTGGCAAAAAAAATTGTCTTATCTTTTTTATCTTACACAATAGTTAATGTTACATAGTACTAACATACTTATCTTCTATAGTATGCGCTACATTTTCCTAAATAGTTTTTTCGGAGAGTTCTCTTGTGTAACGTTACCGGTCTTTCGTTATCAATTTAGGTGTTAGTAATCATATCACATTACTTAACGTAACGTGTAAGAAGGCGTAATATTGTTACATAATGGAATAACATTGAACCGTAACTTGCCACCCGGCTCACGTCTATTTGATATTTACTCGGCCTCACCGCTGATATATAGCCAAGGTGTTGAAAAGAATTGACCTTAATTACCTTTGTGTTAAGGACACTTTTTATCTAAAGAGATAGGTAATCAATGCGCTGTTGTTGGTCAAACAAGGAAATAGTGACTTATGATGAAAGTTTCCATGTGAAGGTGTTTAAGACTGAAGGTTTATTTTAAAATTAGTTTTTGACACTTTCACCTTTTAATCCGTGTTTACTTTGCAAAAGAAAGTTAATTCTTTTCACTTAACTTTTGTGTTGAAGGCATGGACGAGGTCAACAAAGCTTATTTAAAAAATTAAAATAATCTTGCTAACGAATTTATTAAAATCCTGCCAAATGTAAGTTCCGCTCAAACTTTTAGTTAAGTAAAAAAATACGTTTGTTGTATAGGAGCGCCGCTTAAATATTTATTTTATTTTAATTTTATTATTTTTTATGAAAGTAAAAATATAACTGAGTATTTTGTGATTATTGCAAGTGCCCCCTAAATATTTATTTTATTTTTAGTATTTATTGTTTTAGCGGCAACAGAAATATATAATTTGTGAAACTGCTATCTAGCTATCGCGTTTCTTGAGATACAGCCTGGTGGTTTTTACCCTTCGAGTACAAGTTTCAGTTCTTACCAAAAAACAGTATTTACCTAACAACGCCCTCTGTTGATAGATAAAGATAAAAGGATTTTTATTAATTATAATGCGTGTATTGAACGTCAAAGCTACGCCATGGCTTCATAAGTCCTAAGACGGGAGACTTTGTACCGAAAAAATGCCGTACGAAAATCGACAAAGGCTATTTATTTCTCCCTTTTATTATGTGTTACACACCATAGTTGTAAAAACAGTTTATATAAAATACATAGTTTTTCTTCATTAATAAAATTAGCGAAGTTAATACATCTCTGTTTTTTTACAAAACACCCTCAAAATTCCGTAGAATAAATCGGTCCTGCACAGCCCACATCGAACTACGTCCCGCGAGTGACGAGATCGTCGCTCGGTCCATCTTGTGGACGGCCTATTCATGAAATATAGTCTTGGGCGCCATTTGAAAACCTTAACGCTCTAATTTTTCTTGTACTGCCACTTCAGCTGAGTAGTGATTCGACCAATGGACTAGTTCTTCTGTGGATCTTCTCATTGTATCCTTGGCCTTATAAGATCCATCATTAAAGATCACGTCACGTATGTCATTATTGGCTGAACACACTGGTTAAAGACTTGTCTTAAGACAAACACAATTAAACGCAAAGATTATTTGTAAAACTACATTTTGTGTTTGTTGAATTATATTCCAATATTGACGCTCACTTAGATATCTGCCTATTCTGCTGCCGATAACGATATGATCTTAAGTGACATTAATGACTTTTCCTGGCGAAGTAGAATGGAATACATTCATTTGACACAAACATGATATATTTGATGGCATTATGGATAATACTTTCACATATTTGATCGATAACACATGGAGTTAGACAGCAATTGAAAGGAGGAGGGTCAATAAGGAGGGTTTTCGGCCCCTTTCATTTTTGTCCTAAAAATTTCAAAAAGTATTTTTTTTTCTACTTTATGGACTAACAAATAGATTCCACCCCAAATGGAATCTCTGTTCTGTTCTCTTCAGGACGAATACTAACATCGTGCGTATTCAACAGATTTTAAAGGCATGTTTTAATATTCCGCAGGGATTGACAACGCAGCGTGCACTTTCGGTTCCATGGTGTCGTACAAGAAGGGTCACAAGCCGCGACATATAGAGGCGAGGTTCGACCTCCGCATCCTGTTGGTGGACACGCGAGTGGCCCGGGAGACAAGGTCTTTGGTGATGAAGGTGGCAACTGTACGGCAGCGTAATACTGCCGCTGTAGACCATATATTAGAAGCGTGCGACCACTTAGCAAAGACCGCCATTCAGGTGAGTTTGTCAGGGATCTTCAGACGGGTGTACGGTATCCAAGAACTAGATATTTCTATGAATATTACATATCTTTGTATAAAATATGTATGTCTATCCGTTACCCTAGTATCCATAATACGAGCCTTCCATTCCTTACTTTTGGCCAGCTAAGTGGTGTGAATGTAAGAAATATATCAGTTATCTTGTGTGTTGGGTTATTGCCCATTCTGTCTACGATGTTTTTTTCCATTTTATTTTAATGGTGATACCATGGTACCATACTGAACCTACACATATCAAGTGTTTTGGGATCAAGTACGTTTTTACTTATTACTAAAAAACAGTTTTTTTCATTAAATTTTTTTGGACTCGTATGGAGACTTAAAAAAGATATTAATAGTGAAAAAAAAGAAACGATTTTAATAAAATTTAATTATATAGAACTTCTAATAAACTAATGGAACCGATCGATGGAAGTATCAAAGTGTGGCCAAGGAAGGAACGCGACGATGGAGACACGTTGTGCAGCGTCGGCATCAACGATTCTGTTATATAGCAGAAATTATAAACTAAATTGGGGTACCGCTGTCAGCTGTTTTCGTAATAAAGCACCTCGTAATTAATCTTTATAAATATTTTCTTTTAATAGAATATTAAAACTTTGATCCCTTGATACTGTTGATGTGAGTAATTCACTTCCAGCTCTGTCTGGCCAACAGGGGTATTCTGGCCTTGGAAAATTTAATGATTTTTTATATGTGATGCTTTTTTGTTCCTTTAGTTTTAATAAATTTTCTATTGTTTCAGGTTTTATTAAAACTGTCGAGTGGTAAATGCGATTTAGATGTGGAGTCGGACTACCAGCACCTGGCAGTGAGTTCTGTTTTATCTAATTTTATTACTAATATTATTTCCTTTTTCGTAAAGTTTTTTGAAGTGAAAACTTCATTAGCATCGTTGTGATTTGAAAGTCGATGAAACGAAAAAACGACAGTAAAAGGAGACAGACACATACATTCATAAGATTTAACGTGGAAGAAAATGAGATAGGAAGCATTATGTACGTGTGTTAATACGTTGTTGTGTGCGCATGCGTAGTAAAAGCTTGAGAGACTTCTGCCACATGTGAATTGAACACATGCTTTTTAATATTTATTACCGTGTCTGGGCTTACTTGCTTTGCCATCACTTTACATATTTAAAGTATGTGTATTTGTATTTAAACATACAGAATCCAAATAAATTGATATTGCAGGAAAGACCTGAAACATTACAGCATTCTAAGATCAGTCCCTATGTGCGTAAATTTGTTTAATAATATACCAGATCAACTAAAATCATATTTTTTTCATTTAAAAAAATATATAAATGGCTAACGTTGGAATACTTTTACGATTTTCAAGATATTATTACTAAAAGATTTAAGTACATCTTGTAATTCAAAATGTGAGAAAATATTTAGACACTGTGTATTTAAAGTTTAATCCAATATCCGGACATTCCAAATGTAATTTAATATTTATTTGAGATATCTAGGTCATAGGTTTAATAATATTGCCTGACATTGGAATATTGACAACACTATAAATTTGCAATTTCAGTAATAGGCAAAGTATGATGTACAATTTATTATTACTATCATCTAAATCACTATGTTTGTAGCAAATAATCACAATTATAATTGAAGCAAATAGTTATAATAATTGTGATTTAGCTGTTATTCCTATCAAATAGAAAAAAGAAACGCATCGCTCATTTAAAATAACAACATGACTATGGCGAACCTATTTGTATTTTATACTTTTTATTTTGTTTGCTTTTTTACCTTGTGCTTTTAGGTTGTTGTCATGGTGATATTGTCTTGTTATAACAGTTTTCATTCAATAGTGTGCTGAATTTAAAAGGTTTTACCTTTATTTATCTAATTTATTTTCATTTCTCAATAATGACATCTTGACAGACAGCGATTTTGGAAATAGTATCACAAATTATTCACCGCAACGCGTTCTTTACAAAAACATGGTATTTACAAAGTAATAAATGAACGCTCTGTGCGAAAAAGAGACAAAGTTATCGTATTTACAATAATTAAAAGTCGATTTCTCTAAATTGAAGAATATCGAGATATCACGTACTCTCTTTAAATGAGCGTAATTTTTACCTTCTTTAGTGCAATACAATTTTATTTATTTATCATTGTTATATGTGTATACGATAAACTTTATTGTGTCGCAATGTAGGAGCTTTGGGACATGAACCACTGGCTGCTGGGCGCGCTGGGCGTGTCACACCCGGCGCTGGAGGCCATTCGCGCAGCTGCTCGGGCGCGCAATCTCGCATGCAAGCTCACCGGCGCCGGCGGCGGCGGGTTAGTACACCCACCACACAAACACATACATCAAATAAATAGTTTTTTGAATATAAGGAATACAATTGTATTAGTGTTGCCCAAATGCAAGAACAAGACGAGACTTAGCCAGTCTTGGTCTTGGTCTTGCGCCAATACAC
The DNA here is from genome assembly GCA_927399485.1 of Calamotropha paludella. Lineage (NCBI taxonomy): Eukaryota > Metazoa > Arthropoda > Insecta > Lepidoptera > Crambidae > Calamotropha > Calamotropha paludella. Next base: position 15,757,078 of record OV656824.1, on the reverse strand, counting down.
CTGGTCTTGGTCTTGGTCTTGGTCTTGCGCTTGCAGTCTTGGTCTTGGTCTTGGTCTTGCAGCAAGAGTCTTGCAAGTCTTGCAATTACCTATTAGTCTATTGCTATTTATTAAAGTTTACTTTAAATCTTAGAAAAACGTATTAGAATTGGAACATTGTGAGCTTGAATTAACATAGCCATAGTAAAGATCAATCAGATTAATAAATAACTGAAGATTTGATAAGAAAGTCGAAAAATCAACTGACCTATATGTCGTTTTCCATGGAAGTAACTGTTTCTTAATAAACATTTATGATTTATAAGCTTACATTTGCTAAAACATGTAAAAAAACAAATTAATTACAATAACTTGACTGTATTTTAAATAACAATGTCTGTCTAGAAAGAGATTGAACCCTCAACTTGCATGAAATTTAATAAAAGAGTTTTATGATTTATCATTTATTTCAATCAAAAATAAAATACAACACAAATCAAACATAACAGTACACAACAGCTTTATCATTAGGTTATGTTACTTTATATCAATTCTTTTGACCAAGAATTAATACAAAGTAACCATCTGGCTGACTCATCACTTAACCTATTTCTATGTTTTCTAATTACTAATGATGCTTTAGAAAATAATCTCTCAGCAGGTACTGAAGTTGCAGGTATTGAGAGAAAATCACGGGCCATCTTCGATAAAGTCGGATACTCTGTCTCATGCGTCCTCCACCAATCTAAAATGTCTTCCGAGCTGGCAGTTCTTGGTTTTCTCAGGTACTCCTCCAACTCGTCTATCACTAAGCCTTGAAGACAAGATCCAGATGACGTCGAGGGACATTCATAGAGTTTATCAAAGTCTATAATGTCTTCATCTTCATCACATACTTTATTTTCTTTTCTTGGCAATTCCAGAGATTTGTTCAGTGAGTGTAGACTTTTATATTCTTCATAAAGTTCATTGAACTTGCGCAGACTTTCTGTTTTAAGTTGCTTCCCCCACATTGTCAGGTCAAAAGTCTGAGCCTTATGCCTTGGGTCTAAAATTAAAGAAGTACAATAAATCCAGTTGCTCTTCTTATAATGTTTAAGCATTTTGTCTCGAGCTGCTTGGAAAGCTAGAATGAGCCTTTCATCCACTTCAGATCGATTAGGTTTCTCATCTAACTGTTTTACCATGGATTCAATTTTATCTAGCAAGAGATTGAATGATACAATGACTAGCGGTAATGTAACATATTTGTCTCCACCAAGTTTTGTACTTAAAAGTTTAAAGTTTATTAGAAATTTATGTAATTTTTCGAGTACCTGCCATTCACTAGCTGTGATTTGAAAATCATTCAATTCGGTGACAGAACTGCACAATATGTTAATGCCCGCTCTCACTTTTAAACCAAATCCAATCATATCATGTGTGGAATTCCATCTTGTTGGACAGTCAAGAATGGCATTTAGATTTGATGGCACGCCAGCTGCTTCACAAGCAGACTGAAACTTCTTCTTCACTATCTCACTTCTTTTTATTTTACTGGAAATACTGCGTAACTTTGTTACAGATGTACGCGAGTCAGCAATATTTGGTGCATATTCTTCATCTTCCTCAGTTTCGTCTGCATAGTCTTCATACTGCTGATCTTGCGCGTTAGTGTCAGACTCACAGTGTAATGCTAAGGTCTCTAATAAATCTTGTACACCAAGGTTTAAAATGTGAGCAAAGCACCGGAAATGTTGATTGTCTGAATCAAAGTGTGGCAACTGTTTGCCCAGTTCATACATAAATTTGGTATTTGCAGTTGCGTTGTCGACCGTGATACCTTGTATTTTATCAATTATGCCATATTCCAATAAACATTCATGGAAAATCGTTGCAATATCTTCCCCAGTATGTCGACCGCGTGATGGTATAAAATCAAGAACTACAGATCGATACTTCCATTCGTTGTCTATATAATGCATAGTAACCCCGTAGTAACTCCTACCAGCAATTGACGTCCACCCATCAATGGTAAATGACATTTTAGATGATAATTGTTGAAGTCGTTCCTTGAGATTAAATTGGAGCTCTTCAAATCGCTCTTTGACTTTCCTTCTAAGTGTAGACCTTTTAGGAAACTCCATATTAGGGCAAATACGTCGAAAATATACTTGTGTAGCTTCGTCATCGAAAAATGAGAAGGGAAGATATTTTTTCACTACCCAATCAACTGTAGCTGTCGTGATGTTGTCACTGCTGTTTTCCGACTGAAATAAAACAATAAATCTTGTGTTATTATTTAAAACATACTAGGTTTGAGCGTTTAGGAGGAGGAGGTTTGTTGTTGTTAAATCGAGAAAATCGTTAAATTGACATTTGTTATATTAAGGTTGCACTGTACTGTAATTTACCAAAATAAAGTACTTAGTTGTTACTGGCCGATTATGAAAACAAATGAAAATATAGGTGTTTATAAAAATATTTAAGACGATAATTACATACTTAATATGTCGCACCCCTAGATGAAAACACCACTAACTCAAAAATACTTACGTAAGTTAATGGCGTTTTTGAAAGTATCGCATGAACAGCTACGCGGAGTTAAAATTCCCGTAGCGACAATTTCGACCATTGTTAAAAATGACGCGAAATATGTACCTATGTATTACTATTTTATCAATATCTATAAAATATTCCGAAGTCAGTTTAAAGTCATTTGTTCAAAAAAGACTTTTTTGAGTTCCTGGAGTTTTCATATAAAAAAAATATATTCTTACCTGTCCACTTCTTCCAGCGGTTACTAAAAAGCTTGTGATATCTCCACTTAATTTTGGTTTAACAGGAAGAAATATTTGTGATTCCTTTTTGTGGAAAGATATTAGATGTTTCCTTAAGCCTGAAGTGTTTCTGTTTTTCATTTTTATTTCAGTCTTTTTATGTTGGCACAATTTACACAAGGCAGTTTGGGATGCATGAATTATTTCGAAAAACTCCTCAAATTTGCTTTTGGGTCTTTTAGATCTGTGACTCAAACTCTCGTTACTCGGACTAGAATAATTTGAATCTTCGTCACTCATATTAAATTGTACACGTGATACGTTTTTAGAAAACAACAAGAATTAGTAAAAACAATTATTAAGTTAGACTCGAAGCACAGCTCAATTGGAAATGACTGGAATTAAAATAATTCCTTTGTTTATAGTACGTTTCCTTGCTTTCTACCGCGCCGCCTCGCCACGTGCCGGCTCTATTAAAAGGATGCCGCCGCAAATCAAACGATGCCGCGTGCGGCGTACAAACACAGATTATTACCTACTTGTACAGACGCGACGCGTGAATAAAATATATGTAAAGAATTAGTGCCAATCACTATTCTTTACATATAAGTGAATGTTTTGGCGTACATCTATACTAATCTATACTAATATTATAAAGCTGAAGAGTTTGTTTGTATGTTTGATGACAGAAGTTTTAAAATAAATAAATAAATCCTGAACGTCACTATACCTCCAAAGTTACTATTCTTCGTGGGCGAAGTCGCGGGCACTGCTTGTAAATACTTTTTTTTTTTTTTTATTTTTTTTTTTTTATTTATTTATTTCATATACAAGAAAAAAAAATACAAAGATACAATTTAGTCCCACAAAACCGACTTGTCGGTTTGACTGAGGGATCTTTAGTCTCTTAGCTTATAATTATAATTATGTAGGTATATAATACAACTATAACTGTATCAGGTAAAGTTAAGTGCACAATAATTGGATTTAGACTGAATTACAACAAACTGAAGGAAAATTTAGCGGTGATAATAATAAGATACAATTGTTGTAAGATATAAAATACGTGTGTAAAAAACAACCACGCCTCCGAGCCCTCAGATGGGCTCGGAGGCGTGGTTGTTTTTTACACACGTATTTTATATCTTATAGAAATATTGCATTGTGAATGCAAAAAAATAAATAAAAACATACAATTGTTGTGTTAAATAGTAGTCATCAGATAATCTTTTAATATTTTTTTAAATTTATTTTTATCCGTTTCACATCTAATAGTTTCGGGCAACGAATTAAGAAGATATGGTATACGCTTCTGTAAAGTTCTGTCACCAAAATAATTTTGAACCCTAGGAATTACAAATTTCTTTTTTGAAGTGGCTCTAGTGATCTGGTTATGATTTATGTATTCAAAAGTGGAGACACACTCTCGGCTGCCGTGATTATTTACTAATAATAAATCGCAGGCTTTTTATTTTATTAGTAGGTAAGTACCTACGCTTTTTATATTATTTTATTAATTATGTAGAATTTTTTTACACGTTTCAAGTATATTTAAAAGTGGCTACAATATTTATCAAACGGGTGATATTTGAACACTTTTTTGCTATTTTTTCTTGTAAAAACTTAAGAAATATAATGACTAAATGTACAATAATAGTACCTAAGTAATTAGTTTAAAACCATATAATCAATATTATAATATATACTTACTAGAATAAATTATTATGACATCTACTACCTATCCTTACCATTTTATTCTAATCATAATACTACTTGCGTGATCAGTATAATGTATTCATTTTCATTATAAGCACTCTGAAACTTATTTATTCTTTGGAACACCTGTAGGTACTCTTAAAATTCGAAATTATTTTGCATGAGTATACCTACGCCTACGCCCTGTGGCGGCAATCAAATAGTGTCAAATGTTGTGATTTCGGCGCGGCGGCAACGATTGTTGTATATGATTTCAAAAGAAGCCGCCGGCGCGTGTATTATAACCATGTGCTTCCGAAAAGCAGCAAATTTCTTTGAGAAGTAAGTACAAAACCTTTGATGCCGCATTATCAAAGTGCCGATGGTTAAAACATAACTATGCATGCACTCAGTTTGATTTTAATGGATATTTTTTTATTCGCTATGTAGGTATGTTTATGGTATTAGTCGTAATGCGCATAGATCCAGTTTTTCATATTCTTTGATACAGTTTTTTGCGTCTCATAGAATTCCTAAGCGTACCTATACACCGAACTGTTACACCTAACTACTCCGTGAAATAGCGCTAAGTCCTAGCTGCAAGACGCAAGAGTCTTGCAGGCTTAGTCTTGTTCTTGCTCAAGTCTTGCACGGTCAGTCTTGGTCTTGGTCTTGCTAAAAATACGCGGTCTTGTTCTTGGTCTTGGTCTTGCAAAAACGCAAGAACAAGACCAAGACTGCAAGACCAAGACTGAATTTGGGCAACACTAAATTGTATAAATTTAACTAACTTACCAACAAAACAGTAATAATATAATATTTCTTACATTCACACCAATTAGCCTAGCCCAAAGTAAGCACTATAAGGCTTGTGTTATGGATACTAGGGTAACCTAGAAACATCCTTATAAGATATTTTAATATGTTATATTATTAGAAATATATATAAATACCCATGACTTAGGAATAAATACCGTTGCACCAAGTTGTCATTTTATCTAATAATAATAACATTTAGTTCTTACACTTCCGCCAACATTACACATTTAAATAGAACAACTTATTTGGGGCACTTGGCTTTGATCACGGCTCCTGTAAAGGAATCGAAACATCAGGATATAAAAAAGTCTTAAATAACTTGTTTTATTTACATTCATAATCAGTACATTATAAAATAATAATAATAGTTTGTGTGTTTGTTACCATATATAGTTAACATAGTTACCATAAGCCTAAGAATAACAGTTTTTATAATCAATTAACGTTACCATAGCAACGCGTGGCCGGGTCATCAATTAACGTTAGCATAGCAACGCGTTGCTATGTATTTATTTATTAATAATATTTATTATTATTAATAAATGAATAAATATTAATAAATAAATAAATATTAGACATCATCACATACATTTTTCTGAAACGAAGTAACTAAACCGCTTGGGTTATGGAATTTAGAAACAGCGATAATACCACAACACCCAGATCAAATTTATCACTATAAAGTTCGTTTCCTACATTGACCCGGCTGGGAGAATCCGGAATCTCAAAGTGGTTTTACCATAAAAACCGGTAACCGGAGGCCGATATAAATAAATAAATATTAAACAACATCACATACATTATTCTTCCATTCTTTCCGGCTAGAGCGCCGTAGTAAATTTATGCTTGGAAAACCACTATGGTAGTCGTAAACCGGTAAAACCCGGTAGTTTGTTGAAGTAACACATGTGTTGTACACATAAATAAAAAAACGTTCTGAATCCAAGTTACTGTTCAATGTATACTCAACCTAAACGTACATCAATCCAACTATAGCTTTTTGTGCAACCCAACCTATTAAGTACACATTATGTTTATTAATAAAAATATTTAAAACGTGACGTATAACCCGAAATATTTTACTTCAGATACGCGATGGTCCTCATTCCTCCTTCGACGCCTCGGTCATGTGTGGACGGGTTATCGAGTCAACTGTTAGAGCTTGGATTCCGAGTGACGGAGACTCGACTCGGCGGCCCAGGAGTTTCCTTAGAGATGTGACCCATGCCTCCACCTAAACGACATAAGGACATCTAGCACTTGATCATTACGGGAAGACTTAGCTACAATTCGTAGAGTCTTACGAAGTCATCGACGTAAGTTTATAAAGAAGAATAGTGGTTAAAAAAGTGAGTGTTTAATGACTGTACTCGATAATAAGATCGATAACTTTGGTGATGCGAATTATTATGTTTACGCAGGAGAGAAAAGTAGACTTCAATAATCATTGAATGATTAGGGGAACTTTCTGAAGACTTACATACAGTCGGTTAATCCTGAGAAAAAATTATGTGTAAAGATTTGTGCTATAAAGGCGAAAGTCGCCTGTCCTAAAATATACATAGAAAAACTAAAGTTTGTTGATTAAGCCTGCTTAAATCACAGAGAAATATATACAAAATTGAATGGGCTTAATTGCATAAAAGAAAACAATAGAAATGAAGATTTGCAAAACAGACTTACAAACGTGAGAGCAAGAAATTTCTTTAAGTTTACTGAAGAGGAATATGTGAACATTTCTAAATGAAATTGTGAAGTAAAGTTTTAAAGTGCGTGACAAAGGAATGTCGAACGTTTGTGCTTGTGATAGCGAGGAATTTTCAATGACATAAAACTCCATATTGTCAATGAAAGACTAAATGTTTAGGACTTAAGTTTACAATAAGTAAAATGGACATATAATGAAAAACACGTGATTTGCTGTTTATCTCCAGTGAGATATTTTAAATTAGATTTAAAAAGAGCATTGTCCCATTTGCTTTATATACTGTGAATGGTGCGGATGTTAAAATACAGATGTATGAAATTATTTGCTGGTATTAAGAAATTTAAAGGGGAATTCTATTGTAGATCATGAATCACATTATAATTCTCTCCTCTCCATTGGTTTTTATAATTTTGGTTATTATACCCAATGACATAAGGGGTCATGCATAAATTAAGTCACACATCAAAGGGGGGTGGGTATCACCGAAATGTGACATTGTGTGTCACGGGGCAAGGGGGGGTCAAAAGCTTTGTGACGACACATGTTTAAATTTCAAATATTAAAAAGCAAAATTAAAAAAAAAACTAAAACTTTAAGAACGGATCTACATTTGGTTAACCCCTCAAAACACACAGCTTTGAGTTAATGCGATATTTCTCTCTCATCGAGAAAAAATATCATTGAAAAAGAACCATTACCAAAGCCGTAATAACGATCAAATCAGACTGCGCGCGTCTGAATCAGAATCAGCGAGCATAATAGATTTTAGGTATCGTTGTCGCGCGCATGTTTACATGCTCGCGTGTTTTAAGGGGTTAATACTTCAGCACTTGAAAAAATTGTGACGTCACATCAGAGGGGGGTTCTAAAAATGTGACAACCTGTCACAAGGACGGGGAGAGTGGTTAAAAAGTCTTAAAATTCGTGTTACATAATTTATGGATGGCCCCTAACCGCTGTGAGTATGTAAATTCTACTTTGTGTTTTCTGACACATGCCATATGTTGATCAAACATTTGCATTGAAACTCAAAAATATCTGTCATGTCATAACATTCCTAGTTTAATAAGCGAATAAATTTACTCTGTATGTATGTACACAATATTGAAATGAAATTCTACTGTGTAGAATTCTTCTATATGCTTGTTTAATATATTTGCTTGTATATTATGAAGTATGAAGATATCTTCAAAATGCATTAGTAGGACAAAAAGGAAAAGAAAATATCCTTTATAGAACTATTACATTATACTTTGCAGCGCATCAACAGCTTTTACTTTTATATTACAACCTTCTAGCTCACGACCAAGATTTTTACTGACTTTTTCGCCGACTATTTTACTTATTTTTTTCGCAGACTTTTTACTGACTTTTACCTTAGTCTTACTTAGTCAATAGCTCTAAAGGCATATATGTACGTTATGAATTCACAGTGGCTCTATGTACAAAAGGAAAAAAGCCGGATAAAAAATTTGTTGAAAAGTCGGTCGTGTTATAAAACGCCAAATTTTACAACCATTGACGATATTCTCCGTCATATAAAAATAAACCTTAGCAGTGAAGTGTTTTGGTCTAATATTGTTTGTAGAGACGAGCCTCTCGAGTAAAATATGGGTAAAAGTCAGAACTGCGTGGTGAAAAAAGAGATGTTTAGCTGTTCCGTAAGGTTGTCTAATGTAACAGCTCCCTTATTGTAGTTTTACACTACGGTACGGACTATAGTACGTCAACCTACCATAAACTAACATTTTCTAAACTGATATTGAACCCTACGTGTTGGACTTAAACCTGAAAATCGGTTACATTGTTGTAAATAGGTTGATGCTGTCAATTTTTTTGAATTTTTGTCCTCTTTTTTTTAATAAAATTAATGGGTTTTAAAAAAAAACTACATGGTATGAAAAACTAAAGTTACGACCTCAAAGGTCAAAATATTTTTATTATTGATAAAGACAGTCTTTATAATACGTTTTTATTAATTTTGACTAGTTTTGTCGCATTTAGAGTATATATTAAAAATATTGCAATGTTTTTGTTCTATTCTTTATATTAGGTACCCTCTATTCGATATGTAAGATTGTTAAATCGTTTATTGTCTATAATAAATTCTGTTTTGGTAAAACATTGTACCTTTTTGCAGTTTGAGTAGTTCTCTTTGGGCACGGTAATGATTTTCAAATTACTAGGTACATCATCGTATACACTTGACGATTCGATCTACTTTATGCCAATGTAATAAAGACTATTATCTTATCGTCGGTCAGAAACAGAATTGGAAGATTTCTAAATGAGTTATTTTGAGAAATTAAAATATATTTTTATTTTATAATATTTAGAAAATATTTTTTTTTAATTACATTTTATAGGATTTTTTGTGTGATTTCTATATCTACTAATCTAACTAATCAATAACAGGTGTTTGTTAAATTAAAATTATTTTGGATATATAAGTAATTTTTAGAAATGCTCCACTCTTTTCGACCGACGATATTTAGATTGCATAGTCTGGAGATAAATGTGCTGGCGACCTCTGCCGTCAGGAATAAGTTTAAATGGACAGCAACGTTTTATAATTAGTTATATGCAACATGAATGTATCTGGCATTTAAAATTATATACGCACGTAAAAAGTAATACTTCTTTATCGTTACTAAACAAAGATAACTAATATTATAATTTTATATAAATTATTGTTAACTACACACATTCATATTTAGCGGCCAACTTCATACTGCTGGTTTATTCCATGTCGCCTTTGTGGCCAACTTCAACAAGATAATTTTGTGTCACATCTTAAAATTTCACTCCCATCATTTTTTCATAACGCACCTGAAGAAGTGTAACTTCAAAAACTTTCCATAACTGATTGGTGAAACGGTAACGAACCCACCTACTGCATCAATCTATGAGGAGCATACGCGGTCAGCTTCGAGCTATGGTTGTTATATAGTAACTAAATAATTTACTATTTTGCACCACCAATACGGTATCAGTTTCTAACTCTCCGGTTTGACTGGTAAAGAATCTTCAAAATGCATGTGTATAAGCATTAAATCCGCCATCTATACATTGTTTGTGTGCAATTTAGCGTAAATAAATAAATAGTTTATATTACTTGTCTGAAATATAAAAAAGTGCTTGAATACTTTTTATCACCTAGTCGGAGCTAACTGTACCGTGCCCAATGACACATCTCGGGATATAATGTGAAATTATTTTGTCCATAGACAATTATAAAATACGAAAGTATTAAAAGAGTATGTTTATTTTTTATTACATAATTATTATGAAGTATTCGAATTTTAAACTATAGATAGCAGCTAACTTTGGTTAATTTAGATTAATAAAGAGTACATTATTAGGCGTTAGTATATCGCACATACGGTGCTATAACGTCACTTATGCAAATGGTGTAATATTTCAGGGGGAGCATTTAAAAATTGAACATCCTTACAACATATAGTTTTTCTCGGCTAAACAAATAAAATAATTAAGCTACAACTTTGAACTTCATTTTAGAGTAAAAGCAAGCAAAGTAAAGAGGTAGAGTAGAGGTAGGAGTATTTTCTCATACACAGTTCAGTTTTGTCTGAAATTACATATCAAGTATAAGATCTTTGAAGAGTATAATAAATACATTTCTAAAATAACTCTGCTAAGGAAATCTACGCGCGCTTGGTGCAAGCAAGACAAGACGCATGCAAAAGTGTCGGGATCTCATTGTTATCTACACCAATATTATAAGGAGGAAAGATTTATATTTTTGTATGTTTGAAATAAACTCAAAAACTACGAAGCCGACTTTAAAAATTCTTTCACCATTGGAAAGCTACATTCACACTGAGTAACAAAGGCTACATTTATATCGCACCGTATGTGCGATATTAGCATTCTATTTTGTTTACTATTTCCATGTGTTTACTATTCTATTATAATAATTTATTTCCATGTGGTTTTGTTTTAGGACAATTATTATTGTTTGTGAATCACATCATTATTTTGGTGAGTCCCTCAATTTATTATATTGTTTTGAGATATTTTAATTATGTCATTCATATGGTAAAATTCGTTAAATCCAGTGTACATTTAAATAATGTATTACAGTGGCTTTCTAATACTTTAGGCATTTATTTCAACTCTTAAAACCAACTATTCATTGCTAAAATCAGACTTATATAACTGACATTTAAGTCGAAATTGATTTTAATATCTGTTTAGATCACTTAACAGTTAAAACGATATCTCAAAAAAGATTTATTGTTTACAAGAACATTTATTGATCATTATTGCGTCCTTTGCCTATTAACTGATTCGTTGCGACATACAATTACCAGAAACGAAGGCTACAAGCTTGATTTCCGTGAAAAATTAAGGTAGTTTTATTCTGGGTAGATTTCCCTAAAACTGAATTTGATAGAGTTATCATCGATTTAAAAAATGACACCGCTCCCATGCCTAACGCTACACGTAAAAAAGCAAGCATCGGCAACGAATTGGTTAAACCAGATTAAAACAAGAATCTACAAACTAAGATACTAATATAACAATGCTGCCGTCAATAGCATAGTTACGGTAAGTACACTCTCGACGATTTCGAGAAAAACGTGCTAAAAGTTTTGGTACGAAAATATATAGGTGCTAAGGTCCTCTTTCATTTAAAGCTACAGTCACCATGATCCGACTACAAACAAGTTATTTATGGAAGATTTTCGTACCAAAACTTTAAGCCAATTTTTCTTGATACCGTCGAGAGCGTACTTACTGTAACTATGCTATTGACGGCAGAATGGGTTAGTATGTGGAAATAATTTGTATTTGAAATTCATATTGACTTTTTCTGTGCAAAAGCATCACTATAGACTCCATACTTTATAAAACTCTTGTGTGCCAGTATTCAAACCACAAATTGTTTGAAACTGGTGTCATGAAGCTACTCGAATATTCCAACAACAAAAAAATATGTTATTTTCTTATATGTACTAATTGCTTGACAGTGCTAAACCATTCAGCTGCACATCTATTTGCTACTATGAATGAAAATCAAATACGTTTATTTAGTGTAAAAAATAATACCAGATTCATTTATCCTAAGAATGTAAACCACCCGCCTTTTTATACGGGTACAATGGATTTTTTTATTTAACTTATAATATCTTATTTAGTTCTTACACTTCCTATCGCAGATTAAAATAAAACCACTTTATCAGTATAAATTTAACAGTTCGGAACGATCCTGATTAAAATATTGGAAGCATATAAGTGAAAACCATCATCTTAGTCATACTGTGGTCACACATCATTGGAACATAAGGAATAAATAAATAAAAAGACTTATAAACGCGCCGTTTGTCCGTTATAAGTTTATTTTCATGATAAGGCGCCATTCATTTATTACGTAAGACTATTTTCGCTAGTTTTTGACCCCTCCCCCCCCTATTATAAGAAAAAATAAGAATAGGTCGACCCCCTCCCCCCTGTTTAATATTTATTACGTAAGAATCTAAAAGCAAAAATGAATACACGTTTGGCTTTTTTTAATGTTTATTTTTTTTCAAAGGTACTAATAATTTTTATTTTTTGGTAGAATAAACTTTGATTTTAATAATTAATTACCTACATAAGATTTTCAGTCCAGGGGCTCAAATCCAATCAACCGACTCTTGTGCCGACAAGACTTCTTAGCCTCGCCTTGAATATATGGCTAAAGCTTTTTCTGTTTCAACATTTGAAATACGGCTATGAAGTTTTTACCATACGCATCCGAGCGAACCTCGGCACTCGCGCGGTTGCCCGTGCTTTTTCTAAATATAATTTTAACTTTGCGCATTTTTGTGATCTTACGTAAGAACTATCGAGACTCCCCCCTACCCCCTTGTAAGAAAAAATAAGACATGGTCGACCCCCCTCCCCCCCTAAATCGTCTTACGTAATAAATGAATGGCCCCTAACTTACATCATAATGCAAAAGAATATAACAATCATCCTTAAAAGAAAATATTTTCTTTTAAACTTTAGATCAATTTATTTATTTTCTCCAGAAATACTTCAGTTGAATAGTGGTGCTGAAATAGCATTAAATGTTCTGAAAAAACTTCAAAGTCGTGATTACAGAGATCGTATTCGTTAAGTTTCAATATTTTTAACCGTGTTCCATAAAAATAGGGATTTCTAAATAACTAGACCATGTGAGCTTGCAATAGAAGCTATTTTACTTTGAAAGAAATTGAAGTTTTGCCTTTGGATCTGTAACAAACATTTTTTGTGACTTTTTATATTGAGATAAGGATTAAGTTTGCCGGTGCAGTACGCAACGTAATAACGTGAACAACTTTAAGGGGAGGTATCCAGGTTCTTCTAATATATTATATAGCTTTTACCCGCGGCTTCGTCCGCAATTTAATTTTTCTTTCAATATAAAGTAGCCTATGTTTCTTCTAATACCTCCAAGACTACATGTACGAAGTTTCATGATGTTTGGTTTAGTAGTTTTTGCATGAATGCATAACAAACAAACTTACATTCACATTTATAATATTAGTAGGGATTATCTATGTACATATTATATTAGGGGTTAAAGTATGAAATTGCCGATTTGTACTGAAAATCTATATTGTTTATTTTTTAAATTTTTAACAAATTTATTTAATCAAAATAGTTGCCATTATTATCTATACATTGCTGCCATCTAATGGGAAGGTCATTAATGCCTTTGCGATAGAATTCCGACGATCTAGACTGCACAAACTGTGTGAAAGCATTTTGTACTGCCTCCTGGGAAGAAAACTTCTTGTCACGTAGATAATTGTCCAAATCACGAAAAAAATGGTAGTCCGTTGGAGCAAGGTCTGGTGAATACGGAGGATGACGAATGGTTTCTAACTGCAGTTCCTGAAGGGTCAAAATGGTTTCTCGTGCTGTGTGAGGTCTCGCGTTGTCGTGGAGCAATAATGGTGAAGATCGATTCATGAGTCGGGGCTGTTTTACTGCTAGTTTTGTCAACATGGTTCGGAGTTCGGCACAATAGACATCTGCCGTTATTGCTTGACCAGATCGGAGAAAACTATAGTGAATAACACCATGCTGAGACCACCAAACAGTTACCATTACCTTTTTATTGGTAAGTTTTGCTTTAGGACACTGTTGTGGCATTTGACCTGGGGTCAGCCATTGCATTTTTCTTTTCCGGTTATCATAAAGAATCCACTTTTCATCACATGTTACAATTCGATCCAATATTCCTTCATTTCTGTACCGGTTCAACAAGGCAACACAAGTTTCAACACGCGTTTCTTTCTGCAGATCAGTCAAATCATGAGGCACCCATTTTTCGTATTTTTTTATTTTATTGATTTGACGCAAGTGAGTCAATATTGTGGGTAAGGTAACGTTAAACCATGCCGCTAATTCCTGGGTACTTTGACTAGGATCGGCTTCCACTATCTCTCTTAATTCATCGTTATTTACCTGTGTGGGCGGTCTTCCTCGTGGCTCGTTCTTTAAGTCGAAATTTCCATCACGAAAGCGTTTAAACCAAAATCGCACGGTGCGTTCATTAGTAGACCCCTCTCCAAACGCAGCATTGATATTGCGGGCTGTTTCTGCCGCGTTAGTTCCGCGTCGGAACTCGTATTCAAAAATAACTCGAATTTTCGCAGTATCCATCTTTCTTGTCTAAATTGAATAACAAAAACAATTGAAAGTCGATATTCAAATGTTTTACATTTTTTAAAAAAAGAACATCATAGAAACCATTTAAAAAAAGTTTCATTCGAAAACCTCAAACCATGAAGATTCTATGTCAATTCAAAGAACCTATTGCAATAAAACGGCAATTTCATACTTTAACCCCTATTATTATTGCATTATTAATTAAACTATATAGTGTGTTCACAGCTAATGACAATAAGAGGGTGGCCAATTTAAGCTAAGCAAAAATATAGTAGTGTATTATAAGATTATGAAACAACTAAACCCACGATTTTACAAGAAAACCTTAATTTTATCCCTTTATTCGTATAACAGACATAAAATAATTAAAAATTATTAATTTCAGCGTTATTAAATAAGAATATAGAGGCAACGTAGCACAACATTATAACTAATTCCAAAGAGAATTCTAGAATTGTATTATTTGCCCTAAAAATATTAAAGATTCTGTTCAAAGCAATGAGAAAGTGGATCAAACAGAATTTTAAAAAGCGTTAAATAATATGAAATTTTGGTTTGTACATAAATGGGTTCTTTGCGTTTTTGGTTGTTATTCATAGAATATTTTCTATGGCATTAGAGAATCCATAGTTTCGTTTACTTATAACTATACAAAGTTCCTAGTAGATCGGGGGTCTAGCGAAGTTCTTTAAAATCATATTTATGGGCGCGCCTTCGCTCAAGTGGCGCCCCCATTTGCTAATTAAAATTTCTATAATAAAGTATAAAAGATAAATAAATGTAACTGAAGTAATTTATATATCTCCTCTGTAAATTTTCAATTATTACTAAACCATTTTTTTATTTTTTGTCATAGCTTTGGACATGCTTTTCTAGTACCAGAGACAATTTGTATTACTTTTTTAAGTTAATAGTAGCATTCGCATTCCGTATATTGAACCTTAAAAATTTTGTGCCACAGATACTTTTAAATCTTAATCATATTTATGTTATCACTTTTAGTGTATTTATAAATTATTTATTAAAGAAATGTTGTATAATAATTTTATAGTTGTAAATGTGTTGCGCCGAATCTGTTGAAATGTAGAAGAATGCGCTCAAAAAGTAGATTTATTTATGGGTGCTAATTTGTAGTTCATATTATACTAGATTGTGAAAATAAATGAAATATTTTAAAATAAGACATTTGATTTTTTTTTATTCCTACGTTTTTGTGCTTCTCGATCACTGAGAACTTTCTAGTCCATCTAGTTCTACTAGTAAAATGACGGTAAAATATTTCTGAATAAATATTCGTTTTATTACTACCTACTATTTAATGTTCGCTTTATAAATCTTATAGTGTAAATAGTACTGGCCGAAAAAAAAAGTTCCGTGTAGCTCTATCACACTGAATCGTAGAACGAAACGGATTTTTATTTTTATGTCGTAACTATTAGTAATTCTTTCTATATACATGAAAATTCCCTGTCACACTGTTTGACCGATTTTGATGATTCTCTTTTCATTTTGCTGAATTTGTTCCGACTTAGGACATGGGATAGGTTTCATTTATATTACGACAATGCGTGACCAGGTCAGCTAGTAATGTACATATATACACTACGTTCTATGCATACGATTCCATAGTAACACAAAAGTGAATAAAATAAGTGTATGGGACATGGATTGATAATAAATTGAACACGTTATATAATAATATATAAGCGGAGTCATGCCTGTCTTAAGTCATTACTACTGAATGGTGGGCTAAAATGTGGGGATTTCACCATATTCTCCTCGCTAAGGTTGTGGGTTATAGATCGCAGTAAAATATTATATGACATCAAGTATGTAAACACTATTATTTTAATATTTCATAGCGATGCTTCAAATCCGATTGGCCCCGGGCTTGATTGGGATTAATAGCGAACCAATTCAAAATAATAATGTCTTTTCACATCTACCACTACCGACTAGTACTACCAGTATACTATACGATCTATTTTATATATAACACGATTGTGTCCCCGAAACTTGAATTATAATTAATGGCTAATAAACCAAAGAAACGTTTGTTATTTAATTTAAGCATCTTAAGTTTCTTTATTTTAGCTTGAAGTTTAAATAAAGTGAAATAAAAAGAAGGAAAGACAATAATATTATCATTTAACTACACAATAGTATTCACTAAACATTACTTTTTATAAGAAAATTCGTTGAGACCGAAGATCATAATTAATTTTCCAGGGAATTCAGCAGGAGATTCTACCAGACGGGTGGGCCTTTTTTTTTTTAATTCTTATTTATATTAACCGATCGTTATAGTTTTTGTTATTTTCATAAGTTCGTCGTTTTAGTGTTGGTTATTGCATCCAGGGGTCGGAGCCAGAGATACTTCTCGCCCTGAAGCAATAGCATGGAAAGAAAAATACAAATAGAAAGATAGAGTGACAGAAAAACAATAGGAAAGAGAGAGCTTGGGTGGGCCATATTGAATACAGCAGTATTATGAAGGAGAGTATATAAGCTTAAAAAAAGTCAAATTCTTAAAAGTGCGTTTATTACACAAAATATTTAATACATTCCATTGGTGTTAATAACTTGCATATCAACAATGTGAGAACGCTATACAATAAATTAATATGAAACTCAAATATTAATACTGACGTTAAATAGATAATATTAAAAAGCTTAGACAAAATTATTCACAACACAACATTTGGAAGACGACACATAATAAAAATAGTATGTACTTGTACAGTCAGCATCAAATATTATGTGCTCGGTCAAAATGTAGCGAAACGATCAAAATGTCAAAAATATCGAACAGCTAGTTTTCACTAGCTGTTCAAATTAGTCACCAATTTAAGTGACAAGATTTACCATTTTAAGTATTTTGAGTGTTATTATACTAGAAATCACGGCATGTTTCAAAATATTATCTTCTTGACCGTTCACCTAATATTAGATGCTAAACATACAGACGACTTAACATCAAGCTAAACACTCTCAAAATGGTGTGATCTATTACAACTGCACAGTACCTATAGCGTAGGCTTGCCAGATACCTCGTATTTTAACGAATACCCCGTTTTTACGTCTATAAGTTTATAGTTAGCTAAATTGAAAACAAAGTAACCAAAACTTCAGTATTTTTATCAATTAATATAAATTAAAAAAAACAAAGAAATTGTCATAATGTCCTGTAAAGAAGACAAACTTGTTCTTTATTTTGGTCACTCTTAAATCACACAGTGGCAGATGGCAAGTCGCCATACATTGGCAACCCTTGTATAGCGTAAAGCTTAATGTGTTGTCGACTGTACAGTTGACCGCACGACAAATACCCATATCCAGCCAATAGATTATGCTAATGCAACTATCAAAACAGGAAAAAACTTATGGGTATATTCGGCGAATAAATAATCGCTTACACTGCATTAAAAACAATACCCACTTATTCTTTGGCGAGGAGTCAATATTTTATGAGACAACTAATAGCTAATAAATGGATACTGAACCAAAGTACACATTAACAGCATATCTATCCTAAAAACTCAATAACGCCAATCGATTTTTTATCCTAAATTACAACATATACAGTTCATTATCGATTGAAGAATTACACATTTTGTTATAACCTCATGCCAGTTGTTCAAGAAGATTCATTTTAATGTTACAAATTTATTTGTATTTATTCATAACACAGCTAGCTAAGGGCACTTTAGCAGAGATTTATAATGCCAAGAACATGTTATGCTGTACATTGAGTGATGCTACATAAAAACATTTCAAATTAATTAAAATGCTTTTAATTCTGAAAAAAATAACAGAGCATTTTGAAGTAATTCTATGGAATTTAAAGTAAATACATTGGCTGTATGTTCACATTGACATCTAAGATTAATCGCAGCCCTTATTTCTAACCCGGGGTTATGATTCTTGTAACCCCTCTCCCGGGATAACACTTAATTGATCCCTGCATGCAGAAATTAGTTCTTTAAACGGATTACAAATAATAAATCAGATCTTTGGTTACCAAAACAAAATTTAGATAAAATCTTCGGTTTTACTAATGATACCAATATACGTTTACTATAAAACCGGTTCAAGATCCAAAATTCACCTACGATTAGTCTCTTACTCATAGTCACGATACTTTTTGATGAGCAGCGAGAAATTTCGAAAACTTCATTTTACATTTTTATCACACAAGTGAGTTTTAAATCATGTGACACTAAAATTCGCAGTGAAAACGATTTTATTATGTAACTTAACAAGATAAATGGCTTCTATGCTACCAATTTATTATGCTACCATATAGTTATATACATTTAGTCAATGTACGCTAAAAAGGAATACTATCCACATCATACAGATGTCGCTGTAAGATAGTTAATGCCGTGATATAGTTATATCTCCAGGGATATGGCTACATAACATAATAATTATATTAAAGCAGTTCATTACTTAAGGAAATAACTATCATACGAGAGCGATCTAGTAATATATATATTTTACAAGATTAATCTATTGAAAATGATTGTCAAAGCGAGCGGGGTGCAGAGTGCGGAATGCTCCCCGTACTATTCTGGTTAAGATTACATGTAAAAAAAATAACTGGATCGTTTAAATTAGTAACTAATTTGCCAATTATGAACCGCGTTCTTATTACTACAGGGTGTTTGGTAATACCTGTATAATCCCGAATATAGTAGATAGGGTAACTTTTGTTTGTCAAGAGCGGCATGTATTTGGTCATTTTCCGTACAAATAAAAAAAACAGTGAAGGGGCTAAAAATTTTTATAATGCCTTTGAGACTTTTATTAATTTTCCAGGGTTGTATGTTATTATTATTACTATATCACAACTAACTATCTTACACAGACAAAATAGTAACATTATGGAACCCTGATTTATCTAAATTCAAATATTCTTTAACGACTTCCTATATTTTCCCGTATTTAAAACCTTTAAATACACCTACATTACAAAAACAAGTATTTTTCTAAAATAGCTATTGTGTGATAGCTTCCATCAATGCTAAGTGCTATGATGTCACCAAGTAAAAAGTAATAGTAAAATGCAGACGTCTTATTCAAAAATAGATAAAATATTCTTTTGATGCAAAATTCATAGAGGGCGTAGACCACACGCACTTCAAGTAGACGGAAAAGTTTTTAATTGTCTATGGACTACATAAAAGCATAGTTCAAAGTAAATAGTTACCTATTGAAAAACTCTATGCTGATACCCAATAAAGCCGCGCACACATGATATGAAATGTCTTGTAGACAAATTTGTCAAGCTTGCCTGCTAGTTTTTTATGGCTAATATAAAGGTTAGTTTTCAAATTACCCAATGTAATACTCAAGACTACTCTGTCTAAAAATTGTTTTGCTTGGGGTGCGCAGTTTTATATTATAAATAGCGGTAGACTAGATACTTAAAACTTATTTCATTTAAAATTAACGCCTAAGTGGAGTGGAGTGACCTATACATAGCAAAAATCACAATTTTATACATTTTATTTAGTTTTCACCACACTTGGTGGGTCAGAATAATTCAAATTAACAAGAATGTTCAGTCAACTATAGTATTATGAACTGGATAGTGGATGTTTATGTACTCACTACTATATCATATATTTACCTAGCTTACTTGGTAACAAGCTACGTTATATGGAAAGTTTACACGAGTTTAGCAATCACTTAATATCGCTTTTGCTAACATTCACTCGAAGTAAAACCTTTTTTAAAGAATACTAGCTGACCCGGCCACGCGTTGTTGTGTCTCAGTTATAGATGTCGCTGTACCGAAATGAACCGTTCTTAGCCTTCTTGAATGTTATTCTTAGGCACAATGGTAACGCGTATAGAATGGGAAAAGAGCGGACAGACAAACACACAAACAAATGTGATCTTAGATTATAGATTGACAATCGATAAATACATTGTTCATATTTCCGCTAACCACACTTTTTTGATCTGTGATTGATGTTATTCAAGTTAAATGACCTCAACCACAATACCGGGTTTTTGGATAGCGACTTCCTAAGTAGACAACAAGCCGAGAGTAGCGAGCCACCATAGTGGTTTTCTACATGGACGGCATCTCCCATGAGGGAGTCTCCGAACCAGCATAGATACGGCGCTCTAGTCGGAAAGGATATTCCCATGAACGCCTCGTGGTAAGCTAAACGAGTTACGAATGGGTCCACGTTCGTAGTGAATCGGCGAGGATCGAAATTGATCCGCTTGGATTAAGCTGACATCTCAACTGATGGGCCACATTACTTATTTTGGGATCCAAAACTATATTCAATGGTTATTCCATCAACGTTAAAAGAGAACTTGAAAGAAAAGCAATAAGCACAAAAACATTTGTGGATAATATTTGGTTCCATAAGCATTCGTAACTTTTATATTCCTGGATGAATTTTATAATTGTTGCGGAATTCCATCGCCACAATTATAAAAAATTATCTCTTAAATAAACCAACGTGCATGTCTTTAAAGTTTGTTCATTCTAACTGGTCCTATTTGGTAAACAATCTTGGCACAACTCTTTAACAAAATCATCAATTTAAAAATAAAATAATAACAAAGTCAATAATCTATTACAATAAATCGTTATTACAGACTGGAACCTATTGAATCTAGTTATCAGTTGATTTTTAATGCTGCATTTTCAATAAAAAGGAGTGCCAAGATTGTTGAAGTTAGGATGAACAGGCGGTGCTATTAATTTCAATTTGTCACTAAACGGAAACACTTGACTAAGTTGTTTACATAATCAATCGCATTATGACATGATCTCATAATGCGATGGAAGTTTAATTGTCAAAATGAGACGCCGCTTTACGTGGTATATAGTGGCGTCTCTCTTCAACAGTGGAAGTTGTATCGCAATAACAGATCATGGAACCTTTGGACAGCTAGCGACAGGTACTGAGCAAATTGTGGCCGGGGTAGTCGGTTTGCCGATATCTATTCTTTACATTTGGAAGATTTTGGCTGAAATTTTCTCTAATGCTATCGTGTAAACTTTCCAAAATAAACAACGGTGAATATAAATGACGCATGAAGTTTACACATTCATCTAAAATAAATTACAATATTGGCGAGTTCTTTCCAACATTCTTGTGGATATCAATTGACTACAAAATAACTATACACCTAAAATAATTATGAAACGAAACGATCACAACAAATCATAATAATGTTAATAAATATTGAGAAATATATTTAAAAAAAATCTTTATCTACAAAATATTGGCGAACATATTAATCGTTTATATTTTATTAAATAATTATTTTGATTAAATAATTGCCTTGATTTTATTTTAATGAATAAAATAACAAAAATCAATAAGTACTTACCTACCTACGTAGACACTTAAGGCTCTAAATGGTCCATTAATTTATTATTGTAATTATCATGTTAATTTATCTTTCTTTTTCAGAAGGTAGTAAAACTGTTGTGATTGTGAGATTCCAAGTTAGTAGAAGGACCGTATTCTATGGTCTGTATTATTCCATTTTATAATTATTCTTCACAATACATCTACAATAATGATTCTATATCTACCTGATTGACATATTAATTGTTATAATGATGCAATCACGTGCAAGGGGATGTTATATGCAGTTACGAATGACGCTGCAGCAGAGAATGCTGTAGCGTAAAACTTTTTCAGTGGGTAACTGTGGCGAGAAGATATTTAAAAGCGAAATCCACTTGATCAAACGAAATTAAAACGACGAACATTGTGACGTATATTAATAATTATATAACTTGATTAATTTGAATATAAGTTATATTATTTATTATTTTTCAAATTGTTTTCTTTTATATCTTAAAGGATTATGCTCCCAACCAACTCTAATTTTTCTGTGGCAACATAAGGCAGCATCTACACAATTTAATACTAGTATACCAATATATTTGTCCAAATAAAGTTAATAACATTTGTCTTTATTGATTAAAACGTAACTTACTTTCTGCGTTTCATAATAATAATAATAATGATATTTCTTTCATTCACACCAATTAGTCCGGCCCAAAGTAAGCACTGTAAGGCTTGTGTTATAGATACTATTAAATATGTTATATTCATAGAAATATATATATAAACACCCATGACTCAGGTACCAATGCTCGTATTCATCATACAAACATTTGCCCCTTCCGGAACTCGAATTCATGACCGTCGGTGCGAAAGACAGAATCCCTATCGTTGCATTAAACGGTATTTCACCTTTTCCAAGCTATTTTTAATCAGCAAGAGTATTATATTATTTGCCACAATGTTCGAAGTGTTTTTTGCTCTCGTTGATTTTGCTTGAATTACTGTTCGACACAACATTCATCTGTGTGATGTCATTCGAAAATGCATACTAAATAACTAATGAGCGTGCAAGGTTCGCACGCCATATTGCGGTCAATATCTTGCTTGCGCGCTATTCAAATGAAAAATAAGCTCAATCGGAAAACGCAGCTAAAACTCTATACGCCCACAAATCATGACCGTCATTTTATCTTTAAAATTAGACATTCCTTGTGTTTGGCAGGAAAAAAGCGTTTGCTAGTGCTTGTAAGAAAAATGCCGATCGCTGAGCGATAATAAGCATAAATGGCGGATTGTGTCAGGGCAACTGAAGTTAGCAAACGTGTCCTGGCCGAAAATTGTATAGTTTGTTTATCGGCGCTGGTAAGCGCTCGCAATCGCTTTTTGCTGCCAAACACAAGGATTATCTTTAACTCTTTATTAATAACTTATTCAGTTAAGTTTGGTTTCTGCCAAGGTTGACAGTTTGTGACTCTGATTTTATTATTTCAAGTAGTTGTTTTCACTTAATTAAATTTTAATCCATTTTAGCTACATAGAATTCAACGTATTTTTTTTATAAATGAATTGATCTTTACGCTATAACTTTTTGTTCACTAACTAGAAAGAAATCAGTTATTGTTCAGATGTAAAATGGTATTAAATTTTATTACGATATTTCAAACTAATTTCGCTTAATGATATCCGCTATCTATAAATAAGTGTACAAACATAATATCTTCTAGGTATTATATTATGTTTCAACACTTACATAAGTGTGTTTTAATTTTTAACGAATAAAATAATAGCAACAATTGAAATATAGCTTATTATAAACGCATTTACTAAATAAAATTCACTAATAGTTTCTTATAAAAAGTATGTAGGTATAGTTATTCGTAACTCATAGAGTTTATTGCACAAACTGTGTTATATTCTTGAGTATCTTTGATTTAAAACAAATATAAAGGCATTTTATTCTATTAATTTCATCAAATTATACATATTATTAAAAATAGCAAAATAAACACACCTATATTTATGTTATTTATTGGTCATTCAAAAATTTCATCTCATATCACAGGTGTTAATCATTCGATTATTTTATATCATTATAATCATTCATACACCATTCTGTCATATAAATAAAATTCTTAAAGCTTTCTTTAAACCCAGTTTTAGAAAATGGCGTTAATTAAAAAAAAATATAGATAAATTTAAAACAATTTTAGTATTAAGTTCTTGTGTTCAAATTGAATTTAATATCATCAGTTATGTAGAAATAAAAAAAGTACTTTCTGTACTAAAAACCATTTTTTACAAGCTCTACATATTTTAATGACTTTTTTTTATAACACTTATTTCATGATATAATAATATAATTATTATGGCTATGCATAAATCTTACGATATTACCAAACACACATTCAAATGTACTACTATTCTTATAAGTAAACGCTGTAATGTCAGCTTAAATACTTAAGATATCACTTGATACTACATCTAATAATTCTTCCAAATTTATTTGGTATTAATGTCATTATTATACCCGGAAGATGATAACGTTGCGGGGAATAAGTAACCAACGAGTAGGAACCATACTCAAAAGCAAGTAGACCAAAGTTTTCACGTTTGTTTTTAATTTACTTAGACAACAGTTGTTATTTATTGTGTAAAGTCATTAAGAAATTTAGCATATTATTTAATATGTTGTTATTATGATTGCTGTTTATTTAACAGCATTTTTGGCAGTATTTTTAGATAGTATTCTTTAATATTAACGTTCAGGTGTGTACATAAATCATGAACACACTTATAAGAAAAAAGCCCTGTGTTTAAACAAAATACTAAAGATACTGTATACAGGAACAAAACAGGGAATGTCCATAGTGTAACGGAACGTAAGAAGGAATGTCCAAGCTGTCAAAATACTTATGTAAAGAGGTTATTACGAATGGACATAATATGAAGAAATGGCTCAAAGGTCTTTGTAACCAAGCCAAAACCCCTTATAAAAAAAAGAGGTTATTACATCAGTGGCGACGCGTGCATATAACACGATTCCCATCGGGTTGCCTTGGCGATCACTAATAATTTTTTTATTATTTTCAATAATAGCTTACCCCGCTTTGTAATGTAAGCCGAAGTTCAACGGCTTTCGGATTGCAAACGCCATAATTACATTGCGCGCTTTGTAAAAATATTCTTCTATATCCCGTATACAAGATACGCAATGTATTTGAAATAGCAAACGCACACAAACACAGTTTACAATCATATGACGCGACAAGTGCGACGCGCTCCTCCTCTCCGGCAACCCGATCAAAATATTGGGAATTTACAAATGCCAAATGTATGCAAATCACTCACACATACATAAACAAATACATGCAAAAGCCTCGTAATAATTGTTTATAGATAACTCGATCTCGGATAGCCTACCAATCTTTATTTGTCTCACGTTAAGGTTTCGTTTCGCTTGAGCGTCTACTAGACGCTCAAGCGAAACGAACGAACGACCGAACGAACGAAACGAACTAGACGCCGTCTAGTTTCGCGCGACCTCGACCTTGAGGCTGACACTCGCTTGATTGATCAGCACGGGTAATTTATGCTATAAATTAGCATTTATGTGAATTATTGTTTATGTGAATGAATAGATGTGAAAAATAAGTGAAATTTTACTTGCCGAGTGTTGTGTTAGTCTGTAATAAATAGTTTGTTTCGTTTCCTCGTAAAGGTTTGTCTTTATGGTTTATTTAACTTTGTTATTTGTCGTGACGCGGTTAGACGAGAAATGGCGGCATTGATACAAATTGACTGTTGTCTTACAGATTACTTATTAAATGACTTAACTTCGTTCTCCAATAAATCCTTCGAAAATAAAAAATATATCATAAAAAATGGACGGGCTTGTCCCGATATAAAAATTGATTATAGGCGTAAAGACGGATTTTTCAAACATTTTCACAGTTCTATGTATGATAAATACAATTGGTTAACGGGCAGTTGCAAATTAAATAAATTATTTTGTTTTCCATGTTTGTTGTTTTCCGATACAAACAGTGCTTGGAATAAAACGGGTTTTTCAGACATTAATAATTTGACAAATTCGGCTAGGAAACATACTCAAACTGAAAAACATTTACGCAGTTGTTTATTATTACACGATTTTGGAAATAATAGAATAGAAACATTTTTCGGTAATAGTTATGAAGCCCATAATCGAAAAGTGGAGCGTAATCGAAACTTAATGAAACGTTTAATTGACACTGTTGTTCTTCTTGGAAAACAGGAGTTATCTTTCCGCGGCCATAGTGAAAACTTAAATTCAGACAATCGTGGCAATTATGTAGAAACATTGTTTTATTTGAGTAAGTACGACAGCGTTATAGACTCTCATCTTGATCAATGTTCATCTAATTCACACTCCGTGTTTACCGGTCTCTCGGGAGACATTCAAAATGATCTTATACAATGCATCGCGGCGGTAATTTTAGACGAGATTAGGTCTGAGATTAGCCAAGTTAAATTCATTTCAGTCATGATAGACGAAACCCCAGATGTTAGTCATAGGGAACAATTATCAGTCATATTTCGTTATTTAACCGAAAACGGTCTGGAGGAAAGATTTGTAGGTTTTTACGACGTTAGTGAAAGCCGGACAGCGGCTGTATTAGCGACTCAGTTGCTTAATATTCTTGAACAATATCGATGCAAAGACAAATTGATCGGTCAGACATACGACGGTGCGGCCGTTATGTCAGGTGAACGCGGAGGCGTTCAGTCTTTAGTACGGGGTCAATGCCCTCTCGCACGTTTCGTACCGTGTTATGCTCATATACTTAATTTGGTTTTAAGCAAATCCTTGGAAAATATTTCGGAATTAAAATCATTTTTTGGTCATATCAATGGAATTGTCAGGTTTTTCAACAAATCGTCGAAGCGGTCAAATCTTTTAAAACAGTTTTCCGACCGTCGTATGCCTGGAGTAGCTGAAACGCGATGGCATTATCATTCACGCATTATTAATGTTATATTTAATTGCAGGTTAGATATGATTGAAACGTTTAATCATATATTAGATGATCCCCAATCGTGGGATGTTGATTCTGTATCCATGTCGGAGTCGTTTGTAAGTAAATTAGAAGATATGCAATTTTGTTTCCTTTTACATGCTTTTTCGGAGATTTTTGCCAGAACTGACATTTTATTTGCTTTGCTTCAAACCAAACAAGTCGACATCGAAACCTCAGTTAGAGAAATAAATGCATTTCAATCTTGGATGTCAGAAGAGTTTTTAAAGCAATTTGATTTTATTTTCAGTAGTATTCAGGAATATTGTGAACCACCACGACGACGCCGGCGGCTGGATACAGAAATTGACTTAAAAACACAATACAAGCGTTTATTCGTTGAAATGATAGATAACATCAAAAGCCAAATAAACTCCCGTTATTCATCTTTTCAAAACTTAACTTTTCTTGATTTAGTCAACAAATCGAAATACGCGAGTTACCGTAGTAGTTTTCCTGAGGAAAGCGTGTCTAAATTAATATCCGAATTTCCAAATATATTTGATTTTCACGCCTTAAAAAACGAATTAAAAGTTTTATACAGTACTTCATCAATTAGTAATTTAGATGTTTACGAACTTTATTTATATCTTTTTAAATCCACGTTGAATGAAGCTTTTCCTCAGCTTTTAATTTTATGTCAAATTATTTTGACTCTTCCCGTATCGGTGGCTTCCGCGGAAAGGTCGTTTTCGGCATTGAAGCGGATTCATACTTATACACGAAACAGCTAAAGTGAGGCAAGATTATCAAATCTCGGAGTAATATCAATTGAAAAACATCTATTGTTAAAATTGCAACAAAAAAGCGACTTTTATGAAAGGATTCTGGCTCATTTCGTAAAGAAAAACCGTAGAATTATGTTAGAATACAAATAAAATAATTTATAATTTAAAATTATGTATAAATAAATAATTTATCAAAAAAAATGTTACGTAAATTTATCGGGTTATAGAATATATATATGGCGAAGACAGACGACAAACGACAAGTAACAAAATAAAAACATCCAATATTTCTACTGATATTTATTTGCTAGCTTATGCCTGCGATTTCGTATGTGTGGAATTCAGGCCATGTTGATTGTTCTATTCCGTGTCCAAGGCTACATGCATGCCAAATTTCATCCAAATTCGTTAAGCCATTTTCGCGTAATTAAGTAAAAACATTCACCATTTGTAATAATATAGTTAGTGGAATATGTTCAGCAAGTGAAGTTTCACTTATTTTTGGTTCTTGTTTTTCTATATATTATAACCCCTGTGCGAGTGACGTGTGCTTAAAACGGCTTTTTTCAAAGCCACTTTTATCATACTCGACATGCACTGTTCATATAATACCAGTGATGTCATGTATGGTGAAGGTGGTGAACACTAACAACTGATAAATTGCATACAACGCACGCAACGCAAGCAAATCACCAAACCTAACATTTCGTCGTAGTTATGGAAAAGGTAAACTAACACAACACATGAACACACTCAGGTCAGGTATGTAATTTATTGCATATTTTTTATAATATGATATTTTGTTTAATTACGCATTAGCCGTTTTTTGGTCCGGCTTTACCTTCCTTTTTTTTCACCCCACGCCACTGTATTACATCATCCTAAATTAAGGATCCGATTTTTAGTCGTTTCTGAAGTTAAATCCCATTTAGGAAGGTTGTCTCCTATTTAGGATCCGATTTAGGACATGATTGGTTCCAGACGTTCTTAATCTATTTAGGATACTAAATCAGAAGAGTGCCAAGAATAGCCAAGCATGTTTCAGGTATAATTTTAGACAACGAGGGTTGGGATATTAAATCTGTAAATTTTAAAGCAGAATACGAGTTTCCCGTTTCAAGAAACGCAACGTTACTACTAATCTCTTCTATGCACTAATACTTTCTCGAAAAAGAGGGTCCTTTTTTGTATAAACGGCGTCACTCGATTTAATAATACATCAAATTCTTTTGAATCCATTCGAACATCATTTTTGAAGTCATCTGGTTCCAAGACCCTCATAATGTTCATGCTTGCTAGTTTTTGACGCAATAATAAATAATCTTTCACCCATCTCGTTCGATTTCTCTTTTAAATTTGTATGGAGCCAAACGCTAGGACTAGGGAAATACCAATTTTTTAGTTTTTCGATAATATTGGGGCTATTTTTTTTTTCACTCGACACGTCCGTTACTTACTCGACCTTAACGTTTGATTAAGAGCTCTGAATCAGGAAACGTGCTCTGAATCAAAAGCTTCAGCGACTGAATTTCTTGTCCTAAATATCGGATCCTTAATTTAGGATAATGTAATAACCTTTTTATGTCAACTTTGAGGTTACATCGAGTGTTTATTTGCAGCGGCTGTGCATGATTTTGAAGAGATAGTTGTTTTTTTTTTTGGTCTATCGGTTGTAAAATGAGTAATAGTAACGAAGAAAATAATAACAGCTTTGTGCATAAAACAAAGAAACGAAAGAAAACAGGAACAATGCGGGAAGTGATGAAAAAAAATGAGAGCTGGTACGCACGAGCTAGGAGATGATTGTAGGTGTAAAAGGTTAAAATGTTTTGATAGAATATCATCAGAAATCCGGTCCAATGTTTCTATTATAATAATTTATCTTATAATATTGCATTGAAAAATGCATAAGATATATAAAAAATATAAAACTAAATGGCTGTTTCATCTTAATCGATTGCCTAAACATTTGTAATAATGTTTCTTTCGAATACGAGAGGATGTTCCTCTCATTGATGAAACAACGCTGGCCTACAGCGTGAAATCAGAAAGGTACTAGAAAATTTCGACGAGTTGTTACAAGGCTCGGTAGCTCAATTGAGAGAGCATTGGACCGGATTCCCAAAGGTTGTGGGTTCGATTCTCGCCTGAGAATTCACTTGTGACCGGAGTCGATTTTTTCTAGTATTTTTCTAGTATAATAATTTATCTTATGAGGCAAGTTGAGTTCAAACAAGAGATTAGACAATAAAATTAAAGATGTGATATGTAATCATATAAAATCCTTCAAAGGAAGGTTCAGTCAGTATAGCTTAAATGATACAAAAAAAGAATATCGGCCTGAAGAACTAACATAAAGGAAATGTATAAGTTATACTTAGATGCATATGAGTCACAAAATCATGTATCTTATGAAAACTTACAGAACCATCTTTAACACATAGTTAATTATATATTTTGGCTATCCAAGGACTGATACTAGCAGTGCTTATGATGAATTTACAATAAAAGCAAAGGCATTAAGAGCTGAAGGAAATACTGTTGAACTAAATCAGTTAAGTATTCTTAACAATTTGCTTAAGAAAAAGTCGCAAAAATTTTATGATCGCAAGAAGAATGCAAGAATGAAGAGCAAAAGAGATGCGGAATTTCAAGCAATTGCCATGGACTACCAGAAGAATGTATCCCTGCCAAACATTACCACAAAAGATGTATATTACAAGTGACAGTTATCAATCTACTCTTTTAATGTCTATGGATTGGGATATGCAAGCTCCTACTTTTATACCTATCCTGAAACCTGTGGATGCAAGGGATCAGATGAAGTGGTTTCATTTCTGTTTCATTATTTAACTAACCATCTGGATAGTCGTATTAACCATTTAGAAATGTATTGTGATTCAGCAGAATAAGAACTACACAGTGATAAGATTCATTCATTTTGTTGTCCATAAAATGAAACTTTTGGATTCCATCAAAATTACATATCTATTTTTATATATATATAAATTGATTGATTGATTGATATCCAATCCAAGGACATTCATACTTAGAATGCGACAAAAATATGGGATTTATCACCACATGGAAGTTCCATACCTTACTGAAAGTTAGTCGCCAAAGATCCTAACCCTTTGAGGTGATTGAGGTAGGAGTAGTAGGAGAACAAATCAGAAAATTTTCAGAATTTTTTCAAAATTAATACCTAAAAAAATGCTCATTTCCTGTGCAGTTTCAAAGAGAAATAATGTGTGTAATAGAACACCCTAGAGTTATTTTACACAGGAGTAATTATAAAGGTATATGGGAGAAATCACCCATAGTGACAAAAAAGGGAATTGGATTATACACATCAAATGAATTTGAAGTGCCAGAATTTTCCTATCATTTTTTTTTACACTATACACTATGCACTACGAAAAGTACAAGTATTTAATGGATTTAAAAAGATTTTATACTTTGATACTTTAAAGGCATTGCTCATGTATTATGTAAAAGTAATATGTAATAGTAAAAAAAATATTAAGTTGGACATTCCTTGTATGGGACACAGTGAACATTACCAGTTTTAGTATGTCCCAAAAGTGAATTACTTTAATTTTTGAATTATTAAAAAAAATATTTTCATTTCAATATTTTATGTTTCTAAAAATAAGACTTTATAAAGTAAACTCAAGTTCCTATCAGCAGTTTATAATTTTAAGCGACACTTAAGAATGTTTTTATCTTTAAGTTAATTACTTAATTTAAGTTAATTTTTGTTTTTGTGACATTTCTTGTTTTGCCCCTGTACCCTTCAAGTCATGAGTGAATAGGTATCTTCTAGGCAAGGGCGTCACATCCATCATCTCTTACCATCAGGCAAGATAGCGCTTACCCATTTATAATCTTAAAAAATACGCATCACTGTACGCGTATACGTGTTACTTTTAGGAGCATGCATTATGTGATGACGAGCAGATTTTTAACATGCACCCTACTAATCATGATAATACTACATTTCATTAGATCGGGAGAATCCCTACAGCTTAAATTGTATGGCTAGGACTGTATGTAGCCTACTGATCCAGTCAACCTTATATTTGTTGGTGACTAAAGCTCCATATAGTTTTTTTTTTTAATTTCACAATTAATGTCTGTAAGCTCTACAAGCAATCTACAAATTTTACACATTTTAATTAAGTTATTCAGGTAGAACACCTACGCTTTCAGTCGTATGGCTATGACTAAATGCACTGGTATTTCATATTTTTGTGACGAAGGCTTCACAAATTTTCTTTTTAATTTTCGCAGAGACGATAACTAAAAACCGCAACTTTTTCCCCCACTGTCCGTTTACCCTTGGAACGCGTTGACCAGCCACCGGTACGCGGCCCATCATAAGGTGGTGAGCTCCCCCCAGAGGAGTGATAGTCGCGCGTGTAAAGCGGCGCGTAGTAGGTCCTACAACTGGTAGCGGGGGGAGCGTCCCCCCACGCCTTCGGGAGGTGGTCCAGCTAACACCGGCGGAGGCGCCAGCGGGTCTTCGCTGGATGACAGCGTGGTAGATGGCGGCACTCCTGTTAAATTTGTTCAGGTTCTAACTCATTCATTGAAAATGTTTAGTAAGAGACGATAATCTGACATCTGTCTTAAGATCTTCAAATTAAAAAATATTATAACACAAAGTCAAAATCAATAAATGTGGGTCACTTAATTTTTACTATATATTATTTGGTTTTTATTCTTCCGCGCACATTACAAATTTAAATAAAACAACTTTGTGAAGGATATTGGAGCTACTTTATATTTAATCCTAACGTTTCGACTCCTTTACAGGAGCCGTGATCAAATATGAAATATCCGTTTAAAAGTTGTTTTATTTATGTACGCGGAAGTAGACTCGCATTTTTTATTTCGATTTTATTGTCTTTTTATATATTTACATTTTTTTAATTTGAAGATCTTAAAGCAGATTTTTTTCTTTATTTCAGTTAGATAACGTTACTTTGACGTCTAAGATACAAAACTCTTAAAGCTCCTCAACTTTTGAAAAAAGGTATTAAATACACAAAATTAAAAAAAAAACGAAAAAAATAAATGTGACCATTGTTACTATTTCATACTATTGATAAGATTACGAAGGGTCACAAAGAAGGGACTTTGTAAGTAAAGGTTCCGGGTTCGAATTCCAAAAAACGCAAATGTTTATGTCTATCTTTTACCCTAGTATCTTTTTCCCTAGACGAAAGTTTGACAGAAAAGATATTAACCTTCATTCTCATCTTCTTCCGCTAACCACTTCTGTATATCCATTTGATACATTCTCCTCTGAAGCACCTCTTTCGTACGCGGCCTTGAACCAATAAAAGTTACATCCGCCTGAAAGGCAAAAAAGAAGTAAATTAGCATTATTAACATACATAACGGAAAATAAAATAAAAAATATTATTCATATCCATTTATTTACGTCAAACTTGTAATATAACTTACATAACAGTGATGTAAGTAGTTAAGGGATTTTTAGTGCTACAAATTAACCCTTTCAGAGCAAAAAGGAATTCAAGCTTAAACAGAAATTTAGAAAAAAAATTATATACATTGAACATTCATTAAAATTAGTTATATTTGGATAAATTAAATTTAAGATGTCAATAGTTAAGTCATGTATTTAATATAAAAAATATATATAACTAGTAATAAGTAACATAAACTTTACATTTCATATTAAACTTAATACACTAACAGAGTAATAAGTTTAATTTTTTTTTCAACTTCCTACGATTTGCTTAAGTATTCCCGCATACTTTAAAATCTTTTGCATTTAATACCAAAGTCAAATTTACTGTCTTAATAAACATTAATTTAAACATACCCCCGGTGACAAAAAGGGGCGAAGCTCCTCCGCTAGGTCCCCGTTAGCTCCTAACCGTTGAGCCTCCTCCCAACTCGTGTGCACTTCTTCATGCAAAAGCTTTTCCTCTAAAAATATTATTGTATAATTTAATTTTAAAAAATTACATCGTTTTTGCTATTCATAATTAATACGGTACATGGGTATTCATTTTCAAATCGGCGTATATCGCAGTCTTAAGATGCAACGGATTTTATGTTCCAAGAAAAAGAGTACGTACTATCGAGGTCTCTCGTGCCTTACCACTTTGTAGAAATATTCGTTTGAACTGATCGCATCGGACACGTGCACACGGCCTCTAATTGGCCTTGTATTTTACTACGATTTATACTACGGCCAATCATAAACAACTAGTTTTAAAATCGCCCTTGATGTCAGTACTGTCAACTGTCAATCTGCTCCCACTTGCTTGTTTGCGCACGCGCGCCATTGTTGAATGAATAGAGTGGGGCGTGGCCTGAAGCGATAGGCATCGTGCAGTGTGCTAGCGACTTTCGACTTAGGACTGATAAGGCGCCAGAGGCTTCGATAGTACATAGGATTCACCACGCTAACCTACAATAATAAAGTTAACATTCGGAATGTGTTTTTGATTGTTAAATCTACTAAAACATGCTTATTTAATTCAGTTTTATAAATAAACCCCACGTTTTCGGATTTCAAATAAATAAACGGCCTATACGCAGACTTAAACGACGTACTTTCTTGTCCGATTCAATCATATGGTCTTCATTACTAGACGCATAAACGTCTTGGTCACATATTTTATATTTAACCACGAGTTTTTCGATCTTATTATATTAGTAATAATGATTATGATCTCGATCGGACAAAAAGTCCATTTTCTACGCAGCTCTAAGAAGAAGCCTATATACTTAACAGCTTTCTATATGTATCAGAACTCTAACCATTTTTATGTAGTTTGTTTTTCTTCTCATAGAGTTCCTCTTTTGTCTCAATGAAATGTTTAATTCACATCTAAAGAGGTTTTATTGCTATTTTACATCTATAAAGATTTAATTTCATTACTCTCAAGTATGTAACTTTAGTTACACCGAATGTAAATTAAAACTTAAACTATTCTCTATTTGATATAAAATACGTGTGTAGTAAACAACTACGCCTCCGAGCCCTCAGATGGGATTCGAACTCACGACCTTTTGCTCTCCGGGCGACTGCTCTGACCGCTGAGCTATTAAATTAAAAACATAATTATAGCTGGTTCCATCTTAATCGATTGTTTAATATTTGTAAAAATATTACTTTCGATGTTGAAGGTAGTTAGCGTTCAACATTGATGGAACGATACTAGCTCATAGTAGAACTGAAATACGTTTGTAAAATTCTACACGTTTGCCAGCGTCTCGGTAGCTCAGCGGTCAGAGCAGTCGCCCGGATAGCGAAAGGTCTTGGGTTCGAATCCCATCTGACGGCTCGAAGCCGTAGTTGTTTTTTACACACGTATTTTATATCTTATAGAAATATTGCATTGTGAATGCAAAAAAATTAAATTAAAAACATATTCTCTATTTATTTCATTGGAGCAGAGCGAAGCTCCCATGGATCAGCTTCACTTATGAAATGTAAGTGACGCCATAACTCTATGAGTTCTAGCCGATTTTCGTTCTATGACATTGGTTCTATGGGATGATCAAAAAAAACTCTCAAGCTTCAGCATATAGCATAGCAGCGAACTCTGTAGAGCTTATATTTTTTAAACCACCAATCCGCTCCGCTCTAATATAAGGTGCTAGCGAAACTTTATGCTTAGCGACTGCATCGACCCAGTGTATTAAAAGAAAACTTACCATCCCTCTTGGTAGTGCTCCTCTTGTATTGTATCCTAAATCTAAATGCTTCCAATACACTCGCCACAACGATTGTTAGCACCACCATCGTGAATAGATAAAACACCTGTGATAGATAGATAAATGATATTTGTTACAGTTTTCTAATACAATTGATTATATTTATAGTTACATGAGCAATTTTATTCAAATAAGTGTGTAAAGCTATTGTAATTTATAACTTCAATAAGTAATGATAGGGCAGTGAAAACACCGTGCAATTGTGTATTTAGTGAAATAATATAATTTTATAATTTTTATATATTCTTTGCATTTTTCAATGCTATCTTATTAGATATTAATGAGACAACGCTGGCCTACAGCGTAAAATATTTCGACAGGTGTTCACAAAGCTCAATTGGGAGAGCATTGAACCGGACTTCCAAAGGTTGCGGGTTCTATTCTCGCCTGAGAATTAAATTAGATTTTTTATTGTTTTTTTCTATTAAAATAATTTATGAAATAATATAATTATTATAGATTCCTTTTGTCTGTCTTTATGATATTTTAAGTCTTATCAGAAAATTTATTCGAATGTTGTCATCAAAAAAATGGTTCAGGTAATTGACCTTATTATAAAATTTAAAATTCAGAAATAAAAAATAAAATCGAGTAAATTAATCAATAAATGAAAAGTATGTATTAAAAGATACATTTTATAGAAAAAAACAACTCGGTTCATAAGATACTCTCAGGCTATTCCTGTTTGAGAATAACGTTGTGTCGGTTTTTAATAGTATTTTTTTACCAAAACGTATCAATTCAAATGCAAAAATCAATTCCAATAGGGGATAATACTGCAATGTTCTGGCGCCAGAGTGCAGCACTAGCGTAGACAGTAAACAATTTTTTTGACAAGTCGTTCAAAGCGTGAAGAAAATTGTGAAGTTCTACCTTTTAATTGAGTTTAAAATTTGACAAGAACACCATGGCGGTTTGTTTACTCTATGTGCTACTGGCGCCATCTGCGCCGAGTTTCGCGTAATGTCCCCTATTGGCCAGAAGAGTTATACATTGCGTTACGAACTCATAGATACTTGCCATTAAATGACAAACCTCTGGTAAAAAAGAGTTTTAAATACCTACTCACCATGAAGTATAGCCTGCTAAATTGTCCTGCGACGGTAGCGTACGCGTTCATGAGGATGAACCAATTGTTCACCACGGTCAACTCGAACAGCGTTACACCACTGGTAATGATATTCTCAAAGTTATTCAGATAGTAGTAGCCAAGGGCAGTGGAACCGTTTAAAGAAAACTTGTAGAAATCTTCAACGGTTGTATTCCTGTTGGAAAGAAAGCCATATACATACTTATAATAACAGAAATTTTTAGTAGATTTCGCTCGACAGTTTTAGAGGGTAAAACTCTAAAATAATATTTTTTAACAATAGCATAAAGTACCTCCAAATTTAAATGTTGAGCATCTTGTATAAAGCTTAGTGCTGCCCTTTTCAATTAACGTTTTTGAGATATAAAAATAACTGGACAGTAACTAAGTTGATATTTAGAGGTTGCATTCAATTTTCGACTTTATTGTGAGCGATAGAACGAAAAGTTTTATAAAAACGTTTCCTTAGTTTCTTTATAAGTTGTTTTGTCATACGAATATTAAAAAAAATAACTTTTTAAAGTAATTATTAAGACTTAAAGTTCACGTTAATATTACAGGGGTCCCACATCACTTTTTTCTTGTATTTTATTCTTTAGATATAAAAATCTAGAAATTTAATGCTTAACTAACAAAAAATCATTTTATTACTTTTTTGGCAAATGTAATTAGTAGCTATATTTGCGCACTTGGTACGCACATAGTCAATTTAATAGATGAAAGAGATAGGCATGCATTTTGTAATAAGGGTTCTATGTCACTAATTGGCTACGTCGAGAATACGATTTCTTTTTTCATATATTTAATTACACAAAAAAGATACATTATAGATTAAACAGTGCTACAGAAATCAAGCAGATTTTTATGTGCAGGGCATACTTCAATATCCTTTACAAAAAACTTAAAGAAAAATGTTTATGTAGGCAAATTAAGATATCGTGAACGTTAAAAAACTGTAAAATGAATCAGCGGCAGAATAATGTTAAATTTAATTAAAATTGTATTTAATCCAATAACATGTAACAACACACTTTATGTAAACGCGACATTGTGCCTCCACCAATTATCAACAATACTTACACACAGCAGTTCTTCAAATCGTAGTCGGCGAACAGCTCCATGCCAACGATAGCAAAGAAGTAGTACATGACGAGCATCACGCAACCAGCCGAAGACATCAGCGGCGACAGTAGCACCAGCGTGCCAAATACGTCCCGATATCTCTTCTTTAATTTGTAGAGCCGCATCAGTCTATGGTACAAGACAAAAGTTTTATAAATCAAATCTTATTAAATGTAGTCGGATTTCATTTGTTGACATTGGCAAAAACGGTATCATAAATCACACATACAGACGCGCGCACAAAAACACATACACACATGCGCCCACGCAAGCGTGCACGCACACACGCACGATTAATTAGATAAACTTAAGTATACTTAAGTTTTGTCTGGAAAAGAAAAATATTATTGTTCTATTTACTAGTTTCTTAATTTCTTTTATTATTAATTTTTAAAAGGCAACACCGAAAGATAGCTCCTCCTAACACAGGTTGTTATTGCTTAAATGGAGAACAAACCCTTGTAATTTATGTTAAATATATATTATTATTTTATTTTCTTATATTCACAATGCTATATTTCCATAAGATTGAAAATTCACCTAATTATAAAAATAAATAAGAAAAAGGAAGCCAAGTTCAATATTGTGATATAGTGTGGTTGTCGACTATACCGACAATAGAATTTAGATTTAAATAGTATCCTGTGATTACGGTTCCTAACTTGTAATTATTTATTTAGTCAATTTAATTTATAGTCAATTTTGTTTAATTTATAATTTTGATTGTTTTTGTTTTGCTGATGTGATATAACTTTTACGAATGTTTATATACGCCGTTATTGTGACATGCATCAGAATTTTTTAACCTTTGTAAATATCTATGTTATTATGATAAAGTCATGTGAAAATGAAAATAACTTTCTTCAAATTACTTAAAATAAATTGTTTGAATCGTCCATCATTTTTACCTACCTTCAAGACATTTTTTACTGATATAAAGAATGGACGCAAGATATTCGTCAGCTTTAACAGAAGTAACGACATTTACAATATAATACGTCATCACCATACATAATCCAACTAAAAAATAAAGTTACAGAGAATGATTATTACCTGAGCGGTCTAAATATGACCACAATGAATAGCCCAGGCGCTATAGTGAGCAACACAGCTCCCATGAGAGCGAGCAACGTCACGCTTAAGTCGAATACATTCCAGCCACTCTCCAGGTATGGACCTAAACCTGATGCCATCATGCGTAGAGCTGCCTCCAGTAGGAACACTGGGAAAAAATTGGAACATTATCACTACTACTAAATGTGTTTACGCGTAACGAAAAATCAAATTACATTTTCTCGTAAACTCATTAATTAATTATTATTTTGTTGAAAAACTGTTTTTCACTTTCTTATCGCCTTTATTGGTAAACAAAGTTTGAATTAGGTGTCTATACTTGCGTCTATTTCTACGTTGAGAACGTTTTCTATACTGGTATTATAGAATCAACTTGACTATACAAATATTTTTTTATAAAGAATAGTAACAATGCGTTAAACAATTATTAATATTCCCTTCAACTTCTCTTGATAATTTTATATATTTTATGCATTTTCAAGGCATTCTTATAAGATAAATTATTATAATAGAAATATACTAGAAAAAGTCGACTCGGGTCACAAGAATCCTGAGAATTCATTTGTGACTTGAGTCGATTTTTTCTAGTATTTTTCTATTATAATACTTTATCTCTCTTGATAAGCTAAATGCTAGTGTTACGTCCACGTTAGTACATTGACGAGGATCGAACCCGCCTTTAGTATTCGTTGCCACCAGATCTGTGCGAGGTAACTAAGCGGTAAAATTCCACCAATAGCAACGCAGAGCAAAACAAAGTAATCCTATTGGTCAATTTTTCCTCGCGCACAGTTTAGTTACTTCGCATAGCTCCGGTAAAAATGCACCCTAATCCGATATTCGTCTGAGGTTTATTTTATTAGAATTTGTCTTCTGCCATATTAAAAAAAAAAAAATAACTCACACGTAAGAAATAGCCAAGTGTCCCAAGAAGCGCACAATAAGCGTGCACTGTTTTGCAAGTCGCTTGCAGCTTGACACACTCGCAGCACCAAGGAAACACCGTTGCCGACAATCAATGCATCTGAAACAAATTAAAGAAGAATTAATTCACGCGCGTATTTTCGTTCATTTAAGTCATTTTGTTGTTGTTAGTAGACCTTTCACACAAGTTTGTCGGCTAAGGTTGCTTTTGATCTGGCTTTTTTTCACGACATCTCCTATTTTTATTATTTATTAGTTAAAATTATATTAATATATAATCTAAGATCACAAAGTTGTTTGTCTGTCCGCTCTTTTTCCCCGCTTTTATTCCAATGTATATGCATTACCATAGCAACGCGTTAACCGCAACCGTCTACCGGACGCTAGATGGCGCTAACGGAAAAATATTTAATAATAGAAAAAAATTAAAGAATTTTGTCCACCCTTGCGAAGCCGGGACGGGCCGCTAGTTCTTAATAATTAAAATAATGTTTATTGATGTTGCGAAAGTAATATTAATGTTAATTATTTATAATTTTTTGTTAAGGTTTACATATCATTATATTATGATTAAGTACGTTTCAATTATAATGTTTTAGTTCTCGTGTCAGTAGTCGGCCGCTTTAACGTTTCTAAACAAATTGACAAGTAACAGCTGTATATTAGTTCTTTTTCCGCTTTTTCTGTAACATATTTCCTCAGGCAATTATTAGCTTCTGATCCGTCACTCCTGACTTTTAAATGGTTTGGTAGTATGCACTACATACTTCTACTTACAAATGAATGCAAAAATCTTTGCTGTATTTACTGAGTTCAAAATCTGTTTCATATGGAATTTTAATAATAAATTAAAAGCAAAGACTATCATTTCCTGCAATGGTCACGAATAGCGGCGACCTTTACTACCGGCACCAATAAGTTATAATTATAACAAAATATGACCAAATTTCGCCAAGCTAAAATAGCCTTTATTACTTACCGATAAGGCACTCGAAATAAGAGCAACAAATGCGGGCGGGACGGGCCTCCACAGACAAACTAAACTAGTCTTTAACACTCACAGACAAGGTATTCGAAGTAAGGCCAACGAACAGCGGCGGCTGCGGCCCTTCCGACCGGCTCCAACACAGAGTCAGAGTACCAAGGCGCGCGCGACTGTTGTGGACACCAACGAAGCGCGAACACTTCATATAAATTCGCGAACTCGGCCCTTGTGAGCCCGCCCGATCCTGATTGGTTCAGTTGTTTGAACATCAGGTAAACATCGAGACCACCTGAAAAAAAAATAAGCTTGTGATATCGCGCCTGTTCTGCAAATACAACTTTCGTTAATATTTTAATCTAACCCAACTCTTGATCAGTTTTAAAAATGCGGATACAACTTCTTTATTATATTCAAAGCATTATTTACCAACTGACATATGTTGCAGCCATAGGTGAAAAAAAGTCCAAGGAGATTTTTCGTATTTTTTAATCATTTGTCTTCATTACTGCCAATTTAAACGAATAAATTAATTTATTTTTTCGTTTGTTGTTATTATTTTTCATAAACTGCCAATTTTATGAAAAATAATGACAACCAGTATTACAACGTAGCAGACGGAAAAGCTTAAACTTGTGCAAGTTTATATTAAATATTGATATAATAATAAGAAATGTATGCATGAAAATTAACGAAGGCTCATCGCGAGACGAATTATTCAAAAATGGGGAGCCTGTAGCCCTATTTTTGTAATGTTCGTGTTCGGCTCGCATGCTGACTTCTTTTTTCATATTTTTTACGCTGTATCCTACGTGAGTGAACTGGATGCGAAAGCGAAGCGGTACGGCGCGGGCGCAATAAATCACTCAATACCTATTGAAGCGACTTACGAGATCAAGCGCACGCAGGGTGCCAATGCGAATCGAAGCAAATGGGATCAGTTGGCTTGATATTTATGAGCGGACGTGGTGTTGATGCTTCACACGCACGTAGGACAGCGTCGCTGTACGAGTCATCCAGTTTTATAAGTTTTAGGCAAGCATATTATAAATATTATGAGAAATGCAATTTTTGCGATAAATCAAATTACGCATTCGTTGGAATAGGTTGTTATCATTTTTTAACCTTTCCTTCTACCGATCAAAATATAATATTATTATCGATTATATCGAAGATAATATATCTTAGTATAGGACACCCTATAGTCTCTGTATCGTGTTTAATTCGCTAATTACTGAATCAGATCGCTTCGTGTTCGCATTAAGTTGCCTACTTAAGACACGGTCTTATTCCCTGTAACCCGAGAAAGAGACAGCGTGCGCTCTCCGCACGAAAACTATGCACGAGTGGTTAAAAATAGCACTGGACTAACTGTAGTGCGGCGCATAGTGGCGCATAAGTCCAGCGAAGTGGCGCAGGCGTACTGCAGCGGGCGCTCGTCGCGACACCAACAGACGGAAAGCGTGACGCGCTGCACGTCGCCGGTGCAGCAGCAGAGCGCGACATTTCTCGCGTTCGATGCGAGTGAATGCCTCGTAAACCACAGCCAGCATCTACGCAATAGAAGGCATTGGTTAAGTGCCTCAAGTTTTCATGTCCAAATACTTTAGTGCGACCGTTTGGGGCAGCGGTATCAATCCTGCCTTTCGCACTGACGATTTACCATTTACTTACTACAGCAAAACCTGATAACTTTATCAGCATTTAAATTTGGAAGTTTGTATAAAGGGAATCGTTTTTTTAACTGAAAGATAGCATTTTATAATACATTAACAAAGAAAATTATTCCTAAAAGTTTATTGAAAATAAAGTAGCATTGTCATTTTTGTCTTCATATTTCCATTGCATGATAATTACGTCTGATAATTACTTTATCGTATTTACTTCTACATACACTAATTAATGAATAAGTCCCACGTTGCTAGCAACATTAGTCCATTAGGGCAAAAGTAAAAGTTTTAAGAGGCTTAAAGAAGCATCCAAAGCTTCCCAAGATTTCATATATTTTTTCATAAATAAATACAGCAAAACATACTTACCAAATTCATAAGGACGTAGAGAACAGTGATGATATACAAAATGAAGAAGAGGGCGTACCATTTCGATTTTGCATATGACGGCATCATCACGTCCGGAAAACTGTAATGTATGTACTGCTATTATATGGTTGTTTTCCGAAATATACGTCAATATACTGGCCAGCGCATTGTCAGCAGAAATCAACGCCATATTTAAAATAGTTTGAGAGCGACAGAGAAAGAAAGAGCCCGGCAAGATACATCACACTTTACTGACCAGTACAAAATGGCGACGGTTTCATGACGCCATTACGACTGGCCAGTACGCCAATGTATATTTCGGAATACAGCCGATGTAATTTTTATAAAACTCTTTGAAATCTTTGGTCTAAATAATATAGTTATTTTTTCTTTTAAATTACCTAGTAGTTTGAAATACATTGACAACATTAAAAAAGTGATTAAAAGGCACACTTACTTCGCAGTAGTCAATAAGACAAACATGCTGACAAACGAATCGCTGATTGTCCTAAAATGCCCATTGTCCACGTGCTCAGAGAATAAATAGTAACCAAGTAGTGAATATGTTGCCACGAAGAACATTAACAAACCTGAAAACAGAAGATACCGTCGATATCAAGCATTTGGTGCATTTCTTACAATGACATTAATTTTATCGTTAAATATTGAATTGTTATATCGAACACTTATTTTTTACTTTTTATTTTTATTTAGGATGGGTTAGATCTTGATCTCAATCAAGCCCGGGGGCCAAGACAGAATCCACGATGGAACGAGCTAACCCAGAAGGTGCCTATTCACCCTGGCTTTAAAAATGGACGAGTCATAAGTTCTCGGAAACGCAGGGAGTTTCACTCCTTTGCTGTGCGCATAATGAAGGATGTTGAAAAGCGCTTGGTGCGACAGGTAGGAATAGCAACCATGATAGGGTGGTAGCCTGCAGTGGGTCTGGATGTCCGATGGAAAAAAGGAGATGGCGGTATGAGCAAATGCAGCTCTTGAGCACACTCTCCAAAGTACAGTCTGTAGAAGACCGACAGACAGGCAACTTTGCGGCAATGAGCTAAGGTGTGAAGCTTTCTCTTCACCAATTTGCTGTCACCGATGAGCCTCTCTGCTCTGCGTTGAATCGTATCCAGTGCAGGAAGTTGGTATTTTGCTGAGGCATCCCAAAGGTGGCTGCAATAACTTTTGTTTGTGTGATGTAAAGGAGCATTTGTACCTATGTATTTATATATATGCCTGTCCCATTACCCTAGTATACATAACACAAGTCTTAGAATGTTTGCTTGGCTAATTGATGTGAATGTAAGAAATATTTTTGTTACTGCTTCTAGACTACCATCATCTTTCTGCATTATATATTTGTCAAATTACAACTTACCAAGCATATCGATAATGGGTGGCAGTGACTGCAAGATTTGTCTGATGAACCTCCTCACGCCGCCACAATGTCTGGTGTCGACCAGGAAGATTGGTCGAAGTGCACGTGTTACTCGGAAATGTGAGGATTGCCGACATAGCACCACGACGGCTTCTAAGACCATTATTATTAGAGTCATACCCTGAAACGAAAACAAAGGTTTGTCATTCACAATGGTATATTCCGACGCCCGTCACACTGTTTGCTGCTGGGTTTCATAATATATATCCTCGATATATTTAATTGACAATTATCACAACATATATCATAATATTTATCCTTGGATATATCTATACATCTATACATATAAATAAAATTGGAGTGTCTGTTTTTAATATTGAAATAACCGTTTTTTACTACATGCATATGAATATATATACGGTACATACACCAAAATAACATGTTTTACAATTTTTGTCTGTCTGTCTGTCTGTTTGTTTCGGCTAATCTCTGAAATGGCTGGACCGATTTTGCATGGGCAAGTAGCTGATGTAATAAGGAGTAACTTAGGCTACTTTTATTTTAGAAAAATCTTTTATTTTAGAAAAATAAAATTACTGTGCCACAGCAATGCGTGGCTGGGTCAGCTAGTTATATGTATAATATAATATTAATGTTGCGAAACGCCGACAAACCGATTTCTACAAATCACTGGATTGTGGAAACTCGAGCTTTTGAACTCTTATTAACATCAATCTCGGATATTTTGATATTTTTAAATCCTGGATTGTTATTGTTTGTAGTCATCTATATGACAAATATCGACAACATTTGACGAGCGGTTTGGCCGAGCGAGAGTG
The DNA here is from genome assembly GCA_927399485.1 of Calamotropha paludella. NCBI lineage: Eukaryota > Metazoa > Arthropoda > Insecta > Lepidoptera > Crambidae > Calamotropha > Calamotropha paludella. The sequence continues at coordinate 15,712,119 of OV656824.1, read as the reverse complement.
ACCCTACTTTCAAAGGCAAATGGTCCCGAATTCGAATTAGTTCGGTATGTGATGAATATTAATATTTGTACTTGAGTCATGAGGCATTGATACAGTGCCGGTTTTAGTACTACCAGCGCCCTGGGCGAGATTTCTACGGCGCCCCCTGACTGCAATTCAAACCCATACGAAAAAAGGCGAAGGATAATAATGAAATAACCATTTATGGGCTGGGCATGGGCTTTCAGTGTTCAAACACAAAAAGAATTTTCGCGATATCACTCTCCGTTTCGGAGTTATTGCAGTTCAAAGTTTCATAATTAAATTGCAGTAATTAAAATAAAATTATTAAAATCCTATAGAATCAATGATATTTAACAATCAGTAATTGGTATTTTTTTAATTGCTCGTATAATTATGAAAATAAACGTCCAAAACGATTCCTTGTTATTGACAAACCGAATTAAACTGCGCCTTAAATCAGCTGGTGCTTGACCCCTCAGCTTGACCCCATACTTACCTACCTCAAGATGTTCAGTGTGTGTGTCACTCACACAATCGCTGACCTAAAAGAACTAGTGACGAGTAAATGCATAGTGAACAATTGAAATGTTTCGATTTCTTGACTCTCTAATCGACTCCTTCAAATTTTATCAAGTCCGCAGAGTTAATAATTTTAGTCAGTCCGAAAGATACTAAGGTTAGAATCACATTTTGATCTTAAATCGAAATCGATCTGACAACAATGATATTCATTAGAGCTGTAAAAGTAACGAAAAAAAGTGTACCCGTATGTATTCGTTACTATAACAATTATTACTATCGTATCGTTACTTCAGTTACCTTATAACATGCTATGTTATGTGTAAGTTAGAGCAACGAATCGAATCGTATTGCGTACGAGTGCAGTATGACGTCGCGGCGTCGCAACATTCGTGATTTATAGAAAACATACTTATACGTTACATACCAAGCTGAGTCAGGTATTTTTTTTTCAGTTTTCTGTATTTTGAACCAGACTTTTGATAAACAGCTTCTGTTATCGAAGAAACAATTTAATATCATTAGACTCATTTAGACACATCTCTTTTAAGATAACAACAAAAAACCGTGATATTCGCGATAATAAAAAACAAAAACATACATATTTCTTATTTGTAAAAAAGTCGGTTTTTTTTTTTTTTTTTTTTTTTTTTTTTTTTTTTTTTTTTTTTTTGCCTGTAAAGTCGGTTTTACGGGCTAAGATTTTACGTGACAACGTCTTTTTCTCGGTAGAATATTTATTGATATGAATATAATTAAATTGCACAATGCGCGCGGCAGACCGATCATAGTTGAGTGGGAGAGAGACGCAAGGCATTCGGCGGGCCTCTCTCTCGTTCGGTGACTCATCGTAACGTTACCGAGCGTTACACTTTTTCATAAGTGACTCCCAGCCGCAACCAATTTATAAGACGTTATCACGTCAAAATACTTCCTTACCTTGTTTCTGTTACAATCTCAAACTTTGTCTACTTACACAATACAATTTTATAAACAGTAAAAAACTTGGACGACGAATTTCCAAATTATACTTTACTTAATAAACAAACATCGTTCTTTGTAACGTACGTTTATAAATTCACTGAATAAGCGCGCGCATGCGTAAAATATACGATCAGCAAACGTACAAATACACGCATCAACGGACGTTGCGTAAACTGAAATAGTGTAGGTACCCATACTACGAAAAATGCGAGTAACGAAATGCATTTGTGTGTAACGTTTCGTTACTCGGTACTAAATGGCCCACCCGTTACTCAGTACCGAATACATACGATTTGCTACAGCTCTAATATTCATACGAATCAAAAAGTCGATTCTGATACCAATGTCTGAATTAGTGATTTGATTCACATTTTACGAGTAATTTTTCCCAACTCTACACAGGACCGAGCTCCATCCAGGGCCGAACTTAACTGTAATATTATTAAATACATACTTTTGAAATGTCATTAAAATCCTTATGACCATTTTATTGACTGTTTTGTCCATACACGTGATGGTATTCAATTTACCATAACGACCAGCATGTACACATCTTCATCTTTATCGTTTTTAAAAAGTAGATTTCCTAGATAAGTTTCTAATAACAACAGAAAATACTCTTAATCACAAATCTTTACAATACATTAAACGTAACATCATAAATTCAAAAACAGTAGCAACGCAATAAACAAAAACATTTAAACAATCTACCCCAATTAAAACATCATACTTTTGAAATTAATTCCTAAGTTCAGCCCGCGAAATGAGTGGCACGTGTAAGGCGGTCGTAGGTACCTTTTATCTTGCCGAAAGGCGAGCTTGCAGTGGTCGTTAAAATTAGGCTGTGGATACATTATTTTTTTATCGGAAAAATATTTTGTTGATAGTAGATACCTAGATACCTAGGCGCGTTTTTAACGTAATTTTGTGTTTTTTTGGATTCGGATATTAGAAATAATATCATTTGACGTTGTTTGTAACTACTATTCATAGTTTTGATTTTGCTACTTGGGTGCCTAGGTATGTCCTTATTATTAATAAATCGACTCAATCAATTTATTTAACGTTTCTGGTATTAATTCGCGTTGAAGTGAGCCTGAAATTAAAGAGTTTTTACTTTTTATTAGAATTCCGTACATCAAAAGTAAACACAAACGGACCCTTATGATAACAAGATCCTTTTTCTGAAAATATCTGGATTTTTTGTTGAAATTAACCACTACTAAAATATGTTCTGCTATACGAGAGTATAGCAGGACAGATGTAAGTTGATGGTACCTAAGGGTCATACTTTTAATTTTTGTTTTGAAATTTATTTTCTCAGAAAATAATATAAAAACATGTATTACATTCTACACATAACAATATTGCATTATTATAACATTGATGGAACAAGTCATTTATTGTTAATGTTTGTAGTAAACGTTATTAATTTTTTTTTTATTAAATATTTGTCCAATGTGTGCACACCTTTAGGATGGTAAAGTCCCTACCTTTGTTTAAAATTTCACGCTAGTGTGTGTGTACAGAAACCAGGGTTCCCAACTTAGAAGTTTTCCCCCTAAATTTAGGGTGTAAATAAGTGAGATAGGATTTTTGGGGGTGTTATATGTTTAGGGTTATTTTTATGGTTTTTGTGAACCTTCATATTTTTTAATATTTTAATTATCGAGAAAATTAAAGATTTAAAGTATAGGCCCTGGGACAGCCTTAACTAGCTAATCAAATTAATTTTTTACCTAGCGACCTCGGACTTAGTGAAATCTAGTGTACTTAAAATCCAAGTACAGTACTTGGAATTTTCAAACGAAATGGTGGATGAATGATCTTGTACAATATTCAACCCATCTCCTAAAATATTAGGCTTATTCAAAGTCAACATGTATGACTTTATAAAATCTGATTCGCCAGAAGAAAATGAAATAATATTTGACGTAATGAATGTAATTTATTTTTATAAATGAAAAATTAACAAAATTATATCACACAATTTATTTTTAGGGGGATTTCCAAGTAATTAGGGCAAATTTAGGGGTTATTTGAATTTAATTTAGGCTAAATATTTTCAAGAGTTGGTAACACTGACGGAAACTAACCACAATTCGCGGACGTGTTTTGCTTATTGTGTCGTATGTGCTAGTTTTTTCGTGTGTACTTTTCTGGATAAGTACTACCTATTTTGTGATTAGTGTGGTGTTTATTTACGGATAATTATGCTTAATTTTATCAGTACAGTAATATCCAATACACGGATATGGTTTTGGCTTATGGAATGGGCGTTGGGAACTCTGGTGAAGCATTGCGTTTGTATCTGGACTATTTCGGACACCGCAATAATAACTATGTGCCCTCCCATGGTAGAATATTGTGAACGTAGTTCAGCGTTTAAGAGATCGTGGCAGTTTTTCCAATCGCAACGTGGATTCCGGTGCTATAGGTGACGTGGACGTTAGGGATTCAATTCTCGCTCATTTTGATGTACATCCTGAGGACAGTGCAAGAAGTGCCGGTCGACTTTTTGAAGTCTACAATGCCACCGTACACAAAATCCTAAAGATGGATGAACAGCCGCGACATCCATTTAAGTTTACAAAGGTGCAAGCATTATTGGTGGAAGATTACGAGCGCTGCATGGACTATGCACGTGCAAGACTGTGTGTGTCCGTACAGGAAAGGAACTTTGAACATTTAATTTAAAGTGTAAGTGTATTTAGTGCTGTCTGGTGATTGAAGTGGAAATCATATTGATCTCTAATGGAGGTGATAACAACGGCACATTAAAAAGGTAGGTTTTAATTTTTTTTTTAGTACAGTCAACAGCATATCATGCAAAGAGCAGGAAGCACTTTGGACTTTGCACCGGCTTTATTTCGTAGGCGTAAGCGCTAATATCGAGTTGCTTTCATTCACCGTGACGTGCTATTGACCGTACATTGTGGAACTCTGATTAAAGATGGTACTCGTACACACTGTCCATTCTCACTCACCTGAGCGAGAATTTATTAAATTATTTTCAAAAAATTAGGCATCTTTGATAAATAAAAATATTAAATACCTACGCGTGTGACGCGGTCAATGAACGCGGTCAGTGAGCGGTTACCCACGCGTATAAATTTAAGGCGATGCGATCCGTTCTTTTTTATTTCTTATTTTCAAAACTCTGTTATTTATTAGTTAATTGAAAAACTGATACAACAAATCTGTTACATTTGCGATACATGATAACCCATTAAAGCAGGTTCTTCTCAAATTCTACTCAAATAAGAACTATTAATAAATACATATCAAGTAAACGACAACTAATATGGACGATTGTTAAAATTTAACATGTAGTTTCTTGCTCTGTTAGAAATTTTCGCAATTTATTTTTAAATGCATACCGACTGGTGGACATTCTGATGTCTAAGGGAAGGGCATTCCACAAAAGAATAGGATAAACGAAGAATGAAGAATGAATAATATCAGAGCGATGAGAAGGACAAACAAGTAAGCGGTTGGAAGAAGTACGGAGATTTTTGTCGTGAGAAGTGCACAAGTACTGGAAACGCGAAATAAGGTAAGGGGGAGCATTAGGGGAATTTAATAGATTAAATAAGGTGGTCAATGTCCGCATTCTTCTACGCTGCCGAATGGACAACCATTTAAGTAAAGATCGGTGGGTGGACACGTGATCATATTTGCGTAGATTAAAAACGAATCGAATGCAGTTATTTAGAAGACGGTCGAGCTTATTAAGTAGATCTGCATTCAAGTCGAGGTAGCACACATCACCATAGTCGACTATAGGAAAAATTAAAGTCTGCACAAGCAGTGCCTTGATATTGGCAGGTAAAAAGTTTTTAAGGCGATAAAGACACCGCAAAACTCCAGTGGCCTTCTGACAAATACTAGTCACTTGTGACTGCCAGCTTAACCTAGAGTCTATATGTAAACCCAGATCCTTGACACTTGAGTTAACTTGAATTGTAGCTCCATCGAAGACGATAGGAGGCAGATTGGTCAAGTCTATTCTGTTTAATCTAATTATTCCACCTTGTAGTTTCCTTTCTAATCAAATGTTGCTCTTGACAATCTATTGTTTTTCCCGTTTTTAATCTTAGTTCAGCCTCAATCCATGAGAGGTAAAACTTCTTATGAAAAGTGCTACTTTCATGAACTTTTAACATTTCTGATAAGTGTTTCCAGTCGTTATATCCTTCAGATGCTAAATTCGACGTTGAGCTGCTATCAAATAGCCGGCAACAAAAACAGTAAACTCGATTTTTAGGAACTGATTATATTAACCAACGACGCTGAATAATTTCATTGTTTGCAAGTTTTTTGGTAAAATGAGAATTTGAGAAATGTCGCCCTGTATCATTCTTTGGATAATTATCAATGTGAGTTTGCACTGGGCCATTAGTTATTATATGATCAATAATTTTGCTATTTCGAGTGAGTGGCCAAGTGGCTGGATCCGATATATTTGGAACAAGAGAACTAACGTCATCTAGAATTTGTATTTGTTGTACATCACCAATAGTGTCATCCTGAGCAGCATCTGTAATTGTAACACAACTTGTCTCCTCACTTCGGGAAACTTCGTCCACAATCTCTTCAATAGCTAACTGATCTGACTTGTCAGACAGAGACTCCACTACCGATGCATTCGCTTGTATTTCAGATGTAGATGCCACATTAAGGTCTTGATTTTTTGTTGTGATATATTTGCCTATATTCATAAACTTTTTTGTTTTTTCAAATTCCTTCTCTTTTTCTGCTTTTCGTTTTCTATATTTTGACCCAGATGGTTTTCTTTTGAAAGGATCAACGTGTACAGACATTTTGTACTAATCAAATCTGCAACAAATTAAATCTGCGTAAGTCCGATCATTTCTATAAATTAATTAAATATAACGCTATTGAGTGAGGACGACCAAAAACGCTTTATATTCAGGAAAGCGTTAGCATACACGTGAACTACGATCGAAAAATCTAGGTAAGGTAATATTGTCATGGCAGCGGAATCATTGTGAAATGTTATATTTAAAAGCTTGTGTTACGTGCTTAGATTTGTATGAAAAAAATCACGATCACCCACTCGTTCCCGAAAAAATGACTTCTATGTACAGACAGATGCAAAAGTCGGTGGACACTTTTCACCTTTAACACAAAGGTTTACGAATGAACAGTGTTCATCCACTTTTACACTTGACCGTACCTCCTCGACATTCATTTATTATCTCCGTGTTAAAATTTCATCAACATTATATAGTCAGTTCCAGAGATATTTTATAATATATAATTTACTTTAAATAGATTACCCCACTCCAAACATAACATAAACAAACAAACAAATGTTACCTCTTTAGTATAATAAGTAAAGATAGTTAAAATAAAATTGTACTTACCTAATTAGTGAAATAATCCGTCATAAAGCAAATACCTACTTAAACACTATTTGTATTTCAACTTTTTGGATAAAACCTATGTCACTTTGTAGTCGGCGACAAAAAGTAAAAAACATGCACTTCGTAACTTAGCGTGGACCGCCTGATTACTGCGTCTGTTTGTTTTAAAATATGTTATTGCGATAACTGTTTTTAAGTGCGTGCACCGATTGAATGAATAAGAATGAGCTGTGTTCCGCTCCATCAAAAATAACGCCAACTCTTTTGAACTAAAATGTTAAAAAGAGATAGATAATGTGTTTCTCTGTGGTCGGGGATTCCCAGTAAAATGAACTGTATGTATGTAGTGCTCCGACCGAACGGATTGAGCACTGCGTTCCATTCTAGTGTTGCCAACACATCGTTTTTTTTTTCGCTTACAGAGATGGGAATATAAAGGGGCGCCGCTTAACGGCGCCCCTTAAAGTCCGGCGCCCCGGTACTGCATTGATATGTATTTCTATGCATATTTTATATCCATGTATCATATAGGTATATAAGTATACTATCCGTTACCTTAGTATCCACAACACAAGCATTCCAGTGCTTACTTATAGCTAAGCTAATTGGAGTGAATGTAAGAAATATTATTATTTCATTCCTATCACCTGTTTTATTGAGGTATGTAGATTTAATTTACATACCTCAAAACCAAACAACTTTTTTATGGCTTTTTGTGCATAATGTATATTTAATACTGACGTTTTAACTCCTTTACAGGAGCCGATGATCACAGGATGACTTAGCCATAAAAAGTGCGCGGAAATGTAAAAACTCAATTGACATATTTTATTAACTTAAATTTTCCCTATTTATAATTTTTATTCCATCGAAAACCTTGCTAATCACTTCAGTAATTACTAAAGATTATTCTTTGACAGTAATTTCCATACAGGAAGTATAAATACGTATAAATATTGGGTGCCCTTCGATTCGCCTAAAAATAATGGACCTAATTTATTTGGCACACATCACTAAGCCTAATTTGTACTTGTAGGTCTGGTTAGGTTAGATATTTGTCCAGCAAGCTATATCAATTATGACAAAAGTTAGTCTGCAAGAAACAGAGCTATAAACAATTCGGCGATTTAACATATACCCATAAATATAACTTATTATAGAGACTTTACCTTCAACATCGTCCTTTTATGCTTAAGTATGGTGCTCCAGCCGATCCACTTCAATTTCAAATGCAGTTCCACTCCTATTACTGTTAAAGCGAGCAGTTCTATCGTTCCATGTGCCCATACTGGAAGCTGTAATAAGTAAAGTAGTTCTTTCAAGCACATACATCAAAAGCCTAAAATGAAAAATTTAGGGTTAAATTTTTATCAAATGAATACAGTTTTGTTTTAAAAAGGGCCACTTAGAATTATTGTACACTAGCTTTACAGATTTCTTGTATTATCTTATTAATTATTTTATTAAAAGTTTCGTTGTTTTGCTGATTTCGAGTTATAAATAGCAGATTATCCATATTGTAAGCTGTATGGGTCTAGGATACCAATAAGGTATTGTCCAAGAAATTAGTTAAATAATATACTTTGGAAAGTAGTTTATAAGGTTCGATGGAACAGGCATGTTTTAAAAATAGTAAAAGTTCCTTAAAATAAAGAGTAAAAAAATAAGTGTTCTACCACTAGTGTTCTAGCAAAAAATTGCTTTTATGCAACCCATTTAAATGGGTTGGTATAGACCGACATCACTACTCTCCGACCCCTTTCATTTCATTTAAGGATATGCGCCAATTATAGTCGAAGAAGCATCTGAATATAGCATTGAATGACCATTTCTTTTTTTCTTCAAGTTTTATTTTTTATTTACTCGAGCCCGATTTCGAGGTGGTGCGGGGTCTCTTTTCGCGATTTTGGAAACAAAAAAGACACCACATAAATTGAGAAAAGGACACAAACGTTTAAAAAATTGGGCCCTATTGGGTATTTGTATATTCCACGACATTAGAAAGGCTAACGCCAATTACAATCATACTTACACGAAATGTAGGGACTGCTGGGTCTTCTGTGAAGGCGAGTAGGATGAGGACGAGGGAAGCCAGCAAGTCAAGGCCGTGGTACCAAGGGTTGTGCACGCGAAGGTACGCAGGCAACTCTTCAGGGCTTGAAGGATGCGAGTCAAATTTTTCATTGTTTAATCCTTCCTGGAAATAAGGGAAACTTCTTTTATTTTTTTTTCAGAATCATAACGTTACAACAACGGTTGAAAGTTCTAGTTTTTTTAAATAATACCGAGAAGGAACAATACAGTTTTTCTCTGTGAAGCTAATTCTAAAACTATGCGTTCCCAGGGATTCAACTCGAGTTTATTTATGCCAAAATTATCATGCAGTCGAGCCTGGTCACATTGTAGATCGTCAGTATTGAATGGAGAAGGGAAAGCTTTGAAGATCTCAATGTAATCAGCGAAACAAAGGAAGCTGGAATGTTGAAAGCAAGCATCAACGTTATTAACAAATCCCAAAAATAAGAGAGGGCCTAGAAGCGAGCCGTGTGGAACGCCGCTTGATAAGGTGATGGAAATATAATTGTTAATAACCATTGCGTGTGATCTATTAGATATATATGACGCAAAATATCCTCTCTGGTATATACAATATAATACAAAATTATGCTTTTTAGATAAGTAATTATAAAACTGTTCCTCCAACGCCAGATCTGAAAATAAGCTAGAAATCTCAGGAATGGTTTGTTGACAGTATTCAAATTAGCACTTTGAATGACCGTATGGTCAGCCTATCACAACAGCATAATATGTATAATTTACCATCAACTAATAATAAATGCACGTAATATTATAAAACCCACTTCTAGGTATATTGCTGCCTCATGGTAGTTCATTTCCCAGTGCTCGTCTTCTGACATGTGCAGCCCAGTGTGGAGTGAGGACCGGCTTCCCATATCCAGAGTGCCTGCGTCGCCAGCGCCATCTGTGCCGGTTCTGGTATCTGAAAAATATATGTAGCATTTATTTGTTTAGTCAACAATGTCTTAAAACATACCACTTAAGGATGTTTTTTGGATTATTGAGCTAAGCTCTCTTTTAGGCAACTCCCAAATTTCGCTTGTCTCCCTCCTTCTACTTAACGGTTTAACCGATTCGAACGAATTTTGGCATGAACATACATAATTATAACCTGACGGACATAGGCTATGTAAAAAAAATATAGACTTTACCATGGAGGAATGATTACCGAAAGAAAATTTCAAAAGCTGATCGCAGCTAAATCGCTGAGACTACACTGATGAAATTTGGCGCCAAAACTCACATCGTGGTCGTGACTAATGTGTAAAAAAAAGTTTTGAAATCGGACATACCATAGAGGAATAATCACCCTTCAAAAATCTAATTGCTTCACTCTGTATTTGCAAACAGCAGCATGTATTGCAGACCTAGTTAACAATGCGTTAATATTTTGGGTTCCCGATACATCGACGAGGTTTGATCTCAGTCCACGGATACTAAGATACGGTCATCAATAGCTTAACGTAGGTAGCTACTTGCTCACTAAGTATTATAATTGGTTAGTTAAAAATACTAGATCTAATAAATTAATTTTCTGGCTAAAGGTGAAAAGAGAGTTTATTGACCCGGTAATCTGGAGACAATTTACGTTTTCTTATTAGGAATAGCGTTAAGAAATCATACCCTCCAAACAGACTGTTTCTTTATCCATCATAATGTACAACTATCACTAACACGACACAATCTAGCTTACAAGAAACAAGTGAATTCACAATGAAGTAGTTTTTACTACAATTTCATTCTTTGATTTACCAAACGGCACTGCACACGGTAACTAACCGCTATACTGTACAAAAAATACACATATACTTGGAATCATGAATTATGTAATAAGTCGACCTCGAAATTGTGAAATTTACGCACCTCGCACCCAACTAACAATAGACATGCACAGGAAATCACAGTTAAATAATGGTATTATTGCTAATTGATTTATAAACAATAAACAAATCATATTTAAGAATATAGTTTAAGTATTCTAAAGGAAAAAAATTACCACATACAGTAGTATTCGATTCGCATAAACATAATAGCTATTGGAGTAATAAAACTTTTACAACAGATGTTTTCGATTTATCAAAAGGAATATAAGAACAAATAAAATATTATTTCATTGTTTATTAATAATATTTCTATAAACTATGCATTCTGTTGGTTAGGCGTACAGACAAGGAAAATACACACAAACAACTCTAAGTTGTTTAATTTGAAGGTAAAAATTTATTGAAGAAATTTCTTATTTTTGGGTAAGCTGATCTGATATTTTTAAATCGTTTTGATGGTTTTTTATACCTATATAAGTGAATAGTAAAATAAATGCCTTATTAAAGTTACAGACTGTAAAGCAAGGTAGAAAAAAAAGTTATATTGTTCATTTACTTAATTTTTTGAGTTCGACATCGTAAATAGTATAATAATGGTCTACCTACCTACATGAACTAGAACTCCACCTCTTGAAGGATCGGAGGCGGCCTAGTGGCACTAGGCGATAATTATAAAAATCAAGTAACCTCGCTCATAAATAACTAAATGAATGGATGGATATAAATTATTTTTAGTATTGTTTTTGGAGTTGTATTTCTTTAAATTCTCGGGAATACCCGTTTATGTATAAAGTGTAAAAATTGGTGGTAGTGGAGTATTTCATCAGCAATAAGACACTTAGACAAGATATAGTCGCGGGTTCAAATCATGTTATTTACAGTTAAAAGTATGGGCACACGTGTCAAATAGGTAAATGATTTTTTTTTATATTTAGTTCTTATACTTTCGCGCACATTACAAATTTCACTAAAACAAACTTTTTACGGATTTTTGCGCATAATTTCTTTTATATTTAATCCTAACGTTTCGACTCCTTTACAGGTGCCGTGATTACAGGATGACTAAAGTAATGCTCATCATATATTTTCTACTACCTTCAAAATATTTTAATCGGGCACGTTCCTAAAAAATCAAATTGTTGTATTTTTATTATTTAGTTAATAAATTCTCACTACGATTACATTGTATACTACTGAGTCTACTACCAGTTCGGAAATTGGGAGGCTCTTCCGAGAAGAACTGGCGAAAGAAACTCAGACAGGGCGACTACCTCCATCTCACTGTTATTATTTGCAAAAAAAGCTCCTACATCACTAGGTCTTGCTTTTTTTATTTACTAACCATATCGTACCACGTATGAAAAAAAAATAACATTGCCTTTACCAACATACCAAAAACAGCAGAAAGAACAGCAGAAGGGACTGTCATCGTCAAAAATTTCGCTTTATATGATACTAATTGTTCAAACTTTTTGTTCATTATAATAAATCACAAACAATGTCTGATACACTCTCAGAATACGGACAAAGTAATAAAGATGAGTTATCTGACGGTAAGTGATAAATAATCAAAACAGGAAATGTAATGAGATAAAAAATGGTAAAGTCAGCAAAGAAATTGAAACTATTTTCTTGTTAATTATTAAAGTAAATTATTTAATTAAAATAAAATAAAAATAATAAAATGCAAATGATATAATAAATCTTGCTATTAATTCTTCTTGTCTTTAGTTTTCGCGGAAGAGAGAAAGAAAAAAGAAGAAAATATTCGTATCGTTTATACAAAAAAAGTTAAACATTACTTAAAAGCCATTTAAGCAAAATAAAAAATAACTTTTTCTTATAAAACCTATTTATGTAGTTTCAAATGATTGAGCTCTTCGATGATGTTTATTCGTAAAAGGACTTACTGCGATTAGGTATGCATTTGACCGAAACGAATTGATTGCCAGTTTCTTAACAATAATTAATTGAACATAATTACTTAGTAAATGAAACATCTTTAGACTAATAAGTATTAAGCCAGTTTACGAAAAAATAAGGCACATCTTTAACATTTGAGTTTTTTTTGGGGGTGCGTAATGTGAAAATTACTTTTTGGTTTTTCACTTTAAAACTTAAGTAATAGTCTGGTATAGTGGAGTCATCAGAGATAATGGATTTTTCTTTATTTAAAGTTGTTAATCTAAACTCTTTATTATCACATTTTCACATTTAAAAATAAATATCTTTTATTTCTGTAAATTAAAAATAAAACGCATTCCGGATGGAAACCTCCAACGTTAGTGACATAAGTAACTCACGACGACACAGAATCCATAATTTAATTAATTTGCTATCGGTACAGACGCGAGTATCTGTTATCAAGGAGTAAATGTTTGTCCAGGCATCCGTTTACGTTTCGCCTGACTGATTTTTCATTTACCATCTCCAGAAACAGTATGACTATGTAATCTTTAACAATGTTAGAAATATTTTATCTGTGACAATTACGAGGTTAGTCACAGGTAGATCAGTTGGCGGGACATCAAAAAGATTAGAATTCAAATTTAATTGACTTTAAAGTAGAAATAAAATTTATTAAAATTAACATAGGTATAGTTCCCGGCATTTAAGTTGAACATGATTTTGAAATCACGTGACATGCGCAGTAGTGAATAATGTACTTTAACTTGCTACTGCGCATGTCACGTGATTTCAAAATCATGTTCAACTTAAATGCCGGGGATTATATCTAGTTATGTTGTATTATATTGAAGTTAGGTTTCTCTCTCATACCAACTATCCTATTAATACTAATATTATGTATACAGATATCGACAATATTTTGTAAGATTGTGTTGGATGGTAATCTCTGACTCTAATCTCTTCAACATAGGCCTGAGTGTATTTTTTCAAACTTACATTGTATATTTTAAATTTAAAACTTATAACTGTAAGATAATTACATATTATCCAAGTCTGAGTGTAACTATTCTAATATTCTTTCATTACTATAATGTTTGAGTTAAAGATTTTAGATGCTCTTATTATCATATCATTAAGGTCTATTATATCAATATTGATTCAAAGCGGTAGTAACGTTTGCACATTTTAGAATTTAACTTACGCCTCTGACTTCAGCGCGTTAAATTAGCAATAACTATCACAATATCTCAATTAATATTGAACTGTATATGTAAGATTTTCGGCTGAAAATCGAATGGAGAAATTTCACTGTTTAAGCTATATTCAGCAAGTAACGGACGAAGTCATTATATCATTGCATTTTGATAGAGTTGATTGACGTATCTATGTATATCCGATACGTTAGTATCTCTAAGACAAGCCTTTAAGTGCTTACTTTGGGTTAGGCATCCCTACTATTATAAATGTGAGTGTAAGTTTGTTTGTTATGCTTTCACGCATAAACTACTAAACCGATCATCATGAAACTTCGTACATGTGGCTGAAACTGGCAGCAGAAAAACAGCAGCTTTTTGCAACAACCAAATTTTCTAGAACTTTTTGGAGACATTTCAACATTTTAGTAGCTATTCAAGCCCTCTTGAATACCTACTAGAATTTTAAATTATACATGTTAAAATACATATACAGTTCAATATTAATTGAGATATTGTGATAGTTATTGCTAATTTAACGCGCTGAAGTCAGAGGCGTAAGTTAAATTCTAAAATGTGCAAACGTTACTACCGCTTTGAATCAATATTGATATAATAGACCTTAATGATATGATAATAAGAGCATCTAAAATCTTTAACTCAAACATTATAGTAATGAAAGAATATTAGAATAGTTACACTCAGACTTGGATAATATGTAATTATCTTACAGTTATAAGTTTTAAATTTAAAATATACAATGTAAGTTTGAAAAAATACACTCAGGCCTATGTTGAAGAGATTAGAGTCAGAGATTACCATCCAACACAATCTTACAAAATATTGTCGATATCTGTATACATAATATTAGTATTAATAGGATAGTTGGTATGAGAGAGAAACCTAACTTCAATATAATACAACATAACTAGATATAATCCCCGGCATTTAAGTTGAACATGATTTTGAAATCACGTGACATGCGCAGTAGCAAGTTAAAGTACATTATTCACTACTGCGCATGTCACGTGATTTCAAAATCATGTTCAACTTAAATGCCGGGAACTATACCTATGTTAATTTTAATAAATTTTATTTCTACTTTAAAGTCAATTAAATTTGAATTCTAATCTTTTTGATGTCCCGCCAACTGATCTACCTGTGACTAACCTCGTAATTGTCACAGATAAAATATTTCTAACATTGTTAAAGATTACATAGTCATACTGTTTCTGGAGATGGTAAATGAAAAATCAGTCAGGCGAAACGTAAACGGATGCCTGGACAAACATTTACTCCTTGATAACAGATACTCGCGTCTGTACCGATAGCAAATTAATTAAATTATGGATTCTGTGTCGTCGTGAGTTACTTATGTCACTAACGTTGGAGGTTTCCATCCGGAATGCGTTTTATTTTTAATTTACAGAAATAAAAGATATTTATTTTTAAATGTGAAAATGTGATAATAAAGAGTTTAGATTAACAACTTTAAATAAAGAAAAATCCATTATCTCTGATGACTCCACTATACCAGACTATTACTTAAGTTTTAAAGTGAAAAACCAAAAAGTAATTTTCACATTACGCACCCCCAAAAAAAACTCAAATGTTAAAGATGTGCCTTATTTTTTCGTAAACTGGCTTAATACTTATTAGTCTAAAGATGTTTCATTTACTAAGTAATTATGTTCAATTAATTATTGTTAAGAAACTGGCAATCAATTCGTTTCGGTCAAATGCATACCTAATCGCAGTAAGTCCTTTTACGAATAAACATCATCGAAGAGCTCAATCATTTGAAACTACATAAATAGGTTTTATAAGAAAAAGTTATTTTTTATTTTGCTTAAATGGCTTTTAAGTAATGTTTAACTTTTTTTCTAGAACTTTTTGGAGACATTTCAACATTTTAGTAGCTATTCAAGCCCTCTTGAATACCTACTAGAATTTTAAATTATACATGTTAAAATGTCTCCAAAAAGTTCTAAAAAATTTGGTTGTTGCAAAAAGCTGCTGTTTTTCTGCTGCCAGTTTCAGCCTCATACTTCGTACATTCGTACATTCTTGGAGGTATTAGAAGTAACATACGATACTTTTCATTGAAAAAAAAATTGTGGGCGAAGCCGCGGGTAAAAGTTAGTATTATTATAAATAAAATACATCAATAAATATTCAACATATGAAACAACAACAAGCACTTGTGTTTTGGAATTCAGAAGCAATGATGGATCAACAACATTCAGACCCGAGCCGATTATAGAAAAGTTTTCTACGTCGAATTCGGGACCTTATTCTATAAAATCGAATCAGAATCGACGACTAATCAGAGTGTCGTTACCATGAAAATCGGTATGCGAGCCAATTGACCACGGCCGTAAGTCGTCAAAGCTAAAAATTCACAAGTAATTAAGTACTTATTTACATATTTTCAACTAAGTGTTCGAAGCAGTTCAAAAATATTCTCACTTCATCGACGATATACAAATCAAAATGTTCTATTCCATAAAAGTAGGTTAGCTGTAGTTAAGAGCTAAGTTACATAACTTAGTAAAATATTCTGTTTCACACTATAGATTCTGAATGTCGGACTGAATAACCATTTACGCATATTACATGGCTTCTTTGACGTCATCCAACTGACGACCCTCCGACAGGCATCATTTATTTTGCAGGGAGGTACGTACAACGGAACATAAAAGTGCCACAAAATGTCAAATATCTGACCTAATTTCTCGTATTTTAAGTTGGAAATCAGTTGAGATTTGATGTTTTTGCAAAGGTTATGATGCTGTTGGCTGTACAATCGTAACTTTCTTTACTTCCGTCATATATCTTAAAACCTAACTACTCTTTCAAAATGGGGGTTTTGCCCCCTTTGTGGATTCACTATAAATTAAACATTAAATGTAGTCTTCTGTAGGTAATAGCCGATTTCGTCGGAACCGATTTTACAAATTATACTCGTACCCGAAAAGGTAATCGTTAATAATTTTTTCATTGCAATTTTGAACGCTGCTGTACTATTTATTGAGTGAAATCGCAACTTGGGACTAACGCTACTCAGCCGAAAAAGGTTTTGGTTGGCTAGTTTAATTTAAAAAAATCTGATAAACAGCTAAGTCTGATAGCTTTTTTTTTCTAAACAAGTTTATTAAAAGAAAAGAAAAAACGCTCAAAGAATGTCGATATAAATTCCAAAAGTACAATCATAAATCTAATCAAGTCTGTGCTAGGGTTACACAGTCTGTGGAATATGTTGTATTAAGTCAACTAATAAAATACATTGTCTGGTCATTAAGAGACTAGATTTATACCTCACAAGCCGTTAAAGGGTCGTCTGAAACAACAGCATAATAGGTACCGTGAAACTTTACAAGTTCACCCGCTTCTTTTGCTTATTTTTAAAATAACGCAAAAAGTATTTGCTTGCTTTTAAAGCTTAATATGCAATTATCTCAAACGCAATTTAAGGAATGCTTCTACGAAATCAAAATGTTTTCAAGTTAAATATATCCGGAGAAATGACGGTCAAAGAGGCGGGAACTTTATGTACCAAAAATTACATACAACATATTGTTCAAAGTTATATCTCTGCAACTTGGACGAATTAACCACTGGACGCGTAACGAGGGCAGTGTTCGCCTTTACCCCTTTAGCCACTTACTGAGCCTCATAGCTTCGCAAAGCAATATATGAAGTGAGATTTTGTAGTGAAATGTTATCTCAAAAATGGAAAATACGCTATTTTGTTTTGTACAAACAAAAAACTGGTTGGTTGCCTGTAAAGCCGGTATACGGGCGAAAGTTTTACGTGACAACGACTTTGAGTGGTAAAATAATTTTAATGTGAATATTCATTCGTATAGTAGGAAGAAGGATGAAATAATAGTAACAATTTAAAACATTTATGTATACAAAGAATTATATTTAAAACATTAATTTATAGGCACGCGTCCCTTCCACTTTTTATGTCTGTCTCTCTCGCTCTTAGGCGGGCTAACCATGCCCGAGTGGAAGGGACGCGTGCCTCTCACTCGCTCTCATTGTAAGCGCATAACGTGAGCGGAGCGTAACGCAGTTTCTTGAAGTGTCACCCGGCAAACCAATTTATAAGACGTTGTCACGTCAAAAATGTTTCCTTTCACGCGTAAGTAAAAATACGACCTATTATAGTAGCTATTTTTTTATAAAATTTCATTTTAAAGTCATTTTAAAAGTAATCATTATTGAGCGAAGCTCTGAAAGAGTGAAGCTCTCTCTTAGGCAACTCAAAAATTTCGCTTGTCTCCCTCCTGCTAATTAACGGTTCAACCGATTCGAACGAATTTTGGCATGAACATGCATGATTATAACCTGACGGACATAGGCTATGTAAAAAAAATATAGACTTTACCATGGAGGAATAATCACCGAAAGAAAAATTCAAAAGCTGATCACAGCCAAACCGCTGAGACTACATTGATGAAATTAGGCGCCAAAAGTCACAACGTGGTCGTGACTAATGTGCAAAAAAGTTTTGAAATCAGTCATACCATCGAGGAGTAATCACCCTTCAAACATCAAATTCAAAACCATTGAAAAAAAGTTTACGTGCAAAATAGAATTTTTACATTTCAAAGTAGTGCTTCGCTCAGTATTTGCAAAAAGCAGCATGCATTGCAGACCTAGTAAATATACATATATGCTACTAAAATGTTGCATGTTGCATGTTGGATTATATGCAACACTCTCATATCTTGTCATTTTTAGCTCGCATAGGGCTTGAAAACATCGATAAACATATCGATGTATTATAAATGAACAAGTTTCTTTCAGTGACACTTAATGAATCCGGAAAAATCCCTATTGCTTACTTTGCTACTTATGGCGTTAAGGCAGAACAAAAGTCTAGTATGATAAATATTGCTATAAGTCTAGTTCAGTAATATCGGAGTAGAAAACAAATCAGTTACAAAGGTTATTTCTATTGGGGATCTCAATAACTTAAAAATTTATTTTGTGCATCCAATTAATGGCAACGGAATTTACGTTTTTTAGCTGAAAAATGTCAGAAACGTATTTCAAGCATATCGATCATTTTTAGAAAAAAACCTTATTTTATAAAATCAAAAGTTTTAAGTTCCGTCGCTATTCGCTCAAACTAGCGAACTGAGTGAAGAAGGTTAAGAGCGAAATTACGTTGCCATATTAATGTTTGAAGCATGCATAATCGGCACGCTTAATTTATGTTCAATATGGGTTATTATTACGTTAAAGAAATAATTTTTTATTTTAATTTAGTAATCGTTTTAAAATATTGCTCTTTGAAAATAATTTCTTACCAATTAATTAATTTTAGGTTTCGAGCTTTTGCTCCAAATTGTGTTACCAAGAAAATGTTGTGAGATTTCACGGTAATTACCTATTTATTAAAAAGAAAATCAATAAGGTATCTACTTCCTCTTTAACTTTATTATTTACAAGAAGCGTGGACTTAAAACCCAGGTACCTAAGTAAAGGAAAAAACAGAATCACTAATTGGTAGTAAAGTAACTTTTTATCACTTCATTTTTTGGCGACTTCAATAATCTGGCAACGTACTTAGAAATAAATATATTAAATCGAAGCTATGAATAACAATAAATATATAAATGAAGGTAGGCTCGAAAATCTTTATATATATAATTCTTCTGTGAGTGTGTATGTCACTGAACTCCTCCTAAACGGCTGGACCGATTTGAATGAATTTTTTTGTGTGTGTTCAAGGGGATCTGAGAATGGTTTAGATTCACAATCAGTCCGGCAGATGGCACTGCAGTCGGCACAGCAACGCGTGGCCGGGACAGCTTGTAATCTATAAATAGCGTACACAGCATATTGTTAATAATAAATTATCATTTATTATATTTAATAATACATATTACTGCACATTGTAATGTGCAAAAGAAAAAATTAATACACACCAATGAGTCCAGAAGTTAAGAGAGAATTAAGTGCAGTAAATTATGTAAAGAGAAGAGGACTGTTGGTTAAAAGTAAAACGTGACAGCATTTTGAAACCTTTCTCATATATACCTACACTTCCTGCTCCATGATTTAAAGTAAAATGTAGTCACCGATTCATTAAATCGTTCACGCAATAATGACCTCACGTGAGTGCTGAATTAATTGAGATTATCTGGGTGACCTTGCCGCCGCGTGCCTTTTGTTTTGTCTACGATGCAACAATAACAGAACTCGGTAACTTGAACCTTATTGACTAAATAAGAAGCGTCAGTGAGTCTCAACCGCTATTGTAATTTGATAACAATGAAATCTGCTCTTACACAATCTTCTTCGAGGTTGTTTCCGACTGTTTCGTATTAAGTTTTTACTGCCTTTCTCTAGTTTTACGCCTTTTATAGTTGAAGCTGTAATGGTTTGAACTGTTCAAGTAATTCGGCAGCGTCAAACGATAAGGATTGCCTGTAGTACAGTCGATGCTGTCGGCTAGTTGACTGTACCAAAAAACCAGTAATATTTGAGGGCTCTTTGAAAGTTTATAAGCCTTTCTTTATCAAATCATCTTTACTAAACATGATTTTATCAAGTTAATAATTGCAAATTCCCTACAGAACATTATCGCAGCTTTAATACTATAGGGGCACAATTCGAAAAAGATGACTGTTGGGAAAACGCATTTAAAGAAATTTGAGCCTCTGTATTTTCACAAAATCGGTCATAAATAAATTAGTAAAATAAACTAGTACTAGGATAAATTTAATATGCGATAAATATTTCATGCTTAGTGAACATACTCTAATGATGTTTTATGATTTTGCTTTAAATAGTTTAATTTACTTATGACCGATTTTGTGACAGGGGCTCAAAAATCTTTAAAGGTGTTTTTTCAACAATCATGTTTTTCGAATTGTGCCCCTATAGTATGAAAGCTGCGTTATGTTACGTAATCGAAAAAAGAGAACATAGCTACATATCCAATAAGTAAATCCAAATTTCTATTTATAAAGTAAGTAGCCGATTTCTTTTACAATATCGTGTCCAGAATAAAAATCTCAGATTGACAAAGAACATCAATCGATCACGGAGGTAGAAGGTAGTGTAAACAGATTCTTTGAAGAGTAGGTAGGTACAGTTAAGGGATTTCCCTATTAAATTAGACCGGGACGTAATCAATCATAATTCAATCAAATCACTGTTTCACTGATAGTCGAGGAGACAGTCAATATTATATACACAGCTTAGCATACAATAGAAGTCAACGTTATCCACTGACAAAACCGGCGGGCGTCAAGCGGAACCGGTGAGGAAGCTTAGTTCATTGATGATAAGATAAACACTTATAGATAAAAACTTTTTGCAAAGAAGAACGGTAAAAACCGTGGGAATGACTAGCATTTATGAAGTTTTGAAAACAATGATAGTCACGCATAGTTTCGGGAAATGATTAGTTCCACGACAAGCTTGGTAGAACATTGTCATTCACGAACACAAAGGCCGAAATCCCCCATTCATTAGTCCACAATATCTACTTATATACCTACACATAACGTAATAATAATGATTATATTTATCAATATTTCATTTTTATAGTCTGTTTTTATTGAATAATTTAAAAATGTAGTAAGTATAAATAAAGTGACCAGTATTTTTTAAATTGTATTTTGATTTGTTTTTAAACAAATGAAGATCGTAGAATTAGATCACACAAAAATTTGCCTTCGGAAAGTAAATATGATACTTCAGAATTATGTCAAAGACATGTTTTACTAACTTTGAAAAAGCAAAAAAGTGGTTCTGTCTGATAATCTGCATATAAAAAAAACTACACATGAAAAGAACAAAAAGAAAAAAAAAATGTCAGTAGCCTTTCTGAATTGCTCGCTGCTAGTAGCAACTTCTTTCAGCCTCCTGTGTAGTCATTATAGTGTTTTTGTTTGATCTTAGAAATTTAGAAGTAGTTCTTTGTAAATATCTACAATAAATAAAATCGAGATTTTTCGAGGCGATATTTAAAAGTGCTATAAATGTTCCGCCCGACACTTTCTGAAATGAATTTTTAAATTTGGGTTTAAAAAAATAACTTAAATAAATCACATCTCTTACTCAAATATTTTTATCTATAGTTATAAATAGGTTATGTCTTGCACTCACATGATTTCAGTTTATACCATTGTTCGCTGATAGAATAGAAGATTTTATCAGTTGCCGCTAACATTCCAGACATGACCACTTTACTAATTGCTTATGTCCACTCACTAATAATTCAGTTAATCAAACCGTATTGAAACAATAAAGGATGTCGCTTCGATACGCGATCGCATCTTTTCTAGTTACTGAAGTATTCACATGAAAGGCTTCCAGAGGTAGATAAAGAAAGCCAGGTGTAACCAACATTTAATAAAATTAATTTGTTGATTTTATATTTTTGCATTTACAACACTTAAATTACCTAATACCTACATGAAAGTTGAAAATAACTCATTTGTCTCAGGCGGGAATCGAACCCTTTGCCTGCACCTTCTGCTATATTCCTAGCGGTAAAGGATAAGTATTTTTTTTACATTTAGATTTTGTAATTCTTTTTGTTTCTTAAATGTTTGAATACTTCAAACAAGATTTAAATATTGATTAGTTAGTCACCTATGAGGTGACAGTGGGAAATATTTTTGACAACTTCTTCTATTTGTTATATTATAATAAGCAAAAATTAAAAACTTTAACAGATATACTAAAAATAACTGTAGGGTCTTTTTATAGGTATAATTTCGTCTAAAATGAGAATAATAAAGGGTTGCCAACCGTACTATAAAATTGAGTATTGTACTCTTTATCATGTGTAGGCGTACCCTATAATCTATTATAGTCTCCGGCAAATAAGTTGAACATGATTTTG
The DNA here is from genome assembly GCA_927399485.1 of Calamotropha paludella. NCBI lineage: Eukaryota > Metazoa > Arthropoda > Insecta > Lepidoptera > Crambidae > Calamotropha > Calamotropha paludella. The sequence goes on along the minus strand of OV656824.1, from coordinate 15,689,342 downwards.
AAATCACGTGACATGCGCAGTTTAGGTAGTTTAGGTTTAGCAAGTTTAGGTACATTAGTCACTACTGCGCATGTTATGTGATTTCAAAATCATGTTCAACTCATTTGCCGGGGACAATACACTAATAGAAGACGCTAAAATACTCTTTTTTATACAACGTATGTTATACTGTGCCAATCACGCATATTTGATATGTATATATAAATACATATCAAGTATAATAGGTATCTATTATCGTAATCAAAAAAGTCGACTATTTACTTTTAATATACATTCCCAAGATGGGAATCCCTACTCCCCAAGCCACACTCGGACGTTTCTGAAAGCAGCCACTAATGTCAATCTGTGTCCTGACAAATTTGTTTATTTAAAAAAAAATGTTAGCTATATACCTACAATTTGTTCCCGCCACTTCAGCATTTACTGAGTCTTTTCGGTCATGAATGTGAAGTGGTGGGATGAGACGGACAAGGCTTCATTGTAATTGATAAAGAAAACCTTTAGTTATTACAATTAATATAAAATATTTGTTTTGTTTTTATTAATAATTATTTTTTTAGTGAATATATAACTAAATATTCTGTGAATATAAAAGTTGGCAACCCTAGATTACTAACATTAGCATCGATACAACATTATTTACCCAAATTAAAATAATAATATTCAATTAATTAATAGTAAAGCAATATCTATTAAAATTGGGTTTATTTTTTTAAATTACTCTGTAAAGGTTGACTATATCTGACTGATATGGATTCTATGTGTCATCATCATAATGTAGGTAGTGCTGATAAGAAAGTATCTTGTATTTCAAGGAATATTTCTTTGACTAAAATGATCTGATATTAAATAAAATAAAACCTACATCAATAAGTTTCCAAAACACAATCTACCTACTTAGATTAGAATCCAAGCAACATTGTGATTTTACCTAATTTAAGTTTGTATTCTTATATCATCATATCATGACTATATCAGGAAAAGCTGATGATATCATTAGCTCTGAGCAATAAGTAATCATTGCTCAAAGCCTATTAGAGTTATCATTTTGCAAGTGAGACACCATTTTATATGTTTTGTTTGCATAACTAAGAGAATGTTCCAACATTTTCATATCTCACAATCCATCCCTAGTTTAATTAATAGATATACCTAAACCAAGTTTTCTTATCACAATTACCCATGTCATATTGACTTATAAGCACAAAATAAATATTAACTGTGGTTACAATACTGTTAAGAATGCATATTCACTGTTTTTTGTTTTACAATCAGTGTATCTTTTATCCTATATATACATATATATATATTAACTAGCTGACTCAGCCTCGCGTTGCTGCATTATGAATTAAAATAAAACCTATTCTATCTTTTAAGTTAGATCAAATAACAGATAGTTACGAAGTTTGATCAAAATCGGTTAAGGAGTCCATCGCTTACAAACAATGTGACACATAATTTATATATATTAAGATAAGCCACTTATGTCCTTACCTATAAAAGGAATATGTTGACAGCCCAAGACCTTAAAACTATTATCAATTACTATAATAGAGCTACTATCAACATACCTAATAGCTACAAACAATGGATATTTACATAAATCTTAGTTTTAAGTGCAATTTTAGAGTCATGCAATTTGTTTATATTAGCACATGCGAAGCGCGTAAATTTCTATACGCTCGATGTTACAAAACAAAAAAGTAAGTATAAAAGGCAAATATTGGGGTCAGCCAATGTAACTGTTTTGTTATTAAGATGGTATGGGTTAGTGCTCGACCGCTTATGACTCACGCTATGCGTCATTTTCACAATTTATGCATTGGAAAGAATATTATATCTATCTCAAGGAATTGATTGGCAGCTGTTAATCTTACAGGTGATAAATTAAAACAAAAGGCTTAATGAAACAAAATGTATTGTTAAACAATAAAAGCATACATATAAGTTGCGACTACAGTGCGTAAAAATATTATAGCTTCTTGTTTACTTGTAACGTTTGAACCGTAATTGTTGATGCTGGTGTTTGCAAAATCATCACTGAACCTTTTATACCCGTCAGACGGCGAAGACGGGCTCCTCAAAGAAGCCATTTTTCGACACTGACAATTTTTTGACATTACATGCAGCAGTTGCTTTTGACGTTGACATAAACCCACAATATCATAGACAACAACTTTTCTGGTTAGTTGGTTCTTCTTCTGGAAAAGCAAAGTTTACAAAGCCCATACAGCCTAGTCTTCAGTTATTTCTTATCTTTGATCATGGTGAATAATGATAACAGTTGATTTATGATTGAAAGATGATCAATGGACAATGAATAAATTAGTGACATAATTCCCACCTTAGGTTTTTGTAAAGGTGTGGGGTTTTACTGAAACGCCCTTACAGATTTCTTGAGAGTGAGCAGCAGAATTGCACAGCCTTGTTTGGCCCTCCCCATTTTTTCATCGAAAAACCATAATTACAAATTGGCGCCACTATTATATGGTTGATATACCAAAAGAGTCACACATTCAGGTGAGATAGCGGTGAAGCGCTCACCTTTTTAGGTAAAAAAAAGAGCGCGAAGACACCTTCCACTGTTTTGTTTCACTTGCCGACACTCGTGCATATTCCGAAACACTCACTGGTTAATAAATAACCCACTATTATTACACACTAATATCAACAACATCATAGAATTTAACAAAAAAACTAAAACCATTAAAGTGACGCTTCCCGCTCCCGCCAAAAAACCCCTTCTTTTTAGTATATTTCCGAGAAAGGGAAGGTGAAATATTAATAATGATTACAAATAAAACGTTACTTTAAGGGAAGGTTACTAAAGGAAACCAAGTTATCATTACCGACTTAGGGAGCGTTCAAGTATTACGTAACGCAATTTTTGAAGATTTTTGACCCCCCCTCCCCCCCTTGTAACGCGCCGTAACGTTTCACTGTACCCCCCCCCCCCCTCTTTAAATGTTACGTAACACTCAAGTGACCATTTTTACCCAAAAGTACAAGAAAGTCGCTAAAATATCCTTGTTATAGTTTTAATCAACTTTGCGATAGTAATACTAAATAAAACAATAAAATTTAACCCGCAATACATGCGTAGGTATTTTGTTTATTTTTTTTAGAAATTTTTGACTTTATACACAATTGTTTTTCTCCTTCGTTCTCCTATTTTAGCTTTTTTACTAATAAACTCTTAAAAAAAAACATTTATTCTAGCCTTTCGCAATGCAATTATAAACAGAAACCTGACTGAAATTAAACATTTTAGTCTAAATAAAATCGTATTCTTAACAAAATTAAAAAAAATCGTATTATTAACAAAATTAAAATCGTTTTCTTAACAAAACAAAAAAAGCAACTATTAACCAAGTAAATAGGTCTATAGAAAAAAAATAGGTTTCTTGAATGTCTTTTTAAAAAATCTGATATTTATTTAAATATTTTTCAAATATGTAATAAACTAACGACATTCGTTAAAATCAATAATTTCTATTATTTTTTTCGAAATAATTTTTTTTCGGTAAAAAATTATGCATAAACGTAAGTAAATTTCAAAACAAACTGAGCGCCTTCCCATTTGTTGTGACGTACGATGACATGAAGCCATGCGTTTGCTGGCAACATATATAATTACAATGTAAGGCGTGTCATGTCATGTGACGTCATTCAAAGAGCGTGAAAATGGCGGCTGTTTAAATTACGATTAATGCACTGACTCAAGAAAATATTTTTTTTTAACAAAATACAATTCTACAACAAATTGTTTTAAAGTATTTTACTATTAAAAATGACTTGATTTAACGATTTATACAGTAAAAAAATCATGCAAGAAACCTATTCGATTGAAATTACTGCTGCTCTATCCACGGGTTTGCTAGTCACTCAGATTCTTTCATCACTGGCTTCAGTAAGAACATTTATTCTCTGTTGCAGTAGGCCAAATTTCTTCATAAGATTTTCTTGAGTCGGTTTACTTGAAACATTTTTAGTGATGTCCGAAACAATCAAAGTCGTGTTTAGTTCCGTAGACGGGGTCTCCGCAGTTTCCTCATCAGTATTCTCACTTCGTTCATCGTGGGTATCGCTCATCTTTCATTTGACGGCAGTGCTTTCTCGTCAGCGAATCCGACAATCGATTCCATAAGAGATGAATAATTGGATGAAGCTACAACATCCGAATCCTATAAACCAAGTGAAAATAAATTAAGAATATGTATTTTTGAGACATGCGATGAAAAAGAACATAATATACACATATACAAGCAGATGCACCTGGTTTTTTTGAAGAGCACGTGAAGTCGAGGGGGCATTGGGCCTTAGTATTGCTGGCGTACTTGATGTTTTCATTGGTAGCTATACTTATGACCAGTTCTGTTATGAAAAATCTAGGTTTTATAATTACATATTACTAGGCGATGCAGTCGCTAAGCATAAAGCTACGCTGGCACCATATATTGGAGCGGAGCGTAATACCCAAAAACATAAAAAATAAAATGTTTCGATGAGAATTTTCGTGAATTTAAAAATTCGGGCACCGTCACAATCTTGTCCTAAACCTCTTGCTTCAATTTCACACAAAAAACATTAAAATCGGTTAAGAACTCTGGAAGTTATGGCATAACAGACATTGTTACATTTTACATTTTAGCAGTAAACTTACCTGTGTAAAATAACTAAGCATTGTTGCTTTCTTCTTCGTGGCCTTCACCTTCAACTCTCGAATAACATCATTTATATGTTATATTAACTTTTCTTTAGTTTTTCTCAAGGCGTTTTCCAAATTTCGGCGGCATTTTATGACACAGTTGCGCTGGTAAGTCAACATGAGAGCCTTTATAGGCCAAGAACAGCTGATGATACAAATCTCCTTCTTTTGAGGACATTACAGTATGAACACTATGAACTCACTTTAATAACACCGACTACAGCAATGTGCTTCTGGATAAACACTAACGAATACTGGCAACGAAAACAACATTAAATGATGTACAATACAATCGAGGGATTCCCCGTAAAACATAAACGAAAAGGGTTGCCAACTTGCGAGAACAAAATAAAAATGACGACAAGACGAATTCAATCAAGAGATTCCCCGTAAAATGTGAACGAAAAGGGGTGTCCAATTGGGAGTTTTAATTCCCTAATTTTTAAATGTTACGTAACGTTTTGTAAGAAAGACCCCTCCCGCCCCTGTAACGCATCGTAACATTTTACGAGACCCCCCCCCCTCCCCCTAAATTGCGTTACGTAATACTTGAACGCCCCCTTACTACGCCCAGGCCCATTGATGTGATAATGTGATATTCTTTGGGGATATAGTGAGAATGCGCATGATTACAAAAAATAATCAGCATCCTTACAAATATACAGCAAAAACAAAGACACAAGCTGCTCTAACAAAATCTAAATATTATAATAGTTGCATTTGTGAGTTGAAAGTATACTAGTTTGCCTAACCCATCGAGCACATACCCCAATAGAGCAGAAATGACAATTATTTTGTTTGAAAACAATTCCGCTAATTCGCCGCTTTTCACACTGCGCTCCGATTGGCTATCCTAAGGTCAACTAACACTCTAGAGATGTGGTAGTGCCCAAGTATCTAAGGTTTATCGATATCGATAGCCAATGCATCAGTAATTATAGCAATAGTGAATAATACAAACGTGTTCTCTTATGGAAATAAATGCTTATAAATGCTGCTAGTGATCAAATAAGAAGATATTAACCGCTGAATTGCACCTCAACAAGAACCAAACCAATTATCAAATTACATTTATTTAGTTGTATTAAAAGTAAAGATGAAATAATCAATTAACCATTCATTGGTTTACTGCTTGTTTCTCATCATGTCTTTCTATTGCTAAGAAAACTAATAAAAAAAAACAATTTCTTTGTTACAAACCTATTTATTGAAAAAGTATTAAATCCGTTCAACCGTTTATTTCAACTACACTAGATACCTAATATATCGGTATAATCGATCAAGATTTATATAATCGATAATGCAGAACACTATCAATTAGATTATTAATGCAAATTTTACAATTTCAAAATTACTTTTATGTTTGAATAAAATATGTAATAAGCTACAATAATGTCATTTATCGGTTCACCCCTTGATCTTTTGAATGCAGCACTAGTGATGAGAGCGTAGACTAGAAAGAGATGGCGTAATGGGAAATTGTGTTATGCGGAAGCAGGACGCATAGACACCTGAACACGTGTGTCAACCATTTCACTTTGATTGTCCAGTTTAACTTGAGCCCTGACATATTTTTATAAAAAGTAATTTTTAACTATAACTTACCAATGGAAGGTTATTCCGTCGGTTTTATAATTTGAAGTTCTGCAGTTTTTTTCAAGTTTTTCACACCACCGAATAGAACAGCACGCCATTATGTAACTATTTAATTGAAATTAAATTTCGAAATAAGCAGACACGTACGCACAGATCCAATACTGGTTTTGTACTGTTTTAGTGGGAGCTCGCGTTAATATTTATAAGTGCAAAATCACTTATCAGTTGTGGAGGCGGACAGCCCAATATTACCACTCTATTGGGATATGTGCTCGATGGCTTAACCAAATTGGGTAAATTAGTGAAACACCATCAAATGCCGCAACTGACTTTCATTGATTTTAATCAATACTTAATTACGAACCAGTTTGCGGCTGATATTAGAAAGTTAGTAGAGTTTTTCAAATGTGACGTAGCCTTAGGGACTTACATTTAATTTCTTTAATATTAAAGTAACCAAATAATTTAAAATAATTGTAGAATGTTATACAAAAATAAAATAAAAAAATATATAAAGGAAACTCCAACAGTAAAAGATCTGAGTTTAGATAGCCGACCTGGGTTAATTCTACCTTCTTTTACAAGATTATGCGAAAAAAAAGGAAAAAGAAATTGATCCCACTACTGCTATTACGAAAAGGTTGAACGGCAAAATTAAAAACTAGGTAATTGCTTTCGGTTTTACATCAAGTTTCGGTCCCTTGGTTAATTTGTCTTATTTGTTATTGGAAGATGTAATTTTTTATGACAGCAACACTGGTACTGACACTCATAGACTAGTGTACGACTCTACAGAATTTTCTTTTTCTTGATCCCTGTTATAGTGTGAGTTGAAATTATTCTGGGTTTAAAATAAATCCAATGTAATAAGTTATTAATGATATATTTTTTGCTGTTTTACAGATAAAATTAAACAGTTCTTTATAAACTCGACGTTTCTTAAGTTGTATTTTTAATGATATTTCTCTCATAAGTAATTAATATCAATAGTTTGACGTTCGAGTCAGTGTTGTGGTTGTGTGATTTAACACGATTTTAACGAAAATTATTAGTGTTAATTACCAACTAACGTGTTTTTATTTAGTTAAATATCATTTTTAACTTATGTTTTGCATTTAGTCTCTGAAGTTCTGAAAGTGTTAGTCATAACCTCTTCAATTGTCAGGTGGCATTTGTTATTGAGGTTGGTTTTCGTTTCAGCAGTTATAAATGGCACCACCACAGCCCAAGGCGGCTGCCAAGCCTGCCGCAGCGCCTGCAGGCGGAGTCAAGAAGGCCAAAGTTGGCAAACCAAGAAATTATGATTTGGGCAATGGAGTTGTTCGCTTCTCTAAGACTAAAATGTTCCACAAAAAGGTTAGTTACAACATTGATTAGCTATTGGTGTGTATTATTCAATTACTTGATTAGCCTTATTATCAGTTGTCTTTTTAAATGTTTGCTAAACTAACCAAGAATGCTAAATGTCAATAACTTCATTTAAAGCTTACTATAATTTATTACACCATCTCTTCTTTCTAGCTGAATTTCACATGAAATGTCACATATTTCCTTTAACACTGTGTTATTATAAGATGCATAATAAAAGAACCAAAATAATCTAACAATAAGTGTGACTACAGCATTAATTGATCATACTCTTATTTTTACTCATTTTGATAATACCATTTCACAAAACTAAATTCTAAAATATAGACTGTTTATTTAATCTACATTTAACAAAACTTTTTGTAAAACAATAATATACTTATTTAAGTTTGTAACCTAAATAGTGAGTACTGAGGCAATAAGGTGCATATCTATGTAATATCGAAAACCTTTTTCAGTAATGAGTTAAGCCCAAGTTTAAGAAATTGAATAATAAATCTCAAATCTACAGTTTTCATTTTTGGGTATTTTTTTGTCATATGATTCAAGATAGATATTTTATAGTCATTTGGTATTTAAAGTGAGTAAATTATGACTATGTTATTAGTGTTTTTCCCTATATAGTATTTAGTCCATGTATTCTTATTATCAACATCCATATTTGTGCATATTAATTACAAGAGCCCACATGTTATTTATTAATAAATCACAATATAACATCTGAACATACATTAACTTCATTCTGAAAAGTCATGTCTACTAATAAAATTATGGCAAGGATGTACACACAGGTGCCGAATTTTAAAAATACTGACCGACTTATATGATTGACAAGATATTCTAGTCTTGTCAATCTAGAAAACTATATAAAAAGGGCTTTTTGTTATGAATGTAATTGATTGATTTTGAATAAATAATATACACTTCTCAAAAACTGTAATAAGGATAAGCTTTTCAAGAAAATTTCCTTAATTGGCCTTTTTTCTTATTTGAGATGGTGGTTCTTGATTAACTATATGCTAGGTAGCATAAATATGAGATGAAACAGGAATACTATAAAAAATTTATTATTTTGCAGGCCAAGTACAAGTTTGTTGGCAAGAAAAATGCTAAGTTGGAAAAGCCTAAGAAGCCTACCGTTGTGGTAAAGCAGATTGGTGGTGAGAAGAATGGAGGAACCCGTACTGTGCTGCTGCGTCGCAGAAGATCCTTCTACCCCACACAAGACAAGTATGGATTTTCATATTTTATTATCATGTATTGGTTGAATTGATTATATTTAGGGCCCCAGGTCTCAATTGAATCAAAGGCTTTCTCCACAAAAATTAGATAAAGAGGCAGATATTGATTATACATATGAATTTATAAGTACACAAGTTATTTGTAACTTACCCTTTATGCATCTGAGATCAATTGAAGTGACATTCTTCACTTGTCAGAACTGTTGTTTTGTTCTAACATTGTCAGGTAGGACACTACCTGTATATTTTTAGTTGTAAGTAAATATAAAAATTTGCCCCATGTTTTTATTAATTTATATTATAGTGAACATAAAGTAACCCTTTTATAAATAGTACTAAGGCATTAAGACAAACTTAATTATTGCCATAGCTTTTATTTAAGTAAGTAAAGTAAAAAAAGAACAGTCTGTCTTAAAGTAAAGAAGTGACTGAAGAGCTTTAAAAATTCAAAGTTGTCAATATCTGCCTTCTCTTTCATATTAATTTAGTTATAATTTATATGCTTGGGCATTACAACAAAAACTACAGGGAAACCTGTAGATCTGGGCAATGAACAATGAGATCCTGACACATTAGCATTGAAATACCTCTTTACTTTCGAGATTTGTTAACTGAGAACAGTTTTCATAGATTTTTTTCTATGTTTACCTCTATAATTGACTTCGATAAGCGTCGCAGCTCAATAACCTGAATAAGTAAGACAATTTATCAGGTTTAGACAAATTATGATATTGTTTACAGTCTAATTTACCTGAGTGTATATAAGAGTGACTCCCTCTATACCTAAGACAGCTTATTTATTTATTTATATTTGGAAGACCAACAGCGAACATACAGAATACACAGTTTTACATAAAAAACAGTAAGCTCTTCAAGAATTAAGGGTTGATTCTTGCAAATCCGTTAGGGGCCGCTGGACCATTCTTATCCCGCTACCCCCTTTAAGTAGCGACGACGCGGCAGATGAACTAGCCAAAAGGGGTTCAAATGGAACGGTGTATGGACCGGAACCATTACTGCCTATACCCATGGCACAAATTAGAACATGGCTGCGTATAAAAACAGAGGAAAACCACCAAACAGAATAGAACAATAGTGTAGGCTGCAGGCAAACAAAGAATGCCATTCCGGTGGCTTCGAAGAAGCTTGCCCGCAACCTCACCAGACTAAACAGGGACGAAATCCGCAAAGTACTAGGTACTATAACCGGACACAGTCCTCTGAATAAACATCTATTTAGCATAGGTGTGACAGATAGCCCTCTGTGCAGAGGCTGCATGGAGGCGGAGGAAACGCCACATCACGTGCTCTTGGAGTGCAGGAGCGTGGCCGATCAACGGGCACGTTTTCTCCAGTCTCCAAAATCACTACCGGAAGCTTGTAGTAACCTGAAAAGGCTACTCGCCTTCTGGAATGGACTAGGATGGCTGGAGTAAAGGAAGAATACTCAATCACATACAATGGCCCAATCAGGAGGCTAAGTGTGGAAAATGCCCCGTAAAACTAACTAACTAACTAACCCCCTTTAAGTAATTATTAGAATCATAGGAAATATTCAGATGGTAACATAAAAATTTTATAAATTTCATTTGTAATCATTCAATGCGATAGGTATACTTGGAATATTGTGGATTCCAGATTTAAGACCCATACTCCAAGATACTCCTAACAAATGTACAGTACAAGATCTTCAAAGTTTTAATCTGTTTAAAATTAGTTGAGCTTTGCAGAACAAATCCTAATGCCCTATAAGCTTTTTTAACAATGTGCTCCACATGAGCATCGAAGACTAGTTTGGAGTCATGTAGAATCCCCAAGTCTCGATTTAAATAACTTATGTCATGTTAACCTTCCAATTTGGGAAACTGTGTAAACAAAAAAAAACCTCTTCTAGGCATCTTGAGTTCAAAGTTAACCAGGTTTCACTGTAGAAATATTAGTATAGTTTGTATAAAAATAAACTAGGTCAAGCGCCATATATTGGAGCAGAGCATAATACTAAAAAAAAAAAATATTGTTTAGTAAATTTTAAAATTCCCTAAGAGTTCAAAAAGTGCAAGCTTTTTGTTTTAATGGGAAATCCCAAAGTGCCAATGATTTTTGTGATATGTTATATATTTGTTTGTTTGCTGCAGGATTGAGAAGCGGCCACACCACCTATCGTTTAGCAAGCACGTGCGTCGCACTCGACCTACCCTGACGCCCGGCACCGTCTGCATTCTGTTGGCAGGTCGCCACGCCGGCAAGCGTGTCGTCCTAGTAGCCGTTCTGCCCAGCGGACTGCTGCTTGTAACTGGACCTTTCGCGGTTAGTATTCATATTATTACTAGATTATATAAGAGGCAATCGCTTAAAAAATGTAACAAGCTAAAGGTGCTTCTGTAACAAGCTAAACTCTTAGCAACTATAATATTATTAGGGATAAGTATTGTCGCATTTGTGATAAAATATTGTGCTTTTTATAATTTCTTCAATTCAATTCAAAGTATCCATTACATAACAAGTATATTATGGAAATCTTATTTATCATTTTGTTTTAATAAAAAAAATTTACTTGATGTAACAGTTATCAAAAACTTGAAGGTCATTCAATTACAGATGTCATAAAATCAAATGGAATGTAATGGGCACAATTACTTAAATCTCCAGCATCTCTCCTGAAAGTCTGCAGTGGCCTGAAAATGCTTCTGGGATGAATTGGGATGGCTGGAGTAGGAGGAGAACCCAACACGCACAATGTTACAATCATGAGACTAAGTGCGGATATAGCCTCGATAAACTAACTAAATGGAATGCTAGCCTTATAGATATTTCTAATATGAGCATAAGATTTAGATGAACAGTTGTGGCTTCTATGATTTAATCAAAACATTGCTTCAATGTTCAGAATATTTTCTGATGAACTTGCAAATGTCAATTAAAGTTGGTTCAACTTTCACTTTTATAATACTACTAGCTGAACCGGCCACGCGTTGCTGTGCCGACTGCAGCGCCATCTGCCGGGCTGATTTGTGAATCTAAACCATTCTCAGATCCCCTTGAACACACACAAAAAAATTCATTCAAATCGGTCCAGCCGTTTAGGAGGAGTTCAGTGACATACACACTCACAGAAGAATTATATATATAAAGACTATGGATTCCTCTTATATTATTGGCCATATTTTATTTTATTTAGTAATGTGCAGGCAGAAGCATGAGCACTTGAGCTGGAGCTCAATACAATACAACTTACCTAAAAAACTATGTGCATTGGACACTAATTATAAAGTTCACTGGTTTAACCAAGAATTGTTGGTTGATATTTATCATCAGTAGTAAAGCGACTTTCATTAGGTAAGAACATGCAATGTGGTGTGACTGGTAGAGTAGAATAGCACCAACGGACCCTACTTAGTGTGGTTTAAAATGTGAATAATACTGTAGATAATTACCATTCACCGCTCATTGACTACAAAATTTTCTGAATTATGGTCTCTAAACTGCCTGCCTAGCCTTGAGTTTATGGTAAAAGCCTCCTATCTTTGGGAGAGGTTTCCATCCAACAGCAGACATCTTTCAACAACAAATATCTCTTACAAACAAAACTCTTTAGAGATTATCTTGCGGATATGATTTGGATATGAAGTTGGCTTGGCATTTTTATACAGACTAATTTTCTAGCATTATGCACAAATTAGTACTGTTGCACCATAGTTCTATATGCTACAAAACATTTTGACTTTAGTAGTTTATTAATAAACTCTTCATTTCACAAACTAGATGCTTCAAATATATAATTACACTTTTCATACAAAATTTCAGTTCAACTCTTGCCCTCTGCGAAGAATCCCTCAGCGCTACGTAATCGGTACGTCAACAAAGGTAGAACTTGGCGACTTCAAACTGCCAGCTCACCTTGACGACGCTTACTTCAAGAAGAACAAAAAGAGCACCAAGCGTAGCGTCAAGCGCAAGCAGGGTGAGGACATTTTCGCCACCAAGAAAGAGGTTTGTACCTACCCCAAAAAAAAAAAAAAACTAAAATTTAAACGTAAATTTAGCCATGTAACTACAACATTGACGAAAAACACCTTTAAAGATTTATGAGCCCCTGTATTGTCACAAAATCGGTCATAAGTAAATTAAACTATTGAAAGCAAAATCATAAACCATCATAAGAGCATGTTCACTAAGCATGAAATATGTATCGCATATTAAATTTATCCTAGTACTAGTTTATTTTACTAATTTACTTATGACCGATTTTGTGACAATACAGGGGCTCAAAAATCTTTAAAGGTGTTTTTCCAACAATCATCTTTTTCGAATTGTGCCCCTATATTATTAAAGCTGCGAAATTATGTAAACAAAGAAGCAGTAGTGGCTCAGGCTCGTCCATTGTTGTACAGATTAAATAACAAATAACAACAAAAACTTTTAACAAAAAACTTCAACAAACAATAGAAACTTAATAATAAATCAAAGAAAATAGTCAAAACAGATAATGCAGACGTTGACATTTGCCGCTATTGTTGCAAATGGCGGCCATGTTAAGCGACCATTTTAAAAATCACCTAATATGGCACGTATTATAACATCGGCATGTACTTTTTAAATTTGTCGTGTCAAACTGACCAACGTTTCGTTCCACAAGTTTGCAGCTTCTGCTTCTTAAGGTATTTTTAGTGTAAACTTTTCACGATGTTACGTTTTGCTTGTTACATTATATGTGTACAATAAAGTACCCAAATTTTGTTCTTTCTAATACTAAAAGAAACTGACTATAGTTGCAGAAATCGCCCGTATAGAAAAAGAAGAAGAAGAACTAGGTATAACACTTGGTGCATAAATTGAAAGTATTGTATATTACATGTCATGATGAAACCTTAATTATTCAATAACAAGTAAATTGATTGTTGATTTTATTATTCATCTTAGTATTACAACTTTCAATAAATAATTATGTAATATTACTTTATTATTATAGCTATGTATGTGTATTATTATATTATTATAGCTGTGTATTACAAAAATTACATGATTTATTTGATTCTTTGAAAAAATTAAAATATATATTTTTTTGCTTTTGTTATCAAATCAAATTGTTGTCAAAATCGACTCTTCATTCCATTATTTGGTATTCTGTTTCATTATTCCACATTTCTATAATAGAAACTTCATATCCCAAACACCACCATCCCATGGTATGTGAAACCTACTTTATTAATTTATTTGATTTTTTTTTCGACTGCCAGAAATACGTTCCATCAGAGCAGCGCAAAGCCGACCAGAAGTTGGTGGACGAGGCGGTGATCAAGGCGATCGGCGCACGCGCAGACAAGAAGCAGCTGCGCGGGTACCTCAAGGCCGCGTTCGGGCTGCGCTCCAGCCAGTACCCGCACAGATTGCGCTTCTAGGTTAAGTCTTAACGTCAATAAACATCTAAGACAAATTTTACTATGTTTTTTAATTTGGATCATGTCAAAATAGGCCCGGCTGGCTGTGCATAGAGGCATGTTGGTACTGACTCTAATATATGGTAGTGAATCTTGGGTTTTGCAGAAGAAGCACGAATGTACGATTAATTAATGCAGTGGAAATGGATTTAAGAAGAATAACTATTGAATTCAATGGATAAAATAAGGAATGACATCATAAGAGAGTAGTGTGGTGTGGAAGAAGATATAGTGACAAAGTAAGAAGGGATGCTTAGATTGTTTTGTACATGTAGAGGATGGACGAAAGGAGATTGACAAAAGTTTACGAGGCAAATATCATAAGCACGACGGTTAACCTTTCGTATGCCGCGACTGGCACAGCGACGCTACCGCTAAATGCCGAGAAATATCGTATGTAGCGCGACTGCGCAACTTGAAGTTTTTACATCAATTATCACTTAGATTAGAAAACGTAACTTTTATCTGATTTCTGTTTTTAAAACACCATGAATCTACCTTTTTGTTAGTGCATAATTTATTAGAATATCATCAGTCGAATATCGGTTACAACCCATTATTTATTATGAAACGGCAAAATTTGTTAGTACTGCGGTAAAACACGGATAATAAAAAGTTAGATATTTTCATTTGACTTTTTTAGTTTCATTGGATTCTTGAATATATTGTGTATGTAATACATAATAAAATAGCTTATTATTTTTCTTCATAAAAACCTTTTAAACACGCACAGTGACTTACGCCAGGGAACAAGGGAAAGGATTGAACATTTCGAATACTTTTGACACAAGTTATGAACGAACATGAATGGTTTGGTTGAATGAGACGATAACTTCATTTAATAGGAACTTTATTCTATGATTCGCAACCTTGTCTGCATGTGAATATTATAGAAAAATGGAAAAAATCGCGTGGAGTCGTTTTAGCGTGGATCCGCGTTTCGGCAGTATAACGGGATAACGCGGATCCACGTTCCGGCATACGAAAGGTTAAGACAGACCAAGGAGAACTCTCAGGAATCAAATAGATGTCCTAAGAAAAGACCAGATCGAAAGTACTTGTTGAGCTTGTATGAAAGGTCTGATGAGCGTTGTCTGGAGTCCACTTTGACCGGCTTCAGGCTCGTCCATTGTTGAACAGATTAAATAATAAATAACAAATAACAACAAAAACTTTTAACAAAAAACTTCAACAAAAACAATAGAAACTTAACAATAAACCAAAGAAAATAGTCAAAACAGATTTTTTTTTGCTTGTTACATTATATGTGTACAATAAAGTACCCAAATTTTGTTCTTTCTAATGCTAAAAAAACGGACTATAGCTTTGACCTGCTTCGTTCGCGTTAATGTAGACTACCGGTTGAAAGTTATGTTTCTATCCCTCGGGAACAGAACTGGATAAAAGGTACCTTATATCATTTTCTGAACGCCTGGCAGTGTATGCACTCGCATCGATTGAGTAGTTAAGGCGTGAGTGTTACAAACTCACTTTTTTATTTATCATATTAGTTCGGACTATAAGGTTTTAACTGATATGATACCTATAATTTGCGCAGTCACATGTTCTTACCAAATATCAAATTTCAACGAAATCAGTCTATCCGTTCTTGAATTATAGACATACAGACAAACAAAATTTAAATAATAGTATAATTGGTATCAGTGTATCATAAAAGTCCAAAAGGGTACAAGTACAGTCAGGTTTTTATAGTTATATAGGCGTCTCGTCTCATTTGCGTCTATAATTGGGTGTTAATAAAAATATTCACAGAGTCAAGTATTAACATTTAATTTACACAGGCTTGAATTTTACACAAATTTGATCTGTTTTGCTTATTACAAAAAGAAAACGGAATGCCAGTCATCAACCGCTGTTTAGGGTTATACTCTCATGTCCACTCATTAAAATTAGCATTCTCAACGAATAATAAAAATACTTTTATTTTGTGCATTTAAAATTTCCAGAAGTGTTTCATCCAGAGAACGCTAGTTTTGTAAGAAACTAGAGTTTGCTTTTCCACCAGAGCAGAGTAAAATAGCTAAGCGGTGCAGGTGAAACATGTTAACCAATAGTTTCGCGCGGCTAGAACAATAAAGTAATCCTATTGATCGATTTCCCGCCACCCCCGCTTAGCTCTGTAGCACGTCTCTATTGGTAAAGCAGCTTAAGGGTCGAACCACATCTGTCAGTACGGAATTACCTTTTAATGTATCCTCTTCTGTAAACTAGTAATATCATTTGCCAGAGCGAGCCAGATAGTATCAGCGCATAGTTTAAACTCACGCTATCTTTCTCGCTCCTTTCAAATGACGTTCCTGAGCATCAGAATCATAGGTATGACATGAAGAAAGGGAGAGTTGTTAATACAATGTTTTACCAAATTCTTACTATTTATAACCTATGAGAACTTTACCATGCGATTTACAAAATTAAACCAAAGTGAGCAGTGACTCTGTCACCAGAATATCGGGTTCCGTTTCGTAATGACAGATTTGGGTAAAAAAAGGCAAAATGTTTCCTACTGGTACGATGATTCAATAGTTCCCATTTATTCTATGGAACATGATGTCATCGAACAAAACCACACGTTTTTTTCCCTGTTAATTCCATAGATATACATAGTAGTTTTTCTTCTGAATCTACTTATTTAATAAAAGATAAATTATCCCAACAGCCGCTATTACATATTTATGACATTTGATAATGACAATTTTCTGCCAACGCAGTGAATAGGGATCCTTTGTTTTTGTCCCATAGAACTGTTTACGAAGTAACAGTATTACATGTTATTCTTTTATTTATTAATATGGACCAAAAACAAAGTTTCAATATATTATTAAAATTGTTGTATCATATATTATTTGCTTATCGCAAACCCAACATCGCTGGTCACAAATTATTAATGTTATCTTATGTTAGAGAGCACCATTAAGCAAAATAAAGTAATAATTTCCGTGGTGTTGTAGCCTCCATAAACTTTTTTTTATAACAACTAGCATTAGAAGCAATTATATCTGAAAATGTGACATGATATTCAATGGAATAGAGAAAAAAACGTTCTGTATTTTGTCCGATGACGTCATGCTCAATAGGACGAACGGGAACTATCCCGATGATTAAAGTTACGCTTCCCTGCCCACCTAGTGTAGTGTAGCGTTCACTTATACTTGGCCGGGGGTCTCGGTCGCGCCGACATGGAGGCTGTAGTGCGCGCACGCTGACCGTACTTTTCCCGCCAATCTGCTTCTAGCTTCGCATAAACACCACCTGACAAAAAAAAAGCCAGTTTAATTACATCATCAAATACTTTTATGATTATTTGCATGCTCAGTTGGGTGAACGTGTATTGAACTTTAGGGTCTACCATCTTTAAATGTACCACATTCTTGCCAAATAAATTCCATTCTATTCTATTAATATCACGATTCTATGGCGACTTACCGGGTGGAAAGGGAAGACTGTTATATCTATACAGGTAGGTAAATAATGATACTTATACATAAAAAGACCTTAAAGATTTAGATCATATAGAATAAACCTTTACTGAAACCCAGGGAAAGGCATATTTCACTGTCCATTTATCATTAATTGATTATCTATCATTCAAGGATCGGCTCTCATCATCATTAATTACTCAAGAACTGGCAGTATGGCTTAGACTTTTGCATGTCTCGAAAATTACGAATATAAGCTATTACCACTTGACTGGCTAAGCGTCACTTTAATGGTTTTGGTTTTCTTGTTAAAGTTTGTGTTGTGGTTGCTATTAGTGTGTAATAATGGTGGGTTATTAACCATTGCGTGTTTCTGAATATGCATGAGTGATGGCAAGGGAAACAAAAACAGTGGAAGGCGTCTTTTCGCGGTCTCTCAAGAAGGCCAGGAGGAGGTTTCAGTAAAACCCCACTTCTTTACTGAAACCTAGGAAATTACTCAAGAACTGGCAATTATACTTACTTGACACTGGCTAAATGCACAAATCGTGCAAACCACAAATAAAAAATAAAAAAATATCACGACTGCTCGCCTGTTTGAGGCAACGGGTGACCGGAGAAATGGCAATTTCTTCGCTCAGCGCATAAGCTTGGCCATTCAAAGGGGGAATGCTGCCAGTCTTTTAGGTACCTTGCCTCGAACAGGCAATTTAGTTGAAATATTTTATTTGTGAAATGTAATTGACAAAATTTCTCCATTATTGAATTTTTTTTAAAACTATTACTAAGATATAGACACCTGGATAGGTAAAACTAAATAAAGGTTCATAAAAGAATTACCAGCTGGCGTCTTGGGTTTGCCTGGTTGCAGCGCTACACGACGGGCGAGGGCGGTTCGCATCTGTCGTGCGGCTCGCTCCTCGAACCGTCGCTGTTGGTCCTGGTTGCTGCGCGCCGACAACGATGCCACCCATACACGTCCTGACACGCGTACGCGCCGGCTGGAGCGGTTTTTTTAATTTATTTATTGTAAAATAAATAATCACAATCGTACATTCTTATTTGGGGTTATCCATAAATTATGTCACATTAATACATATGCTTTCTAAAATTATGCTTTTTAAATTAATGAACCCCAATATGGACCCGGTACTGACTTGTTAGTTTGCGCCGATGCTACCCTGGGCGGCGGCTGTGTACGTCGCGTCGGCCGGTCTTCATCGCTTCTCGCGCTTCCGCTGCTCTGCTCGCTCGCATCATCCGATTCGCTAGACTGCTCCTCGCAGGCGGCGGCCGCTTCGCCCGCCGCGCCGCCTTTCTTTGTATACCGAATTATGTGTGAAGATTATGTAAATACAAACGTATTATGTTTTAAGAGGCTTTACCACGATGTTCTATCGTGTATTTTATTGTACAGCGGTAAGGAAATTGAATCGTATCTATGCTAAAGGACCATCACTAACCACGTGAGAGGAGATTGAAAAAATCAGGAAATAATAAGGGGGAGAGAAGTGTGCTGGAGAGATTCAAGTGTATTTATTTCTAACCTCATGATCTGAACAATAATATTCCAAAGATGCACAATGTACGCCTTGCACGCCTTCTTACGCGAAGATCGATCGCTACATTAAAAGAAATTCTGTGTTTTGCGTCAAAATGATAACGCCGAGTAGTATAAGACCGATGTTGATCTTCAACAAACCGAATTGCCTACAATTGACTTGCAAGATGCTTACCCATCACCTTATTAGTGTAAAGTATATTCCGTTAAATATATTCACGTACCAGTACAATTTTATGGTTTTCATTTGATTACCTCTTTCCTTTATTTTTATGCCAGTCAGAAACAACTTGAAACCTTCAAAACAGTCTGTAAATTTATAACGATAAAGATTGACGGCACTTAATTTTCCAGAATTAAATTAGTTTATATCTGTATTTAAAGATAATATTCTGAATTTTAGAAGATGAAGTTATTCAAAAATCTGACCATATATAACCAGGCCAGGGAACGAGAGAAGGGGCAAAACAATGCTAACAACATCACGTAATTTAATGAACGACCCTTAAGCCGCATGTACAAATGAGCATCTATCTTCTTAGCACCTTTGTATTACTTAGGGAGCTGCAAAGTGTCGTCTAGCATTTAAAGTTTCCTTGAATTAATTAAGAAAGAATAATTAATTAACTCGTGATGGGGAGGGAAGTTTTTATTATAAGGCATCTTAACTTTATATCATTGTTCAGATTTGGCACTAAAAACAATTTATAACGAAACAGGGATCCTAAATACATAGACACTACAAAAATATGCTCAAAATATGCTTGTTTATTTTTACTATGCTGATGCTGTAAAATACAGTTTTATGCTTAGATTACGCTATTTCTATAATTTAATATGTTTAGGAAAGAACCTTTATCTTAATATTGTCTAGCTTGATCAAAACAAGTGGGTAAGAAAACTACTATGTTGGGTTCAATCCAGGAACGTAGTTAGTTCTAAATTTTTCTTTACAAGCAACGGGGCTTAACGTAATGAAAAATTTTGAACTCAAAGCTCAGGGCATTGATATGCCCTTGTTAGCATAGGGTTAGCTACGCCTCTGGTTGAATCTAGTATTTACTTTAGTAACTTGAGCAATCTAAGTTATAAACTCGACTTATTACAGAACTCTAAAATAAATAGCATTACTTTAAAGACATGCATTACTTTGTACTGTGTATCTATCTAAAACTACTTAATGGCGTAGACTTTTATGTATCGTGGACTATCGATTTCATTGACACAAAGAAACTATAAAGTTGAACGAAACAAACGAAAATGATTTTAAACGGCCATTCTCAGATACCTAACCACGTTAAGTGTTGTTACCTACTGTGATTTAAAAGAAATATTAAAACAATTTTATCAACAACAATCTTCGTTTTGCTGTAGTAATTCTATTTATTGTTAAGAATAGGTTATTGCAAACAGCAGGAAATTTAAGAAGCTCGTTTCGTTCAAAGAGATAGAAGAAATGACACAGAGACCACAACACCGATTCCAACCAATCCGCTGGTCCTTCGAGCCGGATCTTACCTTTGAGCGAGGGGATTCTTCTTTGTCTTTGATTTTGCGGGCATCTTTCCGGTCGGGCGAGGTAGCAGGACCAGTGCAGGCGACCGAGTGTGTCGGCGCTGGTGCCAGCACTGGTGATCCGGGGCGTGCGCAAGCTGCCACCCGGGCGTACGCCATTTGCTTATTATTGCGAATTTAGGCAGCTATTCTTATGTTACTAAGGTTTATACTGTCACATCTAATATTTTATGTTATTTCCTTTTTGTATAAGTGTCATTATTTACCGTCTCTCTCTCTCTCTCTCTTTCTATCTATCTATCTCTCTCTCTCTCTCTCTCTCTCTATATATATATATATATATATATATTTATTGTGAATAGGTAAGCGCTTGACCACTATCTCGTCTGATGGTTAGCGACGATGCGATCTAGGATGTGTCCCGCTTGCCTAGAAGATACCTATTCACTAGTGAGTTGAAGACCCTTGAATTGTATTTATCAAGAAAGAGACACATATATTACCTATATATTGGGTCGGGAAAAAAGTATTATAGTAGATATATAGTATTATAGTAGATATATATAGATAGATAGTCTAAACTTGAAATAAAATATCTTTAGCCGTACTTTTTGTATCTTGGCTGGTTTTCATGACGTTAAAAAGGTGACATTTCAAAAAATAAATCGAATTAGGATTTTTTTTTATCAGAAGTCCCAAAGTTTTTACAGCAACGGAATCATGTCTCTACCTACAAGACGGCAGAAAGTTGACGAACAAAACCTAATATAATATATACTGTAATTAAATGTAAATTAACTTTGAAAAAAAATGGCTTGAATTTTTATATAAAATTGTGGGTATACTTATACTTACTTATACGTAAGTATTATACATTTTTTAAAAGCCCATAGTATGTAGATTTAAAAGCAATTATAATATTGTAGGTTTTATGATAAATTTTCAATGAAAAAAAAAATTACTATTAGTGAGGCGAAAAATAATGTATTCCAACTTTATCGAGACCTTTGACAGTTACCGACGTCTTTACATTTGATGTTGTTTTCTAGCGCAGATATTCAAAATAAAATAAATCAAAATCAGCTGCGTATACGACGTGAGGTTTCTGAAGTTATCGCGAAAAGTATGATACAAGTTAGGAAACGGAAAACCTCTATCTATTGTGGTTTCTAATGTTTAACTATTTTATTGATAATAGAGCGTTTTATCTACATTTGACACTCATTTTGCGGTACAGCTTTTATGAACAGAACGCACTCTGCCCTTATTTATCAAATAATATATAAAGCGTGGACTCATTTTATATAGCTATAAAAAACTAGTAATAATAATAATAATAATATGTTTATTTGCCAAAAAAAAAGTTTTACATATTCTATCTGATAACAAAAAGAGAAAAATAAAGTAACTGATATTGTACATACCAACTAGATGACATATTTTTACACTGTATTATTCAGTCAATCGTTAACAATATTCTGTATGTTAAAGTTTGTTAAAGCATTTTTGTAAATAAAGTTACATGCTTAACTATTTCATTTCACACAGACTTGTTATAGTAGGTGGTATCAGAAGAAAACAATGACAAACTACCTTCCGCACTAATTTTAAAAATTGTATTGCGGCAAGTTAGTAACACCGTCCTCAATAACCAACATTTGTTGAGACGTGTCAGTAACGCGACTGTATACTGTCTATAGTTCTTTGTTCACTGGTCGACGTAGCATAGCTAGTACAGTATATGCAAATAAACTAGATGAACAAAATGTAAAGTTACTCAAGTTCAAAAATAAAATGAAAAATATTTCAGTGTTGTTATTTAGTAACATAACTATCAAGTTAGTATTAATATAAACATTTTATAGGTTATACGACCAAAGTTAATTATTCAAATCAACGAAAATCAACTCAGCACAAAACTATCAAGAATTATATATATAAAATAAATTTCACAATAGCAAAAATATTTGTTGCATAAATATTTATCTCCAGGGTTTCAGGAAACATTCCGTGTCTTCATAATCGAGTTTTTGTAGATGACTTTCAACGAGTTTCTTGCAAGAATAATAAAATATATTTCGAATGTTTTGATATTTTTCGCAAAACCTATTATATATAGAAGGCCCCAGAAAATTACTAAAATTTTTGGCGAAACTAGTTCTAAACGAAGGAACCTTGTATACGGTGTAATAACGCCTTGTCGATATGGTCGGAGGTGGCACAATTTTATGTTGTTGTAAAATGATATTTTTTATATACAATTGGCGTACAGTTAATACCACAAATTCTTGATACAAGGCTTTAGTAGAATAGCGGTAGGGTTTAAAGTTAGCAACTTTGATAACTGCTCTTTGAGCACGTTCAAGTTGTATTAGATGTGATTTGCTTGCACCACCCCATACTGTAATTCCGTAGGTAAGTATAGACTGGCACAACGTATAATACACACATTTTATTGTGGGTAAGTCATTAAGATATCGTAATTTTTTAAATATGCATATTAACTTTCTCATTCTGTTGCTTACATTGTTAATATGTTGTTTCCAGTTCATATTTTGATCTAAGGTTATACCAAGATATCTAATAGTTTTGACATTTTCCAAAACAGAACAGTTGCATGTAGTGGAGGTATCTTCACAGTGATGTGCCCTGATTTGTAAATTAGATGGCTGCTTGTTTTGGTGGATGCTAAACGTTATATATTTAGTTTTAGCATAATTCAATGTTAAAAGATTGTTGTCAAGCCATTGAAGTACTTCCCGGAAATTTTCTTCACAGCAGACTTTTACAAGGTCCCATGTGTTTCCTTGAAATAATAATACAGTGTCATCGGCGAAAGTTAGGATTTTTGTGTTGGTTAGATTGAGATCACAGAGATCGTTTATATAGATTAAAAATAAGGTTGGTCCAAGCACCGAACCTTGTGGAACACCGAAACTTATATCCTCGAGGACACTGCGCACACCATTAACTTCAACAAACTGAGACCTACCACTGAGGTATGATTGAATTAACTTCAGGGTTGTTCCACGAATGCCAGCGTGTTCGAGTTTGCGAATAAGAATGGGAACAGAGACAATATCAAATGCTTTTGATATATCTAAAAACATTGCCAAACATTTTTTTTTACCGTCAAGTGCGTGAGCGACATGATTCACAAGGTTACTAATTGCATCCGTGGTTGATTGATTTTTACGAAAGCCATACTGGTTTGGTGAAAAAAAGGAGTATTTATTTAAAAAATTATTGAGCCTAGAATTAATTAGCTTTTCCAAAATTTTTGATAACGACGGTATTAAAGCGATTGGTCTATAGTTAGTTATAGTTAGTAGTTAGTAACAGTGAAACGTCTGTTCAGTAATAAAACTGAACAGACGTTTCACTGTTTAGTATTTTCGCCGAATTTCAAAATGACTAGTACTTTCAAGTGTTCTAAGCGTGTATTATTATTTTCATACATTGAAGGAGGAAGAAAACTTGAATCTCTATCAACAGTTTTAAAAGAAGACCATCATGTTTCTGAAGACAAGGTGTGCTTTATCATCAGAAATATTCAAAGGAATCTTATTCCTGGCTTTAATAGATGATGGGCAGAAGCGTCGAGGAATAAGAGAACATTTTTAAAAAAGAACGACAATTGGTTGAATTCTGGGTATTTGGTAACTTTACCGGATTCTGAAGAAGTAGAACCTGATTTCACGCCATCTACTTCTTCTGGGAAACGCGGAAGACCCTGTGACGCTTATGGGGACTCATCAGAATCAACAAAAAAGAGAAAAAATACCGCTTTACTTAGTGAATATGGCTTGGAACACATCTTCAATGCCTATATTCAGGGATTACGCTCAATAGAAGAAGGAGTAGAAGCAAATCTCGTGGAGACATTAAGGCTTGCTGATCGTGATACAAAGTCTCTATATTTGAATCTCATAGATAACGCAAGCCAAAGCAAAATGTATTTAAGGAATTAAACGAACGAACGAAACGGTGTCCACCATCTTCAGCAATAGAAATTACAAATGCACATGCTAAAATACTGAATCTTCAAGATTTTTGGACCACCCTGCAGTTAGGATTTTGGCTATAGATTCGGTGTATAAGAATGGATTAAGCCATTTAGTTTAATACTGAAATGGGGATGTGATGGTTCATCTGGTCAAAATCACTATAAACAAAAACTCCCAGAGGAGTCTGAACTTGTTTCTGATGCAAATTTGTTTATGGCATCTTTAGTACCTATCGAATTAATCAATGAGCTAACAGGCGATATTGTCTGGCAAAATCCAGTGCCTTCGTCAGTCCATTTTTGTCGGCCTATATGAATAGAATTTTGCAAAGAATCTCCTGAATAAACTAAAACTGTTGTGGATGAAATAAAGAACCAGATCTTCTCCTTGGGACCATCATCGATTAATAAAGAAGGTAAAGGAGTGAACGTGAAGTATGAACTCTTTCTAACAATGATAGATGGCAAAGTGACTCAAGTATTAACGGATACACCTTCTGGTTCCACGTGTACAATTTGTGGAGCTACTCCACGGCAAATGAATGATGTAACTAAAGTGACTGCTAGGCCAGAAAATGAAAATTCATTTCAATACGGACTTTCTACATTGCATGCCTGGATTAGTTATATGGAAATGATTTTACATATTTCATACAACCTCTCTTTTCAAACATGGTCAACCATAAGGGAAGAAAAGAAACGCCAAAAGCAAGAAAAGGAAACTCTAATACAAAAACGTTTTCGTGAGGAGCTAGGATTGATCATCGACAAACCACGACAGGTAAATGGTAATATTGATGACGGAAATACTGCTAGAAGATTTTTTTACAATGCAGACTGTTCTACTGTAATCACAGGAGTGGTTGTAAATTTGATTAAACGATTTTACATAATTTTACAAGCTCTTTCATCGGGTGTTATGATAAATGCTGAAAAATTTGGAAATTATGTCATGGAAACTGCTAGAATCTATGTGTGTAATTATTAATGGTACTACATGCCATTTTCAGTTCATAAAATTTTAATTCATGGTGAAAGTATCATTAGGCATTTTGCTGTGCTTCCTATTGGTCAACTTTCAGAAAATGCGCAGGAGTCCCATAATGAAGATTATAAAAATTTCGCCTTCATCATGCCAGAAAGTGCTCTCGATCAGCAACAAGTGAAGATGTATTTCGTACTCTTCTCTACACATCAGATCCATACATTTCCAGCCTAAGAAAAACATATAGCAAAAGTGTGCAGGCACTTGATGAAGATACCCTAGATCTTTTAAAAGTGAACGAACTCATCTTGGATCCCGAAGTTCGCCAAGTATGAATAAAAATAATGAATGATACGTATCAGACAAACGTCTGTTTAGTATTATTACGAATTTGACTTGTATCCGCAGCTGATTTTATTCATGAAAATCTAAGCTACAAATATAGTACAAAATATGTATTTCTAATATTATTTTTTCTTATAAACTAGTATCTTGTAACTTTCAATATTTTATGAAATAAATATTTGTAATCGTAACCTTTAATTACTTATTTAATAAGGTGTGTTTTAATATTATTATTTCATAATAAACAAATGAAATAATATTTTTATTCACAATATAAATAGAAAAGAAATAAGCTAAAGGAAATTTCTTATTTCTTTTACATTTTTTTATATATATTTACTTAAATAAAAGTTTTGTAACTGAACTTTATCTAAAGCCTTATTTAATACTCTATGCTTGTGCAAAAAATCAATTGTCTTTATTAACAAATAAAAAAGTTATCGATTTTTGATCTGAAACACGCCTTGATTTTCCATATTACGGTGTAAAATTATATGAGTTGTATAAAAATCCTATTCTTGTGTATTGTTTGTTTCCAATGTTTAAAAAAGAAAACTTTAATGCCTATCTTAAGTTCGCATTTCAAAATTCAAAGATAGTCCGCTAATTTTTTTATGGATACTGTTCTTAATTTCAAAAATTTCAAATTGCATAATATCGGTTGTTGATGATATATCTAGTGAATATTTTCTATGTAACTGCAGTTATTACTTATATAAATATCCAAGATGTCACAATTTTATAAAGCCGTCGCCAGCACTTAAATATGCCACCCAAACTATCATTCAAAACTTTATGAGAAGTCTTCAAACAACAATATACTATTACGTACTATACATAACGCACTTATTCGATCTGTGTCAATTATGTGTAAAATAACCTTTTCTTGCTTTTGTTAAAGTTATAAAACTAGAACTCATCTTTCTATGCTGAATAGGTTTAACGCGTTAAAAATGGTAATTATTATACCCACTTACACCGTTTCAGAATATTATAGACTTTTATTTAAAAGAAAATTATTACAAGAAAAAAATTGAAGTTTTCATATTTTCTAGCAACATATCCGTTGATATACATATAGTTTTATTTCAAATGGAACCCGAAATATTAAAAGTGTATATTGGGTCGTTCTTCTTTTTTACCGACAGTGAAACGACGTTTTTCTGTTTTTTTTTTTTGGTTTTTGAAGTATCCATAATTGCTGTTTCTGTGTGGAATTTAAAGAAATTGCATCTTTGTTGTCAGTAGGACTAATTAAAGTTTCCTTTGGGGCAGATATCAATTATTTTTTAATGTTGGTTTTTTTAAAAAATATGTGACGGAGTGGCCTTTTTCTGTGGAGACCTCATTTCGGTTTACCACTCCGTCACGGCATTCTACGGAAAACAAACGAAATAATATGTTGGTTGGATAAAATGAAAAATTACATAATATTAATAGATAAGAAGAATATGGAACGAGATGCCATAATAAGACGAAGGACAGACAATTGTCGGTAGAACGACCCATATTACAACCTCAAGTTCTGTTTCAAATAGACCATAGACACAAGAGCTAGTCAAGGCTATATGTCAACTTCCTCGTCTAGTCGGGACTACATTTCTATATCAGACTTATTTCCCCATTAAAACCTTGTTTATTATCTAATGAACTACAAATCATTAGCATTATATCGTTATGTCAACATATAGTTCCCAGCATCTACTTATTCCGCGAGTGAACGCAGTATTTTTTACAATTTCGTGTACCTATTTACATGATCTGTAAGCCAATTGCTTGGTCGTTCGCAAGCGTTCACATGTATGTATGATGCCATTCGGAGCGTATGTACAGCTTACTTAAGGCGGTTAACACACTGCACCGCGCCCCGTCGCGTAGCGCGTGGCCGCAGATTTTATCATTGTATGCAAGAATCTCAATTAATATAGAAAACACGCTTATGACAACACACTGCCGACGCGGGAACGCGCGGGTAGGCGCCCCGCGCGCAGATTCTGCGCGGGAGCGCGGGGCGTGAAAAAGTAGGGTCAACTTGTATTGAAAATCTGCGCAGAGAAGCAGATTACACCGCTAAGATAGGCAGATCTGCGCCTCCGCGCGGGGCGCGTTTTCTGTCGCTACGCGCACCGCGGCGAGACGCATCTCTAGTGTGTGAACCGCCTAAGCGCGCAAAGGCGAAGCAACGAGTGCAGCGTTTCGTTCAGCGTGGATTTTAGCTTTAGCAAATAAAACTAGAATAGTATGATATGGTTCTTATGTTTATAATAACCCTTGGAGTTTCTACATCTTGCTTGCTAAAAAAAATATCTGCACATTTCGTTGATTCAAATTTGTGTCGCGCGTTTTTTAAATCGCTGCGATGACTGTATGTTGGCGAGACTTTTTATAATCACAACAACTTTGACAAAAGCCACTCACAAAGCTTAAGATTAGGATTAGGATAGATTAAAAAAAATATAGGTCATGTTGGTTGATATTTTTTTACTGAAAGCTGTCATCTGATGAGTAGCGGATGCAGAGAGGGAGCTAAAAGGGGTTCCCCAAAATCATCGGAGTACATCAGCGACAAATATCAAATTAAATTTAATGTTGAACCAACTAAATTTATTTTATGACCAGCTGAACCGTGCCCACATCACTGAAGATAGTTTTTTTCTGGGCTGGTTTCCTTTAAACTTGATTTGAAGGGGTTATCACCGATTTTAAAATGACACGGTTGCAGTGGCTAACGCCACAGGCAAAAAAAAGTGATGTCACGATTAGTTTTAGGACAAAAAAGTTATGCTAATCTATCAAACGAAAATCTTAGATCCACAACTACCACTATTGTTACCCAAAATTTTTCAGATATCACGAGGCAATGGCTTCCAGACGTGTAATTACTATATCCATGCAGTCACCGCAACGAGAATAGCATATTTGCTTACGGTTGAACTTAGCGTTGCTGGAGTAGAGCTTGCCGAGTAATCCCAGCGTGGGTCTGGGCGGCACCAGCTGAATGCCTTCCCACCAAAACACCTCTTTGCATTGCAGTCGTCCGCCGTTCTCTTCACCCGGCTCTACCAGAAAATGTTTTTATAACTAACTGGTAGTGTAATTAGTTTTCTAACTAATTATTTAATTTAACGAAATTTTCCAAAGAAAATGCTTTCCTTATGACAACTGTAGACGTCATCAAAATTCACAATCTCCAGGTGTTCTTCTCTTGTCAAGTTGTTGGTTTTCGCAACGCAGATATTCTTTGATATATGATTATGCATATGATTGTTTTTTAACCTATAAACTAGCTGTACCCGGCTACCCCCTTTTTGCTAACCATACAATAAAAGTAGCCAAAGTTACTTCTCATAACATCCATTATCTGCCAGAGAAAGCGTCGTCAAAATAAGACGAACCCTTACGTAAATTGGTCGTAACAAATCTACGGTCAGAAAAAAAATCAAAAAAATGTTTTATTAGATGTACCGCCTATATTTTCATATGCATTTAGTAAACGATGTTATTTAGAATTAACAAATAGACACTTAATTTTTAACATATTTATATTATATACATTAGATATGTATATAATATAAATATGTTAAAATTTAAGTTAGTTGGCCATTCTATGGCTATACTATCCTTGCTCACCTCTACTGACAAGGCGGGTAAGTCGCTCTGGGAACATGAGTTGTGGCGGGCGCATGGCGATGATATCCCGGAACTGATTGTAAATCTCCATCACCGCCGCGTCTGTCGCCAGCCGCTCGTCGGGTGCGTGTTCTCGGAACTGGCAACCCTACAGAGAACACTTGAAAAGTTTAAAAAATCAAATACACTTTATTATAAACTATACATTTAACTCTAAAACAATTAAGTGTCAGTTATAAACTACATACCTACTAATATTTTAGTTTTGAGTCCTCCGTCCCTGGTTCAGTTCCGGCTCAAAGGACCAACATGAGAGTCTATTCTAGTCCAGTAATTGTGTCATAAGTGTCAGGAAATAAGAGTAACATATGTTAGAAATTATAAAATTGACCATGTCACGGAGTTATGTACCACTTTGTACTATAAATTAATAAATTAAATATTATAAATGCTATTTACGTATGTATGGTGACCCGTACATCGATAAAAACCTGAAAAGAACGTCTTTTCAAGACAGAGGTAGTTTTACGTATTAATTGACAAAGAACTAATGTACCTCAAAGCAGAGATTGTGAATAAGAATATTAACAAAAAATTAAATTCTTTCATTTAATTTTTCCAACACCCTTTTTAATTAGTCAATTATGTATATATGTAGTAAATTCTTAAACTATAAAAAGTAGCTTTGTGGCGTCACGCAGGCGAGCAATGGTACTGGAGGTCTTATTCTGCGATCTCATCAAACTTGGAAATTATAGCACGATTTTATATCAAGACACACGATAGCGTGTCAAACTAAGTTCAAGAACAGAATTGTAATTACAATATTGTATCGATAGTTTCACTTCGATATAATCGATATATTAGGTCAACCACTATCGTTGCAATGCTACAAAAAGCTATCCTAGAAACAGAGGGTTAGAAGGATGAAATATTGTTGATTATAATACTAACTGTATTCCTAGTGATGGTTTCGAAGCGATAAGCTCGCTCGCCACAGCAAGGGTAGCGGCCGGTGGGCAGCGAAGGGCGCCCTTCAAGTGTGAACATGTGTGCGCCTTGCTCGTGGTGGGAGCACCACTCCATCTGTACCAGAATATGTACTTGATAACAAAAATATATTAAACAAGTGTTTCTGAAGCTGAATACTAGCGCCATCTCTTTTCGTTCATGATAACTACATGTCTACGATTGTAGACCTGTAGTTGCCACCGTCACTGATTAGTGACGGTCCTATTAAGATTTTTAGATGGTGCGAGATCTAAATTTGCATGCATGGCGACCATAGTCATTCTGTGCTCGCTTCTTGTAAAGGAGTCGAAACGTCAGGATTAAATAAACATATAAAAAAAATCCGGTGACAGCGGTTTATATTAATTTAACCAACAGTTTAAAAAATTAACACCCTAACATAAGCAACATCGACTCTGTTGCAATTTTTTAAATTTCCATATTTTTCAATGGACCAATAACCTTACTGTAGGTGTAAGAATAATTGTAATAATAAAAGAAAAAATGCTAAAGCAAATCATTAAATCAAAATTAAAGAAAAATATAACTAAGAATTATTTTAAGTTGAAATTAAGTACACATTTTAATTTCAGAATAGGTGATTAGGAAAAATGTAAACGAAAAGTTTTAAGTAAGTACATTTTTCCTTAATATATGGTGTTTGCAGTTACATCCCGAAGACTCCGACTGTATTCGCGATTGTTATCCAATGATTCGCACTGGGTCCGACCACGGTAGAATATTTAGGCCTAAAATCAATAACATCTTTATTTTTTAAGAAAATGGCCAGAGAATTTTTAATTTATCTTTTTTTTAATGGATTCGCTATTGATCCCAATCAAGCCTGGGGACCAAGACATTTTGCACTAAAATAAATAAATAAATATTTTCTACATTCACACCAATTAACCTAGCCCAAAGTAAGCACTTTAAGGCTTGTGTTATGGATACTAGGGATGTAGGTAAAGACTTACATATATCATACATAAATAAGTAATATTCATAGAAATATATATATAAACATCCATGACTCGGGTACAAATGCTCGTATTCATCATAAAAACATCTGACCCTTCCGGGATTCGAACCCAAGACCGCCGGTGCGAAAGGCAGGATCGCTACCGTTGCACCAAACGGTCGTCGAAACGGTCGTTGAAAGTAAAAAAAATCTCAGTAGTTTTGACAAATAAAATGAAACAGTAACTATATATTACATAATTTATTCTTACGGCAACTAACGAACATTTATCTAGGAATTTAAAACATCAAGATCTGTTATTTTACAAATAATAAGAAAAAGCGTAGTTACGATTATAACCCTCTTTAATTTATATAAATGCTTGTCGAAAGATGAGTTTATTCATCAAGATCTTTTTTCTAATATAAGGTATTCTGATGCTCGTAATAAAAGGATATTGTATGAGTCTTCATAATAGTAGGTATGGTCTTCTTTTCTTTCTTTCAGAAGTAGACAGCAGGGTATCAAAAACTTCACAGTCTTCGCTTGCAGATAAGTTATAGTATACGCTTGAACCGATCACACACGTTTTTTTGCAATAAAATAATCCTTGTTAAGAATTAATAGCATAAATTAGTCTTTCCTCAAGATCATTAATTATTAAGTCTGCATTACTTTCAGAGATCCTTCTTCAAACACACAGGTAAAAATACAATCGGTATTCAAAATAAAATAACTAATAAATAAACAGAAAAAATACAAGGAACTTACACATTATAATATAGAATAACGTGTGCATTGTAACTTTTTTATCAAAGTCGAGTGCAAAATGATATCACACTAATATATAAATTTACAAATGAAACACAACTTGTCAAACTATAAAACCACAAAAATAACATCGCCCACGCATGTAAGTTTGTACCTTATTATCATTCATATAATTTTTAAACCAGAGGTTTTGAAATATTACTTACGTACTAATTTGTTTGTTATATACCTACCATTCCGTACGACCGTTTGGTGCAACGTGGCGATCCTGCCTTTCGCACCGACGCTCTTGGGTTAACATCCCAGAAAAGGCAGATGTTTGTATGATGAATATGAGCAATTGTACCTGAGTCATGGGTCAATTGTCATGGAATAAAAAATAGAAAAAAATAATTAAAGAAAAACAAATAGATTCTTTATTGTGTATTTTTTAATTATTGGCTTTTTGAGAAAAACCAAATTTGAGGGGCAATTTGTCGATGAAAAATACCATATTCAACACCATTAAAGGCTCCGACACTGGTGACGGGACACATTGTATATTCCTATAAATATTACATATCTATTTATCATATATGTATGTCTATCCGTTACCTTAGTATCTATAATACAAGCCTTACAGTGCTTACTTTGGGCTAGGCTAATGGTGTGTGTAAGAAATATTTATTTATTATTATTATTATTAATTTACAGTCACTGATTAACCCACATCCTAATTATATTATGGCAATACTTTGTGTGTGTGTTTGTTACCATATTGTCAGTTATTATAAATGTCAATGTCAACTATTTATAGAGTACGAGGCCAGTCGGCAGCACCTTCGTTGTTGTTGTTGTTCGTGTGTAATTCATAACACAGTAACGCGTGGCCGGGTCAGCTAGTCTTTCATAAAAGTAGAAAGAGAAAATCATGGATAGATACCTCTTTAATACAAATCCAATTATCGCTTATCTTTTTCTAATTGCTTATGCTTAATTAATAATTTAAACTCAAAAAGTTTATGAAAGATGGCAAGGCGTATTTTCACTGGCGTTACGTCCCAAGTAGCAATTATGACTAGTGATTAAATCTTATATATCTTTACTTTATCTAAAGTTGGATTTTGCTAAATCAAAAAGGATTTCCTGAAGTCTTTTCTTTCTTTAATACTAAATAGTTTTAAACTACCGCTACTTAAGCGAGTAAGGAATACTAAAAACCGAGTTAAGTATTCTTAAAACTAGTTTGTTTTAAGTATACCTACACTTAAAACTTAAAATATTTTTTTTACTTTACTCGGATTATTTGAAAGCTCACTTAAAACTCTATTGAATAATTAAAGTATCTTTTAAAACTCATTAAGAAAAAATATATTTTCTAGATAAATTTAAGATGATTTTAATACCAAGTCCTAAATATTGATTATCTGAAGTAGGTATATTTTCATTCCTTTTTTACTAAAATTAGTAAGATTAGAGTAAAAATTCATTTAATGGG
Source organism: Calamotropha paludella (assembly GCA_927399485.1). Lineage (NCBI taxonomy): Eukaryota > Metazoa > Arthropoda > Insecta > Lepidoptera > Crambidae > Calamotropha > Calamotropha paludella. The sequence goes on along the minus strand of OV656824.1, from coordinate 15,655,295 downwards.
ACGTTTTCGACGGTCCCTACGTAAAGTAACTTAACTGAAAATGTCAAATTTTATAGGAGAGCGTTATGAAGTTTCAAACATGTGTATTTCATGTTTGGTTTTTCACATAATGATGAAAGTTGGCATTATAATTTTAAATGCGGTATATTATACGAAATACAAAGAAAATCCTTAAAAAGATGATGTAAAGTATATTATTTTTCACTTGCTAACTTCTACGACGGAAACTCTCCAACTACAAACAACTTAAATGGTACTTATTGCTTATTACGTCGATGTGTTACGTTTGTTTTAAATCTTAACTGTCATATAGAAGATTGTACATGGGAAATAGTTTGCCAGATATTCGAGATATAGGATGTGGGTCAGTTATTAAATATGTTGTATGGATATTCTATTAAGGCAGAAACGATAATCATTCAAATTTTAATATTTTCTGTATCCATTTTTAATTTTGTATTATGCAGCACCAAGAATCAAAACATGTTACAAAACTTTTATAACAAATAAACTTTTTTTAATAATTATAAATATTGATTTAATCAAATACTTTGATGAAACTACTAAACGATAACTAGATAAATGTTTTAACCATCAACAGTTATTGGTAAATGAGTAAAAAAATGTTATCAACAAAAAAGGCATATAGCTTTTCATCAAAAGATAAGGTTTAATTAAACTTATTAAATTATCATCTTGATTTATGGGCTGCGGCAGGTTTTAATACTCAAAACATACATCGCATTGGTCTTTTTTAGGCCTATGAAACTCAATCTTAAAGTTTTCGTTTACAATATGTATCAGTATACTGCCTCAGTGTCTTAGCCCTGCTTGACTTTGTCTCTGTTACCCACTCTTCATAGAGCTTAAACATTTTAGAAATCGTCAAGTTGCTATCTAAGCATAATTTTGAGGAGTCTTTCCGAGTATAGTGTCCTGGGCCTGGGCCTGGACCTGGGCAAGGGTTTTACGTGCTCACAAACAATTTAATCATTTCGTCAGTCTTGATTTTAGGATGTTTCTCATGGTGTCCTCTCAAATTACGTTCGACCGGCAGGTTATCACCATCAGCAATTTTTTTCAAAGCTGTTTATATGACACCTTCACCAATAGCAAGGTTGTTCAGAAACATCTGTTTGCTCGCTGCTCTTTATCTGTATCTAGAGTTTTTGGCACATGATATTTAATACAAAATTTTCTTTTCTATGGATCCTCTGTTGTAATGCGTTTCTTACCGATTCTTTCAGACCATTGAGACAATAATTCCCATTGTCGCTCACGATTGCAAAGGGACCAAAATCGTTCGAGAACAAGTTATCTGACGTTCTCATCAATTTTCTCTTTGTACTTTTGTCACAAGCAGGTAATAAAGACTTTGGAGATCTTTCTTTTCTTCCTCGGCTAATGTAACTCAAGCCATGATTTTTTAATCGCTTTCTCACACAATCTATTCATTCATTCTTAACTTTTCGTATTCTACATAAATCTGTTTTCTTCTTAACTTTCCTCTTTCTTTTTTTTGTATTCTTTTTATGTTACTCGCTTCTATTGTAACTGTGCTATCACTACCAAAGTGGGATGGTGCATAGGTTTCATCATCGACAGAGTTTAGACATCATGAGTTTATAAACAAAGTAGGGGTGTTAACGTTAGAAAAACTTAATTTTTCTGCTACGACATTGTGCATTATTTTCGATATAGAAGGAGATGCCAAAGGCGTACTGGTATCCAAAGTTTTTTCTTCAATAATTGAGAGTGAGTCCAACAGCTCTTCTACAGTATTGTTCTCTGGCTCATGTGAAGATCTAAGTATGACGTCTCGAATACTGATTGTGGATGGAGATAATGTCAGATGATGGAGATGTTGCGTTGTCCGCATTGGAGAAATGCGCCATTAAAAATAAGGGCAATTGTAACAGGAGTCTGTATTTTCTGTGCTGTATCAGGTCAACGAATATTTACTGCGTTAATCTGAGCTGCAACTTCAATCGTGTTATGAGTATTTTATTTGTTTAGATCATAAATGCTTGTAGTTCCAACAATCACCTCTTGAGTAATGTATGTGACTGTATAACGTTTGTTAATCCTAGGTATTTTATGATATCGTCTACTTTTTTCTCTGTCATGGTAATCGAAAGTGAAGCTGGAAGTGAAGTTGCGATAGGTATTTTATCGAGCGGTGGGGCATTACATTTAGACTCTGTTGACTAATGCTTCCATAGTAACTTCAGTTCTTCAATTTTCTATTAATTTAATTTTCTATTATAATAATTTATCTTCAGTTCTTCAGTTTAGAATATCTTGTTATATCTCATCGTCACTTGTATCTTCAGTTTCTGGTGCTAAAAAAAATTAACATAAAATACTGATTTCCGAAGTAAAACACCGTCATTGGTAGTTACTGATAGAAGGTTACATTAATTTTTCGATGTAAAGTTACTTAAGTACCACTTAGGAATAATGGTTCGGTAAATTTTCCCATGTAAAAATACTTAGCTACCACTTACTAACAATGATATATTAACGTTGCCCGTGTAAAACAACGTTACTACCATATACCGATATTTACGTTGGAATAGCATTGAGTGTATTTAATTCAAGCAAAAATATAAATACTTGTAACTTCCTGCGTAAAATACAATTGATAATTGATAAATATTTTGAGTAAATACAGTATCTGGAAGAATAGTTGAAAGGTTACTCACCTGGTGGCTTTTTGACTCTTTTACATTTTTGTTTTGTCAATGCGTTTTCTTTCTTCTTTGCATTTTGTGATGGAAAGTTTCTTGTTGTTTTAGAATGGCTCCTTGCTGGCATATTTCTCGTAATTTAAAGACACTTTCCGTAGCAAAATACAAGGTGTCCGTCGTTTCCGGCGCCGCGCGCGCAATTGTGACGTAAGTGGTAGTTGCGGGGCGGGTAGTCGCTGTGACGTGTACTTTACGGAGTAAAATCCCTTTAGTCCCACTACTGTTACTTTACTTTGAAAATTGATATTAATTTTGCAGTTACGGAATATTGCGTGTGTGGATTTAAGGTTCATTTTGGGTAGTAGACTCAATTTTTTTTAACTGAAGCCAAAGAGTTGACTATTCTGAAGGTTATGCAAACAAAAAGTGAAAATCACGTATCTACCACATACGGGTTTGTACGTAGGGACCGTCGTTTGTCCAAATATAACCAAACGAAACATGGATGAATCTGGAAAAATAAAAAGATCTGGTGTCTTTCGTCGACGTGTAGAGAAATATAAAAACGAACGTTGTGTCTACTTATGTACGTACGTAAAAAGTTATACTTCTTTATCGTTACTAAAAAAAGATAACTAAAAATTTCCCCCCGTGTGCTTGTATTCTTTGTATGTGAACAAAAGTGAAAAAAAGAAAGACAAATTTAAAAATTATATAGTGATCAGTAAGAAGCGTCAAAAGATTAACATATTTCCTATATATCTATACAAAAACAAGTAATATATCAAAAACCATTAAAATAAACGGTTTAACCAATAGAAATGTAAAACTAATAATTATTTATATTACAAACAAATAAAAATAATACATTCCGACAGTTAACCTCAAATCAATAAACGCACTTAAAAAGATTATAAAATAAAAACCACTTTTAAATAAAATTGTTATATTGTTATTATATAATATAAAATTGTTATTACAATTTTATATAAATTACTTTTAACTACCATATATAATTTAAAATCACACACACCCACATTCATAATTAGTGGCCAACTTCATCCTGCTGGTTTATTCTATATCGCTTTTGTGGCTAACTTCACCCTGTAACTTTTGTGCCGCAGTGATGAAATTTCACTCACAACATTTTTTCATAACGCGCCTAAAGAAGTATAACTTCAAAAATAACTCGAATGTGCTTTAAATGCTGCAAACGTGAGCAATGCGACACCTTCGAGTCAGACCTAAACTTAATGTATTAATGTATTACGACTTAGACTTAATGTATACGAGGAAGATGATACCACGGTAAATTTGAATTGAGGTGATTCCAACTCTTAATGAATCGACACTAATCGATCGATCAACACGAGCTGACGATAACGCATCAAAAATTGATCATGATTTTTATTTTAGAGACCAATTAAGAAACTGGTCCATTTATCACAATATACCACATACTGCAATCAATGCCTTATTACAGGTTATTGACAAGCATGATCCAGGTGTTGTGCCAAAAGACGCTAGAACACTTCTGAAAACAATAAATTCTGTAAATATAGAATACTGTAGCAGTGGGGAATACTGACACAACGGATTTAAATAAAAATATTCTGCAGTATTTTGAAAATTTAGGTAAAAATGACAATTTATGTATAAATGTAAATATCGTCGGCTTACCCACATAAAAGTTCAAAGTAGAATTTTGGCCAATTCTCTGTCACATTTATGAGATGAACAATGTGCCTGTAATGAAGCAGAACAGAAGTTATTTAATGTAGGTACCTATTCATTATTGTTGCTGTGTTTATTAGTCCTCTAAATAAATGGGGATTTAATATCACGTAAGTACTTACCGCTGATTTTATTTCCTCGACTATCTTGCATAAACCTGTTCCCACCACAAAATAAACAAGAACTATAGAATGTCAAGTTAAGAAAATATTAAGACGAAATCTGATCTTAACTAAATCAAACTATAGAATCACTTAATACCAAAATGTATTAAATAGTACTTCGCCAATACGGTTTTAAGAATAAATTAAGTATAATATCTCTTAACTAGCACTACTTCAAATGTAATTTGTCTTTACTTTGTCTTAAATAGCCTTACAAAATCAATATTGTCTAAAGTCTTACTTCGTAAGGAAACTTTTTATTTAACGCCATTTTGCACTTTATGTGAAAAAATTATTACTATACATTTTCCGACAACACTTCATCAAAAACTAGAGTAAATTGAACTTTATTAATTTTGTTATAGTAATTCTAAGTACATGAATAATTAGTATGTTTAATGAAAATGTAGAACTTTGCAATATATGCAAAAAAATAAACATATTGCAATATTGTTATACAAAATTTTATTGTTTTTTTCTAGTATTTCAACAGCCCGTCTGTTTTATAGCACTATCTATAGATTTTACACGAGAAACAATCATGCGTTTTTAATTTCCAATGCATTCAACGACAAAAGAAAGCCTTTTTAGACATAAAAATTAATTGTTTAGTCGCCATTTTCCTAAACCTTAAAACAGTTATTGTAATGAATTAAAAGTTCGCCATATTTTATAAAATTATGTAACTTAAATCACTATAAAGCAAAATAGGTTTTTAATTTTACTTCGCTAAGATTAAATCGAATATCTGCAATTCAATAGTGAAAGTTTTAACTAGGTATAGTAGATAGGTATCTTTAAGTCTATTTCTTGATCTGAAATCAACCTACAAGGTATCTTAAAGTCAATGTTTAGAGTTCTGCTAAACCACATTTCTTAAATAGGGTTAAAGTTTATCTTAACAGTAGTATTAACTCTTTCTTAACATGTCCTTAAATACTGTGCCCATTTTTACTTAACTAGCCCTTGGAGTGTATCTTGAAGATATCTTGAAGGATATATTAGTTTTAGTCAAGACAACAGCTGGAATTCGTCTACTTGCCTTCAAGATATCTTCAATTTCTTTTTAAGACATTTGTTTGCTACTTGGGGTGCGGGACAGTTTCACGACCGTTGATTGCTTCACAATAAACCCGCAGTATAAAAGTTAGTACAGTTTAGTAGTTGATTTTTATACGTTATAGAGGAAATCTTACAACCATAAAATTCAGGGCACTTCATCGTGTAACGATAATAATATAAAAGAAAGCAGAAAATAAGGTATTTATATCAAAATAAAAAACAAGCATTAAAAAACATTTTCGAAAAGGTATTACAAAATAAAATCGTTGAAAACATCTTTAAATTAATTCCAATCAGTTACAGTTATTTTGTAGTAAAAACATAATGCAATAAACCATTATTTTTGCTAATAATTTAATTAAAACTATTTAGCTGTAGGACAAAATAAAAGAAGCTCCATATGCAGATATTCCTAAAAATCATTAATGATCAGCAGTCGTTCTATGATATTACACCACAGTGCCGCGTGGTGGGTAATGTACGGGCATGTTGTGGCATAGATTCTTTCTACAGTTTTTGTCTACAAAACTAAATGAGAAATATTCTATATAAAAGCTTCCGTATCTGGAAAATTGCTCTAACGATTTCTTATAAAAACGTTAACATAAAATGAGGTATTGTTTCTTCATTATTTGCCTACTTGAATTCAAAATCCACAACTCGAGAATAAATCTTTATACTAAAACATATTCGCCAACCAGATATTGAATCTAAAAGTTTATAACAAGATTACTACCGTTGCAGTTGCAGCAACCGGTCAAATGTCACATTTCCTTCAGCATCCTCGTTACTAAGATATACGAAATATAAGTATGGCTTTCTTGTAACAGATTTTATGTACTGATACTAAACAAAGCTTTTTATTTTAGTAATTGAATTGAAATAGGACAGTGTCAGGTTAATATCTGGGGCATAATTTAGGTATCTACCTATTGTTCTTCATTACATCCTTTTACTATTGTATCCGTAGTGGCATTAACATATCAAATGGAATGATGTCTAGATGAAAACCAGCGGCAGCTTTAACATTGTCACATACGCTGAACCTGGACCTTATTTTGATTTTATCATTGGAAATGTTAATCTAGTTATATGAAGTTTACGTGTATGTGCCTTTGTTGATTATGTCCCGTCCCATGTCTGAAGCAAATAAACGTTTTAATTGAACTCGCCTGATAAGCAGGGAAGTAGCTGTCGCACAGCTGGCAGCGGAGGAAGTGGCAGTCAGCCCAAAGGCGCCAGTAGACACGCCGCCAGGAACGCAGCTCACCATACAACCAGGTTATGTACTCGTTCAAACTCCAATTGGGCTCCCTTGTTGAAGTTAAAAGCATATTTTATTATTAACCATCAAAAATTACTTATTGAAGAGAAAACTTCTTTTCCATCGTTGTGTTTTTTAAATCGATGAAACGAAAAAGCGACAGTAAAAAATTCAGACACAACACAGATTTAACGTAGGAAAAAATGAGATATGAAGCATTGGGTACCTGTGTTAATACGTATTTGTGTGCGCATGCGTCGTACAAAGCTTGAGAGAAGGCATCACAACAACCGTGGTATTTTGTATACATGTACGTATTATTTTAGAAGGTTTCACTTTTACCACGTGTGAATTGCACACACGCTTTTTTTATCTTCGAGTTGCCAAGCAATTCATCAAGGCTACATCTTTATTCACCATCGCCTACCAAGTGCGAGTTTAGCCTTGAAATAAAACTGAATACGATTTGAATAATTTTCAGGTAGGCTATAAGTTTTGGTACAGCCTAGAAAACGACAATTATCACGACTTACGGGAATAGTGTAGATATGCAACTCGACTTTGCTAATTTCACTTCGCTTGTGAGCATTTGCCTTAAGGCTTGCTACGTCGATTGAATAATTGCCTTTGTTTATATAGTAAGAGAACCCATTTCATGTCTATTTGTTGGACGTTCTTCGAAATAATAGTATAAAGGTGCCAATATCTTTACAAATTCTGTACCTAACTTTTTAACGAAAAGTGTGTTATACTCGAAGTTCAAAGTGTCTTTTTGTTAGATTCCATTTTTAATTTACACTAAAAAATATTCATATACCCTATATTTTTATCCCTTTCTAAATTTTCCAAATAATATTTAATTTTAAATCTTAATTTCCAATTAAACAACGGAAGTTCCGGCTACTTTGCATTTACTTACTATGAAAATAAAATATAAAAGGGAAACGGAAATGAGTATGAGTAAAAATCGAGATACCCCCTCCATCTTAAAAAAAGAGAAAAGATGGCGCGCTGGCTGACTGGGACATTCTGGGTGAAAGCATCGAACTGTACAGTCCAGAATAATAAAGAACGTGTCTATGTGTTTGTGTTTTACTGAGGTGGAGGTTTACTATATTATGTAAAACGGCAACTTAATATTAAAAAGTAGAAGTCTCATAGGTTTAAACATATATCCTATGTACTCTTACTTGGTATGCGAGGAGATAACATTCCCCCGGCGGTCGATCCTCATGCTAGAGGGCTGGCAAGGTACTTGCTCCGCGATGTGCCTTCCCAGCAACTTGTTGCACCTTACCAAAATTGATATTACTCTGTGGTTAATTTTAATAAAATGTTAAGTTTTCACCAGTCAGAGCATTTGCTCTGGTATTTACTAGTGCTTATATGTACACGAAGTTCTTCAGTGGGCATTGCGTGAATTTTATGCACATACTTAATCCGATTATGCGGCAGATATTGATCAAATGGCCAATTTAGTTATCTTATGACCTCTAAGGTTTCATGGGCGAAACGAGATATCATAAACAATAGCAATATCGCAAAACAATTAAGGGCGCGGTAGGGCGACCGCCCAGGGCGCCGAAAAAAGGGGCGTTATAAAGCTGAAATCTTTTAACTGTTCGCGTAGCGTGAGAAACTTGAATGTCAGTTTTCTGTGTTTCATTAGTCAAAGTAATTAAAGCGTCATGGATGGCACTAATTTGACAATGGACTGTTTTAACACTGTTTATTCTTAGTATCACTGAGCTTTTTTATAGTTTATAATCCCAAGTGATTGGTTAAAATGTCGTTTAATAAATGGTTTTTGGTTTAATAAATGGTTATTTTATTATAAATGGGTATTTTATTTTATCCTTTTTTTCGTATATTATAGGTTTGAATTGCAGTTAGGAGGTGCCGTAGAAATCTCGCCCGGGGCGTTGGTAGTGCTAAAACCGGCACTGGATAGATACGCCATTGAGTTGGCCGACAAAGTAGATAAGCGCCAGCCTGTTTACACTTAAGGATCGTAAGCAACTATTAATGAGCTCACAATCATAAACCTTCTGTAGACAATATATTGAGCAGCGGTGATATCCGAATTATTATAGTCTTTTACTACTTTCAATCCAGCTGCCAAACGTAGTGATTATGTTAGAACCTGAAAACTTCATCTTCTTTCTTCTTTTGGTTGATATGATGAGGGATAGGTAATGAGGGTGGCACACTAGCAGGCCCGGATTTGGACATGTGGAGGCCCTGGGGCAACAGACGGCCCTTATTATATTCGAACAAAATGTCAAAATCGTTTATTGCGAATTTGATTGATAGTTATAACAATGTTAAAAGTTCTTCTGTATTCTACAAAAATAAAGAATTGGCAAAACTTGATAGTCGAAAGTAACCCGTAAATTTGTTTTTTTTTTATCTCTGTTGTGGGCGCCCCTCTCTTGTGGAGGCCCCAGGGCAGTCGCCCCGCCTGCCTTCCCCCAAATTCGGCTCTGCACACTAGTTGCTAAATCTTAACTGCTTAGCCACTAGTGTTGTGAATCCTGATGATTGAACAAGAGGAAAGACGGGAGCTCGTACTTGCTGCATTTGAAGAGTGTTGCCAGTGTGGCGTAGTGGCCTCTGAGTGTTTCCGGTACTGGTTCCGCCAGCGAGAGGATCATCTTGCAGTATAGACGTGACTGCACCTTATCCTTGCGATCGCGCACCGCTTCTAATTCCGCGTTGGTGTACATGGCCGCCAACCTAACACAAGATGTGTTATGCACAAAAGTTGGTACACATTTTTATTACCCTGTCACACTAAGTACTGCGCTGCAACCATATTAAATGTACACAATACTTAATGTGACATAGTATAGTCAACAGCGCATCAAGCAATAAAAAAAATCAATCAAATTTCATCATTAAATTTCAACTTACAGCCCATCAAATCCAAAAAGTTGAATACCAAGAGATAAATTTTTGATAGTTTGTGGTAGATTGAAGTGCTGTTGTTCGTACATACTAGAGAGTCGTAGTTTTTCCTAATATACCTATCCCTACTAATATTATAAATGTGAATGTAAGTTTGTTTGTTATGCTTTCACGCAAAAACTACTAAACCGATCATCATGAAACTTCGTACATATATTCTTGGAGGTATAAGAAGTAACATAGGATACTTTTTATTGAAAATAAATAGCGGGCGAAGCCGCGGTTAAAAGCTAGTTATATATAAAAACGTATTAAAAAGTCTGCTTGTGGGCTTAAGACTTACTTTTATAAAAGATAATGATTTACCAATAATCGATTTCGATCGATTTATATGGTTTTTATTAATCTAATATATGTTCTACATATTACTATTTGTGTAGGCCTATAAAAGGCGGCATGTTTTTTTTATTTACTCTATTTTAAAAGATTTAGGGTGTAGGCCTTTCTAAGATATTAAATAATTAAATATTTTACAAGGAGGCACTTATTAAGACCTGGTTAGCAGCGCATCACTGAGACATGCCAGGTTTGTGGAGGTCTTAACAATGTCGTTCAGGTGGGCGTGGCAGTAGATCAAGCAGTCGTGCAGCAGTGGTTCCATCTGCATAAATAAACATCTAAATATGATACGATGTCAAATGAAATATTATATTTTAATTGTTTGATAAGAGCTGGAGATGGTTTACTAAAAGAAAAATGGGGAATTTTTTTGATGACAGCTTGGTACAACGCCGATTCAGTCTATTGCATCAACCAGCGGTCCTAGGCGCGAATCCTGGTAGGGATACCCACAACTTAAAAAAAGTATAAAGTATTAAAAAAATTCGAGGCGTGCTCACAAGGCTCGGTAGCTCAATTGAGAGAGCAGTGGACCGCACATCAAAAAGTTGCGGGTTCATGTCCCGCCTGAGAATAGCCTGTGAGCAGAGTCAATTTTGTCTTGTATTTTTCTATTAAAATTGCCATATTTTGTATGTTATGATTATAAAAGTACCTACAATTAATATTGTTCAGTTATTTCACCAAGATGCTGAAATTATTAGTTTATTTCGACGCCCCCATTACGAGAGTAGCTCAGAAGCTTAATACTAGATAATCACCTGTAGGAATGAAGCTGAAACCAGGATAGGGACAACGTTATGAGGGTCCAGTAGAGGCCAATCCGCTACCAGAATGGAGTCGCGCTTCACCCACCGCATCAACCAATCAAAGATCTAAAGAAAAGAACTAATTTATTAGAAAAAACTTTGTTTGATTATTTAATTAAATTTATTTATATACTTTTTATTGCAGGCCACACTAGAACGTTAATAAAATAATCTCACCTTTAACATTTGTACGATAGATCTTAAAGCTGAGGAAATAAGGTCTGATTTTAAAAGTTTAACTCGAATGTTTTTAATTTAATTTTTTGCATTCACAATAATATTTCTATAAGATATAAAATACGTGTGTAAAAAACAACTACGCCTCCGAGCCCTCAGATGGGATATTAACTGTAGGCTCGGAGGCGTAGTTGTTTTTTACACACGTATTTTATATCTTATAGAAATATTGCATTGTGAATGCAAAAAATTAAATTAAAAACATAATTATAGCTGGTTCCATCTTAATCGATTGTTTAATATTTGTAAAAATATTACTTTTGATGTTGAAGGTAGTTATCAACATTGGTGGAACGATACTAGCTCATAGTAGAAGTTGAAATACGTTTGTAAAATTTAACTCGAATGTTTGCATATTTGAATACTTAGATACAGTTCTGTGCATATAGATACATTAGGGACAAAGCATTTTATATTTTAGAATTAGAATAAGACTGCCGTATGTTTGTGTCTATACGAAGTTAATCGGAGGCAATTCATCTATTTTAAGAATTATTTTGTGTATATATATTTATATATTTGTTCATATTAATGAATATAACATGAAAAATTATGTGTCAACATTAAGCTATATACACTGACGTTTGGACCTACCTTTTCGTAATAGAGAACATCGCATTTTATTGAGTGTATATCTTTATGTGCCGTGACCGTGACCGTACCGTACTTAAAAATAAATATATCACATAATTTGATACGGCATTCTCTTTTATCATTCGATCCCATCCCTCTTCTTCAATTCTATAGAACTCATAGCCCTCGGGTTTCGAGTTAAAAATAGACAACATGAAATTGAATGACATGTCAAAAAAATTGATTCATTGAATTAAATGTAATCTAATTATTTATTTATTCAGAAACTTAACAGCTTTTTTTTACAAACATATCTTACTAATATTTTAACTTTTAAGTAAATTACAGAGTTAATTAATTATTCCTTAGCAATAAAAACTATAATATTTATATAATGACAGATTGCATATTGCGAAATTGCTGTAAAAATCATTTACCAATTAAATATTTTTAACTATGACTAAGTTGTAAATAAAACCACTTCAACCAGATAAGTTGCGTATTTTTTTTGTATATTTAATCCTAATGATCACAGGATAAAGATCACTAATCCCCTAAAAGTGGTTTGGGAGTGTAAGAACTAAGAAGTAAAGATTAAGTGTTTAAAAAAATTGAATACTTTTCTTTTGGCTAGCCGTAAAGCAGTGCCAGATTAAGGTCGTCTGGTGCCTCTAGGCACTTTAATGGTGTGAAATATAGCATTTTTTATCGACAAATTGCCCCTCAAAATTTGTTTGAATACTCATTTCTTGAGTGAATAAATACAAAATCAGAAAATATTTTTAAATAAAATTTTAATATTTACTTTTTTTTTATATTTTTACATTTTGGGGCCCCTTCTACACCGGGGCCCCTAGGCACGTGCCTAATGTGCCTAGTGGGTAATCCGCCACTGCGGTAAAGTTGTCTGATAGAGATCGCTCTCAACGATTATTCTGCCGCTAGTAGCGCTAGTAAAGATTACGTTTAAAGTTAAGTAACACCACTTTTCTTTTTTAGTGTAATTTATAGTGTTTTATTAAGGTATTTGTATTTTAAACTATGGTTATGGTAATTAGTATTTAACCGACCAAGATTGATCCACCATTGAACTTAATATATTATTAAGTATTAATTACAATTTTGTTCTGACAACATTTATTATAAATGATAAGTATACGCTGCCTGTCTTAAGTCACCTTTCTCAACAGAAGCGGTGTGACTGGTTTCACCTTTTTTAAATAATTCCTTTGCCTTACTTAAGTGTTAGTTTAAACTTATACTTATTTTTTTTGTATCCAGTTTTAGTTTGTTACAATTATAAAGATTTATAGTAATAAAATATGTTGCGGTAGGAAATTAAAACCTTTAATTATAGTATATAGTTAAGTATCTCATGACAAAACATGTAAAATTATTTCATTGATTAAAGTTATTTTTACAATACTAGAAATTAGTTTTCGAATACAACATACCTGAATATCACAATGTACTGATATGTCCATGTCTTCCAATCTTTGGCCAGCGGTCACATCAGCGAAGTATCCCATTTTGGAAACTAATAGCTTTTGCGGACACCGGAAATCTTTTTTTAAACCCTTCACCTCATCACAAACGTGTATTTCTACATCACCACTAAAAACCAATATAAAAACAAAAAGGTTTATTCCGATACCGGGAATCGAACCCGAGCCTCCTGGGTGAGAGCCAGGTATCCTAGCCACTAGACCATATCGGATGTTACTGAAGAGTTTAAAATAAAGTTATAAAATCAGCAAAATTAAAAGTAACTATTATAAATAGAGATTCCGATTTTTATTATATTTACAGGAAAATTATATGAATTAAGTATCAGTATTATCTTAAATGAAAAAAATAAGATGACTATGCAAATCATAACCTATTCCATATTAAAATATTATAGGCCTGTCAGCGCCATCTAATGAAATTATTATTAACTTACTCTTGCTTTTGGTTAAGTCGCTCTTGAGCTGCTATTACGGAAGACTTTCGCCTTCCCAACCTATCTCTCGATTCTTTTTCATTTAAGAAACCTTGAAGTATACGTTTTGTTAGTTTTCTGTTTTTTTATTGTTATCTTTATGTTAGTTAGTAGTTTATGATAAATACTGACCGCCAAAACTTCCTGGTTTTTTAATATCAAGTGTAGTGTTGGAGGGAACTTTTTTGATTATAGGAGTGTACACACTTGTAGTTTTCGATGGTTTTTTATATCCAACTAAATACGGCAAAATAGAATCCAAAATCCCTTCGTTTATCACCTTAAAATAAGTAAAAAATTACATCTATTATTGACTATGTTATTATTTTATATAGTAATAACTTTAAATAAATCTTACATCATTTAATTTACAATTCAGATTAGCTTCTGTCCATACTCCAAGCATTTCAACCCTGGCTTCAGGTGGTAAGGAACGACGACGACCTTTACCTATGAAAACAGAAATTTGAGTTATGTACCCAACTATAGATGGCGTTACATCACTGAACATTTTTTGTGATTAAAAATTTACCTTCTATTTCACTGCAACTCGCTCGCTTTTCAATACGTTCTACTTCATTATTTTTCTTTCCTATGGCAGTATCGCTTTTGCTTATTATAGGCTTCTGTATAGAATACGCTGTTTGATAAAGGAGATCTCTCTCTTGTTGTTCAATCACGTGGTTTATTACAGTTAGTTTTGTAAGTTCCTCCCAATTTATTCTCACACCTTCATCATCATCTCCTTCCAAATGCTCATAAACTTGATACGCGGTTTTCATAAAATCAAAAAAATCTTTCACAGTAATGACCTCTGCGGGTAGATTAGTTTTCGAACTGGACTTTGTTGGTAGTTCAGAAAGATTAGGACTCTTTGTTTTTTTTCCATCTCCTTTTTGTGCAAACATCGATGAATTGTCCGCTTCCTGATTAGGATTTGCCATTTTTGTAAAGCCCTAAAACGATAGTGATTTAAAATTATTGATCTAATAAGTTCCTTAGATACAAAAATAAATAGACTATCAGAAAGTAAATGATGATTTTAAGATTTTTCTAAACACTTAAATATTGTTTTCATATAAACATGTAAAATTATTTAATTCATAATTTGCGAAAATCGATTTAAACTGACAAGAACAAATAAAATTGCTGTAGAGATCATAGAGTAACAAAAAGAAAAGTAGAGATTACAAAGTCTACTCCTATAGTATATATATTCTGTGTTACAAAGATTAAAAAGAGTCGTCATTTTACGGAGCTTTCACATTAAATTGCACTTGTCAATAAAGTCACTTGGCATTGCATTTGCCAAATAAATTTAACGAGTTTGTTCCTTTTCCATGTAATAGATACTTGATGTTCGATGATATTAACGATTTTGGACTGATTAGAAAATATAAATCTATAAAAACGCTGGCTAAAATATTTACGTTTACCTTTGGTTAAGTGGCAACTCTTGTCAATCATCTGTTGTCTTTGTCTATACTCTATCTATTGACTGTCAAGTCAAGTGATATGTCATAGTAACATTTTCACTTTATTTTGTTGTTCAACAAATTTATTTAGAATGTTTTTAGATATATTTTATTATGGAAAGTTACCAACCCGAATATGACAAGAACAGTGTGTTATCAGACACATTCTGGAGGACTCCGCAGCGTGCAATCCCGGGCAGGCCCTGTCAGAGGGTCGGGCAAAGCGAGGTTATGTCGGGCTCATCCTACCAGCAATTCCAGGCGTCTGTAAACGATGCCTGGGATTTGGGCGACGACGACATTATCTCGGGCATCGCCGAGACCAGAATATCGAAGGCCATATCACAAACAGCTGCTTTAAATGTGATAAATTCTCATAGAAATAGTAGTAAGAACGTAAACAAAAGTGACGTAAAAGGTGAGACTCATAGTGTCAAATCGCAAAATGAGGTCGTGAGTGGTAAAAGAAATGAAGTAAAGAAAGCAGGAGTCGGTTCCGGAGTAGGTTCCGGGATGCGTCATTATCCCGGGCGTCCGAGGCCTGTGCGTTTGTCAGCGCTGACGTCACGAGAGGAGAGCAACGAATCTAAGCTTGAGAGGTTTCAACAGCTTCAAGAAAACGCCGTTATAGACTTAAACGAACTCAAACAGCTCAGCTGGTCTGGCATACCAATCAAGGTTAGTTCCTACAAATTTCTATTGTCATTATATTGGGAAACATTTAACTCCACTGTTGTAACAGTTGAGTTACCATTTCTCTCACTCTCACATTACCATTCTTATTTTAAATGATTACTATATCTATCAATCAACAAATATACAACAAATGGTCTAATATTATGACCTGTAAAGTAAAATAGATATGGATATGTCACATAAATCCAATAAAAAAGGGGTTTTAAAATTAACTCATAAATTTAATATACAGTTGAACACCATCATCACTTGAGTGTAAATATTTTATCTCCACTAAAATGGAAACAATAAGATTAACACTTGAATAATCAAAATTTTAAATTAATTAATATAATTCTATTCTTTTTACTACTATTGATTATTCATAGATTAGTTTATGTAGGCAGGTTAATTTAATGAGATAATCAGAATAATCAGATAGTATTAATGAACTTCGAACAGTCTCAACAGATTTGGGTGTATTCAAATTTGAATTCTAATTTGTTTGCCTAAAGGTAAAGAAACATGCAATAATTTAATAATTTACAGTATCATATTTATAGTATATATTTCTTTCTTTCACTAAATATTTTGAACACAACCCTATTTCCAAAGTTTAGTTTCCTTATTTCTAAATTCACAGTTTATATACCTATTCTAAATATTTTCAAGTCACCATTGTAACAGTAAATACCTAATGAGATCTCATTTTTATGACATGGATTAGGGTGCAGCAAAGGAGATGCAGCTCTTTGGCACATTTGTGTTTAAAAAAAAGATCTGATAAGTTCTTATTGTTTTTGGTAACTAAGGGAAAGTTTAAACTTGTTTTAACTCCAAGACGTTTGATAAATAATAATAAATATTTCCTACATTCACTCCAATTAACATAGCCCAAAGTAAGCACTTTTTAAGGCTTGTGTTATGGAAACTAGGATAACGGATAATCATACATATATCATACATAAATAAGTAATATTCATAGAAATATATATAAACATCCATGACTCAGGTACAAATGCTCGAATTCATCATAAAAACATCTGCCCCTTCCGGGATTCGAACCCAGGACCGTCTGTGCGAAAGGCAGGATCGCTACCGTTGCACCAAACGGTTGTAATTGGTGGTTGATGGTAGTTATTACTGATGGATATATTTTTTTATGATGAATCTACAGCCTTGGCCAAAAGTATTAGGCACCCCACAAAAATGTACAAAACGTGTTTACTGATTTAACAATAAACAAATTTTTATCTTAGATGACAAACGAGGGTCATAAATAATTACCTAGAATAGTAAGCGGCACATTGTTAAGGTAATAAAATACCTGGTGACCGAAACCAAAGGATTTAGTTTTCTTTCAGTTTTATCAGTCAATGTTTGGTCACTTCAGTTCAAGACTCTAACGACTAAACCAGCTTTTATTTGTGGTGAACCAACTAATTTGACATCTAATTTATTTAAAAATGCCGAAAAAAAGTGAAATTAGTCTGGAAAACCGAGTAAAAATACAACTTTTCATGAACAAGGAAGGTTTCAAAAAGAAATTGCTAAGTTGGTGAAATTTTCACGTTGTGCCGTGCAATCTGCCATCAAACGGTTTAATCAGACTTGCACATATGCTAATAAACCAAAAACAGGCAGAAAACGTGTAATGACATAGCGCGCGGATAGAAAATTGATACGCGAATCCATTAAAAATCGGAAGAAAAGTTCATAAAAGCTTGCTGCTACCTTGACCGAAGAGGCTGGAAAGTCAATAAGTGCTCGAACGGTCAGAAGAAGACTTAGAGAAGCAGATCTAATAGAATGCAAAGCCAAGAAGAAGCCTTGGCTTTCAGAAGCCAACACAATAAAATGTTTAGAGGGCTCTATGACAGATACATTATACAGAAGAAGATTGGTCCAACGCTGTGTGGTCGGACGAATCTTACTTTGATGTAAGTTGATTTTACTGGTTTCGTAATTAATAAGAATGATCACTTACATATTTATTTCACTTGAATCACAAAAGTTATGGCGATTTTTTAAAAAACCTTAATTTTATTTATTTTGTAGGTGTTTAAACCACCAGGTGTGACCTTCGTGAGGCGACGTGTGGGTGAAGAATGCCTTCCAGATTGCGTCGTACCGACTGTCAAGCACGGAGGAGGCAACATAATGATCTGGGGCTATATGGCTGCTGATGGGGTTGGCGAAATGTTTGTTTGCGAAGGTCATATGAACAGCGAAAAGTACATAGAAGTACTTGAAACTGCACTTATGCCTTCGTTAACAAGTATTTTCGGCGACACCAACTTGGACGGAGTCATATTCCAACAAGACAATGCACCTTGTCATATTATGTCAGCGACTAAGATGCGCTGGTTTACTGAAAACAACATTGACTTGACAGATTGCCCTGTACAGTCCCCAGATCTGAACCCCATTGAGCATTTTGAAGAAAAGGATCAAAAAGCACAGTATTACATCGAAAAAGGCATGAAAAATGCATTGGTACAAGAATGGCATGCCATTACAAGGGAGGATTGTATTGAGCTTGTACGCAGCATCCCAGATAGAATTAGCGCAGTAATTAAATTCAAAGGTGGATCGACTAGATTTTAAGATTTTTTTATTCTTTTTTGTTTCTTTGAATAGTAATAAATCAATTTAAAAAGAAGAAGATGATTCTTTCCATTATTTGAAGTAAACTGTAGGGTGCCTAATACTTTTGGCCAAGGCTGTACTTAGGTAACAATAAATTACAAAAGTCAAGATTAAATATGTAATTGACTGATTACTGAAATTAATCAATAAATTAAGTAATTCATTTTAAGGTTTTTATTTAATATACAATAAAGTATTGATTTATGATGATAAATTCTAGATATATAAATCTCTCTAATTAAAGATTGGTTGTACAATTATTATAGTAGATAGTTATAAATAATTTTGCTTTATTTCATCGATAAATGAAATGTTCCTTTTTCAGCTATTACAAAAAAAACACTTAGTGATGTCAATTTCCTATTTAATATATTTAATTTGCTGGGCATCCCTGTTAACATATTGTTCATAATTCAAATAATACACATAGCTTCAGGCAACCACCACATGTTACAATTCAAATTTACTCTTTGAAAATTAGTAGATTGGAATTCACTCTCTAAAATACAATGCAGCCAATAAAATGTATTACCATTCTGAATTTTGAGAAGTAACATTTTAATTTTAATAATCTTACTGGAACATAGGTTGGTAGATATAAATTTTATAATGAAAGATGCTTTAAGCATCTTGCACACCTGGCACAATATGTTCTTCTTCATCCAATACGGGAGGTATCCGCAACTCGACGTTGTTAAGCAGCTATTTTGCATTACACAATATGTTTACTTGAGATATTTATAATACTTATCTGTTTTAAAA
This sequence comes from Calamotropha paludella, assembly GCA_927399485.1. Lineage (NCBI taxonomy): Eukaryota > Metazoa > Arthropoda > Insecta > Lepidoptera > Crambidae > Calamotropha > Calamotropha paludella. The sequence goes on along the minus strand of OV656824.1, from coordinate 15,635,914 downwards.
TAATAATATTTCGAATTGGAGCTTTGAATGTTTTACTTATTGATTCCTTTTTAATAATTAATAATTATTAAATGAATAATATTATATAAATACAGTAAATAAAGTTCTTTTCAATCCTCTAACGCTTTCAACAGAAAAGAAGAACAAGGGCAAGAATTTCTTCAGCTCCGGAAGTAACAATATTTATACAGCATAACCATACACATAACAAACTCATAACAATATTAGTCTATTATTGCAATAATATCTGTTATACTTTATCACAGAATACATCATAGTGAACATGTCGATTTTTTCAAATATGTATTCTCAAATATTGCTTTGATATAGAGATGATAAAACCATAAAAAGGGTATTATTAAATGCGATTGGATTTTAAAAATTTTGTTTGTAAATTTTTCAATCTATAGCAGTCAATGAGAACTTTTCAAAATGATTGGGGTTATTTATTTTATATGTTAAGGTTTGTTATGCATTTTGGGCACCCTGCCAAAATCCTTAATCAAACCAAAGGAGAAAACCTAATGCAGCACAATTTTTTTGTTTCGATACATACCTACTTTAATTGTTATTGCTATGTCACAGGCTAGAGCGATAACATGGCGCTTACTCGCCGGCTATTTGCCTGCCAACACAGAGCGCCGAGCGGAGACACTCGAGCGAAAGCGGGCGGATTATAAGCACCTCGTACGCCAATACTACGATGCTGAAAGAGATGACGATACTTACAGGCAGATTCACATAGACATCCCGCGCATGAGTCCGCTCGTTGCGTTGTTCCAACAAACCACAGTGCAGGTCGGTTTTTCACATTGTTATTTTGGTAACAGAAATACTTATGGCAAGTAACTCCTGCCCTTAGCTACCAGTACTATGTTTCTTTGAATAAAGATCGATTCTCTGCAGACATCCAATAATAAAAGATTTTATTAATGGACGTAAAAACTGTAAGGGCCTCTTTCGTCAGTACTACAATAGCTACTAATTACAATTGTCTTCTGGTTTTTAAAATAGATTTAGGTATATTAGAGTTAAACTTATGGCCCATATAGTACCATATATACAGCTTGTAAAGATGGCGGCCTGCTACCTATTTTCGGGCGGCAATCTTGACATAAATTTCCCTCAGATGATGAAATGAAAAAAGAAAATTATGACGATGTGTATCATATCGAAAATAAGTATATCGGTTACATCCCTATATCCCAGAAACTATTGAAGCTTTAGTTCGCCAAATCTCAATTTAGTAAGTGGTGTTTCTCATCAGACACTGCATCTTTGTCCCATTAAGTCTGGTCGTTAAATTATTTTATTTACAATAAATATCTGTAATGAAATTAAGTATATATAATGGTCATTGCAATGCAAATGTTTCGACCCTTGACATAAGCATTTTGTTGAATTAATGATGAATGAAAAACACTTTATTGTTCACACAGATTATTAGCCTTAATGTAATAAAGAACAATACGACGTGCTACAATAGGCGGTTCTATCGAAAGAAATGACTAGGATGTGACTCAACGAAAAGTAGCTTGTTCTTATAATAAAACCTTTTTTTATTTACATAACCATTGTAAATAAAAAGATATTAGAATAAATAAATAATAATACGAAGGTAAGGATAATAATAACAGTGTGAAAACGAAAATATATAAATAAATACCTAAGTACATTAATAAAATTTATTTGTATTCTAATGATAAGCTACCTACTTAACTGTGTTAGAAGAAAAGTAATGTTCAATTGTTAACTAGAGCCGACCAAATTCCACGTGAATGACAACTATGTCAATTATCATAGACGTAGTCGCCGGAGTAGTGATAGGCCACGGCCAGTATTTTATTGTGTAGTAAACAGAAAAATATTTTTACGCTTATTATTTATCAGAATAGCGAAGTATATCTAACTAACCAAATATAAATAATACAAGAAAAAATGTTATATTCAAAAACAAGTTGAATTTATCAGTTGATGTGATTGTTGTATATAAAAAAACATTATTAGTAACATACGAGGGCGGGTCAAAAATTTCGCGGAATGAGGGCTATAGAGGGGGGAAAGGTGACTTTTTACTACCTGCACTAGTTGTGACACTCATTAAGAGTATAAATACTAAATTAAAAAAAAAATAGGTCATAATTACCTTTAGATTGAGCTACACGTCAATCAACAAGTCAATCCGTAAGAAAATTTGCAACATGGAGAAAATTGAGTTTCTCAGAAAATTAGTGCTGTTCAAAGAGTGGGCTTCGAAATCTTGAAACAGCCTCCCTGTAGCCCAGATTTAGCCCCAAGTGATTATTATTTGTTCCCAAAAATGAAAAAGAGCTTCGAGGGAAGAAATTTTCCAGTGATGAAGAAGTGAAGAGCGCAATTGCGGCCTATTTTGACGACAAAGAGAAATATTTTTTTTTCGAAAGTATTAATAAATAAATTGATAGGTCTAATTAATGTATTAGAGTTAAGGGGTAATACATTGAGAAGGAAAAATAATTGTGTTTTATATCTTATTTTTTACCTTCCATTCCGCGAACTTTATGACCCACCCTCGTATATTAATTCAAATTATTATTTTAGTAACATGGGAAGAAGATTAAATATTGTATCCCCAGTAATAGATAACCTAATATAGTTTTGTTTCATATAATTCTGTTTAAGGCGGATAATAAAAAAAGTTGCTTTGCCTAACAATTGAACTGAAGTCGACCTACCTCTTACTGGGGATAGGATAGTAGGAATGGTTGTTAGTCAGGAGATACATTGCATATATACATGCTATCACAGTTGAAAATTCAACTTAAGATTGTTACAAAGATATACGAATTTGACCTCTGTTACTGAAGACAAAAAAGTTATTATCCCATAAACATTAGAATGCTAGAGACTAAAATTTTGTTCCGTTTACTCTTCTACAGGTGATGTTTGAAAGGATCCTATATATCTGGGCTATTAGACACCCTGCGTCTGGCTACGTACAAGGGATTAACGACCTGGTCACACCTTTCTTCATGGTGTTCCTCCAAGAAGCGGCGCCGGGGGAAGAGCTAGACAACTTTCCCCTTGACAAGCTAACGCAGGAGCAGCGTGATGTCATTGAGGCGGACTCCTTCTGGTGCCTGTCCAAGTTTCTTGACAGTATTCAGGATAACTATATATTTGCTCAACTTGGTATTCAGTATAAGGTAAGTCTTACTTTCTGATAAATACTGATTGATATTTCCTTTGATTATTGATTGGGAAGGCCGTTGCCCTTTTAGCTAAGAACCTAGTAGACCGAGATCTAACCTCACCGTTGTACAATCACGATCAATAAGACGTACACATCGTAGAAGCATGTCACACTAAATCGGCCAAAAGCAAAGAGACAACAGTATAAAAATAAATAATAGGTTTCTTGCATTTTTTTATTGTATAAATCGTTAAATCAAGACATTTTTAATAAAAAAAAAATTAATAAAATTTAGTTTTTGTTAAAATTATTTTCTTGGGTCAGTGCAGTAATCGTAATTTTTCACGCGCTTTGAATGACGTCACATGACATGACTCGCCACGTTACTATGGGTGAATCTACATACATTGTAATGATGGCTTCATGTCCAGTGACGTCATACCCGATGGGAAGGCGCTGTTTGTTTTGAAATTTACTTTCGTTTATGCATAATTTCTAGGCGAAAAAAAAAATTATTTAAAAAAAAATAAAATAATTTATTATTATAAAATAATTCTTGCATGTATTTTTTTTAAATTACATGCAAGTAACCCATTGATGTATTGTGACATGGTTCTACGGTTATACATGTTATTGTTTGTGAATTTATTGCAGATGTGCATTCCCCCTCGTAATACATGCGTTTGGCTTACCAAGAAGAGTTAATGGATATATAAATAATGTGTTTAAATAAATATAAATGAATAAATATTAGACAAAATCACATTGTTTAAACCCGATTTAAGTCGCTTAAGCATTTGTGTTATGGAGTTCGGATACACCGAAGCAAAGATCCATGGCGTTACCATGAAAACCGGGATGCGAGATACTCGACGATAACTAAATAACCTTTGACGGGTTTTCCCCGGATCCCGGTATCAGATTGAAATAGCTACGGTTCACTGCGAGTTGTATCCACTGATACCGTAATCCGATTCTATTAAAAACAAATAAATATTTTGATTCCGTAAGTCGATATTACGGTTTCAATGGCGATAGCAACTATAGTGTCAAAACGTTCATGGGTCGCTCTACTTTTTTACCGACAATGGTCTGTCCTTCATCTTATTATGGCATCTCGTTGGAGTATTGATATTTACGGTTTTATAATTCGGTTCGAATAAACGTCCATATTTTTCTTATCTATTAATATTATGTGATTTTTCATTTTCTCCAACCAACATATTTTTTTCGTTTGTTTTATGTAGAATGTCGTGACAGAGTGGTAAACCGAAATGTGGTCTCCACAGAAAAAGGCCACTCTGTCACATATTTTTTTTATAAACCTACATTAAAAAATAATTAATATTTGCCGCAAAGGAAACTTTAATTAGTCCTAATGACAACACAGATGCGATTTCTTTTAAATTCCACACAGAAACCACAATTATGGATAGTTAAAAAACCAAAAAAACAGAAAAATGTCGTTTCACTGTCCGTAAACAAGAAGAACGACCCTCATTCATAATCGCAAAACTAACAATTTCAATAATTTCAAACGATAATTGTTAGTAACAGAGTTAAGTTATTAGCATACTGGTAATGTTAACCTCGACTACAACAAATAATTTAGGGCAACGGTAGCAATCCTGCCTTTCCCAGCGAAGGTCCTGGGTACGAGTTCCGGAAGGGGCTAATATTTGTGTGATGAATATAAGTATTTGTACAAGACATGGATATTTATATATATTTCTATAAATATTGAATATCTATGTATCGTATATGTATGTATCCGTTAGCCTAGTGTCCACAAGTCTTACGGTGCTTACTTTGGTCTAGGCTAATAAGTGTGAAGGTTAAAAAATAGCATATTTGATAAGTGTTACATCGAAACTGAAACAAAGACAAGAAATAAAATACTCGTCAGGCATTCGATGCAGTAACATTACTCAATTGCCACAGTGCTCATTACGTTTCAAAGTTATCACGTAGAATGATTTGTGTGTATTTTAGCTTGTGCTCTACAGTCGAAACAAGGAGCACCTAGAGGGTTTAATAAAATTTAATTTAGCGGTACATAAACATAAAACATAATTGCATTGTTTTTTATTGTCTGCAGTAAGTCGTAAATTTGTTCTCAAATGACTGTTCGTAATTATTTTTCATTGCTCACACTATATGCACAAAGATGTTAAATAAAAAATATAAAGATCAGTATTGACTCTGTCGGGCACAGCAACTAGGAAAGGGAAATTATTATTTACTAACTGACCCGGCCACGCTTTGTTGTGTCTCAGTTATAGATGTCGCTGTACCAAAATGAATCGCGCTAACGTTTCGGTTCTACGACTACACATATAGCTAACCGTTCTTAGCCTTCTTGAATTTTATTCTTAGGCACTATGGTAACGTGTATACAATGGAAAAAGAGCGGACAGACACACAAACCACTGTGATTAAAGATTTATTTCAGATATTAAAAATGCATACTAAAATGTTAGTTACAAGAAATCTTATTCTAGTGTTATTAAGTAATTAAACACATATAAAAAGAAAACGCTAAATAATTAACTAAGCCACCGATGCAGTACCTGTGCTATAGATAATAACTTCTTTTAAGAAAGACCTTTTATTTATTTATTAGGAATAAATATATATATATATATTCGTAATAACTATTTATGTACTGAGATTTTTTTAAATGTAACAAATATTTTTAAATTTATGGTTTTATTAATAATAGTTTTAATAATTAGTTATTTGGTTTTTAAAGCTTTTATAAATCCAATTAAATAGTAAAAGTGGAAAGTGGAAATAAATCGTTAGTTTCGTCAGTTTGCTCTCACCTTAGATTGATAATCACAAAATTAATGAATTGATCAATCAAACTGGAACTAGAGCAACCATTTCCTGTGATATTGCGTTTTAAAGTAGTAATTATCTAACTGTGAAGTCTTAACCAATTTTCCTGCATTAATTTTCTAGGAATTCTAATTTGAAGTTACTAACTGCATTGTTGATTAAATTCTACGATCATACAATATTTATATCTCTTATTTATCTCTTGTTACTATGTAAAAACATAAATAATATTAATAATATTTCTTACATTCACACCAATGAGCTTAGCCCAAAGTAATGTAACATATAGACATACATATATGATACATATACTTGACGACCGTTTGGTGCAACTGTAGCGATCCTGCCTTTCGCACCGACGGTCCTGGGTTCGAACCCGGAAGGGGCAGATGTTTGTATGATGAATACGAGCATTTGTACCTGAATCATGGATGTTTATATATATTTCTATGAATATTACATATCTATGTATAATATATGTATGTCTATCCGTTACCCTAGTATCCATAACACAAGCCTTACAGTGCTTACTTTGGGCTAGGCTAATTGCTGTGAATGTAAGAAATATTTATTTATTTATATATATTTAATTTTAATACAAATATATATATATATATATACTAGCTGTCCCGGCCACGCGTTGCTGTGCCGACTGCAGTGCCATCTGCCGGACTGATTTGTGAATCTAAACCATTCTCAGATCCCCTTGAACACACACAAAAAAATTCATTCAAATCGGTCCAGCCGTTTAGGAGGAGTTCAGTGACATACACACTCACAGAAGAATTATATATATAAAGATACCTATGAATTAGGTACAAATTCTCGTGTTTATCACACAAACATCTGCTCCAAAGGGTCGTGAAATATTATGTAAAAGAGACAGAATCGTCATGTATTGGTAATAATGTTCGATCTCGCTACATCAAAGCGCGGCATCTTATCAACATCTTATTATAAACATTCAGTTTATATAAAGATAAGATTTGAAACAATATTTTGTTTCGGTTTTATTTTTAGAAATTGTACACACATGTTACATATCTTGCAATGAGCAATCATTCATTAACGTACTCTACTTAGCTTTATAGAACTGTTCATATGAGTGATTATGATAATAATTGCTTAATAATAGAGATATTGTTATCAGCTATTATTAAAACCAATAAAAAACAATCAAGATAGTGAATAAATACTCAAATTAGTATCGCATTGTTATCACTTAAAATATTATAATTAGTTTATGTAACTGGCAACTTTTTAATGAGTTTACGTGGAGTTTATTATCAATGTGGTTAGTATTTTTCCAATGCATACCATTTCGCAAAAAAAAAAAAAATTTGCGTTCGAAGTAATGAATGGGCTACCCCACTGACACAGGGGAGGGAGGTGGTGAGTCCTCATGGATAGTTCGGCGCGACCCGAGAGTTATGTCAGACTCGTACCGACTAAACACCTCCTGAAAAGTGTTATGGACCTGGGTAGGCTTTATAGATTTTTCTCCAATAAATAATACTACCTAAATATCTGTCGCACAATATCAAATTTTCTTACAAATAATTGAACTTGAATTAACCGATACGTTGCTACATACAATTACAAGAAACTAAGGCTACCATCTTGATTTACGTGAAAAATGAAGATAGTTTTATTCTAGGTAGATTTGCCTAAAACTTAATTTAAAGGAGTTATCATGGATTAAAAAATGATACGCCTCCAGTGGCTAGCGCCACAAACAAAAGAAAGTGATGGCACGCCAGAAGTGTCTTCAGCAACGAATCGGTTAAGGTGAAACATATGTTTTTAGAAGAACATGAACAATGCTTTATACACATTATAAATATATCTCTTTAACACCCCATGTTAACCTAAATACTTTGGACCGGACGTCCAAAGGTTGCGGGTTCGATTCGCGCCTGAGAATTTACTTGTGAGCCGATTCGATTTTTTCTAGTATTTTTTTATTTAAATAATTTACCATATAAATAACATTGAAAAAATGCAATAAATATATAAAAATCTTAAAACTAAATACTTGTGTTACGGTTGGATCTACTTCCGTAGCATGTCAGCGAGTCAAACTTGTCAGATTAAAACTGTCATCTCAATTGTAACACCGATATAAGACATTTCACTTTTTAAATAAGTTTAAACAAATGACGTTTTAAAATGTTTTTAAATGAATAATGTGTTGTGTTGCCAGACAGATATATCTAATAAAAATATATTTGACTCGATTAACCATGGAATAAAAAGACGAAAAAAGCAGCTGAAATACTTAATTCAAATATCACGGGAAAATAGACTTATGTAAGATATAAAAGATTTTACAGCTGCTGTAAAGAGGTAGTCGGTTGCTTTTATCAGACGTCGTCGTCGAAATCTTTATTATAATAATAATCATCTTGCATCACACCAATTAGCCAAGTATTGTAAGACTTGTGTTATAGAAACTTGGGTTACGGGCATTATGATACATAAATATGTAATACTAGCGGCCCGTCCCGGCTTCGCACGGGTGGACAAAATTCTTTAAATTTTTTTCTAGCATTAAATATAGCCTATGTTACTCAACGTGAATGTAGCTTTCCAATGGTGAAAGAATTTTTGAAATCGGCTTTGTAGTTTTTGAGTTTATTCATTGCAAACATACAAAAATACAAATCTTTCTGCTTTATAATATTAGTATAGATATATAAAAATATCTGCCCCTCCCGGGACTAGAATGAAAGATCGTCGGCACGAAAGGCAGGATCGTTAACTTAGCACCAAACAGTCATCAGTATAAGAGTCTAAATCGTCTCTAATTATTGATTGTGTTGCCAGGTTAACCAACTTAAAGAACTGATAAAACGCATCGACAAGCCACTCCACGAGCACCTCCAATCTCACGGCGTGGATTACCTCCAATTCTCATTCCGTTGGATGAATAACCTGCTCACTCGTGAAATACCTCTCGCATGCAGCATTCGCCTATGGGATACCTACCTCGCCGAATCGGACGGATTCGCCATCTTCCAACTCTACGTGTGCGCAGCCTTCCTCCTCCATTGGAGAGAAAGGCTCCTACTTGAAAAAGACTTTCAAGGCCTGATGATCCTCTTGCAAAATGTACCCACTCAAAATTGGACGGATTCTAACATAAGCATGCTTGTAGCGGAAGCCTATAAGCTTAAGTTTGCGTTTGCTGACGCTCCCAATCATCTTCAGTCAGGAAAGTCGGATAGATGACCTGCTTAGAAGAAGAATCAGGTTGGAAAGGGTTCGGGCAGGTATCGGTTGTCAAAGATCGTGTAGAATTGACTGACACTATTGTATCAGAAAATGTTTTATATAGTTTTGTATTTAGATAAAGAAATGCTGAAGTCAGGATTCATTAGTGGTTATGAATATGAAAGCCATTTTATTTTGTTTGAGAATTTTTATTTTAATGATTCGGTTAAGATGGAAGGTTAGAAATTGATATATAAATGTATTTACATTAAAATTTGTTTTTTAAAAATATAATTATGTTCTTTGAAAAACTACCACAAAGCTTGAAATTACGTGGTTTTAATATTGGAAATGATTAATATTTAATAAGTAAATAGTTATTTCCAATAATTACTATGCAATAACTGCCTTTGAGGACATTTATTTTAGTGGACTAAAATAACAGCAAAAGTTTTTTTTTCCTCTTTTGATATTTCAGAAATGTGACTAAATACTCCAGATGTTTGTTATTTCTACCTGTTCGATTACTTAATGGGGAGTGTATGATTTAATGCTATGCAATCTCTTTAGTAATTTATTCATTAATACTAATGCAGATTTTTGTTTGTATGCCTTAAGTCAAATCTTGCGGCACTAACACCTGATACATACGGTGTCATAGAAAGGGTAGATCAAGTGGGTAAAGTGACTTTTAAAACTTACTTTTAATTTACTTGCAAATAAACATTCAAACAAATCTTCTATATCGGTCGCTCTTCTTTTTTACCGACAATGGTCTGTCCTTCGTCTTATTATGGCATCTCGCTGGAGTATTGATATTTACGGTTTTTTAATTCGGTTCCAATAAACTTCCATATTTTTCTTATATATTAATATTATGTAATTTTTCATTTTCTCCAACCAACATATTATTTTGTTTGTTTCGCGTAGAATGCCGTGACAGAGTGGTAAACCGAAATGTGGTCTCCACAGAAAAAGGCCACTCTGTCACATATTTAAAAAAAAACAACATTAAAAAGGAATTATTATTTGCCGCAAAGGAAACTTTAATAGTCCTAATGACAACACAGATGCAATTTCTTTTAAATTTCACACAGAAACCACAATTATGGATAGTTCAAAAACCAAAAAAACAGAAAAACATTGTTTCACTGTTGGTAAAAAAGAAGAACGACCCATATACAAACACAATATTCACGAACTAAACGTATTATGTCAGATATACATAAATATAAGTAGGTATTCATTATTTATTATTTTTATTATTAGGTACTTGAAGTAAATGTCCATAATTATGAGTATTGGCACTCGTTTTTGCTTTGAGTATCCTTATAAAAATTTTGTACTTGTGGGCATAGACACGAAGCTAGGAATGGTAACTTTTTAATTTTAAAATTTTTATACGTATATCAATCAAAATGCAGCACAAATAAGCCGTCTGATATTAAAGTAGATATATTTTAATTATTTTGAGTATATTCCATCGCCATATCATTCACAATAGTTAACTACTGGCAAACTAATATTACTTCCTAAAAATTGATGCTTTGATTCTTAATTAAATGAAAAAAAAAACCGTTGTGTGTACTTATGTACGCACAAAAGAAGTTATACTTCTTTATCGTTACAAAACAAAGATTACTAATATTATATAAATTATTGTTAACTACCATATATAATTTAAGATCACACACACGCACACATTCATAATTAGCGGCCAACTTCATCCTGCTGGTTTATTCTATGTCGCTTTTGCGGCCAACTTCAACATGATAATTTTGTGTCACAGTGATGCGCGCGCATCTTAAAATTTCACTCATAATTTTTTCATAACGCGCCTAAAGAAGTATAACTTCAATAAATATTCGAAATATTAGAATGGAAACTATTTATAACATAAGTAATTGTAATGGACTCATAAATTTATCTGTAGCGAGGTGTTAGTGTCGCACATGCCATGTAAAAGGGAGCACGCCTTTAGAAATGTAAACATCCGTGCTAACGTATATGCACCCTTAGGGCCAACCAAGACGACGAACTTCATATCCGGTCCAGTTTACGTCATGAACTTTATTAGTAGGCGCTTAAAGTTGAACTTGGTTACACACATAAAAAATTCGAATTATTCCGAACCCCACCCGAAATCCTAACCCTATAGCGGATTAGGTTAAGAACTCAAAAAATTTATAATATTTGTTCCGAACGTAACCCTCTTCCTAATCTAATTCGGTTTAATGTTCCTATAATAACGCGAATTGCGATATAGCTAGGTTTTTCCTCTCTTATTTATAAGAGTAAAAAGTGCTTGTGTAAAACCGGAGTTTAAAATTTACAATAAAATTGATAATTTTCAAAATATAAAATAATACAGTGCCCTTGTTACGTGTCACTGCTACATTCGGAATAGATATTTTTTTTTCAAGTTCCTAACCTAACCCACTACCAGGATAGGTTTTCAGGTCAAGTTCAGAATAATTCAAAAGTTCAACCTTTATGTCTTAGTAATAAAAATTGTTTTTGGATCCTATGAAAAGTTCGTCGTCAGACGGTCTTTATAGAACTCGTAACTGGGTCTGATTTATTTGTCGATGTTTATGTATACTGCGTTGTGAAGGCCTAATAAATAAGTGATTATAAAATACATTCGTTTTAGTTGTATTTAGGGCAGCTCCTGCCGATATTATGTAAAAAGATACCTCCTTTGATTTTCTTTGTTTTTTTTTGTGACCATTTTCTTTTAAATGTACTATTCAATTTTATTATATGTTACTGTACTAGATGATTATAGCGTATTATATAAATTTTTGATTGAGTTTTATTTACAGAACCTACGACAAAGCAAAAACAAACTGGTAATCGTTTAATATAACCTCTTTTTTTTAAAAAAAAAGGTAATTGAGTGATCCATATTTGAATTTTTGTTATATTTTGTATTAGATAAGTGTTTAATACACATTTTTTTATTTGAAAGTATTTGAACAGAATCACTTGCCTATGTCTCAGTCAGACACAAAGGAAAAATGTGGTTTGCTATGATAATGACATTCTGACCGACCCATTTTATTTTTGTGACCGAGACTAAGGCAAAAATTCTGCTGCCTAAAATACTGAAATTTTTATTATTAAAAATACTAATAAAAGCAAAAAATACTAGTCTAAAAACTAATTAGTAGTCACTTATAATCAATAAATACATGGGGGTACATGTGTTTAGAAAGTACAACTTATTATTGCTATCGCTTGCTGTAGCTAATAATTTATTGATAATATTACGACATTAGCATTGTTTTATAGTAGACAATAGCAATTCTACATCAGTTATTATTAAGGTCACATCATTTTAAGTTAGTCGTTTAGTGACAGAATCGTTGCATCAAAAAGTGTCAACCCGCCTTAAGGGAGCGTTCAAGTATTACGTAACGCAATTTTTGAAGATTTTTGACCCCCCCTCCCCCCCTTGTAACGCGCCGTAACGTTTCACTGTACCCCCCCCCCCCCCCCCCCCCCCTCTTTAAATGTTACGTAACACTCAAGTGACCATTTTTACCCAAAAGTACAAGAAAGTCGCTAAAATATCCTTGTCATAGTTTTTAATCGACTTTGCGGTAGTAATAGTAAATAAAACAAAAAAATTTAACCCGCAATACATGCGTAGGTATTTTATTTTTTTTAGAAATTTTTGACTTTATACACAATTGTTTTTCATCGTCGTTCTCCTATTTTAGCTTTTTTTACTAATAAACTCTTTAAAAAAAAAAACATTTATTCTAGCCTTTCGCAATGCAATTATAAACAGAAACCTGACTGAAATTAAACATTTTAGTCAAAATAAAATCGTATTCTTAACAAAATTAAAAAAAAATCGTATTTTTAACAAAATTAAAATCGTTTTCTTAACAAAACAAAAAAGCAACTATTAACCAAGTAAGTAGGTCTATAGAAAAAAAATAGGTTTCTTGAATGTCTTTTTAAAAATCTGATATTTATTTAAATATTTTTCAAATATGTAATAAACTAACGGCATTCGTTAAAATCGATAATTTCTATAATTTTTTTCAAAATAATTTTTTTTCAGTAAAAAATTATGCATAAACGTAAGTAAATTTCAAAACAAACTGAGCGCCTTCCCATTTGTTGTGACGTCCGATGACATGAAGCCATGCGTTTGCTGGCAACATATATCATTACAATGTATGGCGTGTCATGTCATGTGACGTCATTCAAAGAGCGTGAAAATGGCGGCTGTTTATATAACGATTAATGCACTGACTCAATAAAATATTTTTTTTAACAAAAAACAATTCTACAACAAATTGTTTTAAAGTATTTTTCTATTAAAAATGACTTGATTTAACGATTTATACAGTAAAAAAATCATGCAAGAAACCTATTCGATTGAAATTACTGCTGCTCTATCCACGGGTTTGCTAGTCACTCAGATTCTTTCATCACTGGCTTCAGTAAGAACATTTATTTTCTGTTGCAGTAGGCCAAATTTCTTTATAAGATTTTCTTGAGTCGGTTTACTTGGAACATTTTTAGTGATGTCCGAAACAATCAAAGTCGTGTTTAGTTCCGTAGACGGGGTCTCCGCAGTTTCCTTATCAGTATTCTCACTTCGTTCATCGTGGGTATCGCTCATCTTTCATTTGACGGCAGTGCTTCCTCGTCCAGCGAATCCGACAATCGATTCCATAAGAGATGAATAATTGGATGAAGCTACAACATCCGAATCCTATAAACCAAGTGAAAATAAATTAAGAATATGTATTATTGAGACATGCGATGAAAAAGAACATAATATACACATATACAAGCAGAAGCACCTGGTTTTGTTGAAGAGCACGTGAAGTCGAGGGGGTATTGGGTCTTAGTATTGCTGGCGTACTTGATGTTTTCATTGGTAGCTATACTTATGACCAGTTCTGTTATGAAAAATCTAGGTTTTATAATTACATATTACTAGGCGCTGCAGTCGCTGAGCATAAAGCTACGCTGGCACCATATATTGGAGCGGAGCGTAATACCCAAAAAAATAAAAATTAAAATGTTTCGATGAGAATTTTCGTGAATTTAAAAATTCGTCACAATCTTGTCCTAAACCTCTTGCTTCAATTTCACACAAAAAACATTAAAATCGGTTAAGAACTCTGGAAGTTATGGCATAACAGACATTGTTACATTTTACATTTTAGCAGTAAACTTACCTGTGTAAAATAACTAAGCATTGTTGCTTTCTTCTTCGTGGCCTTCACCTTCAACTCTCGAATAACATCATTTATATGTTCTATTAACTTTTCTTTAGTTTTTCTTAAGGCGTTTTCCAAATTTCGGCGGCATTTTTTGACACAGTTGCGCTGGTAAGTCGACATGAGAGCCTTTATAGGCCAAGAACAGCTGATGATACAAATCTCCTTCTTTTGAGGACATTACAGTATGAACACTATGAACTCACTTTAATAACACCGACTACAGCAATGTGCTTCTGGATAAACACTAACGAATACTGGCAACGAAAACAACATTAAATGACGTACAATACAATCGAGGGATTCCCCGTAAAACATAAACGAAAAGGGTTGCCAACTTGCGAGAACAAAATAAAAATGACGACAAGATGAATTCAATCAAGAGATTCCCCGAAAAATGTGAACGAAAAGGGTTGTCCATTTGGGAGTTTTAATTCCCTAATTTTTAAATGTTACGTAACGTTTTGTAAGAAAGACCCCCTCCCGCCCCTGTAACGCATAGTAACGTTTTACGAGACCCCCCCCCCTCCCCCCAAATTGCGTTACGTAATACTTGAACGCCCCCTAAGGAAGTTGTTTGTTGAGTAAACATTGCGAAGATATTACACCTAAGGTATAACAGCTATTTGAGTCCAAGACGACTCCTAGAATTATGTTGGCTAGTTTTAACACTTCATCCTAATAATTTCATACTCCTATAGCTCATGTCTATTAGATGTAATATGGTGTATTAGATGTCAGTGTAAATGTGTGATAAACTACCACGGAATTCTAGTGAGGATTTGTGGGTGTTACATTACCAGTTCCAGCTATGACCAACGGTTTAACTAGCCATCCGAAGTACGGATGTTTATTGCACTAAGACTGTAGGTACTGGAACCACACGTAGCTTGATCTAACATGTGAACATGTTTTGTTCCAAAAAACCAAATGAACTTATAAGAGACGAATCCAAAGCGTGTACCGAAAACCAAAGCGCCATCTATGATCTAAAAAAAGTAAACGAATTGAATACGGTTTAAACAACGAAGGAACTTTAGGTAATAAAATTGTTGGGCTCACATTCCATGGCTGGCTTCCGGGGACATTACTTCACATCCGAAATCGCTGGCCCGTTGCTGCGACCTCGAGTCTCATTACAACCTCTACATCTTGCACACGATAAAAATATTTACCGTTGCAGTCAAAGAAAGCAGACTCGTTTCTCGCTTGAAGCATCGAAAACGAAATGCTCTCCTAGCACACGTATTCTCTCTTTCTACAGCATGGGATCCTTTAAGAGGCGTAAAGAAGCAACTTGCTGGTCAGTAAGGTAAATTACGTGATTACACGGCTCTGCTAAATCCTAAAAGTAATGGTGGTACGTCGCAGTGATTTTTTTAGTAGGATATACCTCTCTATACTCCGTGTGCTAAGGTGTAGGAGAGCCTGAAATATCCACGTTGTCAGCCCCGTTGGTGAGTTGAATCCATACAGGATTTTTCCACTGTGAGACAAAAATAGGTCGATAAGGTGAAGGCGACTAGATAGCAGCATTTCCCTGATTTACTAAGTACTTGTTTTCGCTCCTGTATTTGCCTGCACTTGACACTAGGTGGAGCATATTCAATAGCCATCTTTTTATAATTAAAATTATATGATTATACATCCATAATTATTCTTTAGCTGGACATCGAAGTTAACGATAATATAACAAAAAAATTGGTGTCCAGAGGTTAAACAGCACTAGGGCTACTAAAATTAACTCCATGTGCTCCGCGAGATTTTCGTAGTTTTTGAGTTATGCAAATTTAATATATTTTTGACAAATCTTTTACCATTTTAATGACGTAATCATATCCAACTTATTCATAGGTAATCGTTTTTTCCTTATCTTAATAATCGGTTAGTTAGGTTAGGTCAGTTAGCGGCGAATCGTAATTTAATCCATTCGGTGGCGAAGTATGCTAACAACGTCGGCGATATAATAAAATACGTTTTTGAGTCAATTATTACCAATTTTTAAATCGGTTTTGATATCGGTTGGCAAATACGTCTTAAGTACGGAACCACTCCTCTCAATGCACTGACAGCAAATGATTTTTAATCTTTACTATGAGTTCGCCAGCGTTTCGCGGTTAATTCGCTACAGTTCGCTGCTTACTCAACTTACTAAAGACTGACTGACCATTAGCGGACAATCCGCCGCTCGCTGTCACTGTAATCAGAGCCTTTAATTACGAAATAAGAAAGAAAATAAAATATGCAAGAACACTAACATTAAAGATTGTTTTTAGGTTGCTCCTCATAAAGATATCGGCATAGTACTCGTACATACAATCGTCATCAATCACAATCGTACAGCGATCGTCATGTTGCTCATGACTATGATGCCTACATTGGACCAAGATAGACCAAGTCGTATCCTCTATAATTGGGTTAATGCTGTTGCACACTTGGTCAGCACTTCAGAAGGTACATGGATTTCAGCACAATATGATATTTTTGCACTGAGAAAGCCACTAGAGTCGTGAGCGACGCTAAAGGATATTGCTTTTCAGTGTCAAACCGCAAATATCTTTTGTGGGAGTTTTACAACACAACCATTTAGGCTACAAAAGTATTCTTTCTTATTATTATTATTTATCTGTTAAACACTTAAACCGACTTACAAAACGCACGATGGAAAAGCCCTAAATATCCTAACGTATCAAATAATGGAACAGCAAACATTACCATGTTGATGAGAACATTGTTTCTTAAAATTATATAATGTCAAAATGCTTGATATGCTATTATATATTTATATATTTTCGATTGCGGACAGTACAATACAAATCAAGTTCTAGCTTATTATACATACGAATAATAATCGGACAACCACCCTTGCCTTGTGTAAGGTTGGGCAACATTAACCCCGCACTTGTGCGCTGGCGCGTTTATGCGACCTTGACCGAGCTTCAATCCCTGACATTGACAACCCAGTGACCTCCTATCAGAACCTACGTAGCTACAAACAAGACCCAGATTTCAGTGTGTGATGTGTTGTAATGAAAATTTAATGCCTAAATGACTGTCAACTTGCAAAATTGTTTACAAACTCATGAGAAAATAAACAAATAAGGGTTATTATTTTAAATATTTTACGGCAGTGTTCATTTATTAAATCGATTGAACTACGCTTTGATGTCTGAAAATGTAACCTTGAATAAAACCAGGTAAGTTTAAATCGTAAATATTTGTTTTTATCTGCTCCTGCCAAAATGTAATAGCAATATTGTATTAATTCGTTGATGTTTAAATAAAAATAGGCGCTACAGTTAGCATAATATTTTAAACAGATTATTGAAAGTATTGTGGGAAACATCATAACAGTGGAATGTAACAACAAATTTTGAAATAAATTTATTTGATATAACAAAACGATCACTATGATTTGTAATAAAACGACGCGACGCAATCTCAATGAGTTTTGTTTGATAAGTACTCTGATCTAGATCATATCCAGCAGCTAAACTTTATTATTTATTTTTTATTAATTATTTTAAAAGCTTGTATTTTTTTAATTCGCTTATATTTAAGTGTCATAATGTTATACTAAATAAACATCCGTATCATCTAGATCATTAGTTTAATAGTAATTCTGAACACGGAAGTTCTCGTGTTCAAATGGTATTTTATTTATTTAAACCGTTTTATTACAAAGAATGTTGCTATTACAACATAGTCTTATATTATATAGTCATATCATTGCCTCATGAGATTGGAATTGTCTGGATGTATTTAACATTTTGCAATAATTGTATGTTATATGATTATATGAACATAGAATAAGCTTATGCCTACATACAAACGAAATAGAGAAAACGTGTTCAATATTTGCTTTTGACGATGAGGAAACATTACTTAAGTAGTTTTTTGGTCAGTGCTTACAGGTTAGCAATATAAGAACATCGCATGCTAGGAGTTGGTCATGTTATGGATTCACAGGTTTCTTCGGCTATACATGTGTTCATCACATCTAGGTTTTAAGTGCTCTTTAATTATTATAGGCATAGTTTATTTGTCTGGCTCAGGGGGCCGATCTCAGCAAACCTCATATTGAACTACGTGAAAGTCCTTCTACCTTTGGAATGTAAATAAAATATCATGCAAAACGTCTCTGACGTTTTTTTTCCCCTCCGGACGCGAGGGAGGGAGGTGGTGAATCCTACATGGATACATCGGCCAGCCGAGAAGTTATGTCAGACTCATACTGACTAAACACCACCTGAAGTAGGTGCCTTATCCTGGGAAACGTGTTTAGCGTTCTACCCTAACATAATCCTATAGTATACTTTAGTTAACCTGACCTGTAGAAACTAGGCGATCACTAAACCTTACACAAGACACTTATGCACACACATTTTGTTAATAGTTTTGCTGTGCCATGCTCTACTCTACACGATAACGAGCTGATAATAAACTAGTAGCTTTGGACCTTTTAAATATTGATTTTAAATACATATAAATCATCCATTTTGACTTGATAAGACCTAAACAGTTTAGTTAGGGCCCCAGTTTTTTTTACACCTGGGCTTTGGTTTCCTTGCTATGCCTCAGTTTTTCATAATTTTAAAAGACAAATTGATATAGAGAGCTAGCTAGTAAAAGATAAATATCTTATCTTAACCTAATCTCAACTTAACCTGCTATGTAGGATATCAATTTATGCATTTTGTTTGGTTTAAGTGACTTTTTGAAATTATGAATTGCGAAAAGTTTCCGTAATCTGTTTTGTAAAGCCAGTGAATTCCAAGGGGTGGATTTATTCTAGGGGAAGAGGTAATATTCCATTTTGGTCACCCATCCGATAACCAACCCTTGCGAAAGTTGCTTAACTTTTGCAATCATACCGTTGCGTCATCGAGCTCTTCGCTTACTAAGGGCCTATACACACTGCGTTTTTTAACGCTATGCTTTCTAAAACGTGAACGGCAGCGCGTTTTCTACAGAGCAACTTTTTTGCGTGTCTAACGCGTTTGTATTGATACAAACGTGCATTAACATTGCGTCTGTACCGTTTCAAATGTGAGACTGAATTTAGGTAGGTATTCATACTTTGAACTCCTACATAAATTCAAAGTCAAGCTGCGTTTGACTCGTGTTAGTGCGTTTGTATCAGATAGAAAGCGTGAATTTGCACTAAGGTCTCAGCGCGTTAAAAAACCTGGTGTGCACAGGCTTTTACCCAGTGCCGGATTTACCATAGAAGCTGAAAAAGCTAAAGCTTAGGGCGGCAAAATTAGGGGGAGGCAAAATTGGCCCAAGCAAATAGGTACATAAAAAAAGTAAAAAAGTTTTTTTGAAAGATGTTTTATTCAAATAGAGATATAAAAAAGGAATTAACGTTATTGTGAACAGTGCATCTAATTTTAGAGGTCAGTAGGGGCGGCAAAAATTTTATAGCTTTGGGGCGGCAAATGTGTAAATTTAGCACTGCTTTTACCTCATTCACTTAATTATCAGAATTTAAACATCTTTGTAACAGTATTCAATAATATAATTATACGATCAAAACACAGCGTGAAGCAATATTTGTAATAAAAATAGAACGTAAACATACACATATCATTATTAATTACATATCAACAACTAAACTGAATATAATTTTAATTACCTAGGTATACAGTTTCAGAAGTATTTTTCCTTGATAGATGGGACAACCAACAACAAACCGCAAATGTGACACGTATTCAGGAAAACTGATTTATCCAATTAAAAGACACGCTTTCGAAGAGCAATGTTCATCCCATATGCCATAAAAATTATAGCGTAAATCCAATTTGGAAAAAAGAACCTACTTAAATTTTATTTAGGTGTAAAATATAGCCTATCTGTTGAAAATACTCTCATGACTAAATGCTATAACAAAATTGATGATTATTTCAAGGAACATAAGGACATTGCTCTGCCTCCATACATCGTTTTACAGAACCAACAACAAAGAAAAATTACTTTATTGGTTTTAAATTTCAGATGCGATGATGCAAAGACCAATGAAAACAGAGTTGTATTTAATTGTATTTTTTGAATTCACAATGCCATGTCTATAAATTATAAAATACGCCTGTAAAAAAATCATATTGAAAACAGATATTGACGGACACCTTGAAAAATATTTTATTTAAATAAACTGACAGGATTGTGAGGTTTTTACATTGCATAGAAATAAATTATATTTTATTGGAGCGGATCGAACGAAGTGAGCGAAGCTCCCATGGATCAGCTTCAATGGCGCAATGTCTGTTACGCCATAACTTCCCGAGTTCTTAACCGATTTAAATATTTTTTGTGTGGAATCGAATCAACAAGTTTAGGACCAGATTGTGACCACAAATTCGCAAGAATTCCCATCGAAACAAAAAGATTTTTTTTCTTTTTTTAGGTATTACGGTCCGCTCCAATATATGGTGCTAGCGAAGCTTTATGCTTAGCGAATGCATCGGCCTAGTTTATTATCTAAGAAGTTCTTAATAAATGAAATAACAAGTTATGAACGTTATATTTAAATAAGTATCGTCCAATGTAGGATGATACTTTTGACAGTTGTCACCTATGTAGAGGGTATAAAGTTGCTATTGCAATGTCATGCCAAACATAAGGAAACAAACGCAACCTTAGTACGTATCAATAAGGAAGTGACACCTGTCAGAAGTATCATCCTACATTGGACAAAGTATAGCTAGGCTGACATCTTATTCTTCTGCCACCGGACGTCTCATCCTGTAGTAATGTCATAGTAGAATAGATGTCCCTAAGAGCAAATAGAGATGTCCCTTGAAGCACTGTTTTCGTTTTTGCCTCTTTATTTTAGTCTTCTATTATTAAATAGGTTATTTTATTTTATTACTATTAAAAAAAATAATGTGTAATGATAAATATTTTTATACCCCATTTTACAAAATCAGTGCAAAAGGTGATTTAAATCGGTTAGCTTTTGTAATTTAGTTTGTCAAAGATGGCAACGTCTTTATTGAAAAATGTACTTATGAATCCTCATTACTGAACACATAGTGTATAAATGAGTAGAGAGGCCATATTTTAAGGCATCTTCGTTTTCGGGTTTCGCTGAAACTTTGATTAAATCATTCATCTCTCTAAGTCTTGCTTCACATATAGTACACACAGAACTAGATGATGTATCGGTAAGTACTTGCGCAACTTTTCCATCAATCAAATTTGAAACATGTGGAAAACAATTTACGTTGGACTTCAACTACCATATCCTCTTTCCATGTCAGTGATGGAGAGTGTTCACTAATTTGTTTATTGATATTAGCAACGGTCTCTTTAATTGTCTCTGGTGTTTCTTTGACAAACTTTATGTAAATGGGTCGGCAATATCGAACAGAAGAGCAAGTAGCATTTTACCAGGTTATCAGGCTCGTTGATAAGTCAATTTATTTTATAGTTACAATAGAAGCAATAAATAAATTAATTGGCATCTGATATTAACTGGGTCTCACCTGGCAAAGCCTGTTTATATTCACTTTGACCGGATGATCCATCACAACTCCATTTAACGTATAGTTTCAAATTTCTAAATCCTGGTTTGTAAACGGAATTAATTAAAAGGTTTCTTGATATAGTATGATCTTTAAGATCTTAAAGTTTTATAGAAGCTCCTATATCATTAATTTCGATACTAGATTTTAGAGGATAGCACTTTTATTAGCTTCCAAAATAATGTTGTATGATGGAAAGATGAATGCATTTTTTTTATTAAACGAGATCTCAATAACAAATTTAGATAAGTCTAAATCAATGTAAGTGCTTCATCCTTTGAATATGACGTAACTGACTAGTGATCATATGTAATTATTTTAGGACTTAATTTTATCTCTTCTGGTGAAACTCCGTAAAACACACAATAGAAGCTTCATCTAATTCGCCTACAGACCGTAAATGTTGGACTAGGCATTTTGTATGAATTCAAGTCCATATTCTTGAACAAGTTCCATATTTTTCTCTGACGAATCTTCATATGACTTAGAGGGTCGACCACATTTGCCTGAAGAAGTTGTGGAAGTATTATCTTCAACTGTTACTTTAAATTCACCATTTAACCAAGGACTGTTACTATTTTCAAATCGATCTACTATTCTTCTGGCCTTTTCCCATCTATAATTTAATTTAGAGAGTTTTTTTTTCTGAATACTTGCCACAACTATATCAGCTCTTTTTGATGACAATGCAAATGTATCCATCAAAATTATTTTAGTTCTGTTGAGTTCATACTTGAGTTGGTAAAAAAATTGCATAACAACTTAGGAGTACAAACGAATTCAGTCATTGTGATAAGTTTTTAGATATAAATTAATTAACTCAATTAAATATTAAAAAGTAACTTTAATTATGTTAAGTTGTCAATTCCAACTATAATATATATGATTTGACGTACAGTGTGCAATGTATTTATAAATTCTCGTGAGAATGTGGTATTGATATTATCAATAACCCACAATTAGCATATCCAAATTATCAAAGAATATGCAACCACTGATGTAATAATGATTATTTATTATTGTTCTTGAAGTGAAAACTTCTTTAGCGGCGCTGTGTACTTTTTTTGGAACGGGTTAAAATTTCTAAACTCGCGTCAGGACACGTGACCTGATCGAAAATTCGTAAGACGGCGTAGGGCGCTTGCGCGATGTGCGTATAGTCGTGTCATTTTTAAACTTCATAGTGACAGTTACATTATTATTTTTTTTAAAACTGTCATTATGAAATTTACAAATGGCAGATAATGTCATGAGAACGCATGCGTTCAACTGATTTTATTCATTGCGCATGTGCAAAATCCTGCACATGCGCACAAAAAAAATGCAACGAACACGACTTGGTGTGTTTGTTGACATGTTTGTATACGATAGCGCAATAAATGAATATTGTATTTTACCACATAAATGATAGCACTTTTATACTGATCATTAAAGCAATTCGTGCGAAATTATTCCTTAACCATTTATAAATATCAAAAATGCACAACGTTAATATTCAAGTTTTCACTTCTGCCGGCACTCCCGGAGTGCAACCCGTCGTTTTTTTTTATTCAGTAGTAACAATATTTTTTAAAACTGAACTTTGGCGACTCATTTCCCTTTATTAAGCCAAAGAATCACAAAGAAAAAATCCAGGAAAACCTACAGTCGCAAAAACCATTTTTGAGACGGTTTTGTATGAAGCGTTACCACTGTGCGATGGTCTTCGATTCGAGTTCCGAAAAGAGCAGATGATTGTATGATGAATACGAGCATTTATACCTGAGAGAGATTTATATATATTTCAATAAATATAACTTACTAGCTGACCCAGCCACGCGTTGCTGTGTTATAAATTAAAATAAAACCTATCCTATCTTTTAAGTTAGATTAAATAACAGATAGTTACGAAGTTTGATCAAAATCGGTTAAGTAGTTTAGGAGTCCATCGCGGACAAACAACGTGACACTTAATTTATATATATTAAGATTTATGTATGATTTATGTATGATATATGTATATCTATCCTTTACCCGAGTTAATAGGGATAGTTACTAGACTATTTTGGTGTGATAAAAAAAATATTACTATTAATTAATAAACTATCAATTACCAACGAAATACAAAACTTTATACTAAAATTTTATGAAAAGTGTTGACATTGTTTAAGCATAATAATTAAAAATTATTTTCTGGAAATCTTATATTGCTCTAAATTAAAGTATAATAATCTTATCAAAAATGTTTTCTTCTAACAATTTAGACTTATTTGTATCTTCATTTACATAAGAATCAGTTTCCTTAGTTTAAACTATTTCTTTTTGAAATATTGTAAGAATCGTGACGTGGCGTTAACGTGTTAATTTCTAACTAATAATTTAAAGTAGGTATTAAATATTAATATGATCGATGACAAAACGTCCAAGTTATTTTTCGTTGGAACTAACACCCGCGTATCGCGTCCCGTTCGTCCTGCTTCCTTTCCTGTTTCATACGATAACCGACTGTTTCAAATTTAACTAGTGATGTAATTGTTACGGGATTTCAGTAGTGTAGGTAACTAATATAAGTTAAATCATTAAAATTTGCGATGTAAATCAGTCCAGGGCCGTCTTTAACCTATTGGAGATAATGGGCCCCTACGACTTTGACAGAAGACTTTTTTATTACTAGAATAGACAATGAAAGTAGATAAACAACGTTTCAGTTTTTTTTATTGACAGTCAATAGATGAATTGATAATCTTAAATTTAAATGGGGCGATTCTCACATATTTAAAATTATCTAAACATGCTGAAATTCATTAGCCTAATTTTGAGCGAGAGTAGAGTAGCTTCGCAAATGCAAAAGCTAATAAACAAGTCGTAAGTAATATAGTCCCTAAGTGGGGTTCGATTTACTCTAATTAAAAAAATTTTTCAGTATATGTTTTAAATGTGTGTTCACGGGGCCCTGGGCATTTGTCCAGAGTGCCCAGTGGGAAAGAGGCGTCTGAATCAGTCATATAGTACGACCAGAAATCGGTAAAAAGTAATTAGTAAGCGGGAACGCTAATAGAACTATAATGTTAATAAAACACTTATTGAAGTTTTATTTTAAAACTGTCAAGAAAAAAGTAACAAAGGAATTCAATATTTATAAATCCGTCAATGCATACTTGAAAGTCTTTTTTACAAATGACTGAAAAATCTACTCGACGAAAAAAAAAGAACAGCAGGCTAATAGCGTAACTCTTGTTAATAATTCTTGTTTAAAATCAATGAAATTGTTATTTTTGCGATTACGGATAAATGATTTGACAGTTTCAGTTGCTAACAGGTTGCTGACAGAAGCAATCCGAATCTGTAAATCGTTCACCCATTATCAGAAATGTCACAATTTCATTAATTTAAATTATATATATGTATATATAAATATATACTTGGTTACTTATTACTTGGTTTCAAAAACATATATTTTTGAAGTTATAAACTCGGCGTCAAAAAAATCGCACCTTATAAAAATCTTATTCAAAAATTCCTAAACCTTATATAGAGGATAGTGTTAGGTATCATTAGAAAGGTAACAAAAAGGAGCATCAAACAACAATTAAGTGCAATCTTTTTTTTAATTAAAATTATACAAAAAGCATAAAAATTTGAAAAATAATAAAAAATCTTAATTAAGTCCTAATTAATAATCGATAATTTACAAAAAAAATGTACAAAAAGTGTCTTAAAATTAACTCAAAATCTAGTGTTACCCCCCCTTGCCCTGATGACGGCTTCCATACGGTCCCTCATAGACCTCACCAACTTCAGGAGCTCTTCTTGAGGGATAAGACCCCATTCTTCAATCACCGCGGTTTGGAGTTCCTCTAGAGTCGAAGGAGCCGGATCCCGAGATCGAACCTTACGTTTAAGATGGTCCCAGAGGTGCTCTATCGGATTCAGATCAGGACTTCTCGCTGGCCACTGCATCACAGGAATTTGGGACCTCCGCAGGAAGTCGTTCACGATGGCTGCAGTGTGTGCGCGAGCGTTGTCGTGCATTAATGTGAACCCCTCGCCAAAAGATTCGGCAAAAGGGACCACATGCACATCCAGGATCTCTGTGATATAGCGGCGCGCAGTCAGCGACCCTTGTCCGCGAGCACCTCCGGTCCGGGAGACGCAGACCAGGTCGGTTTTGCCGGCAGCCGACATACCGCCCCAGAACATGCAGGATCCGCCTCCATATTCCACCGTCTCCTGGATGCAGGCTTGAGCGAAACGTTCACCCTGCCTCCGGTATACTCTTCTTCGTCGGTCGTTGCAGAAAAGACACACTCGTGTCTCGTCTGAGAAGAGAACAGCTCCCCACTGCTCAATGGTCCAATCGACGTGGTCGCGAGCAAACTGCAAGCGGGCTCGTCGGTGCGCTGCAGTCAATTTTGGACCTGTAGCAGCTCTGCGGGCTGCTATGTTCTTCTCCTTCAGTCTTCTTCTAACCGTGGATACACTCACGGTGCGTCTGCGAACTGCCTGGAGCTCCTGTTGCAGCTGAACAGCGTTTGAGAAGCGATTTCTCAAAGAGTACGACACAACGAACCGGTCGTCTCTTTCCGAAGTGCAGCGACGTCTACCGGACCCATGTCGCCGGATATAGCCACCGGTCTCTAAAAAGCGCTGGTAGACTCTACGAACCGAAAAACGGCTCAGATTCAGTTGCCGGGCGACATCACACTGCCGCACCCCTGCTTGCAGTAGTGCAACCACTTGAGCGGCCTCATCAGCTGTAGTGTCCATTTTCCAGATGTTCTTTCTTCAGTAAAATCAGTGCGTGTGTCCCCTTCAACGGTTTAATAGCGAATGACCCACATTGAACCCGTGTTGACCTCTTTATACCCACAAAGTTAGCGCAACTCGCGACTCTCCCGAGCAGCAAAATTTCCTTAGAATTTTTGTGACCCTTTATTTGTTGCTTTAGGTTTTATTTGATAATGAAAAATAATGTTTTTTTATTAAGTTAATTAAGTAACCTTTTAAATAAAATTATAATTAATACGACTGCATGTGCATATCCAGAGTTAATGCCATTTGAACGTGATTTTCTTAGAGGTGCGATTTTTTTGACGCCGAGTGTATATTTTTTTTACTACTGAGACCATGACATATGACATAGACATAGTGTCAACAATTTGATATCTCTTGCTGGACATCTTGACCGTTCCAAGCAGTGCTGAATTTACACATTTGCCGCCCCAAAGCTATAAATTTTTGCCGCCCCTACTGACCTCTAAAATTAGATTCACTGTTCACAATAACGTTAATTCCTTTTTTAGGGAATAATCTAGTTTCAAGATTATTTTTTCAAATTTTTGGGTATATTTTTAAGGTAGCTAAGAAAAGCAAAGCTTTGTTTTTACTGTTACTTACGTTTTTCTGTACCAATTTTCTGGGCCATTTTTGCCGCCACCTAATTTTGCCGCCCTAAGCTTCAGCTTTTTCAGCTTCTATGGTAAATCCGGCACTGGTTTCAAGTATACGCTAACTGTAGGTATGTTTGAATCGTCAATAGGTTATAATTGTCATCAGCAACAGCCCGTTAATATCCTCGCTTTTAGGGTACAGGCCTTCCCTAACGAATAAAACATCGTAGGGAAAATGAATCATAACATAATATTCTAAATTAGCGCCTTTTTCTTGTATTTTATATTGTGTAATTGTAAGTTGAGGTCATTGACCAAGTCAATCCTAGCTTAAAGCATCAAACGATTAATGTAAGAAGCTAATCTATCTTGATCCGTAGTAAATCCGTTAATTATGAGACCATTTACTCCCTAAAAAGTCATCTTTTTTCTGTCCTGAGGTCAGTGATCTAAAACTATTCGGTTTTTAAAGAAACAACTTCAAAGAATGCAACAAGTAACAAAAGCTTTATATCTAAAGCCTAGGGTTGGCAAAAGTATAGCAAGTCAGTTTATTTGATTCCCGGGCCACTCTATAACGTTATTACAATTTTATTATGTGTCTTACCTTTCTCTTTTCCACCCTTTTAAACATCGACGCAGTATAAAATAGTTTACTGTGCGTACTATTTTCTTTTCTTTTACAGTAGAAAAAAAAAAAAATAGAACACAGCACAATACATTTGGAATAAAAAACAAAGAGGTGATATCTCTTTGTTCAAAGATGTTAAGATGACACTTAATCGATGTCAACGGCCACCTTAAATTTATTCATATAAGATATTTTTGTAAGTTTTAAATAAACTCAGTCGATGTAGTCGCTAAGCATAAAGCTTCGCTAGCATTATATATTGAAGCAGTGCGTAATACCCCGTGTGCAGTTGCTGGAACTGCCATCGGGCGCGTCCCCGGGTGGCGGATTGGGGATGGCCTCCAGATATGGGGGCCACCGGCTTAGCCGGCGCGGACCAAAACCAGCAGGGGGGGAGCTCGGCTGGCGTCCTGGGTATCCCGGGCAGCGGTAGCCGAGCTAGGGGAGTTTTAGGCGATGCCAGACCTGATGTCGCCGAAGGAGCTCGTAACCCTGTACGTAGTGCAGGGCCGAGGGCCGCTACCATCTGGTGGGGGCCGCGGGGAAGACAACCCCTCTAAAAAATCACCCGGAGGGGCCTTTGGGCCCAGCTCGCGTCAGCGGGCAAAGTCGGGGCGTGTTCTGATCTGAGGATCGGTTCCGGCCCAACCGTAACCTCGTACGTGGTTCGGGAGCGGGGGCCGCCACTTCGGTGGGGGCCGCGTGGAGAAAACCACTATAAAAATCGTCAAAGTCCCGGCACTGGGATACGTGGTGTCGGGGCGCCTCTTGGAGGTGGCCGGCGGAGCGCAGTCGGCCACTTAGCGGTCGCCCTGGGGTACCTCCCGACCCCCCAGGCGTAAGTAGGGTTACCCGGGTACAGGGATCTCTGCCCGGGTGGACGTTATTTTCTCCCATTCTCGTGGGTTCAAGATGGATTGTTCAAGTACTTATAATAAAAACTTAGGAGGTAGTAGTCTGGAGCCAGGTTCTGGCGAAAGAGGGAGCAAGGACAGAGCACAGCGTCCGAAGAAAAACAGTGCCACAAAGTCGAACATACCCCAGCAGGAGGGTGATAGTAGGGATCGGTCGCCAGTTGTAACTGTCCGGGAAAAGAAGGTGGCAGTGAAGCTCAGGTTTCCCGTAGAAGCCACGATCATCAAAGAGGATACCCCCACGGGTAAGCCGGATGAGTCATCAGAGATGACTGTAGATGAGCCGGACGTACTTGAGTCCGAGGAGATGAGGAAGTGGGACGACCTTCACTGTGGTGTGAGGGACACGCTGGAGGAGGCCTTTGCGAGGATCAAAAGCAAGAAGAACGGTCTGGCATCCGAAGAGAGGTCCTGGATCCTGAAACCCCTCAGAGAAATGATCCGGCATATGGAGGAGCTGAGGGAATGGGGGACGGAGTTCATCACCGATTCAGTCTCACGAGTGCGCGAACAGGAGGAGGAAAACCGCAGACTGCGTGAGGACGTGGAAAAGCTGAAGAGCGACATGTCGGAGTTGCGGAAGTCGTCGGCTAGTACACATCCTCAGCCGAAGCCGATCGACGGAAACCTTTTGGAGGAGGTTAAGAGGGTGGTTGATGAGAGGTTGACGGAATGGGCGAAGCTTTCGTCCACACCCCAGAAGACAGGAGGTGTCCCGCCCCAAGGGCAAGCACCGAAGGTATGGGCTGCGCCAAGGAGGGCCGTTAGGTGCACGGCAGAATCCCCTTCTTTCCCCCCAAGCGACGATTGGATCGAGGCTCAGGGAAGGAAAGCAAGGAGGAAGGCGAAGAAGAGCATGGCGGAGCAGACGGCCGGCGTTAGGGAAGTGCCAGCGTCAAAGAGGCGGAGGATGAGACTCACCGTCCCGCAGACCACGGCTGTGTCCATTACAATCAGACCGGAGGCGGAAGACTGCGGGGAGACGTACGCCCACGTCATAAAGAGGGCTAAGGCGGCCATATCCCTCCCCGAGATGGGACTGGAGGAAGGGATCAAAATGAGGATCGCACAGACGGGAGCCCGGGTCCTGGAGATCAAGGACACGACAGGGGCAAAGGCAGACCAACTAGCCGCCCGGCTACGAGACGCGCTTGGAGAGGTAGGAGTCGTCACCAGGCCCGAAAGAACAGCGGATCTTCGGGTTACGGGCCTGGACGAATCAGTGGAGGAGTCCGACATCGTAGACGCGTTTGTCGCTAAAACCGGATGCGCCAGGACCGCCGTAAAAGCGCAGACGATAAGAGAGGGACGAGATGGAACTGGCCATCTTTTAATGAGAGTCCCAGTGGCAGCGGCACAGGCTGCAATGAAGGACGAGGCGAAGATTCGGGTTGGATGGAGCATAGCAGAAGTGAAGCTCTTGTGCCCCCGTCCTCTGCGTTGCTATAGATGCCTCGGTATCGGGCACATCAAGCTCAGGTGCCCAGCAAAAGAGGACCGTAGCGGCCTCTGCTTCCGGTGTGGCGCATCGGGGCATAAGGCAGCCCAGTGCCGAAAGGAGCCCACATGCTCGGTGTGCGCCGCCAATGGGCGGCCGGCCGACCATATCATGGGAGGTCGCAGGTGCAACCCACCGGTAATGAAGGGAAGGTCCCCTGAGCCGGCGGGTTGACGGAAAGGCGCGGGCGCGAGCGCAGGAGGCGCGAGTCCGGGCGCCAGAGGGGGAGGGGATGTCCGAGTAATCGGCATCCCCAAGGGTAGGGGGCGCTCCCTTTCCCCTCTCAGCTGAGAGGGAGACGGGATGCGCCCAGATTCGGGAGTGCGGCTGCGGGAGCCCCCCGGGAATTTCGGTCCCGGAGGACTTCCGCAGGCGCAAAGGTCCCAAGACGGATGGACGTGGGGGAAGTTTTCCCCCATCTCCACCCGTGGAGGCCAGCGGGTGCTGGGTTTGGGAGACCAGCACCTGCATTGCACCGGTCTCCAGGCGATGCGGGGCACTCAGGGTGTCACAGGGTGCTCCGCAGCTCCGTGTCCCCCACGGAGCGGAGGAGGGTCCGCCTAGGGCGGAGGCACACTGGTGGGGAGCGTGGAAAGAATCCTAACACGATCACATGATCCCCACCAAGGTGTTAGAGGGACACCGCGGTGGTTTAGTGGGTAGGCCCCTGCACACCAACCTGACAAGCTTTTATCGTCGGGTAGGTCTGCAGGGGAGAGTCCCACATAACGTGTCCGCTGTTCTCCCAAACGGCGGCGTATGCGTAAAGCATTCCCCGCGTCAAAAAAAAAAAAAAAAAAAAAAAGTGCGTAATACTAAAACAAACTAAAAAAATCAATCATGTTTAGTAAATTTAAAAACTATTTTATAAATTATATCATAAGAATGAAAACTTTCAAAAAGCGCCCACTTTTTGTTTCAATTGGAATTCCCATAGAGCTTATATATTTTGGACATAATTTTTTTATTCTTGCGAATTTTATGATTCGGGCTCCGTCGCAATCTAGCCCTAAATCTGTTGATTCGATTCCACACAAAATATAATAAAATCGGGTAAGAACTCGGGGAGTTATGGCGTAACAGACATTGCGTCATTGAAGCTGATCCATGGGAGCTTCGCTCGCTTCGCTCGCTCCGCTCCAACTAGGCGATGCAGTCGCTAAGCATAAAGCTACGCTAGCACCATATATTAAAGCGGAGCGTAGTACCTAAAAAAATTTTTTTTGTTTCGATGAGAGCTTTTGCGAATTCCAAAATTCGGGCTCCGTCACAATCTGGTCCCAAACCTGTTGATTCGAATCCACACAAAAAATATTAAAATCGGTTGAGAACTCTGGAAGTTATGGCGTAACAGACATTTCGTCATTGAAGCTGATCCATGGGAGCTTCGCTCACTTCGTTCGCTCCGCTCCAATAAATTAATTAAGGACAACTCATAACAATTGTTTAGACCTAAATTCAGATAAATAATGTATAGAATATATCAATAAGTATATAAACAACCATGACTCGGGAACAATACCGGTATACGAACCCGGGACCTGCGTAGAAGGCAGAATCGCTACCGTTGCACCAATTGGCCATCAATTATATCATTAATTACATTTTGTGTTTACAAAGTGGCCCAATTTATAAAATACCGCTGCCGTTTGAATCACTGAAGAGGTATTTTTTATCCATCCAATGGTTACAACAAAGAATATTTTAACAAAGATTTGACTAATATTAAATTCCGGGAATCCACATCACTAACCGTCCAGTACTATGTATGCCCAGATTCTATGTTCCTGTTGCGATTGAAAACAGGCGGTACAGCGAGTGAGTCTAATTAGTGGTTTTAAATAAAAACAGTGGCTTTCCTTATAGATAAAAGCTGTTTATTAGCGTGGAAGCTTCGCTCCAAAATTAATTGTGGCACCGTTAGCTGGCTCGTTCGGTATAACGTCCCTGGTGAGTTTTTAATTCAATGATTGTTTGTGTTTATTATAAAAATCAGAATGTATTTGTTAGCTCCGGTAAGATTTTATATTTGCGTAGGTAGATTTTAACTGTGGTTAAATTATTATAATAGAAAAATACTAGAAAAAATCGACTCGGGTCACAAGTGAATTCTCATGCGGGAAGCGAACCCGCAACCTTTGGAAATCCGGTCCAATGCTCTCCCAATTGAGCTA
The DNA here is from genome assembly GCA_927399485.1 of Calamotropha paludella. Lineage (NCBI taxonomy): Eukaryota > Metazoa > Arthropoda > Insecta > Lepidoptera > Crambidae > Calamotropha > Calamotropha paludella. Next base: position 15,603,327 of record OV656824.1, on the reverse strand, counting down.
CCGAGCCTTGTGAACACTCATCGAAATTTTCTAGTACCTTTCTTATTTTACGCTGTAGGCCAGCGTTGTTTCATCAATGAGAGGAACATCCTCTCGTATTCGAAAGAAACATTTTTACAAATGTTTGAGTTTGTATTAAGATAGACCAGCCATTTAGTTTTATATATTTTTTTATATTTTATGCATTTTCAATGCGATCTTATAAGATAAATTATTATAATAGAAAAATACTAGAATAAATCGACTCGGGTCACAAGTGAAATCTCAGGCGGGAGAGCATTGGACCGGATTTCCAAAGGTTGCGGGTTCGATTCCCGCATTGAAAATGCATAAAATATATAAAAAAATATAAAATTTAATTGTGGTGTTAAAAAATAGCTAAAAATAAAAGAGCTGATTATAGACTTTTCTTATTTTTTAAACATTATAGATTTTTTTGGGGCATGTAAACGACATTGTATTTTTACGATTTGGTTGTAAACTTTAGTAATCATAAAAGTGGGCACAAAATGCCATCTTATATTACACTAGTGGCCCGTCCCGGTTTCGCACGGGTGGACAAAATTCTTTAGATTTTTTCTAGCATTAAATATAGCCTATGTTACTCAGCGTGAATGTAGTTTTTCAAAGGTGAAAGAATTTTTGAAATCGGGTCAGTATTTTTTGAGTTTATTCATTGCAAACATACAAAAATACAAATCTTTCCTCTTTAAAATATAAGTGTAGATTTTTTAATAATCTTTAAGATTTCATATACTTGTGGGCCTTGGTGGATTTCATATACTAGAATTTTGGTTTATAATGCAGTATTGTTACCAGAAGGCTTAGTTTGTTTTCAAATATGTTAACTTTACTGTCGATTTGGCAATAAGCAACAATCAAACGAAACCATAAAGCATTACAGAAAAACGTTAAAAATGTTATCAAGATATGCCTTACTAGAAATAATTTTATTCTTACTTATAGATATTTACATAGCGTATAAACGTTATGTTTTGTAGTGGAGTTAGAAGTTTAAAACAATAAAAAAGAAGATAGAAACAGTGAAATGAAGAATGAAGAGTGAAGAAAATATAACTCGTGTCGATTGCGGCTCATCGTATGGCAGTTTGCTGTGTAGAGTTTGCCAGCTGCCTAGCGAAGGGCAACAAATGACAGAGTTGATCCACGTACAATATATGCCCACATCCAAGAAATAATCATCATCATAACATCGGCAGCCTATTTGATGTTTCCACTACAGGGATACAGGGAATAAATGAAAACAATATGGATAAAATGAATCATGGCCACCAACCACGCGGTCTCATTTCATTTGTGATTGAAGAATTTATTATCTTTATACAAAAATTCCCTGTCAAAGTGTTTGACCGCGGTGAACTCCAAAACTACTTACCCATTTTTTGATGTTTATTTTTATATTGCTGGATTTGTTCTCACTTAGAAGATAGGATAGGTTACATTTTAATTTATAATAAAAGAAATGTTTTTCGCTTATTATAATAACTGAGCTACAGTAACGCGTGGCCGGGTCAGCTAGTAGCCCTATAAATATTTAATTCGCCAATTATTCATTTTTGGTGGGCTCCTCTCCAGCAGTGGAGCTAATGTTGATACCAAGCGTGCACATTATGACAAAAATATAGCTTTTTTGGGGTGGCATTCCTCCAGCAGGACACTTTTTAAGGTAGAGATGATAAAATAAAAATTCTAAAGTAAAAATCGTTATATTTGTTACTTGATAACACCGGAAAGTTGAACAGATTTCGATGGACTTTAGAAATTTTTTATAAATAAAAATACTTCTGAGCATCGTTGTCGGAATTATGAAAAATATAAAATATCGCAATCAGCCTTAAGCCACTCTACAATTATCCAAAAGTTTATCGGAACAAGCCCAACACAGTTTAAGTTTTATTATTCATTGTGATATTTTCACATTGTTTGTATTTCATTTGTTTGTTTCTGCTCTCATCCTTGTTTTCTTTGAGTGTGTCATGTTTTTATTCATTCTTTCTTTCTTGCAAAAGTACATCGTAATTAAGATTTGACAAAGATCTGACTGTGGATATAATTTTGTACAAAACCCTAAATTATTTATACCCCATTCTCCAAGGTGAAAGCTAATTAAGTATGATCTTGTGAAATATTTTAATATTTCCATCATCACTAGCCTGTGTAGAATGTATATAAAAACAACAATTAATCAATAAAGGATTGGTTCAATGTGTATTTCTTTATTAGTTGCTTACAATTATTTAAGTAAATTACTTTGCCATATGTACTAGTTTTGTATGCAATAATATAAATGTGTTTTTGTTATTTAAGTACGTTGTTCGTATAGTAGGTAATATCTTTTGACTGATGTGCATATCTTTTATTTAAACACAAATACACACACACACTCACACACAAACCCACACACACACATATATGTTTATCCAATATATACATATATCCTCCCAATCCTATTGACTAATTTATCATATGACCTTGCGTCCGCTGCGTTGATGCGTCCATATACAGACAGAATTTTGCACTCTTGGTTATTTTGACTGAGTCTGCTCTTTCAAATTGTTGGTGGGCCGCATTTTTCTTATAAAAATTGATATTTTTTTTAACGTAGATTGTAGGAAGAGCAAACTCTCGGTAGCAGACGCAGGATTATATAGGTGGACGCTGTTCTTTGTTCGTGGGGTTTTTTTGGTTATAAATTTACAATGCCATGTGTGTTTAGTTGGTAAGTGTCATGAAAAAAATAAACTGTACAGTAATGTTTTTGATAATTGTTTTTTGCATAAGAAGGGCCATTGATAAATTGACTATGATGGAATACTTATGTATTTCTATTATAAGATCATAACCCACAAAGCTTGCCTAGTGCGGTTCTGTATATGCTAACGATTGCATATGCAGCCCGGACTAACAGCCGTCCGTAACACGAGAAGAGTAATTTTTTTCGGTCACCTGTCCTGTGCCCAACCACACCGAAAGTTGCTTAATCTCTGTAATCTCAAGCCTAACTCATCTTACCACTGCGCCATCGAGCTCCTCATTTTCATATTATAATTCTTTACCTCCATCGTTTCGAATATAATGCAGTGCCTATCTTGCGAAAAAATCATTCTTTCGCTTTTATAACTTAATATTTCATAGGAATTTTTATGAGCATTTTCGAACACGTACAACTTATTTCTTTTTTCCACGAAAATTACTGTCAGTCAAGCCTTGCAATTTGCAGCCGTAAAGTACTTTTTGGTGCAAGACTCGTCTTCCGATAAAATGAATAATTAAAGTCGGAACTTGTTCGCAGCGGTTCGCATTCTTGAACTTTGCAAGGACACTCCAGTCATCCACTGGAGATCGAGCGGGGCGATTACTTTTGATGCGTTTTTGTAGCCTTCCGGGCAACCATTCGCGTCGTGCTCATTTATAAATGGGATGGATTATCAATAAAATATAAATAAATAAATAAAAATATTAGACAACTGAGATTTTAATGCGAGTTCACGCATTCGATACTCGTTATTGAGCGCATTAAAGATTACTTTACAGATTCATAGTTCCTGATGGTTACCGCTAGGGGCGCTTATACAAAAATCCATAGTAATATTTTAAGCAGGTGATATCGGGTGTCGACGCGTAAACTCGCACTAGGGCCTCTGTAGATTGTTCTAGCCCCAAGTTAGGTAGCTAAGGCACTTGTCTGGGTGTTTTAGCTACTAAGCGTAAGTGCTTTAGCTACTTCGGTTCAGAACGATGTAGTTATGTGATGTTGACTCATATTTATTTGTGTTATGGAATCTAGAAACAGCGACGCTAGCACAACATTTCGACTCAAGCCAATCCCTGCACAGTTATTCTGTAGGTACTCGAGATCTCCGAAAAACAAACTAGTAGAATTTCACCGCTACGTAAGTATTGAACAAATAATTTGTTCTACGATAGATTTTTGTCGAAAATCCGACGAAACAATATTGGCAGATTTTGTTTCGTCGGATTTTGGTTCAAAAATTTATAAATGAGTAAGAATGTTTAATTTTGTACATTGAAAAAATATTTCCTTACAAAATTCTCAACACTCTACCGAATTTTTCTTCAACTCCTTTTCATCGATGCTGATGTGGAACTTACTGCCTGAAGGTATCTGAAGTGTCTCTTGGGTCCTTTAGCGATCAAGTTAAGAATTATTGTTACATTTTGCTTCCAATTAGTTACAAGTATATCTTTTTAATAGTATTATCTACACTTATATTATAAAGAGGTTAATTTTATAAGTTTCTTTGTAACAAGTAATCTCTGGAACTACTAAACCTATTTAGAAAATTCACCAGTAGAAAGCTTTATTATTAAATGACACATAACATTGTGATTTAAATTGTTTGATGCCCAGCGAAGTGGAAACTGATCAGCTAGTATAAAATATTTTATATTCATAACAATTATATTGACAAGATATAAAATACGTAAGTAAAAAACGACCGTTTGGTGCAACGGTAGCGATCCCGCCTTTCGCACCAACGGTCCTGGGTTCGAATCCCGGTAGGGGCAGATGTTTTTATGATGAATTCGAGCATTTGTACCTGAGTCATGGGTGTTTATATATATTTCTATGAGTATTACATATCTATGTATCATATATGTATGTCTATCCGTTACCCTAGTATCCATAACACAAGCCTTACTGAGCTTACTTTGGGCTAGGGTAATTGGTGTGAATGTTAGAAATATTTATTTATTTATTTAAAAAACGACCACGCCCCCCTTATAGAAATGAGGCATAGAGAATGGAAAAAATAAAATAAAATACATTAATCTATTGATCCTTTACCTATTCTTCACGGAAGGTTGCTTGTACTTTCTTTGTGATTGTTATTTGTAATTATTTCGTAATATATCAAGTGAATTATTATTGTATGAGCGTGACACGCAATGTAACGGAATTAGTAACAGACCATAAAGACGATATTTCATGAAAAGGTGTGAAAAAATAATCTGTTGATATTCAATATCACAATAACCAGTAATTTTCCATTCATTTCATACAGTTTTTTTTTACTTTTTAAAACTTTTATCATAGAGTACGAGTATAAAGGACAGATACCATTTTATTGTATACATATGTACTGTTGTCTTAACTTAAGGGCAGTGACCATCCAGGTCTATTAACGCTCAATGTGGCCTTGGTGCTGCAAAAAGTATTGTTTACGATGTCGACGGACGGTTCCGATAATTTAATAGTCGCAGTAAAGAGAACTGGTATGTCTGTACAGACCTTAATTATAAGAAACACTCACAGAACCGACACAGAATTTATAAAGTTAAAAATATTGTTCTGTTATTATTAAAACATACCAGAATTTGGACTTAATTGCTTGTTAAAATTAAAAAGGTAAGTAATTGAATTCAATTAGTAATCAACTTTTGATATAAGGATAACCTGCAGCGGATAGTTGTTCAAGAGTTTACCGTAGTAAGTATAAAAAAATGTTGAAAATTATTCGCCGGATTAGAATACACGTATTTTTGTTTAATTGGTTTAGTATTTTTGTAACAGTATAAACGTTTCTCTAGTTATTAGAGAAGTTCAATGGTGTTGTAGTTATAAAAAGCAAAGTTCCACGAGAGCTCGGCTGGGAAGAGTGACAAAAAATATTCTGTTCTATTTGATAGAATCAGGCGTCACTGATGGAAAATCCGTATCCCTTTAATATAAACAAAAATAATCTTCTGACAAAAGACCAGATCAAAAGTAGTCTTAACTGATGGATTTATATGAAAGGTCTGATGAGAGTTGAAGAGTCGAGAGGTCTATCGATCTATGAGGATCGTGGAAAATGGAAATCTGTGATCTCTGCCTAACCTTGCGACAAAAAGGCGTGATTCTATGTATATGTTACAGTCAAAACTCATAACCAGTTAAAACCACTTTTGACTGCGAAAATCAGTCAAAAGTGAATTTAACTAAGGACGTTGGTCAAAAGTAGTTTTAACTGCAAAATATTTGGTAATAGTTTTTGTGACCAAATTGTTTTAGTTAAAAGTGGTTCTGACTAAGAATGTTAGTCAAAACTTCTTGGAGTGGGAATATCTAATAAAATCATACGTAGTACTTAAATCACTTATTTGACAGAATTTTACTTAAACTTTAAAATTGTTCCATAACACTATTTTGATGATTTTCCTGTAATTTTCACTAATCACCTCAACTATTTATGAGTTTTGACTGACAATCTAAATTTTTAAATAAGGCAAAACCACTTTTGACTGTTTTTTGCAGTTAAAAGTACTTTTGTCCGATGCCCTTAGTTTAAACCACTTTTGAATGCGAAAATCAGTCAAAAATGTTTTTAACTAAGGGCATCTGTCAAAAATACTTTTGCTTAATTTTTGCAGTCGAAAGTGATTTTAACTGGTTATGAGTTTTGACTGTAACATATATATGTAAGAAAGTATTGGTAAAAAGGTCTACCGTATTAGTGGTGGGAGATGACCCAATGCCAGGAGGCGTTGAGGTTATTACAAGGGTTACTTACAGTGCTTCTGAAGAAGATGAACAGTCATTTGAGCTGGAAAGGTCCAATTTGAAGACACTGCAGACACCGACCTAGTGTGTTGGCATTTATTTGTTCAGTGCATTTTGCTTGTTTTTTGTGAAAGTTAGCTAGATATTTTTGTTTATTTTTTTTAACGAGGGAAAACTCGTTTTATCAGAATGATAACCTTAGTACGTGAATTTAGTTCGATAGTCGTTATCGAGCGCGGTACAGATTGCTATGAAGATTCGTAGTTCCTGATAGTTACCGCTATTTCTATTTTACGCAGAGAATATCGAGTATCGAGAATCGTAAACTCTCAGTAAGACCTCTGAATCTCAGCAGTGAGCTGACGATGTGATAATAAGTTTCAAAATATGTAATCGTGACGTATTTAGTATTGTCATTTAAATTAAAAGCTTAATTTTATACGCATAAGTTATACATTCAAATCTTAACGTTACGTTGGGCATTGGTTACGACTGCATTTTTAAATTTGCGATCTCTGTTAATTCTGGTGGTAAGTATAACTTGTTACAATGCAATGAAACGATTGAGTAAGTGATTATGTTTCATACATGTTTCTATGTATGCAGAGATTAGATAAAAAGCGTTATGTAGATAAAAAATATTGAATATAGCCAAGCAATACAGAACTTTATGGTAAATGAAATAAGTTGGTAAATGATTTATGTCACATGATTCAATTTGGTCAATTACGATGTATAGTGTTTATGAAAGTCCTTTTTTGGTAATGTGGTAGGTATTTCAAAGATATTTTAAGTATTCTACGTTGGTGATGCACCCGTTAACTTTTGGCTGAATACTTAGGAATGTAGTAAGTTAATAATTAATTCAGAGTCTCGCTTCATGGCTAATATCCAATGGATATCTAACTGTTATTTCACTCGATATATGCCAGAAAGAATATTCAAGTCTAATAATTTCTAGTAACTAAACGCACTTATACTTTGTCCAATGTAGGATGATACTTTTGACAGTTGACACCTATATAGAGGGTATAAAGTTGCTATTGCTATTGCAATGTCAAGCCAAACATAAGGAAACAAACGCAACCTTAGTACGTAGCAATAAGGAAGTGACACCTGTCAAAAGTATCATCCTACATTGGACAAAGTATTACTCTTGTTTCTGGTATCTGTGATTAAAAGTTATTGGATTTAGAATTTAGGTATTATAATAAAAAGAGAAAGTATAACGGTTTTGTATTTAATAGAACAGTAGGGCGAGCACGAACATATGCAAAACGCATTCGTATCGTTATCGTTAAAAAATTATATGAGAAATGAACAGCGCCACTATCGGACGTAAAAGTAACTAAAGTTGGAAGTATGAACGCAAAAGAAAACCATAGTATCGCTATAATATCGTAACGTTAGCGATACTTGAGAATTTTATATTAAAATTGAGTATACGAACCTTATTCTGACGAATGTTTATTCACGTGTATTATGTTAAGCAATGTTAAGCTTTAAATACATTTCCTAGTTATTATTTTATGTTGTGTTTGTAGGTCGCGTCGAAAAGTCGGACATTTTTCAATGTGGTTTTATATTTCCCATGTTTTTGTTAGGTCCCTTTTTTGTCTGTTTGCTTGTCTGTCGTCTTGTCTGTCCGGTTGGAATCTTGTATCTCAATTTTGAGGCACTTCCCGACCACCTAGCGAGTTGAAACTTTCAGGGTAGCTCAGAACCCGATGACAATGCACGCTTAAACAACTTTCAACTTTCTAGGTGCACTTTCAGGTCAACTTTCGGTAACTTTCACTTTTGTATGGGGCTCATCCGATTGTTGCGTAATACATGGTTACTTCGTTGAGTTAATAATTAAAAAAAATAAAATAATAATACTAGATTTAAAAATCTAAAAACCCCACGTTTTTCAGTGACCAAAAAAGAATAAAATAACCCGGCGGGGCCAAGCGAGGGGCCACTCAAAACGTGGGGGCGCATCTTTACAAATACTCTCAACATCTATGCATATCTCCATAAGTAACATGCGCCCCCACGTTTTGAGTGGCCCCTCGCTTGGCCCCGCCGGGTTATTTTATTAAGGGGAGTAAGTACTTAATTTTATGCCTCTTATACAAGTAAAAAATTTGATTAAATATAAACACCAAAGTTTACACTGTGGTTAATAAATTCAGTTAAAAAAAGCAGTTTTTTCTAACTGAATTTATTAACCACAGTTGACATTGATTTACAATATGCTTTACTTTGCAATTGCAATTTGAAATACATTATGTAAATTCTAAAACTACTTAGCCGAAGATAGGTAGGTTAGGTACCTACATTGTTTGTGCAAAAACCTGCATTTCTATAAAGTACGACTTGGATGGTAACGTATGGTAATGAATGTCTATCAATAATCTTCTTTCTTAGTGATTAGATTATAATTCCTTTTTGACTTATAAATATGACGAATAAACACTACTCCATCAGAAATCTAAGGTTTAGTTATAATAATTTTAGTGGACACATGGTTTGGTCTAAATTCGGTCACAATATAGAGTGGTCAAAAATATGGGAACAGCTAGTTTTTTATTAATGCCAACGATATTTTTAGATAGATAGTTCAAGTATATAGAATAGTTTTATAAGTTTCAACACGTTCGATATCCCTTTATATGATAATCGTTGGGTGCAACGGTTTCGCTGTCTTTTACACCAACGGTGCTGGGTTCGAGTCACGGAAGGAGCAGATGTCTATTATTTAGCGTTTTTTGCTCAGAATTTAAATTTATTCCTGACGTTTCGACTCCTTTACAGGAGCGAGCGCAAAAACCCTTAATAATTTGTTTTAATCAAATATTTGTGTGCGCGGAAGTGTACACTAAATATATATAAAAAAATGCCTTCATTACTAGTGTGAATTTTATATTTTAATTAGTTATTATTTAAAATCTGTAAGGTCATACTCTCAGCTAAAAAATACTTAAATCTAAACAATTCAATTCTAGATTTGTAGAAAATAGTGTTTTTTTCCTAGAGAATACGAGAATCTAACTGCAAATTACAATGTAATGATTCATTTAAGATTAAGTTATTTTAGTATGTATTTAATTAAGGTCCGCTTTGTAACCGTATTTTTAATTACTAATAAAAATGTAGCAAATGCGTCATTAATTACATAACGATTAGTGACGTTCCTCTAATATTGTGACAGCATTAATAAAACATTTCCTGTCTTATTATATTGTTCTCAAAGGTTTAAAAAGTTCTTATGAAATAATTAATTATAAAAGATCATACAAAAGATATTACAGGTTACTACAAGAAGTTTTCACTTCTCTAATTTATTGTATAATAAGCACTCTCACAGTAATCAAATGAAGAAAATTTACTAAGTCTGCAATGCATGCTGCTGTTTGCAAATACTGAGCGAAGCGAACCTTACCGAGCCTCACCACCTGACCTTACCTAATCTGAAAATGAAATTTGGCGCCAAATTTCTTTAATGTAGTTTCAGCGGTTTGGCTGTGATCAGCTTTTGAATTTTTCTTTCGGTGATTATTCTTCCATGGTAGAGTCTATATTTTTTTTACATAGCCTATGTCCGTCAGGTTATAACCATGTATGTTCATGCCAAAATTCGTTCGAATCGGTTGAACCGTTAAGTAGCAGGAGGGAGACAAGCGAAATTTATGAGTTGCCTAAAAAAGAGCTTCGCTCAATAATTTCCGATCTCTTTGAGTTATGAAGAAAGTATAAAAAAGTCTAAATTGTAACATTTTTAAATTCTAAATTGTAAATCAATTAAATCAATGCTAAACATTGATAAATTAGCTTTTCGACCAGTCTGTGCGTACCTATGTTTTGATCTTTTGCCGACACAAATAAGACAATATATGATATTGACTGAGTATTTGATATTTTAGAAACTTTGCATTAAAAATCCCATGCCAGGAAAGTCGGGATAGGTTATTGGTATGATAGATAGGGTAACATCCATTAAAAAAATATCATAAAACCTGAAAAGTACATGGTTGAAAAGTTTTGATTTTTATTTGTATAGACAGCGGCAAAGTGACAGCCCTAGACATAAGACTGTTGTTTTTGATAATGATAAAATTCTATTAATAGTCAATCATACATAATACACTATCTCGGTCTAAGGTTGCCACTATAAAATTTTTCATGTCAAGTCATGGTTAAAAACTAAGCTTTATGTATCTCAGGCTGTATGGCTTAGTACCTTTGCTTGCCTTTTGGCGAATCTAATAACAACAGCTTTATGTATCATATTGGGAATTATACATGTATGACCTTGTATATTATTTAATATACACATAGGTACTAATATGACAACGGGTATAGAAAACCTTGTATTCACAAGGAGTAATTTGAAGGAGAACTCGATCTTTGATGCTCATATTAAATGTAAATAGATCAGCCCTATTTCTGTAAATGATGAGCCTTGAATCCATGTTTAATGTCATCTCAGCCGAAAAGCTCGACTGAGATAATAATTGACCAAGCTTTTGAAAATTGAGGTAAAACTTCCAAAGAAAAGATTGCCTAAAATCATCAATACTCTAATTTAAATTAAGTTTAAATAAAACACTTATATGTGCCTACGTACCTTTGTTTATTAATTAAATTGCTTATTATTGAATTGCGTGACATTTAATTTCATTAATAATTCAGTTAATGGTGATATAGTTAATAATCAATTAACTATATTATCTGTGTAAGAAGACTACAACAATAAGTTAATTTAATTTCCGGCGCCGGCACTCCGTGAAGCATTCTTCTCAATTTGTAAAAACAATTGTATGGTTTATGCCCCGCCATTTTTCTGTCCGTTCTACAAAGCCTGTAACTATAGTATTGTTGTATCTGTGGATTAAGTCGGTCGCCGTTTTCCGCGGAAAGTTTGTTTTCATAGTTTCGCCGCACGGCGCTACTGTCGCTAGTGTTGTTGTTTTGCGCGGGAACTTGTCTGGTTTATAAGCCACCGTGTTTTAATTATTAGATTCGTCTTGTGGACATCTTAGGAGCAACCATGTATCGGTCAGTGTTATTTTATTAGTTCAATGTCAAAATTGTTTTTTATCCCTAGAAGTAAAGCAGATAATTAGATAAGTATCGTCAGCAGTTCGCGGATTTTCCATAAAATATTAAATGTGTTTTTGTTTTTGATTGAAAGTTAAAATATCCGTTGTCGTGTTTTTAATTGTTTTCCTAAGTTTAAAATGAATGGTGCTAATTTATTAAGTAACCTACTTAAATATTTAAAAATTCGAGTGCGTCTTCTTATGAAAGTAAGTTTCTAGGGCACTGTGTAATTAAAACAATTTTCTATGACGAAAACATTTCTTAATCCATTACTGAATCATGCTTAGTGACAAATTTCGCAATAATCGGATGACATGGGTCAAGGTTGCTAAAAAGTTCCCTTCCGATGAATGAATAATGATTGATTTATTTAATAATAAAATAAGTATTTACGTACGTACTTATACTTGAGTAGGTAAGTACGAACAAGAAGTAACTTTATTAATTTTATCAATTGGACCTACTTATGCAAACGAGAACCAATCCACACAATGACAGTTTTGAGAAAAAGCCATATTTGTCAAAATTTTGTATTCAGAAAAATTTATTGTGATTTTCAATAAAGTTTAGACACAATATCCTACTTGATGATTTGTTCTATGTGTACAAATATCATTTTTAAAATCTTCTGTGTCCTTATCTCGATTTTGGCATTTGTGTGGATTGCTTCCCGTTTGCATAAGAAGGTCCAATTTAAGCTGATATACTCCTGTTACAAATATATTTTGATGGTATAAAAAAGTGTAAGTAGCTGGTTTTTACTATTTCTTTTCGTTAATAATTTTAGCAACATTTTTAGCTAATTTGATTTTTGTAAACCCGTATAGAGTGCATGATTGTCGCTTTTAAGTATTCTCAGGGTGAATTTATTAGTTGACGACCGTTTGGTGCAACGGTAGCGATCCTGCCTTTCGCACCGACGGTCCTGGGTTCGAATCCCGGAAAAGGCAGAAGTTTGTATGATGAATACGAGCATTTGTATCTAAGTGTTTATATATATTTCTATTAATATTACATATCTATTTATCATATAATATATGTATGTCTATCCGTTTCCCTATTATCCATAATACAAGCCTTACAGTGCTTACTTTGGGTTAGGCTAATTGGTGTGAGTGTAAGAAATATTTATTTATTTTATTTATTTATGAATAATATTACATTAAATACATAATTACCTACATTAGTAGACTAGTAGATTAGTAGACACATTTGTTTAATTAATGTAATTCGTCATCGAAAAAACTGGACAAGTGTAAGTCTGACTCGCACACCGAGCGAGGGTTCCCGCATAAGTTTATCCTACTACTATTATAAAGGCGAAAGTTTGTAAGTATGGATGTATGGATGTTTGTTACTCTTTCACGTAAAAACTACTGAATGGATTTGAATGAAACTTTACCATAATATAGCTTATACATCAGAATAACACATAGGCTACAATTTATAAACATATTGTTCGAAATACTAATCCTGCGCAGACGAAGTCGCGGGCACCAGCTAGTTTCATTATAAACGACCCTTTGTTGTAACGGTAGCGATACTGCCTTTCGCACCGATGGTCCTCGGTTTAAGTCCCGGAAGGGGCAGATGTGACAGATAAATCTTTTCTGTATGTCATAAGAAGATTGTTATTAATTACAGTTATTATGTATTTTTAAATAACTTTGATTATTTAAAACTTTTTGGTTACTAACATTAGCATTATGCCTAACGGAATTATACCATGTTTTCATTAATTGTTGTGGGTCCGAAATTTAAGCGCATCTTCTTCCGTGACGAATCGCACATACTTATAACTACGTCAAAATATCAGAGCCTCTAAAAAAGTAAAAATCTTATTTTATTTTGATATTTTTTAATACCTCAATATTAGACTTAAAAAAATGACAAAATGGCTTTGTAGATTTTAACAGTTATCAATCCAATTCATTTCAATTTATTTCAAGAATCAAAGTCTCGTAATGGTAAGTAACAATGGAAACAGAAAAACCTATCATTCACCGTTCATTTATCGTAATGATGATACTTCATAATTATAAATCGGTATGTCAATAAAAACAACACCTTTATTTAAAAAAAATGAGCTGAAAAATGTCACACCTGACGGGATTCAATACCGCGACTTTTGATAAAAAATCAATCAATATTTTGCTAACTTTCTTTTTGCTAACAAACGAATTGATTTGAAAACCACTTCTGAAAATGAGATAGGTAGGTAGGTAGGTACTTAGTGCTTCAGTTCACATCACGATTTTTAAATTGTACCAAATTAGTTTCCTTTTTTTTTGTTATCAAGAGCAGTTATGAGTAAATATTAGTCTATCTAGTTCAAAGTCAAAAGCTTATTTCTTATCATTTGAAAAACCAGTAAACGCATATTAAACTGGCTTGATAAATAATTATAAAAAAAATGTTTTTTCCATTCAATACGTATTAATTTTTATAATTTTATATATTGTATGCATTTTTCAATGCGATCTGATAAGATAAATTATTATAATAGAAAATTCCCGCCTGAGAATTCACTGGTGACCCCAGTCGATTTTTTGTATTATAATAATTCTACGTATTAATTTTTTATTTCATTATAATTGTTTTGACATAATCTGTGTCCGTTAGAGTTAATTACATGTGGTATAAACCTTGGGAACGCTACTTAAAATCCTAAGTTTTTTTTTTTTCCTAAAACCCGGAAAACTTGTCATCCAATAATAATTAGCCGTGCCCATGAGTAAGTATACCTACTATATCTAGAATCTTAATTACCACGGTAATCGCCGGTAACTCTGATCGCGGTATTGTTTTAGTACAATGACCGTTTTTTTTACGAACTCTTGCGTCTATGTGTAAAAGTATTCGGTAAGAAACTATTTAGTAGATTTTCGTAGTGTCGTAAATGATTTTTTTAATAGAATAAGGGCTCGACTCAATTAAATTGGAGCCTCCGGTGACTTAGCAGATATGGTGTATAACTAGGATGCCGGAACGAGCAAGTTCGAGCCTCGCTTGAGGTTTTTAAGATTCCGAAACAGGGTTTCTGTGTGTCTAGTGTGAGTTTATGCAATTTTCGCGAGTTTTTTGCTGTGGTTTTGTATTGTGACTATATTTTTTTATTATTTTAAGATATAATATAAAATAGGTGGGCTTTTTTATTTTTTTTATTAAAACTGAATTCTCACATAATATCAATATCTATTTATATTTTATCTATAACTTATACTCAATTAAATGTACTTAATACTTCATCAATACAAAAGAATACAACATTCGTCAATTATTATTATTATTGATTTTGTTTACAATGTATATATATATATATATATATATATATATATATATATGTTTTATAATTCTGAATTCTTCTTATACATAATATTCTTAGTATATATTCAGGATCATAAAATATCGTATTGCATATATACAGAATTAAAAACTTGGATATGTTTAAAATTATAAAATATTGTAAACAAAATCATAATAACAATAATTGACGAATGTTGTATTCTTTTGTATTGATGAATTATTAAGTTCATTTATTTAGTATAAGTTTTATTGAAATTTAAATAACTAAAAATTTAAACTTTTTCAATTTCAAACAGGTAACGCATTGTAAGGTGCACGTAGGAAACGTTGTTTGGAGTACTTTTGTCACATTAACTGAGGTCCCATACCATGATACAAGTAGATATGGCCAAAACAATGATCGACATTCTCATTAGTTCTGACAATACAAGGGCGACAATTCTCACTATACCTATTACATTCAAACAATGCGCAAAAAATACATAAGAATTACAAGTAGATAACACACACAAATGTAACAAACAATTGATATTTTTTATGTATATTTCTATGAATATTACTTATTTATATAAGATATAAAATACGCGTGTAAAAAACAACTACGCCTCCGAGCCCTCAGATGGCATTGTGAATGCAAAAAATTAAATAAAAACCATAATTATAGCTGGTTCCATCTTAATCGACTGTTTAATATTTCGACTTATCCATAGGACAGAGTTCGATGTGATCATGCGATCATGACTAGTTTTTAGCAAAATGAGACCCTTATCTCATTTAGCTAAAAAAACTAGTTTTTGCATTATGATCACATCGAACTCTGTTATATGGATGTCGATTTTTTTATTTAATTTAATGAGATAAGGTCTCATTTTGCTAAAAAACTAGTCATGATCACATCGAACTTTGTTCTATGGATAAGTCGATTTGTAAAAACATTACTTTCGATGTTGAAGGTAGTTAGCGTTCAACATTGGTGGAAGCATACTGGCTCATGGTAGAAGTTGAAATACGTTTGTAAAATTCGACGCGTTTACCAGCGTCTCGGTAGCTCAGCGGTCAGAGCACCGCCCGGATAGCGAAAAGTCGTGGGTTCGAATCCCACACTCGTATTTTATATCTTATAGAAATATTGCATTGTGAATGCAAAAAATTAAATAAAAACTTAATTATTTATTTATGTATCATAATTATAATGTACTGGCTTTTACCCGTGTGTCGCTCGCGTTAATGTCGACTACTCTTTTAAACTACCCCTCGAGAATAGTACTTTTTACTGGATGAAATGTTCATGATGTTGAATAAGTGCAACAAACTATCAAACTCACTTTCATATTTATAACTAGCTGATTTGTCAATGGGTTGTTGTGGCTCAGTTGTTATTATTTGCAATAAAATAAATAAATAAATATAAATAAATAAATAAATATTTCCTACATTCACACAAATTAGCCTAACCCAAAGTAAGCACAGTAAGGCTTGTGTTATGGATACTAGGGTAACGGATAGACATACATATATGATACATAGATATGTAATATTCATAGAAAATGTATATATATATACTAGCGGCCCGTCCCGGCTTCGCACGGGTGGACAAAATTCTTTAAATTTTTTCTATTATTAAATATTTTTCCGTTAGCGCCATCTAGCGTCCGGTAAACGAACTACTTGCGGTTAAAATGTAGCTTATATGACACGTTCGTAGATTTACCATAGCAGCGCCATCTATTGATTACTTACTCAACCCAGTCGAAAGGTATCGACATCTGTTAGAATCATTTGGAGTTAACAGATAATTGTGACTGTCAAATAATAACAGACAAATAATTAACAATAAATTAAAATTGCGACTATAATTTGAGATTTAAACTATCCTATCTCTCAAGTTGGGTCGAACTGCACATGGTGTGCGAATTTTATTATAATCGGTTAAGTGGTTTAGGAGTCCATTGAGGACAAACATTGTGACACGAGATTTATATATATTAAGATAAACACCCATGACTCAGGTACAAATGCTCGTATTCATAAATAATATAATAAATTAAATAAAATGAAAAAAAGAATCAAAATCGGTTGAGTAGTTTCGGAGTTCAACACGGTCAAATACTGTGACAAGGTTTTTTATATATAGGTATAGACTAGTTGATCCGGCTACGCGTTGCTGTGACTCAATTATTACAATTTAAAATATTTTTTATGATAAATTAAAATGGAATCGATCCTAATAAAAAAAAATCACCAAAATCGGTTGGGTAGTTTAGGAGTTTATCGCGGTTAAACACAGTGACAGGGAATTTATATATATATATAAATATATATATATATATATATATATATATATATATATATATATACACTTTTACGAAAAAATAAACAAAAAACTTTATAATAAAGTATTGCTAGCCTTGGGGAACCCTAACATGCGTAAAACATCCTTAAGAAAAATACCGGTGTTGCCCATATAAAATAATATATTTCATTAATATACTTTTAACTTATATTTCAGGGATGACAAAATAAAAAAGTGCATAGTCAGTCCTTAATAAAAATCTTGTATGTTTACTATGGATGCGGCTACTACTAGTTAATTACCAGGAAGTATTTATATAACGTACTTAAGGATATTATTTTATTTGAATGAGACGTCTACGTCTGCGAAATCATAAAAAAAAATCGGTACCATATATATATATTTGTTGTAATATTAGTCGGGTTACTATAATACTAGTGACATGATTTGCTTTCTAGGTACCTATGTACGTACGTACTTAATACCGGTGTTATTTTTGGCGAGTGCAATAAATAAAACGTAGGGTACTTTTTATTTTAATTAAAATTACAATTTGATATGTCCTTATAATCAAGTGAGATAAAAAACAGCTAAATTATTATTATTATATTCGGAAAGGCTACAAATTTCATTAAATACGTGGGCTTTAGCTCGTTTCATTTAGTACCTTTAGATCTTTCCCTAGGGGAGGGATTTACCGAAATAATATTGCTCAAACTTATTACCTTTTCTTGTTGAAAAAAAATTGGGCCTACCTGAGCCTTTTTATTTCAAATGCTATTTATTTGTTTTTTAGAGATGAAGGGTATTTAAAGTTAATTAATAATAATCGAGCTTGCAGTTTAAACAATGGTTATTTGTTAGACACATGCTTTATCCTGAATTAAAGTAATAATTTAAACAAAAAGTAAATTAATAACATTTACAAAAAATTAATAATTAATATAAGATGAAGATCAGTCCCCCTATCTTGCTTTCGCCAGTTCTTCTCGGAACGGTCTCCCAATTTCCGAATCAGTGGTAGACTCAATAGTATACACAACAATTAAATAAAATGCAAGATAAGAAAAATATATTTGTATGAAATTAAAAAGATGGGAACGTGTCCGATTAAGGTATTAGAAGCATATGTATGACGACCATTATCCTAGTCACCCTGTGATGAAACGTCAGGATTTTATATAAAAAACAGAATAAAACGCGCCGTGAATCCGATAAAAGCATTATTTAAATGTGCATTGGCGCGCAAGTGTAAGGACTAAATAAAGAAATAATGTAGGCAATACTAATTGAATGATGGATCGGTTCAAATGCAAAGGAAGCATCGGCGAAATACATACATAAATTACATAAGATTTTTCCGCTGATCTGTACGTATCATAGCGTGTGGTAACGTTAAGCATGAGTAGAGTAAACATCCACCATCAGGTCACGGACTTCAAATATTTACTTAAAACTCCCGACGGTGCAGTTATGTAACTTTTAACTTGGATGACTAGTGCACACAACCCTTTTAGAGCGAACGTTACCGGTCACGGCATATCAACTTCCAAGCCTTTCAAGCCATAACTGAAAATAAAGAAAGATATTTTTATCATAGATACACTTAAATTAAAAAGTTACTAACAAACTTTTTGTATAAGAATAATATATTTTGACTAGCTGACTCGGCCGCGTGGCCGCGTCAGCTAGTCAAAATATATGGCCGCGTGGCTTGCTGTGGCTCAGTTATTACAACTTGCAATGTTTAAGGCGAAAAATCAAAATGAAACCTATCTTGTGTCCTAAGCGACAACGCGCTTCACTCGGTATCCTTAAATCCTAAATTACCTCTTATCTGCCGGAACACAAAAATGTTTTTAACCGTTGTAATGGCAACGGGAGACTTAGGTGGTAGGTCATGTTTTAAGTCCGGTAGCTAGCTACGCGGACTTAAAACATGACCTACCACTAACCGAACCGATCTCGGAATAGTACCCGGATAGTCAGAACGTATAACCGGTGGGCAAGCAAGTCACGTTGTTTGTGTCTTAAGTAATTGTTATTATGTATAAATATGTTTTAATCTCAGATAATGCGATATTTTTTTTTAAAAAACGAATTGGCACAAACGATATCAAAATTAAGTGACGGTCAAGGCGTTCGTATAGTTAGAAACATACAAAGTCATCTAAATTATTGGAACAGTCAACGAAGTTATTAAAAAGTATGAAAACACTTGTATGTCTTCAAAATGCATGAAATATATAGAAAACTATAGGTGATCCGACATTCTCGATGACTTTTATTATTGAAATCTGACATTCAAATCTTAAAACTAATACAGAGTCTGAAGAATTGTTTAGACAGTTCGTCTTCAAGACCGAGTGAGGCTCATAATTTCAATACATAATCAATTAGTAAATCAAAAAATATTTCTCTAGTATGTTTTTATTATTTGATTCCGCAACCGTTCTCCTAAGACCGATTCGTCATTGGACTGTTCGTCGACAGGACGTTTCATTTATTACCTTTTCTCCTGCAGATTCTTTCACCTACGGACATTTTGCCGACAGGACCTTTCAACTACGTCACTTTCGACGACAGGCCTTTCCAGCTACAGAATGTTTCACCGATACGACGATAAAGCTATAACTCTTTTAACTACAGACCTTTCCATCTACGGAGAGTTCACAGTCAGTCTTAAGACAAGTGATCAAAAAAATAATCCAAATTTTTGGGCCAACAGGCCGTCATTTCTAGAGAAATGGTCATTCAGGAAATCAGTCTAGTTTTTGGATTAGAACTTTAATTTTTTGGAACCTCCGCGATTTTTAAGTAATTTTAGAAAACCAGCAACAAAAATTTCTTTTTTGTTTTATTTTTTGTCTACGGGCGTGAAACATTTTTTTTTGGCTTAACCGATCGTATTTTTTGTTCATTTAGCTTTAAATGATTTATTTTTATAGACCTCGATGCGTCCACTTCTCGCCGAGATATCGGTCTTCAAATGGAAAAGGATTCTTTTGTCTTTGATTATCGATATCTCAGCAACCGATGATTGCACAGAGTTAAAGGTGGGTTTCAAGAACTTGAATGAATTCTCTTTCACGACTAGCCATTGCTTTTCCGTAATTTTTTTTTAACTTTTTGTAACATGAATTTGAAAATACAACAAAAAAGGGCTTTTGGTGATTTTTTGGAAAATCAAGCGCTGGATCGCGCCTTTTACAGTTCAATATGTCTGCAAAAACCCTATAAAGAACCAAATTAATCCAGCCAGCCGTTTTGTTTGTTTCACTTGATCGAATTTATGAAAAAATTTAAAGGACCACATTTTTTGCTCGGAGAAGCTTATTTTTAAAAATGAGAAAAAAATGTTTTTCCGAGCTTTTTTCACACTTTTGTTCCAGAAAGTTAAGGAAATTTAAGAAACCATCGCCCAATCATTTTTAACGCGTTTCAGCCGTTGCATGCCATGATTTTACTGATCTCCTTTTAATTAAATTTAAAAATAGTTAATATCGAGTCACTAATGGCCGCGATGATAGGGCAATTGTTAGAGAAGTTCGACGGCAACCTTTCGTCAATAAAATTTAAGCACTTTCTGGAACAAAAGTGTGGAAAAAGCTCGGAATAACATTTTTTTTCTCATTTTTAAAAAATAAGCTTTTCGAGCAAAAAATGTGCCTTTAAATTTTTTCATAAATTTGATCAAGTGAAACAAAAAAAAACGGCTGGCTGGATTAATTTGGTTCTTTGTAGGGTTTTTGCAGACATATTGAACTGTAAAAGGCGCGATCCAGCGCTTGATTTTCCAAAAAATCACCAAAAGCCCTTTTTTTGTTGTATTTTCAAATTCATGTTACAAAAAGTTAAAAAAAAATTACGGAAAAGCAATGGCTAGTCGTGAAAGAGAATTCATTCAAGTTCTTGAAACCCACCTTTAACTCTGTGCAATCATTGGTTGCTGAGATATCGATAATCAAAGACAAAAGAATCCTTTTCCATTTGAAGACCGATATCTAGGCGAGAAGTGGACGCATCGAGGTCTATAAAAAAATCATTTAAAGCTTAATGAACAAAAAATACGATCGTTATAGTGGTTAAGCAAAAAAAAAAATTTTCGCGCCCGTAGACAAAAAATATAACTAAAAAAAAAAATTTTTTTGTTGCTGGTTTTCTAAAATTACTCAAAAATCGCGGAGGTTCCAAAAATTTAAAGTTCTAATCCAAAAACTAGACTGATTTCCTGAATGACCATTTCTCTCGAAGTTACGGCCTGTTGGCCCAAAAATTTGGAATAATTTTTTGATCACTTGTCTTAAGACTGACTGTGAACTCTCCGTAGATGGAAAGGTCTGTAGTTAAAAGAGTTATAGCTTTATCGTCGTATCGGTGAAACATTCTGTAGCTGGAAAGGCCTGTCGTCGAAAGTGACGTAGTTGAAAGGTCCTGTCGGCAAAATGTCCGTAGGTGAAAGAATCTGCAGGAGAAAAGGTAATAAATGAAACGTCCTGTCGACGAACAGTCCAATGACGAATCGGTCTTAGGAGAACGGTTGCGGAATTTGTGATAACAATGTTAAAAGCTCTTTTGTATTCTACCCACTAAAATAAAAAAAAAAAACGTAACAGTTGCTGATCAGTCCGAAATTTGTTTTTTTTATCTATATTGTGGGGGCCCCTTTCTTGTGGAGGCCCCAGGTCAGTAGCCCCCCTAGTTGCAAATTCTGTAAATTCTTTAATTAAACTGCACTTGCATAATAACGCTTAACTGTTTAATGTTACTGTGAATAAACCGAATAAATGATTTGCACAATTAACCTCTTCAATAATTCTCACTACATTTGGGAATTGCCTTACACAAGAAAATGCGTGTTTGAACATTCAACGACGTTCATGTAACCAATTTTAACGGAAGATTGAACATTTTCGGACCAATAGTAAATTAATTTGCCATGTGGTGTCTGGCAGTGTAGAAAGGCACCCATCTCTCACACTAAAGGTATCTCAAAAAAGGCGAGAACGATACAGATAATTACCATATCCTGTCCTGTGGACACCAATCATTATAAGCGTATCCCAAGGATTGATGGCCCAATATCTATCCTATATAATATTATTATATCTTATTTGTATTAATGACCTCCTTCATTTTACAAAAAACTTAGTTTTTAAAGCTGACAGAGGCAGTTTTTGTTTGGTACCTGTTGAATTATTTAACAAGTTGGAGATACTAACTTAATTAATTGCCTGAATTTAATTTCGATAGCCAAAAAAAGGGCGGATATTTTGGAAAATTAACAATTTAAAGATTTTTTAATTTGTATATTCAGTAAAATCATTAAACTCCCAATTTTAAAGAAACTACAATATTTTTATTTGATTGCAGAGTACTTTGCGCAGTGTTCTTCTGCATGAGCGCAGTCTCCACCGCCCCTCAAGACACCAGTGACTTCACGTTCGTAAAGCCTCTCACAGAACCATTTGAATCTGCTAATGAGGCACTGGAAACCATACCCCTCACTACACGAAACGAAACCACAGAAAATATACAAAACCCGAATGAAGATACAACGCCATCTATCGAATCAGAAGAAAACAACTCGACGTTTACCAAAACTGAATTCAGTACACTAGAAACATCTAGCGAGGCAACAGATCAAAATAACGTATCGGAAGAAATTGCTCCACAAACAGAGGTATATCAATCGAGGGTGAAACCAATTAAATTCCCATCTCCGAGATTCACATCCAAGTTAGGGTACTTCAAGAATTCTGATAGATACAGCAGTACAGGACAGACTAACTTCATAGAAAGGTCAGGGAAGAGGAAGTTCAAATCTCGTTGCCGTTGTGAGAAAATAACTAATTGTCCGAAACTGCAGATTACAGTACCTCGATGCCCAGACGAGTATTTCTTGTGTTGCTTTTAATAACACTTAAAAGGTGCCAATATGTTTATAAATGCTGAAACCGTCGAATACCGTAATATATCTTCTGTAACAGATAGAGCCATTATAGTTTTCTTGGCTTAGATATTTCTCTTAAAGGATAGAAAATATCTTAATTAGGTAGTACTTGAACTAAAATAGGCCTATCTCTTACTGAGGATAGCTACACATCTCTGTCAGTACGGGATCGCATTTTTTCATGCTCTATTTTTTCTGTTGCGGTAGCTGAGTGCTGCCGAGCGCATCGTCGATGCTCCATGTGCGATAGTACACACCCTATCTTTCAAGCTCTAGCATATGCCGTTCCTGCGCGACAGAAAAGGATAGAGCATGAACTAATACGATTCCGTGTTGACAGGTAAGTCAACCTTCATTGGAATGGTAAACTGACGCAAAAATACTCGTAACGTACCTACCTACCCTTTTTAAATTGATCATACCAAAACTATTATGACAGACAGATGAAGCACTTAACTTTTGTCCGGCGTATTACACGGATAATTACCCGTGATATCAGCTACGTGGTCATACTGGAATAAATCTTTTGTCTTATGTCAAGTCCGCAACATAACTTTTACATAATAAACCAAGCATACAAGAAAAGTTCAACCCTATTTCCTAGAAATTACGGTCATGTTGCGGATTGGGACGAAAAGTTTGTCGTCTGCATACTAAAGGGTTTTTAATATGTCCAATAGCAATAGCATAGATAAAGTATCAATGCCGCATAGTTACTTAATATTTGTCGCAGTTTTTGATAACTGAGTATGTTTAATAATAATATAATAGGGGACATTACGCGAAACTCGGCGCAGATGGCGCTAGTAGCACATAGAGTAAACAAACCGCCATGGTGTTCTTGTCAAATTATGACATATTGGCCATATTTGGTTGTTTAACTTGATAAAAGTAAATATTATTCTGTAAATGCGACTATCTCACCTTAATACTTTCCAATTTCAATGAAATCTTCGGATTTGAAATGTGCTGAACATATTTTACAGTGTTTTTTACCTCGAAACTATCTATGTGTTGCTGCATCCCATAGTTTTCGAACACTTTCTTCTTTTGGAAATGAATGATTCCCTTCATTCCTACATCCAAATACACAGCATCATATACATAATGCATCAGCATTATTGTATATGATGCACTTTTCCAATTTTAAACTCAATTAAAGGTAGAACTTCACAATTTTCTTCACGCTTTGAACGACTTGTCAAAAAAATTGTTTACTGTCTACGCTAGTGCTGCACTCTGGCGCCAGAACATTGCAGTATTATCCCCTATTGAGTAATTAGTTTTGCCATTAATTTATTATAAAATACTGCTCTTTTAGTTTATGGGGCATAGTCCTTGTGATTTATTTAAGGTGCTTTTAATATAAGGAACTGTGTAATGATAAGTATGTGTATAATTTATTATTTTATTTTTATTAACAGCTTTGTTACGTACCTATAGTGTATGAGTATCACGACACACGTTTGTTACTCTATTTCTATTTGTTTGTCTATTTCTATCACAATAACGGAATACCTTAGGTGCGAAAGAGATTTCGTAGCAGCATCTAAAAGACGTCCACTTCTGAATGGAAGCCTCTCACAAGAATGTGGGGTTTTTCCGTAACTTCACTTGGTAGGATGGTTGAAGATCGCTGTACCTACAAAGCGATCGGTTGGTGGTATTATATTCTGCCGTACACCACCCGGAAAATGTATAATATTAACATAATGGGTTTCAACCTGACCATGCAGTTATGGATAACTGCCCAGCGTTAAAGAGGTCGAGTTCACAGATTAAAAAATACTCGTTAAATATTAAAATTAACAAAGAGGTGTATCGTCAGTTACTAAAATGTTTACATAACTTGAAACATACAAAACTAGTTCATATAGGATTAAGCGATTATTTGATTTGATCACGATCTTAAGTAAATTTCCTATTGGTGAACTCGGTTGGACTTTATCGTAATTATTAAAATTTATTTACACGCTACATTACATTTATTCAAAATTCAATGTCAGTCATATTTAACAAGCGTAATTAAATAATTAACATGGGAAATTCCTTACCCACTGAGCTGAGAAACTGGGCATCCAAGCGAACCATATTAAGCTAATAAGTATATGTATAAATATATTATTGCGATAAGAGAATTCTTGCTATCAAATTCCTTCCATTTTAGTACAATGAAATATTTCAACCATATTCATTGATAATGTATTTCATACTATATTAAAACGAAAATAGAGTTGAAGATACTGTTTAAGTTATAATTCTTTGCGGCCGCAGTGTCATTCCTATACAAACAGATGGACATTTTATTTGTGCCGAAGTATATATAGTGTGTCGATGAATTTTAGCACAGTTATGAGGTTTTCTGGTCCTGGCAAACTTTCATTGGTATATCAACTGTATTTCTTGAGTTTTACCAATTTTCGTCGAAGATACCATGTCCGACTGTTTGTATGTGTAAGATCCACTGTGAAGCGGGCACTCCTGTTCCCATAAGCTGCTTATGTTATTTCAACTATAAAGTTAGTTCTTTATCAGCATATGATTAAATGTATAGCTGCTAAGTGTATAGATAGAATGTTTAATAGTATTTTTAATGATATGTTTTGTATACTTTGTCATTTCATGTAATTTATACAAATAGATGTATAATAATTAAAATATTTAATATAAATCTATTTTATTTATTATTCCAATCCCTTTGATACTTGCAAAAGCACATCCAACCATACTAAGATCACGTCATAGGTAAGTTATTTAATTTTATAATTTATCTACGATCATCAAGATTTGAATCAGTAACTTGTATGATTAACTCATTAGCGGATCCACAGTTTTTATTTGGGGGATTTATCTCGATGAGGGAGGTTTTTAATAGCTTTGAAAAAATCCGCGGATACAGGCGATTCTACCGAACTAAATTCATCTACTATTAACAAAGGATTTTTCTACAAATAAGTCAGATGAATGCTGCACATCATGATGCCATTTAATATTACGCCGTCACGAATATCACTAGAATTAACACCGAATTCTAACAATTTTAAGAAATTATAAGTGCTAATTAAGCGTGCTATAATTATAAAATATAACGGGAGTAGCGCCAGACAGTGAGAAATCAAACACATTAGAATTTACAATACAAAATTGTAATACTTAACCATGCCTTGTATTAACAAGTTAAAGTCAATGAATCCGATGAATACATGTCTTTAATCTTTAATGCAAACTGCAGAGGACAGAACTCAACTTGATTATACTATTAAGCTAGAATAAGAAGTGTGACACTATCATTAAGGTTGAAATTACATCTATCTGCATCGATTCACACCATTGGACATTTAAGAAATATACGCATATTTATCCAATATATATTTAATCATATATTTATTTATTAATATATATTTATCAATAAAGCTTAATAATTTATGCATTCAAATGCATATAACCCAGGTAATCCAAGTAAAATTGCAACTTAAAAACGATAAAGATACGACGCTTAAACCACAACGCTATAACGCTGTTCTTAACCTACGTTACGCACGATGAGAGATGTGATTTCAACCTCATTCCGTAGCATTGCTTTTAACACTGTCGCCATCACACCAAAACCTTGAACTTATTCGTACCAGCAAATTACATATCAAAGGACTAGTTGAAATAGGAGGCAACAAGCATTTAGCATACACAAAAATTCTAAAACTTCATGTTTCTTAACACGTTCAATACCAACGACTCGCACGGAGAGTTCACGTTAATCTTATTCTAGTGCCGACGACTCGCCTGGCGAGTTCAATGTTTTAGCTATTATTTCATTTACACGGTGACGGCCACAAAGATAACAAAATAAAGAATTTACCCTTACGTAGTGCCAGTGAACTCGTGAGTCAGTACAATTTTTATTGCAGTGCCGGCGACTCGCCCGGCGAGTCCGCCGTATCATGTAGGCGGCATCCGACAATAATCATAAAATTCATAGTGGTAATGAACGTGTGAACATGAGAATAATATAGTTGGCTATGTATGTACTTTAGCCATAACTTCAATTTTTAAAAACAAAACCAATAGATATCGAGTGTAAATATAACTGAGCACAGCCATTAACGCGATACAAAAGCAGTCGTTACACACTACTACTCGCAGTCGGTATATCACCGTCTCTCAGTCAGCACAGATTAGTATTAGCCCTTATGGAATGGGAGACATGTTATGTTTGATATCCATATTTTTAACTTTATATACATAGTAATAATGTAATATATACTTTGACGTCAGTAAATCTATTGCTAATGTCTACTTCTGAACCCGAACCTCTTCATTATGAAATATCATTTTTTTTATTACATACAGTTTAACACAATCTTGAATATAATGTAGACTGGAGAGTACCATGTCAATAAATGGTTAGGCATGTGTATTATCTACGGATATGTGCTCACAGGACTTTTGTATGTGATTGCTGTATTGGTTGCAGATGAGTGCCACAGAGCCATAGGGTTTTAGGGCGTCGAAATCCATAGATAATATTTTTTATATTCACAACAATTAGTCTAGCTCAAGGAAAGCACTGTAACGTTTGTGTTGGTTGGTTGGTATGGTTACGGATATAGATATTTATTTAAGTATACCAATACCCATGACTCAGGTACAAATGCTCGTATTCTTCACACGATCTGCTCCTTCCGGGACTCGAACCCAGGGCCGTCGGTGCGAAAGGCAGGATCGCTACCGTTGCACCAATTGGTCGCCATCTAAAGCCCCAATGAGGGCATAAATAGGAACATCTTAACCGTAACCTAATATTTTACTTTTGCTTTACTTTATTCCCGATTTCCATTATATGTACAACTGTAAACAAATAAATAAATATGAGACATCACATACGTTGTTCTCAGTTAACCGATTCGTTGCTATATACAGTTACCAGAAACGAAGGCTACGAGCTTGATTTACGTGAATTTATATTCAGGGTAGATTTCCCTAAAACTTAATTAGAAGGAGTTATCATCGATGTTAAAATGACACGGCTTCAGTGTCTAGAGCCACACGCAAAAAAAAGTGATGGCACGCCAGACGTGTCACCAGCAACGAATCGGTTAAGTGGCTTAAGCACTTGCAGTATTGAATTTAGAAACAATGACGTTAACACTATACCTAAACCCGAGGCTATATAGAAAATTTCGTTTGCTGAAAAACAGTATTCGAGCCACTGTACCACTATTATCTATCTACTGCGGAATTCTGTATGTGATGTCATATAAAACATTACTTATTATTTTAACATAGCGTATTATGCAGCGAACCGTAACTACATTTAAAACGGTAATAAATATTGATACTATCTGTGGGTAAAATAAATAATTATTTCACAAAAAGCCGTCCCACCTAATAGGGTATTTGGCGGGTTTTAAGTAAATATTTCAAATTGTTAATTTCTCCATTTTCTATAAAAACCACCACAATTATTTATGGCAGGTTAGTTGAAGTAATGACGTCACTGGCTTGTTAACTTTTAACTATCAAATAGTAAAACGATACATCGTACAAAAACTTAAGACCGACATTTGCTTTAAGCAAGCAAGTGATTTTTAAAATGGATAAACATAAAATTTAAATTATTTTATTAATGTTTTCTTATAAAAACTATATATATTTTCAAATAATGTGTGGTGTAAAATTAGTTCAAAAAAAAATGATAACTGTTAAGCTTACCATATTTTGATCTTAATTTTGATTGCAGTCAAATACCCTATTCTCTACACCAAAGTTATATCTGATATTTGTTCGAGTAAAATAATCCCCAAATTACATCATAAACTACTCAAAACAAATTAATGTGTGATTTTAAGGAATCATTACTCTTGTAGAATTGGGACTATGAAATGCACAAACATCGCAATCCGGCCGACAGTTCCAGAGATGAATGTGTTCAACCAAATAATAATTAAATATTGTTAGAAGTATAATTTATATATTTTTTAGCTTCATTAATAGTTTCCCTAAAACTTGATTTGAAGGAGTTATCATCGATTTAAAAATGACAACAGTGGATAACACCACACTGAAAAAAAAGTGATGACACGACAGGCGTGCCGTCCGCAACGAATCGGTTAATTGGAAGAGCACTCGCCCGGATAGCGAGGGATATAGGTTTGAATACCGCTTGTCACCTGAGACAACTTGAACTTTATCGAATACTAATTTATTTTAATATTAAAATTTATCAGTTGAATGCTTTAGTGGCATAAATATGTTAATATTAATTTGTTTCGATTAGAATATTTAAACAGTAATATTCACACAGTAGAATAGTTAACCGATTCGTTGTTACATACCATTACAGAAACGAAGGCTACGAGCTTGATTAACGTGAAAAATGAAGATAGTTTTATTCTGGGTTGATTTCCCTTAAACTTAATTTGATGGAGTTATCATCGATTTAAAAATGACACGGTTTCAGTGGCTAACGCCACACGCAAAAAAAAGTGATGACACGACAGGCGTGCCATCAGCAACGAATCGGTTAAATTACATGTAACATATGTATTTACTAAGCGAATGATTAAAAAACAGTTTTATCTAACTGTTTTAGAGATATTTGGTAAAAATAACATCGTTTTGAGTTACATTTCAGTTCAATTGACGTGTTCGTCACTTAATATACCAACGACAAGTACGAATATATACATATTACAATATAACAAGGCACAAAAAACAAGGAGTCTCAGAAATTCTAATGCTAAGGAAAATTTACAAGACAGTGGTCTCGACTTTGCAAAATCATCCAACCTTATTTTTACTCACGGCAAAGCTTTTTCATGCAAATGTGTTATTTCATAAAAATACAAATCTGTATTACATTACCATTATACAGTGTACCTCTAAGTTATGTCCTGTGATGCCATCTGGGTAAAACAGTTGGCTATTTGACAGTTTTCGGAATAATATTGTTATCATTGCGTAGGTTCATTTTATACCTATTAGAGCGAGGCCACACGATGCGGTGCGGCACCGCATCGTAATGAATCGAGGTATAGGGCAAAGAGTATGTAATCACTACGTTTTGTATAGGGTGCCACACGGGCGCCGCACCGCACCACGGTGAACAGCGTTGCATTACCCCTCCTCACTTCGTCTCTCAGGTCCCAAGTCCGGCGCGCTTTCAGTGCGACGCCGCACGGCGACCTAACGCGTCGTCCGACATGGTATAGTGATTTGTATGTAAGATGACGCAGCGGCACTGCACCGCCCCGTTAACGCATCGTGTGGCCTCGCACTTATAGTTATTTTTTTCTCAAAAAGTCCGGTTAAATAGAAAAAAATGTCTCTCGGAAGTTAAGCAGTTTCACAAGAGCCAATCGTAGGTTGGGTTATTGAAAATTATTTTCAGCTCCTTCGTGAACGCACGTTAAGAAGCAGAATAATATTGGATATCCATATGAAGTGCTTCTAGCTCTAGCAGTCTCCTCAGTTTTTTGATATTATGCAATTGATATTATGTAGAATTGACATTTTATATTTGCAACCCCCTACTGTTATTAAAATATAGTAAAAATAAAGTAACCTACATTTTTTTTTTTCTCATTTTAAAAATCTTTTTGTATGATCGCTTTTTTCCTTTGTCTTAGTCAGCGAAACGTCACTTTGACGTGACAACGGCATTTTAAACCGCCCTTTTATATTATTCTTACGAAAGTAGAAAAAAATTGCTTAAAACCCTTATTTTTTAAATTGCGACTTTAAATCATACACAAAAATAAATACTTTATTTTTACTATATTTTTAACAAGTCAAACATAACTTAGAGGTTAGAAAAAATAAAATAGTATCAATAATTTTGTATAAATTTATTATTTATTGACAATACGCATTTATTGGCAACAACAACATCAAAATAAACAGTTTCTTTTCATAAACTGCATTGCCGATGTCAAACCATAAATAAAATAAAATTTACACAATGCATGATACGAATTGCAAATATTGCAAATTAAACTTAATGGGGGTAAAAACTTGGTTTCGTGCTTTTTTAGTCACAAAGAATGACCATTTTGAATAATATATAAAGTGGTCATTTCAAAGTTATCGCCTGCTTAAATATTGTGTCCAATTATTTTTTTAAATGTCTCAAAACATCTCTGTGCTATTGGAAAAAAATTATGACAAATACATACACATTTTTGAATCTAGCAACATTTGTGTTCATTTAATAATATTGCCATTCGCTAGACTAAAAGTTTTTAGCCCCATTATTTGACGCGCCATAGCAGCGAAGTGTCATAAAGCTTATCACTTTTTAAAAAAAATCTTTCTTATTACCACCGCATAAGGTGCTCTAGTGTCAAGTATTATGTATACTCGAAATATATTTAGTATATTCAAATAAAACCACTATGCACACTTATGTACAAGATATGTTTTCATTTAACACAGAACTAGAATTTATTTTACAATTGTATTAAATGCACGAGACTATATTGAGAAGGCCACTTCAATGTATGTAACTTTTTAGAAATTGCGTTTTATTAGTCAGTAAGTATTGGATTTCCGTGATCATGTCTTGACGTCCACTTTGGAGTTTGGTTTCAACTGGACATATGCCGAATTGCTTATCTATAGTTAATTTCGAAAATTCTTTTTCTAGGGTACTTTCATATCGATGCTGTGGTAATTTTGCAAAAAAATCTTCTAAAAACGTTATGGAATTTTGTATAGTTTCGTTGAGTTTGTTAAGGAGTTCAGTGGTTTTGATTTCGTCTGGTGACTGGTTGGTTTTCTTCTTGGATTTCTTCGTGTTCGCGGGCGCGACTAGCTCGTTGCAAACGCCTAGTAAGCATTTGATGATGCCAATGAACTGTAACAGAAAAATGGCTTAAATTAACGTTCGGGCGATTATAATAAAACGCAATGTGCACACAGTTCTCCTGTTTTACCTACTAAGGTAGTAATCTGTCAAGAGCTCTGTAAATTCCTAATGCAAGTGAGATTGTAACCTTCACGTGGTTACCTCACGTTATTGATCCGATTCCTTCTACAGGTCGAGCCCCTATCATGTACCATTTTTAAACAATCTCTTCCTCTTTTTCTTGTCTCAAAAGTCCACGGAGGTTTCAGTTAATCTCCACAATCCAGGTAAAGAAGTTTTTTGTTATTCATTTATTATCCATTAAACATCCTTCATTCATAGATCAGCTCTTATCAGCATTCTTAAGGAAAGATAGATGAGGCTGTACAGGCTTTGTACCGTTTGCCTCCCATTATTCAAAATAATAAAGAAATATGAATTAATCTATTCTGTTATGTTCAGATAATGTAGGGACAGAGGTACTGAATATCGATATTAAGATAAATACAAATCTATCGATTAATACGTCGACATCTATTAATATAAGTATGCTTTGATAAAATAAAAGCAATAATATCTTTTATTTCCAATGCAAACGGATCCCTTGAAAACTATGAACAATTATAAAAACAGGCAACATAAAGCATGTATACTGAAAACATTGTCTAATTACCGATACATAATTGGTAAAATTAGCTCTATTTTTTCAATCAAATATAAAAAAAAACTTGTACTAAGCTCGAACAAAATCCGATATTTTGGCTAATGAAAAAAAGTGTGACAATTATATCTTTGTTGTCGTCAAAGCTGTCGTTATCCCGGTATCTTTCCCACCAGTCCCACCTTCTCCTTTATTTTATTTATTATATATAAAATATTATTTTCACAGAATCCCGATATATAATAACAATTTGTCAGATGGCACAGGGTTTTTTTACAAAGTGTATATCACATACCTCTAAATAGTTCGAAAGAGTCTCTAGCGTGTCCCGTAATGACCAATCATCGATGGTGACGTGTGTTCGCAACTGGTCGGGCGCGGTGGCAACCAGCTTCGTAACCGCTTCGCACCTCGCGTGCGCTTCTCGCGCGTGACACATCGCCAATTCGCCAACCATTCGCAGCGTTTCACCGTACAACTCCCGGTATGGCACAGGCGAGTTTACAAATGCTGTGGAAACATTCAAATAGGTATATTAAACTATTCCGAAAAAGCATAGTTATTTTTGAAGAAAAACTTCTTTACTTGGCTTGGTGAATCCGTGACGAGAGCGTTACGAAAAGTGTGATCGGGCGAGGCTAACGGAAGTTGAGAAGGAGAGAAGTTAGTGAAGATAGAAAGAGAGGGAATTACGTTTCGTATATTACTCTAAGGGCAAGAGAGGCGGGAGCACACATTTTCTTTCTCTCTATCTCTCATAGCCAGTTACGGTTGGTATATATCTATATATATGTAGATGGAGCTAAAGAAGTTTTATTTCAATTGTGTGGTCTAAAGCATACTCCATTTGCCAGTTACGGTTGGTATATAGCTAATATATATCTATATATATGTAGATGGAGCTAAAGAAGTTTTATTTCAATCGTGTGGTCTAAAGCATACTCCATTTGCCAGTTACGGTTGGTATATAGCTAATATATATATATATATATGTAGATGGAGCTAAAGAAGTTTTATTTCAATTGTGTGGTCTAAAGCATACTCCATTTGCCAGTTACGGTTGGTATATAGCTAATATATATATATATATATATATGTAGATGGAGCTAAAGAAGTTTTATTTCAATTGTGTGGTCTAAAGCATACTCCATTTGCCAGTTACGGTTGGTATATAGCTAATATATATATATATATATATATATATAGATGGAGCTAAAGAAGTTTTATTTCAATTGTGTGGTCTAAAGCATACTCCATTTGCCAGTTACGGTTGGTATATAGCTAATATATATATATATATATATATATGTAGATGGAGCTAAAGAAGTTTTATTTCAATTGTGTGGTCTAAAGCATACTCCATTTGCCAGTTACGGTTGGTATATAGCTAATATATATATATATATATATATATATATGTAGATGGAGCTAAAGAAGTTTTATTTCAATTGTGTGGTCTAAAGCATACTCCATTTGCCAGTTACGGTTGGTATATAGCTAATATATATATATATATATATATATGTAGATGGAGCTAAAGAAGTTTTATTTCAATTGTGTGGTCTAAAGCATACTCCATTTGCCAGTTACGGTTGGTATATAGCTAATATATATATATATATATATATATGTAGATGGAGCTAAAGAAGTTTTATTTCAATTGTGTGGTCTAAAGCATACTCCATTTGCCAGTTACGGTTGGTATATAGCTAATATATATCTATATATATGTAGATGGAGCTAAAGAAGTTTTATTTCAATTGTGTGGTCTAAAGCATACTCCATTTGCCAGTTACGGTTGGTATATAGCTAATATATATATATATATATATATATATATGTAGATGGAGCTAAAGAAGTTTTATTTCAATTGTGTGGTCTAAAGCATACTCCATTTGCCAGTTACGGTTGGTATATAGCTAATATATATATATATATATATATATGTAGATGGAGCTAAAGAAGTTTTATTTCAATTGTGTGGTCTAAAGCATACTCCATTTGCCAGTTACGGTTGGTATATAGCTAATATATATATATATATATATATATGTAGATGGAGCTAAAGAAGTTTTATTTCAATTGTGTGGTCTAAAGCATACTCCATTTGCCAGTTACGGTTGGTATATAGCTAATATATATATATATATATATATATGTAGATGGAGCTAAAGAAGTTTTATTTCAATTGTGTGGTCTAAAGCATACTCCATTTGCCAGTTACGGTTGGTATATAGCTAATATATATATATATATATATATATATATATATATATATATATGTAGATGGAGCTAAAGAAGTTTTATTTCAATTGTGTGGTCTAAAGCATACTCCATTTGCCAGTTACGGTTGGTATATAGCTAATATATATATATATATATATATATATATGTAGATGGAGCTAAAGAAGTTTTATTTCAATTGTGTGGTCTAAAGCATACTCCATTTGCCAGTTACGGTTGGTATATAGCTAATATATATATATATATATATATATGTAGATGGAGCTAAAGAAGTTTTATTTCAATTGTGTGGTCTAAAGCATACTCCATTTGCCAGTTACGGTTGGTATATAGCTAATATATATATATATATATATATATGTAGATGGAGCTAAAGAAGTTTTATTTCAATTGTGTGGTCTAAAGCATACTCCATTTGCCAGTTACGGTTGGTATATAGCTAATATATATATATATATATATATGTAGATGGAGCTAAAGAAGTTTTATTTCAATTGTGTGGTCTAAAGCATACTCCATTTGCCAGTTACGGTTGGTATATAGCTAATATATATCTATATATATGTAGATGGAGCTAAAGAAGTTTTATTTCAATTGTGTGGTCTAAAGCATACTCCATTTGCCAGTTACGGTTGGTATATAGCTAATATATATATATATATATATATATATATGTAGATGGAGCTAAAGAAGTTTTATTTCAATTGTGTGGTCTAAAGCATACTCCATTTGCCAGTTACGGTTGGTATATAGCTAATATATATATATATATATATATATGTAGATGGAGCTAAAGAAGTTTTATTTCAATTGTGTGGTCTAAAGCATACTCCATTTGCCAGTTACGGTTGGTATATAGCTAATATATATATATATATATATATATGTAGATGGAGCTAAAGAAGTTTTATTTCAATTGTGTGGTCTAAAGCATACTCCATTTGCCAGTTACGGTTGGTATATAGCTAATATATATATATATATATATATATATGTAGATGGAGCTAAAGAAGTTTTATTTCAATTGTGTGGTCTAAAGCATACTCCATTTGCCAGTTACGGTTGGTATATAGCTAATATATATATATATATATATATGTAGATGGAGCTAAAGAAGTTTTATTTCAATTGTGTGGTCTAAAGCATACTCCATTTGCCAGTTACGGTTGGTATATAGCTAATATATATATATATATATATATATGTAGATGGAGCTAAAGAAGTTTTATTTCAATTGTGTGGTCTAAAGCATACTCCATTTGCCAGTTACGGTTGGTATATAGCTAATATATATCTATATATATGTAGATGGAGCTAAAGAAGTTTTATTTCAATCGTGTGGTCTAAAGCATACTCCATTTGCCAGTTACGGTTGGTATATAGCTAATATATATATATATATATATATATATATATATGTAGATGGAGCTAAAGAAGTTTTATTTCAATTGTGTGGTCTAAAGCATACTCCATTTGCCAGTTACGGTTGGTATATAGCTAATATATATCTATATATATGTAGATGGAGCTAAAGAAGTTTTATTTCAATCGTGTGGTCTAAAGCATACTCTATTTTCTTGACATTAAGTTGTTAGTCAATTACTAGTTGCGTTGCTTTGGGTCACTTTTAATAAGTTACAATTTATTTTTATTATAAATTAAAATGAAACCTATCCTACCTATTAAGTCAGAATAAATTAAGCAAAATAAAAAAAAAACATCAAAATCGGTTGAGTACTTTCAGAGTTCATCATGGTCAAATACTGTGACAGGGATATTTTATATATGTTTTGTGTGGTTGTTTTTTCACAGGCATATTTATATGTTACATCTATTATTGAGATTTATTTTATTAAGTTTTTATTTTATGTAGTAAATACAATTATAAAAATTGTAATGTGTTAAAATATGTGCACGCATATTATAGTTAATATGGTTGAACAGGTCATAAGCTCCGATTTATAAAAATTAAATGGGCCATGCCATAATATAAGCGTCATTGAGACACTGAACTGCTAATCACAACTGGGGTTTTCAATTCATCACGTCATTCTTAGTCTCTCTCCCTCATGTTAAGGATTGCTTTGATCCCAAAGCCACCGATCAACAATTGCAACAATCACCGATGTTTCCATATGCATTCGTAAAACCTGACACAGATTTTTAATTCTTAAAATAATAAGCTGTAGTTGTAAGTTTTTTATGATTTCTAAGTTAGATTATGTTTAACCTCATTAAGCGAAATTGTTTTTCACGATTTTTCTCATTTAAAAATATTTTTAACCACATATCTTTTTAAATTGAAGCACAAAATACAAATTGTTTGCAAGTAAATCGAAACTTTAATATGAAATGAAATAATGGAATTTACAATATAAATAATTTTGTTTTTATTTGCAAACATTATTTAAGAAAAAAGCTTTAATTATATCTACCTTAAATTAACTTACCAAATATCCTAGAAGGGAAAGGCGCTGATATGCTAATCTTCTCTTTTTCGCTATATTTCTCTTTACATTTCTGCATTGCTTCACTAAACGCGTCTATACAAGTCTTTAATTCTTCATAATGCGGTTTCCTTTCTTCTAGAGGCCTGCTATCCGAACACTCTATGCAGAGCGCGATGGAAGACAGAAGTGCGTCTTTCAGTCGTAGATAAGATATTTCTTGGTCAAATGTCCGTTGCTTCAGCTCGGGATCGTGGGTCTCGACTGGTTCATAACTTAGAATCACATTAAGGTCGCGATTGTCGCTGTAAAAATAAATCAGACGTTTATTATCTCTGTATTCTTTATATAAATAAATAATAATAAATATTTATTACACTCACACCAATTAGCCTAGCCCAAAGTAAGCACTGTAAGGGTAATGTTATGTATACTAGAGTAACAGATAGACGTACGTATATTATATGTAATATTCATAGAAATATGTATAACCACCCATGACATGACATACAAATGCTGGTATTTATCATAGAAACATCTGTCTCTTCTGGAATTGAACTCAGGACCGACGTTGCTACCGTTTTGCACCAAACGGTCGTCAATTTGGCGTCATTCTTTGTGGCAATTCGTACGTGCGTATAAAATAAGAGTAGTGCATGGAAGTAAGAGAAAGCAAAAGATCGCGGCAGGCCAGTGAGCGAGACAGATCGTGAATGTTGATCGAGATTTGATCTGGAACGTTCGCGATTGCGTTATCTCAGCTCCCGCGCATAATTAAAGCGGAATAAGACCCGATTCCGCGATCGAAGCGATTTGGAAGTAATCTTCGGGGAAATTTAAAGAGCTATTTAAGAAGCGAACTCAGCAACTGAGTTAACTAGCGAATCGGTTTGAGAACTGTGTTTGGAAGATCTTTTATAGTGTGTAAGTTATTTAAGTAAAAAATCTCTTATTCATTGAATTATTTATTTTGACTATCCACTATCTACAGCATGTAACAAAAACACGAGCTTAAAGTTGTATCCTATAACGGAAGACGCTGTAGTGAAGAATCATATATAGTAAGAAACTAAATTGTTGATTTACATAGAGATTCTCTGAAGAGATTCTCATTTATATTTATTTATTGGGTGCCAGGACTATTCCGTTTGGGTAGTACTCACACAGGCTCCGGTGGTAGACGTCGCGCCGGTGCGTGTAATAGGGCAGCGGGTCCGGCCAATAGGGAGAGGAGTGCTTTCTCCCTCGCGGCGATTCCGCCCCACGTGCACGCCTCCAGTCGTTCACCCCACGCTCGCAGTTCTACGAGCTTCTCGAACGTACCGTATTTGTACGCGTAAGTTAGGTGTTCGACGCTCTGTTTAGACAAAGAAGGGGTATATTTTTATTTATTCCATAAATTTTTATAAGTTTTAGTTGTTGTGGAGTGCCGAAATATAAAAGTCACCATAGTTAAGTTCACTATTTATTACCGTACAAAACAATGTAATATTTATTAATATTTATTTATTAAATATTTATTAATTTAATTTTTAAATTCAAACTATATATCAAATGAGAATTATCAATTTAAACAACCTTCAATAGAATGTCAAGCATAAAACAATATAAGTCAGTATCAAATTAGTAAAATAATAAAAACAAAATACTAAAAAAGAATAATCAAATTAAATTAAATAACAATACAGAATATATTTTCGATAGATTAAGAGAATTACATAAACTTGTTAGTTTAAATCTTTACAACTCTATTATTGTAAAATGTGTCCTTTATCTAAAAATTCTTGAATAGAATAAAAACATTTTTCTTGTAGCCATTTTTGCAATCGAGCCCTAAATAATCTAATGGGAAGTGATTTTATCTCTTCAGGTATATTGTTAAAAATTTGAACAGACATAACATAGGTACCTTTTTTATAAATATTACTCTTAAAAGTTGGTAAATGCAGTTTGTCAGGGAATCTTGTATTAAAATTACATACTTGTTTTTTAGTGATAAAAAGCTCCATATTTGTTTTTACAAAGACACAAATTTCATAAATGTATAAACACACTACAGTCAAAATACCAAGAGATCTGAATATAGGCCTGCATGTGGTCCATGAACTAGCATCAACAATTGCTCTAACACACTGCTTTTGTGCAATCAAAACTCTCCCAATTTTTACTGAGTTGCCCCACACGTGAATACCATACCTGAGGTTAGCAGCTACGTAGCCATAATAAGCTGTCAAAGCAGTTTGCCTATTACTGATTTTTGACAGACGCCATAATACATATGAGAATCTATTAAGTTTACTACATAGTCTATCGATGTGAGGTTTCCAGGAACATTTCTCGTCTATTTCTATACCCAGAAAAATCACACAGTCTACTTCTTTTAACTTCTTATGATTGCATATGACTGTCAAATCACGTTTGGTATTTCCATTTTTAGTATTATTATATCTTTTTACTATAACAAAAGGAAAGCATAAGTTAAATAACAAAATAAGAGTATCGTGAAAGTGGTTAAAAGCTTCATTTGCATCATTCAAGATATAAATATCTTGCCAAGACAATTCATTTAGATGATGTTCAAATTTCTTTATGTTTTCAGGAGAAAAATTCCGTTTTTCCTACGGCTCAGTACTTTTCCTACGGCATCTTTACAATTACTAATAATTTGATCAAGGCACGCTTTCAATCTAGTTGGTTCCTTAATATGTATAATAAAATCATGGTTCTCAATTATTCTGAAATAGTCATTTAAAATTTCTGAGCTCTCTAATAAGTTTATATTAAAATCTCCCGTAATTATAACTTTTCTGTTGCGCTTTTTACGTAAAACTTGCAAAAGGTT
This sequence comes from Calamotropha paludella, assembly GCA_927399485.1. Lineage (NCBI taxonomy): Eukaryota > Metazoa > Arthropoda > Insecta > Lepidoptera > Crambidae > Calamotropha > Calamotropha paludella. The sequence continues at coordinate 15,563,125 of OV656824.1, read as the reverse complement.
TTCTAATTTACCAAGAAAAATATAAGGATTCTTTTTGGGAACTCTATAGATACATATTATTATAGACTTATACTTAGGAATATCTATACCGCATGCTTCAAAATATAATTCACACTTGAAATCGTCCAACAATGATACTTTGTTATATTCAATATTATCTCTACATAGAATACAAGTACCACCACGACTGTGTTTGTTCCTAGAGTACCAAGTTGCCAAATTAAAGCCATTGAGAATAACATTTGATTCACATCCTGCCTTTATAAAAGTCTCAGACAGACACAAAACATCAACATAATTGTTTTTATCAGAAAGTTCCTGCAACGCTATTTCTAGTTGATCTCTTTTACTTAAGAATCCTGCAATATTTTGATGCAATACAGTTAATTTTAGTATTTTGTTATTCTCGAAAAAGATCTTGTCTATGATTCATCACTGTCGTTGTAGTAGGAGTTTTATTAAACTTATTTGGTACAACTTTAAAATAATCAGGTATAGTTCTTTTAGAAGCCTTTTTTGTTAAGATAGATTCACGGACTTCTTTTTTCGGAAGCAATGGGAAATAATACAGTAGCGTGCCCTTAGAGTATGGTTTATCACTAATTTTAGTAGTATGCGGACGTTTATTCAGAGCTCTCAGATTCAAAAAGCAACGTTCGTAATAGTTGCAGTCTAAAATAAAGTTAATTTTATTACAATAAAATGGCAATTTGTTAGCATATTGATAAGGACATTTGAGATAGTAACATTTTGGAAAAAGTTTACATATAAGTTCCATTTCGCTATTTAGACATTCTTCATTTAAGTAAGAATTTTTACTAACACTTAACAAAAAAACTGAGTGGTGCTTCAATTTGACTAAAATAGAATATAAGTCCGAGATGAATTTAAGTCTATTCTTGTCATTTTCACCAACAGAAAGTACAAAAACATCAGAGTGAGGAACATTATAATTACAGTTTCTAAGTATTTCTTCTGTTTCTGCGTTTGGCTTTGAAACAGAACACACCGAATATTTTTCGTACATAGTATTCATTCGAGAGTTTGAGAGTAATGCTGCTAGGCCAACTATTTGCTGCGATCCATATATATGTATGGTTTTACGAGCAGAACTGGAAATGGAAATGGAGCCCAACACCTTCTCATAGTCATTTTCTTTTTCAAATTGATTGTCAACCTTTCCTTGTTTTTTTTCGGTCTGTACTAGCGAAACATATTTGTTTTAATTTATTTATAACGGAGTTTTTTTTAGCAAATTCTTTTTCCAAAGCTATCTTTTCCATTAGCAGATTTTCTATTTCTTTGTCAGCTATTTCTAATTTCATAGATAATTCCATGTTCGCAGTTCGCAATTCCTCCATGTCTTCAGTTTCACGCGTAGACAGATCAGGCAAGCTTCTATGAGGAGTCGAGGTAATGGACAAAAACGAGTTATCACAAGTATTTCGTACGCTCGATCGTGATTTATCAACTATATCTGAATCAAAGCATTTGTTTTCTCTATTGCGAAATGTAACGAACTGGTTGTCATGGTAATTTGATTGACCTGGAGGACTTTGGACGTTAGAACACTTTTTTTTGTTTAGAATCGGAGTACTGGTCTTACTACTTCCAGGGATTTTGCTTGTTTTGTGGGTGCTGCAAGCAAGGCATTTCCATTTTTGCTTGCTCTCTTTTGACATGAGCAGAAAAAGTTTTTCTGATACCACTGCGCAATTAAGATCGTAGTTTTTGTTGCAAATATAACATTTTAAGCCTTCCTTTTTGGGATAGTTTTTTTTACACTTTGTGCATTTATCTTTATCCATTGTAAAACCTCTAAACGTATCAAATGCTAAATCTTTATTTTAACGATCGCGTAAGTTACTATGACGCTCTTTTTACTTGCACATTCAGGGTAAATTTAATTAATTTCTTAGCTTAATTATGACCTTTGTATTAACATCATACTCTACTCCACATTTGTCTCAATTGCTATTCAAAACACGTAGGAAACACATGAGTTCGTGACGCATGAATGTAGTTTTCCTTTGTTGCAAAAGTTTACTCAATTCGTGATCTGATTAAGTCATTCAAAATCTAAAAGTGAAGATAAACGAACAAACGTCACACACCAGCTGATCAATCTTATCTTAAAGTAGCCTTAATATTGAGTAGTTTATGTTAATACGTACTGTTATTATTCACTATCACAGTACCTACAAGTTTTTCTAGTTTACCCTTCATTTAATTCCTCACCAAGATATTTTTTGTGTTTTAAGAATATCCTTCATTTACTACTACTTATTTAATATGGGTGACGATAAGATTAGAAAATATCTAATTATATTTAGAGAATATATAATTATATTAGGATTAGAAAGATTGGAAAATATATAATTATATTAGGTTCGTATGATTCATTGACCGATATTTATTTATTTGAGGACAACCAATAACATCATTTACACAATTTAAGCTTACGTTAGATAGGGAATACAATTTTAAGTGATGTCTTAATTAAAGTAGGTAATTTTATAATTTCTATATATTTTATACATTTTCAATGCAATCTTATAAGATAAATTATTATAATAGAAAAATACTAAAAAAATTTGGAGAGCATTGGACCGGATTTCCAAAGGTTGCGGGTTCGATTCCCGCCTGAGAATTCACTTGTGACCCGAGTCAATTTTTTCTAGTATTTTTCTATTATAATAATTTAACTTCTAAAGTAGGTAATGTCAATATACAAGTGAACCGTACAATTCAGTCAATAAAGTTTACATGATTGCTTTCATGTCAAATATGTACATACTTTAGAAAGTTTTTGTAGAAAAATATCAACCTCGGCTTTGTAGTCAAGTGGGGCTGGAACATACACTTGTTGTCCAGGTGTGCTCTTCCGATTCACTCAGTTCACAATTAAATGTTTTAATAACGAGAAATATAATAATTAAATGGCAATTTCTTATTTATCGATTGCCTGATACTTGTACAATTATTACATTTGATGTTATAGTTATTTAATTTAATTTTAATTAAGCGACTACCATCACGGTATTCCGCTTTAAAATGACTTACAGATATCAATCTATTATCTAAGATCACAAATTTGTTGTTTGTCTATTCGCTTTTTTTCCATTGTATATGCGTTACCATAGCAACGCGTTAACCGCAAGTAATTCGCCTACCGGACGCTAGATGGCGCTAACGGAAAAATATTTCATAATAGAAATAAATTAAAGAATTTAGTCCACCCGTGCGAAGCCGGGACGGGCCGCTAGTAAGAACAACGATCAAAGCGTAGTGCATGAAAAGTAAAATACGACCCAACCTCAGCAAGTTCCTGCTCTACTGTGACCATAATGTACACACGCGATTCGAATTTTCTGCGACGGAGTAGCAGTTAATTTCTGACAACTCCGGCAACCTCCTCCTCCTCTTCCATTACCCACAGCACATAACGATATCAATTTTTTTTATTTTGATTAGTATACGTTTTCAATTTATGCCTCAGAATTCTTCGGCCGAACGTGCTAAACAGTAGCCCCTCGAACTTCAAGAGCATAGGCTTTTAGAGATGTATTGTAATGAGTGATACTCACATCTTTGGCGTGATGTGTGTAGAAGGAGACAGTGTTGGCGAGCAGCTGCAAAGCTCGACCAGGCGCACACGCAGGTGCCAAACGGGACGCGTGCAACCAGCCTAATGATACCAGCTGGATATGTTTAACTTCCAACCGCTGGTATATACTGTCTGCAGCTATTGCGTTACCTGTGTACGACAACGGTCACGTCAAAAATATGTCACAAAAATAATCGCTAACGATATACCATATTGTAAAACGTATAAATGGAGAATTAAATGGTCTTTCCGAGGACAAAATTGTGTGTGTGTGTGTGTGTGTGTGTATGTGTGTGTGTGTCTGTATTAAAAATAGATCTTAATTGCTAAATGAGTTTGAAAAAAAGCTATTCCATTGAAAAGTTTGTTAAAGATACATTTTTAATGAAATGTCTGCCCCCCTCTTTTCCTTGTTGCTGTATCTATCAAGATACGTGTGATTTGAAATGTATTTAAACGCACATACTTATGTGCTATGTATTTAGACCCTTAACTATATCGTAGATGCATATCTAAAAGTACTATTGCCATAATCACTACATCCTTCTCCACTTTTTCAGGGACTTTTTTAAGTCACTGACAAGCTGGCTGGCTGGTCATTACATTTTATAATGGACTCGTGTGTGACTTGCAAAACGTAACGAGAAGAATCGAGAGATGTTTTTCTCGACTATTAACTTATCAGCTATTAGCAAGTTTTCAAAAAAATGTAAAAAAATATCTTGCAATTCAATCGCAGAGCAGTGTCCAATTTTGAGTATTTTGAATTTACTAGATCATGAAAGTGTAAGTACTCGCCAAGAAAATGGTAGAGATGGACTAGCAGCAGTTTGACGTGGAAGTTGGCAGGAGAGTGAGACAACACAAGCTCCAGTAGGCATAGCGCTTCCACTACCGGCACGGTGCTTTTTTGCTGCATCGCTGCAACATAAAATCAATATTTATTTAAGGATTTTTCAATTAAAAAATTACCTGTGTTCAGTGTTGTAAAAAAGCTGGAGTCGACAAATTGACTAAACGTTAATGTAGGTGCAGGTACCTTTAATAGCAAAAGCAATTATAAACAAACACAGTAAAATCATCCAAACAAATATACATAAAAATATAATGTAGTAAGAACAATTCCAGATTTTGATTTTTATTAGCACACTTTTTTATTATTATTAAGAGTGGGGTCGCTCTTGCCATCCCAATCAAGCCCAGGGGCCAATACAGGACCCATGATGGAACGAGCTAATCCAGAACATGATTTATTAAACTCATTACGTTAATTCATTCAATCATTACATATCGATATTTCCACTTTACAGTCGCGATTCAAGTCCATTCTAAAACGCTTGAGCACTGGCTTGAGCGTTTTAGTAAAAGCGCTCATATAGAGCGTTGTACTCGACCCTCGACTCAAGCTTAACCGATTCATGGCCAATGACGCACCTGTTGCGTCATGAAGAAACCTTTAGGAAGGCAAATGACGCACAAACGCGTCATTTGAAAATTTTTGTAAACACACAGAATCACTTAGGGATTTCCTCTAATGGACACAGTTAACAAAGAAATGGGCAAAACATTGTCAGGGGCCCTTGACGCGAAAGCGGGTCAACTTTCAGCTAGGCCAATGACGCGATAGCGCGTCATTCGATTATTGTTAGGGCCAGCATAAAAAAGTTATGTAAATGAGGGTGGCAATGAATCGGTTAAGCGTCGTGAGTGTCGTGCATAGAGGTAACTTGGAATATAGGTATTTTAATAATAAAAAGTCTTTAATGCTTAAGAGCGTCGGTCCGCGCTCACCGCTTATAACTCAGCGCTTATTTTTACAACACTAATTGTCTTAAATGTTAAGCAACACAGTTGTTATTCCCAAACGATTACCAGGTGAGAGTGTGGCGGGTTTGGAAAACTCAACAAGTAACAGTGTTACATGATAGGACAACTTTTTTATTTGACACCCGGTAGAAAACGTAACTGGTTGAACATAGTATATTTCATAACGAGTGCGGAAAGCTTGTCATTGCAAAGAGTTCCGACAAATGTCTACCCGAGCCGAGGCGCAGCCGAAGGTGAAGGTTGACAGTCGGAACAAGTTGCAATGACGTTTCCGCACGTGTACTGAACAACTATTTTTAATACAGTTGCGAAAAAACGAAGCAAATTAATAAATTAATTATAATAATTTTTTAAATTAATAAAATGGCGCCAACCGTAAAAGAATATAAGCAGAGATTTTTTTTTGTTTTCTTCACCCATTTTGGGTAGACAAAGGGAACTATGCCCATACAGCCAAGTCTTCAGTAGATTTTTTTTTTATACGTGATGAAAATGAAATTTAATGAGATGAAATGAAACGAAACCTAACCTAACTCATTGAATCAAATCATTAAATCTGATATTTACATTTCTAAACAAATTAGTAGCTTCTTATTAGAAATATTTGCATGAATCATAAAAACTTCTATGATTTTTTTTAATAAAAACTTAGTGGTTGGCTTTTTTCTTTTTAATAGACATTATTTGGACAGTTGGGTAAGAGAACGCTCGAGTTCGGAAAAGGTAAAGAAAAAGCTCGTGTATGTAAAAGCCCACATCCCGAACGCTATATGTCCCTGCAATACGCCACTTTTTGAGCAACTGTATTAAAAATGCGAATTATTTCAATGCGAGTTTTTATAAGAAAGAGCATTTGTCAAATAACTCGCTACCGCGACCTAATACTAAGGTCATTTAAACCAAAATATCAGTATTTTCTAATAACAAACTTTCTGAATGAGTATTCAAGTTTTTAAAGATTAGCTTTAGAAATGAAATAGGTTTGATAGCAGAAAATATTAAGTAAAAAACATAACAATACTTTGGTATATTGATAAAAGAGCATATTATTTCTTTTTTAATTTTATTAGTCCTAATTAGTGTAACAGGTTGGGCAACCCTTTTGGTGTGTAACTTATCTTAGTAGAAATAACTATTTGTTGAAATTACTTGGCACAGGTTTTTCAAATTAAAAGTAAAAGCCATCACAGAACTAATGATAGATGATCTTTTTATATAAAGGCAGGCTTAGAGTTCCACTTATTAACTGTCATGATAGTGAAATAAGTAAATTATTCTTAGTTAAGTCATATTTTCCTTTCTTTGGTCAAATATCAGTTATATGAAGAGCAGACCCTTCTGGCACAAGTATGTCGATGCTTGAAAAGAGAATCTGGCCACATATTAATGTAAAATGATATTTGAAAGTAAACAAATATTTTTGATTATTTTTTTATTTTAACCTTCACAACACTGGCTTGCGAGGTCTTTCGATAGCAAGATGCAATTGGCAATTTAAATCTCCTTCGTTCCCAAACAAAATAGTAAACATGAGAATCTCACCAGCGTGGAAATAATGGTGAGCAGCCAAAATGCCATAACCATCAGTGGCACAGAACTCAGTCAGAGTGGCGGTAAGGAGTCCTTGGTTGAAGCTCCGGAGATAATGACCGCGAAGAGTATTCGCGAGTTCCAGACACGCGTCAGCGGACAGAGGGGGCGCGGCCAGTCGCCACGCAGATACGCACGAGATATGACGCTGGACGTCTTCCGTCTGATTACAAAAAAAATCAAATCACTAATGATAATTTTTTTTTAGATAAATTCAAGATTCTTAACAGACACTCAGGACCTACCTCTTGCTTTAAGGACGAGTGCTTTTTCTTTTAAGACACCGAAACCAATCAATAGAAATAGAATTCATTCAAATTCACTTTGCTTTAAAAAAGAAATATGACGTAAATCAAGTCCTTCGACATTTAGTACAAATGATAAGAAGGGGATATAAAATGATACAAAATGTACTTTGAAATCAAACAAACCGCAAAGCATTAGGATACAAGAACTTGTAAGTATATGTTCATATAGTAATCAAGGCGACCGAAGTCCTCCTGCAGCAATAGCTAACCACGGCCCCATGAGACTATGGGCTGGTTGAAGGTGCATACTAAAGTTCTAAATAGGTAGGCCTCTAATCCTTTATCGGGCACAATGCCGGGTAGGGGAATGGAGGAGAGTCCCACATAACTAGGCTGCTCGCCCGGCGGAGCTGAATGTGTAATGCATTTTCCTTAGTATAAATGAAAGACGGCCGTAATCCATCTGTGTAGATGTCAGTTTTAACCCAAGCCAAGCCATTTAGCTTACAACGAGAGGTCGATGGGAATATTAATAATACATTTCACGCATTGTTAACCGATTCGTTGCTACATACAATTACAGAAACGAAGGCTACGAACTTGGTTTACGTGAAAAATGAAGATAGTTTTATTCTGGGTGGATTTCCTTAAACTTAATTTGAAGGAGTTATCATCGATTTAAATATGACACGGTTTCAGTGGCTAACGCCACACGCAAAAAAGTGATGGCACGACAGGCGTGCAAGCAACGAATCGGTAAATATCCTTTAAAAAAATACTCACCGTTTCTGGCTCACTCTTCTCATCAAATCCTAAACATGTAAGGAAGTCTCTACAATGCTCCTGTCTCTCTTTCACCGGCAACATAGCCAAATAAGGCCTTAAGTCTGGCACAGCGCACGGTTTATTCGCGAACACTCGCAAATACTGAACACACAACGCTACCCCCGAGCCCAATAAAGACGTAGGATCTCCATCTACAGATAGCCTCTTCCATAATTCCAATCTAGCTAAATAGGGGCCTCTTAACGTCCTCCCCGAAGACATACTCTCTACAAGTTGACATATAAATTCATGGCACTTCTCAGCTGTATCGTCAGCATTACTCTCACCATTCGTGCCACTTTCTTTCATCAATTGGAAGACTGAGTCAAAATAAGGAAGATAGTAATCCCACCTATCTTGGTTATCCCATAAAAGATCTTTGCATAACAGATTTAGTCGCCTCCACTGACCCAATTTCTTTAAATATGGGATGCATGCTTGCGCACTCGAGCCCGGTACTAATTGGGAATATAAAGGGCTTTCTATAAACTTGAGGATGTCTTCCCATTTCTCCTGTAGCTCCAGGATCATGATATACAAACGTGCTTCCTGCTCCGCCTCCATTTTGTTCTCAGTTATGAAGTTGTCAACCATTCTCTGTGCTAGAGATAGTAGGATACCCTTTTTAGTTGCATCTTCTGAAGTTTTGGCCTGAATATAACAAATTATAGTTATTGCAAGCATAAAAGTAAAGACGATAACAATTTTTTTGTCACCAAAGCTATTTTTTTTTAAAACAGACTATGTTCCTATACAGATATCACTATGAGTAATGATTCTTTGCTGTTGTGTCGTAACATATTACTTTTTAGCAAGAAACAATTGCAAAAGTGTCTATTGCAATAATAGCAACAGTTAAAACAAATGGTTACGAATGCTGCAGTAGAATTATTGTTGACAAAGTGTACAGAAACTTGAGCTTATTTTATACGGTTCTTATTGAATAATAATTAATTTATTTTCTTTAAACTTACCTGCAAAACAATGCTCATAACCGCCCAGAAATAATAAGGGTTTTTAGGGGCGAACTTATAGAGGGCCATAGCAGCCCGCTGCTGGGAGCGGTAATCCCCCACCCTCACATAAGACATAAAGAGGTGTGAGTGAAGCTCCTCATTCGACGGTTCCACCTTCACTGCTGATTCGTACAGCTCACACACCTTGTGCACTGAAATCAGTGTTATTATCATCAGCCTTTAACACTGTTAATGTCGGGTCACAAGCTTTAAGAAGCTTTAGTGATAACAATGAAAATAGTTTCTTACTTCTATCGGAATGGAGTTCAAATATATATGTACATCAACACTGTGCTCATGGCCGTCATGAAACTCCACAAGTGCACGCACTCACGCCGATTTTTGCGCAAGTTTTTTTGTTTAGTGTCATCGTAAAAGAAACTGCTTAGTCTGGGCTGACTCTTATAGACAAATCATAAGGAATAAATACAAAGTACAGTATAGATAGAGCATATATAAAAAAGTATCATTAGCACAAGTCTGTCATAATATATTACAAATCACAAGCTAGATTTACAACATTGGAAAATATTTTAATTATTATAACTCTTTTATTATAATTCCTGTTATCAACAAGTTAATCGAAATGTGTATTTATAGTTAAGATATATGATTCTTTTAGTAATTTGAACTTTTGCATAAAATATTTCATAGGTGAATAGTTAAGTTTTTCTTTGACAGTATCTAGTAACATAAATTGTGCAACACTGAAGACAAGGGAGTTTAAATCAAAATTGCATGAAGATATATGTAAATAATAAACATGTTGTAAAACAATAATAAGATGTAAAAGAACTCTGCTATACAATGAAATAAATCTAATCTACACTAATATAATATTATAAAGAGGAAAGATTTATATTTTTGTATGTTTGTAATGAATAAACTCAAAAACTACTAAATCGATTTCAAAAATTCTTTCACCATTGGAAAGCTACAATCACGCTGAGTAACATAGGCTATATTTAATGTTACAAAAAAATTAAAGAATTTTGTCCACCCTTGTGAAGCTGGGACGGGCCGCTAGTATACTTATAAAATAAATTTATCAGACAACAGATAAGTATAGCAAATATATAATGTTGCAGCCAGGTGACTCAATCTAAAAAAATATTGGAGATATATAAAAACTAGTTTTTTAGTGTTTTTGATAGGTCCTTGTAAGTTTACAATTAGTTTGGCTTGGTTAATCAAGCTGGTATAAAATAATAAGAAACAGATTTAAAACTTGATGTTTAAAAAAGTGCAATTTTTGGAGAGTATCTATAATTTAATCTTTCTCAAACCTGTCTGAGGGCAAGCTTATGCAAAAGATCCTTCTCCCCCAAGACCAATGCAGTTGTAAGTTAAATGTACCAAGTATTTGATCGGTCAGGAAACTGTTATGAGGTGCAAAAATAACTTAGCCATGTTTTATTAGTTTTTTAGCGTTAACCAAACATTAATTGCAAACAAAGAAATTATTTTCATTGGTGTTTGTGCATAAACTAAAGTTTACAGTATAACTTAGTTTATGTGCCCAAGTTATTTAATCTAAAGAGAATGAGAATAAAACATAAGCTTGTAATAAATAAATATTTTGCAAAATTATTTGTAAATTTATCTCAGTGAAGCGTTAAAGTGTAACAATTTTTGTCCTCATGTGTACCCACCAGGTAATAAACTGTATGAAGTGAGTAATACTGTGTATCATTATGTAATTTGGTTGGTCATTCAACTCTGGTACTTATGGAAACAATGTTAACAAGATGTAGTCATCTATTTATATTATCTTGTATCAAAGTTCCAAACCATCACAGTTCGTCCTATGAGAAACTATATAATTTTTATTTCACTTCCGGGCCTGTCCGACCTTGAAATAAAACCATTTTACTCATTACACAATGAGTTTATTCTTGGTTTTATATAGTTAGTTAGTTAGTTAGTTTTATGGGGCATTTTCCGCACTTAGCCTCCTGATTGGGCCATTGTACGTGATTGAGTATTCTTCTTTTACTCCAGCCATCCTAGTCCATCCCAGAAAGCGAGTAGCCTTTTCAGGTTACTACAAGCTTCTGGTAGTGATTTTGGAGACTGGAGAAAGTGTGCCCGTTGATCAGCCACACTCCTGCACTCCAAGAGCACGTGATGTGGCGTTTCCTCCGCCTCCATGCAGCCTCTGCATAGAGCGCTGTCTGTCACACCTATGGTAAATAGGTGTTTATTCAGAGGACTGTGTCCGGTTATAGTACCTAGTACTTTACGGATTTCGTCCCTGTTTAGTCTGGTGAGGTTGCGGGCAAGCTTTTTCGAAGCCACCGGAATGGCATTCTTCGTTTGCCTACAGCCTACACTATTGTTCCATTCTGTTTGGTGGTTTTCCTCTGTTTTTTTACGCAGCCATGTTCTAACTTGTGCCATGGGTATAGGCAGTAATGGTTCCGGTCCATACACCGTTCTATTTGAACCCCTTTTGGCTAGTTCATCTGCCGCGTCGTTGCCTAATGAGTTGCTATGTCCTTTGATCCATTGCAAAGTTACACTATTTGTGTTTGCAATGGACTGGAGTGTGTTGTGACATTCCAGTACTAGGACAGATGTTATGGTATTGCTTTGCAGAGCTTGAAGTACGGATGCACTGTCGGAGACGATTTTGATATTATGGTCTCTCACATCTCTGGCTGCAACCGCCTGTGCAGCTTTGGTGATGCCTATACATTCTGCTTGGAATATAGTGTTGAGTTTATCTAAGGTGGTCGAGATTTTGATATTTAGGTCGTTCGAGAAGACACCAGCTCCAGTGCCTTGTGAGGTTTTGGAACCGTCTGTGTATATCCTTACTTCACTTGTGCCAGAGTTATTATTACTTGGTTTTATATTTAACCCTAACATTTTAACTCTTACAGGAGCTGCGATCACAGGACAACTAATATAATGGTTGTCATACATTTTCTACTACATTTTAATTGGGCACATTCCTAAGTACTCCATTTATTACGTGTTTAACTATGCATTTTATTTAGTTATGTTTGTTACTGTAGATTATAAGTTCGGAAATTGGAAGGCTCTTCTGAGAACTGGTAAAAGAAACTAGGGCAGGGGTACTGAGTGTATCACTCACTACATCACTACTATAGTGTTATACAATTTGTATAAATAGACTAGTTGAGAATGTGTGCACAAAAAACTGATCCAAGTTTTAAAAGGTTTTTAATGTAAACCATACATTTATTACAGAAAATTCTTTGCATTGGTCTTAAAATGTTGGAAGGTATAGACATGTATAACAACAATTACCTTAGTCATCTTGTCATCACAACTCCTGTAAGGAGTAAAAAAAGTTAAAGTTACTTTAAAGTTATTACTGTTTAGTTACTGCTATAAAAATAAGTATAAATAAAATGCTTGTGGAACATTTCATGACATTACGATGAGAAGAAATTTACCATGAGAACATAACCTTTTTTTATGAAAGTTAACTTCGAGTCTTTTAATCTACTTAGTCTATCTTCAATTCAGTTGTTTTTTTAAAAACAGAAAGCACACTCAATCTGTAAGCTTTATCATTAATCATGCAATTACTAGTAGTATTTTATTGCTACAAGTCTACGAAATAAAACATCTGAAAATCTTATGGGTACATATATGGGCACTTGAATAATAAAAACTTAGTTTTGTGTTTCAAAAGTCCTTAAGTACCTGCTAATCAATGGATATAGGGCAGATATATTAGAGTAGCTACACATAAATAATTAGGTATTTAGTTTGCCTTTCTAAATTTTTACAATTGTAGATTAATAATTATACAAATATAGTATGTTGACCATTACATGGCCTGGAGAGATTTATTGCCTATTATTGTTTTTTGAATTCTGTAGATAAGGTTCAGTAGATAATTATTGTCCATTTTTGAATAATCATTAAGAGTGCACCAGGTGTTTGTTCAATTAATTAATTCGCTGTTATTATGCTCATAAAAGTTGTTTATCTGATTTGTTGTGACCGGTAGCCCTATTAGTTCACCGAAGGTGTTGAAAGTGAGTGCAGATATGGTTGAAATAGAATTATGAATAAATACATGAGTTAGAGATTCTTTTTAAACATAACTAAACTATAACTAAAATAATAATATCCATAAATATTGACAATAATTGTAGGTTTTGTTAAGCAGTTATTAATGGATGATTCCAAAAATACTATGGGTATTAAATTACATTTAAATGATCATTTCAAAATACTTACATTGTTGTGACTCTCTATATGATATCGTCATCGCCTGAAGCGTAGTGTCATCACTGAGTTTCTCTGCGGCCAGTTCATCCAGCAGAGAATGAGCCTGAGACTTCTTGCCTAACCTAAAAAGTGCTAATGCTTTCAGCGCCCGCGCCGCTTGTAAGGAAGGACTCTTTTTAAGCACTTTCTCCGCTTCCTGAAGAGCTTTTTTATTATTTCCATTATCTAGCCAATCTGTAAAATGTGTAAATCGATTTATTGCTACTGATGAGCGCTGCAGCTCCTGGGGAGGTCGGTCAGGAAACAGCACTTGACTCTTTAGGGAGCTTTACCGTAAATGGGACGCAACCGACGCTCAACGATGCCGCCGTCATGCATGTGCTGTGGGCGCACAGCCATTTTTCATTTATAACTACTTTCTAAGTAAATTTAACAGCACTTTTACGAGTTTTTTTTGCTTTTTACAGCACGTTTGTTTTGCGATTTTTGTCTTTGGTTAGGTCGACTGACAGTGACGTTCACAGAACACTACCTTCTGTGACGTAAAGTAATTATTGCCATATTAAAATAATACCATCACAAACCATTATCGAGCGTTTTCCATTTAGAAAAAAATTATACTAGATTTAAAAAATCTAAAAATCCCACGTTTTTCAATGTCCTAAAAAGAATAAAATAACCCTGCGGGGCAAAGCGAGGGGCCACTCAAAACGTGGGGGCGCATATTACTAAGAGGAGATTTTAAAGAGATGAATGACATGCATTGATGCCGATTATTGTAAAGATGCGCCCCCACGTTTTGAGTGGCCCCTGGCTTTGCCCCGCAGGGTTATTTTATTCTTTTTAGGACATTGAAAAACGTGGGATTTTTAGATTTTTTAAATCTAGTATAATTATTTTATTCTTTTTAATTATTAACTCAACGAAGTAACCATGTGTTACGCAACAATCGGATAAGCCCCATACAAAAGTGAAAGTTGCCGAAAGTGGACCTGAAAGTGCATCTGGAAAGTTGAAAGTTGCTTAGAGTGCATTGTCATCGGGTTCTGAACTATCCTGAAAGTTTCAGCTTTCTAGCTTATCGGAAAGTGCCTCAAATTTAAGTTGCAAGATTTTGCCCGGACAGACAAACAAATAAGAAAAGTGAGATAAGGAAAACGTGGTAAAAAGTCGACACTGTGTTGCACTGTGTCAACTTTTTGTTTATGTGTGTGTGTGTACCAATAGGTTTTTGCTATAGTATGGTCGACACAGTGCAACACAGTGTCGACAATTTTGTCTAAATGGAAAACGCTCATCATAACATTCATAACAGTGTTTTGGTTCACTAGAATTCTAACTTTAAATTCGGTTTTTTTATTTGCAAAACGATTATTTTACTACAGTTTTTGCCTGCATATCTGGTTTAAAACGTATCTGAATTAAACCTGCACAGAGGATGGTTCGGCCAGACACTGATGGATGCTTATATTCGCATAGCGTAACAGATTACACAGGGTTATCTTTAAAATAAATCACCTTGTGCACAGAGAGATAGTGTTTTGTACCTACTAAAAAATAAGTGATATCTTTTTACTGTGTTTTTTACAACATTTGAGAATGTGATTTATTGTAAATGACGTAATAAATTGTTTCAGTTACAAGGCAACTTATGCAAGATCCCGTTTTTTTAAAAAAAGATCTAATCAATACAATTATACAGACCTACTCCGTGACTAAAATATCAATTTCTGAGACGCGACTACAAATAAAAGAATGACCATCTCACACACGCGCAAGTTTTTTGCTATAGCCACCTGAATCAAATAATTGCCCGTGTTAGAAAACACAAAGAAATTTTTTAACTAAATTTATTTACACTTCGGATAGCTTGGTACGCGGTAGGCTGTACATCCAATGGTTTATAAATATTTCTGTTTATTGTTTCATTTTCTTCGGTCTCACGCATTAATTAATGAGGTAATAGTTTACTTCAACTTTTACTAAAATGACAGTCGTTTGTTCATATAATTCGTTTATAATTCAGGATAACAAAATGAATTTACACATATTGTTAAGATTTATTACAAAATAAATAAAATTTACAATTACAAAACCTAAAAAGCTTAACATATATTCGCACAGTTCTGTTACATGCACACCGTCAGACTTACAAACATTTTTGTTTACTTATATCTACATATACAATAAAGATATCACTGTAAAGGCAGTGGGAGGCGACTTAATCTATCGGGAGCCTCTAAAAAATTTAACGGTCGTTCAGACCAAACAAATTTCATTATTGTTTTAAATTCATATCTAATGGAGTTTCTTTGTATATGAAACTGTTATTTTGTATGGATATTTCTAAATAGTTATGAATTTTATAGTAAAGTTTGTATTTTTATAAAATAAATCTTAATGAACCCTGATGTTAGGCATAAAATGCGTCTTATTGTTCTCCATTTACCTACAGACGACCACTGGTTTATAGGCCGTTGTAGAACCGCATCGCCTTAACTGCTAAAGAATTATGACATTGAAATTGATTGACAAGTTACTTATCATAACTGACTGTTTTATTGTGATAAGGTTTTTGAGTAGCCCAGGGATCAAATTGGTTGGTTGTACATAAATAATGGAAAATAAGACTTACAAATTTTCTTTTCGTTTAAAATACTATAAGACTTTACTTTCCTTTGACATACTTTTTTAAATAAATATGGTTCACTCAAAACGGGTAATCCAATACAATATTACGGACTTATTGCTTAGTTTCAGAACTTAATAATCGAGATTTATCGACATTTATAATTCTTGATCTTTACCGGAAGGGACGCTGTCTAGAAAACCATACCAATTTATCACGCAACCAAGTTTTGCGTTTCCACTAGCGTTATTACATTACCCAGTTGAATGGTCTGAACGACTGCTAAATTAATAAATCAATAAATAATACATTATTTAGACCGAAGGTCCACTGTTTCAAAACCAGATTCTGGTAAATTATCTAAAGTTATCTTTGAAGGCACTAATTCTGGTGGTTGTTCTCTTGATAGTGACACGCGTTTGTGCCTCGGTGGAGGGACGGGGGCTGGCTGCGGGACTTTGGACTTTAACAAGCTCTTAATCTTCATTCCGCCGCGGTAATAATATAAGTATATTCCAGCGAGTAAAGCCAAAGCGATGAACAGTGCCACAATAGCGACAAGAATGCCATACCAAGCGGTGCCCTTCGATTCTTCAGGGGTAGGCACCGTAGGCCGTCTATTCGGCGGCACGTAAGGAGGTCTCGGCCTCCTCGTGGTAGTAGCAAACTTATCGCCGATCGCAATGTCTGCGCACGCCCTAAATTCCTCTTGTGGTCCGCATCCTACAGCCTCAGTGCCGTTATCACACTTTCCCCAGTTATTTCCAGCGATGTATCTCCATTGCAATACGCAATGCGAGCACTCAAAGCCCTCCGGCAATTGATACTTCATTTCATACATTTTATTCCCATCTTTAGGGTAAAATTTCGTAGCATCTCTCCCATCAATCTTCAAAATGTTCTGATCTAAACATTCTTGAGTCGTTTTTTTATATTCGTCGCACAAACTGAACTCGAAGAATCCGCTATGGCTAGCTGTAAGTTCCACTTTTATTGTAATAACATCTTTTGGGGCGTATTTTCTGACAATGACGCCTTTATAAAACCTTCCGCCATATTCATGGGCCCTAGGCTGTTTGGCATCCCAAGGGTCACCACAGACGCCACACTTTCCACTATTCTTATTCCATTGCCTGGAAAAGCCACCGCAGTAAAGCTCGTGGTCATTGTAGTTATGCGGGGTATCGAAACCGTACCTCCAGGCGGATGCCCGGGACGGCGGCTCCACTAGCCTCCCATGACCACTAGCGTCCTTACACGTTACCGTCAGCACTGCTAACCAGCACCATAATATCTGTGGACAATAAATACTAGTTTTTAACTATACTTACACTCATATTCACGCCAATTAGCTTAGCTCAAAGTAAGAACTGGCTTGTGTGCTAGGGTAATGGAAAAATATACATATTTAATACATAGATATATAATATTTATAGAAATATATATAAATGCCCATGACTTAGGTACAAATGCTCGTGATCATTATAGAAACATCTGCATTTGTTTTTTTTATTTTTTTTATTTAACAAATTAAAGACATTACATTGTTAATCAGCGCACCAAAAATCGCTAGGATTTGTCCGGTGTGCTGAGAGTACATAATTGAATTACACATACATTTACACATATATCTACTACATTCTTCTATCGGGACTTGAACCCAGGACGGTCGTTGCTAAAGCCAGGATCGCTATCGTTGCACGAAACGGTCCTCACTTACAAAGAAACGGAATACTCTAAAGTTGGAGGCTTCCTACTTTGGAGAAAGTAAGTATTCCGTTTCTTTAATAAAAAACGGGACCATAAGAAAGTTAATGTATCCACAATATCTATAAATCTCAGCAATCGATAGTGTTGTATTCATAGAGAAATGAAGTTGAAAACAATACTTAATTTTATATATGTGAAGTAGTTCACAGTCTTTCTGGGAAAACAAATCAGTATACAGTAACATATTAAGGCCATACTTGTCACTCACGAATAATTCTTCTGCCTAAGCTAAGCCTTGACCTTGATCATCGATTAACCCCAATTGGGGTAAATATTCATTCTCCCCCTGTTTTACCCCACAAATTTTTAATTTATAATGAGCAAAAATTAAAATCTAATAGTACTCAAAACACCTAACTGTATTAAGTAAATAGGTCAAACAAATATTTTAATTCGATTGAAGTAATTTTATTCCTAACCGATCAACTGAATAGTTGGGTGTTAGGGAGTAAAATAGTTGATCAATTTCCTTTGGTTGGTCGGTTCATTTGACCGGAACGCTTTAAAAATAATAACATATTAATACGGCTCCAGAAAAAGTGTCCGAACGACAGAATAAAATAGACAAAAATAAATGCATTTTCGGTCTATCCGTAAAAACTGTTAAGAAAACGAAACGTATAATTAATGAATAATATTCAATAATAAAAAACTAATTATTTAAAGTTATGTAATGATAGCATTTTTTGGATTTGGTTGTATTGTAAATTAAATTAGAATAGAACAATCAACAGCACATCAACCGTAAACAAAACTCTCAAATTTCTCCATTCGATTTTCAACTCAATGTCCAACACAAAGACTTTACTATCAAATGAGTTTTGACAGTTTGTTGTTGGTTTACGTGCTCTTATCCGCACAAAGTAGATTCGATTCGTTCACGCTTCTTTAATTATAAAATCCACTTTAATATATTAATAACGGTTGATTACGTAATAGAAAATAAGATAATAATTATATAATTGTCTGGTATTTAATACCCTTACCATATCTGACTTAACATAGATTTGACTATCGGCCGCTACGCTTTATTAAAATAGTTAAAAATAAACTGTGATAGACCAATTTGTTCTGAGTTATGTAGCTTGAACTTTTCCACGTTACGAAAATTGTTATAACAATATGATGACAATAAAAACTGGTTTAAAGTTGCATGAATAATTTTCACGGTTTTAGTAAAGGAAATTACAAGTGTTGGGAATATTTTAAATATTGTTTTTTTTTTCTAAAGATACGGAAGCACATAACACAAAAAGGTTGTGAAATCGAGCGGACCTCTTTGTCCTCATTTTGGCGGACCTTTATTGCTCTTGTTTGCTGTGTCCTTATACTGAGGCTCTAGAGGTGGTTACTTTAAACTACAACCACACAAAACCACAGTTTTTTGTATAAAATATACAAAAAACAAAAATATGTTTGTGTAGAAATATTTTTTTTAGTGAAAATATGTTTTTCTTTGATAAAATACCTCTGCTTATATGGAACTCGGTGGTGTAATTGTAAGCCCGTTTGGATTGCAGTTACATAGATCAAGTAATTTTTCAAGCGCTAGTAATCGGGTGGTGGCCCAAAAAAATGTAATTTATGTTTCGTAAGACATGACTTTGAAAGGCACGTCGAGCTGTTGGTACCGACTGTGTCTGTAGTCAAGAGCATCCCTCAATCCTCACTCGTCCCGCGTTGTCAGTTAAAGTTTATGGTCCATTCTTAGTTAGGTACGGCATTTTTTTCTGTGGGGTACAGTTACGAGCAATAATGTGTATACACAGTAGAACTGTGTCAATTTGCATTAATTACTTATTTCTATAATGTTGTATCGTTGCTTTCGGTAGATTTGGTGTAACACGGTTCTGCGGTGCAAACATATCTTTTTGCTTGTAATTGTGACAAGGCACAAAGTCATCTTCATGTCGTGATGTCACTCATCTATTTCCTTTATTCTGTTAATAAAAAATAAAAAACCGGCCAAGCGCGAGTCGGACTCGCGCATCGAGGGTTCCGTACACACCTGTAGGTAATAAGTAAAAGTCAGTTATAAAAATATTTTTATTATATGATGTAACTAAAAATTTTCGCAATTTTTCCTTTATCCGTGCTATAAGACGTTGCTTCGTACCAAATTTCAAGATTCTGAGTGCACGGGAAGTACTCTGTAGGTTTTGATTCCCTTGTGAGTGTCAAAAATTTGCGGAAATTTGCTTAGATGTTAGATTTTATCACAGCTCCAAAGGACAGTAGACCTGAGTATTTCAGTCTCAATGCCTTCCTGAGAAAAAGGGTCTTGACAGATAGACAGACGGACGGACGGACGGACAACAAAGTGATCCTATAAGGGTTCCGTTTTTTCCTTTCGAGGTACGGAACCCTAAAAATTTTATAATTACAATTATACAAAGTAAAGGAACATGATAATCTTTTGTATTTGAAAATTTGTTTGTATACGAAGTAGGGGTCAATGAATGAAATGAATGTTTGGTTGAAAAGAAATCGCGTGTTTCATATAATTAAGTAATCAATAGGTAATCGGAAAAGTAATTAAAGGTAGTTGTGTGATGATTGCTCGATGGTAGAAACAAACCTTCGATAAAGTACCAAGTAGTATGTAACATACAGTCTGTTCATCCTAACTTGTCCTATTTGGTATACAATCTTGGCACTCCTTTTTATTGAAAATGCAGCATTAAAAATTAACTGACAACTAGATTCAATAGGTTTCAGTCTATAATAACGATTTATTGTAAAAGATCATAGACTTTATTATTATTTCATTTTTAAATGGGTGATTTTGTTGAAAAGTTGTGCCAAGATTGTTTACAAAATAGGACAAGTTAGAATGAACAGACTTTAAATCTACTTATAGGATAAATACAACAAAGGAGGCAAGGAAACAACATTTAAATTAAACCTCTTTTGACAGGAAAAATGATGTTATTATTCTTGTATTTTTCTATTTAATTCTTATCAGGTGCCGTGATTATAGGACGACTATGTTTGGTGCATTAAAAGTAGTTTTATTGTTTAAAGAAATCACCCAAGACAGAAGGAAATATATATTCTTATAAATACAATAAAAAACTCATTTAGGTGGCTGCACCAGAGGCGCAAGTAGTGAATAAAATATCGGTATTTGTAGTGGGAAACCCTTTTGTTGACATAATGTATTTATTCCTAAAACTGTTTCGTATACGAGTTTGGCATATTTTTTTGCATAATATTACTCTGTCATAATTTAAGTTAGCAGCATATGTACTGTGGCATAATTATAATTAGTTCTAATATATATGCATAATTTCAATTTGCACAATATTTTTAGGCATAGTGTATAGTCGCATAATAGTGGTTTATAATAAAGGTTAAGTTAGGTTAGGTTAGTTATGTAAAAAGTTATTGATGTGTGTCTATTATCTTAGGAGTTACTTATTCTGCGTAAGATGATTAAGATTATATTAATTATGGTTTGATACCATTATGCCTTTATAAAATATGATTATGCTGATTGTATTTAAATATATTATAGTTATGGATAATAATATTATGCGTAAATATCATTAGTATGAATTACCATATGCCGACATATTTAACGGTTTAAATTTTTATGCAAACGGATAGAGGCGTAAAACTTAGATTGTATAAATTATTATTAGTATTATTAAATTAATTTCTTTCTGCAATACCTAGGTCAGACACCGTGACGCTAGGCTACGATAAATATATGATAAATAATACTAAACTTATTACCGGTTACTGCTATATGGAAGTAACTTATTTCATCTTTCCATAAAAGTTTGGATCGTTTATATAGGATAATATGAAAAGCGACTTGCGTCACGCTGTTTTTTTTTAAACAGATCCGCAGTTATCACTAATTTTATAACAAATGAATTTACGATTAAGACAATCATGTGATTATGTAAGGCGTGGAAAATAATTTGTTTACGTAAGCGCATTTTCGAACCCGAAACAAAAGGATTCTAAGTTAATTACAGAGGTATGCATGTGGAAGTTTATTAAATGTTGACTGACCCAAATGTTTTGTTGAAAGTTTTTAATTAAAATACAATTATTTAATTGTTTAGTCCAAATAATACTAATGTTGCAATAGTTTAAATTCAAAGAAAATTAATTAATGGAAATGTAAGGTTTCAGTTGCTGTAAATAAAATTTACATGAGATATATTTGTCATCTTAAATCTATAGTATTTAGGCCTACTAGCGGCCCGTCCCGGCTTCGCACGGGTGGACAAAATTCTTAAAAAAAATATATTATTAAATATTTTTCCGTAAGCGCCATCTAGCGTCCGGTAGACGAACTACTCGCGGTTAACGCGTTGCTATGGTAACGTTATTGATACAATGGAAAAAGAGCGGACAGTCAAACACACAAACCACTGTGATCTTAGATTATAGATTTATCTATATTTAATATCATTCAAATCTTTAAATAAAATGTCATTAAAATAAATATTAAATGTTTGACTTGTTAAATCAAGCCAAATTTTATTTATGATCTAGATTATTATATAAATGGTTTCATTTAAGTATTCATGCAAGAGAGTCTTAACGTCAGGATTAAATATAAAAAAAAATCGGTAAAAATGGTTTTATTTTAATGTGCGTAAGGTCCGGAAGTGTAAGAATTAAATATTTTAAAATTTCTCAAGAGGAAGAACAGTGATAGATTGGAACTTAGATACAAGATAATAGATATAAATAGATGACTACATCTCGTTAACATTGCTTCTATAATCACCAGAGTTGAATGACCAACGTTACGTAATGATAAACGGTATTACTCATTTGATGCAGTTTATTACCTACTGGGTACAGACGAGGACAAAAGTTAATTGCCCATTGTTACACTTTGACGTGTCACTGAGATAAATGGTGCAAATAAATTTTGAAAACCATTAACTAACAATTGGTAATTTGTTTATTAGAAGCTTGAGTTTTATTCTTATTGTCCTAAAATTAAATTACAAGGACACAAAAACTTGTTGAATGTCGAGACTTTAATCTATACATATATAAATAAAATTGGAGTGTCTGTTTGCAATATTGAAATAATCGTTTTTTACTACGCATGTAGTAAAAAACGTAAATATAACGTAAAATATTATTATTATTAAATATAACGTAATATATTATTTTTGTGTATGTATGTGTGTAAAATAATATACTTTACAATTTTTGTCCGTCTGTCTGCCTGTTTGTTCCGGCTAATCTCTGGAATGGCCGAACCGATTTTGACGGGACTTTTATTGGCAGGTAGCTCATGTAATAAGGAGTAATTTTGGCTACTTTTATTTAAAAAAAATCTTTTATTTTAGAAAAATAAAGTAATGTTGCAATGCTAGTAGGAGGAGGCCGCTAGTAATAATTATAATTCTTACATTGATACCAATTAACTTGCCCAAAGTAAACACTGTAAGTAGTATTGTATGTCTATGTATGTATTGTTGTTTGTATTGTATATATATATATACAATACATAAATAAGTACTATTTATAAACATGTTTTTTTAATACCCATGACTCAGGTACAAACGCTTGAACTCTGTACTCATTCACCACAAAAACATCTGCCGTTGAATCAGGAACCGTATGGTTTCAAAGGTAGGGTCACTACTGCTCGGCCAAACCGGTAAAGTCTTTATATAAAAAAAAATATAGTTAATGAAATTCTTAGATTAAAGAAGTTAATTATAGGTAACAGTAGCAGTACCAACACTGTTGTACCACATTGTACTAGGACTGGATAGCGCAGTCGTTAGTGAGTTCGACCCTGATTGCGGAGTTTAAGCAA
Organism: Calamotropha paludella; assembly: GCA_927399485.1. Classification (NCBI taxonomy): domain Eukaryota; kingdom Metazoa; phylum Arthropoda; class Insecta; order Lepidoptera; family Crambidae; genus Calamotropha; species Calamotropha paludella. Next base: position 15,539,598 of record OV656824.1, on the reverse strand, counting down.
TTTTCGGAAGAACCCGTGATTATATGGTTGACCAAAATCATAATTATAATATACATATTTATTGCAAGTCATATACAGATTTTTTTAAGTAGTCATGTGACGCCTTACAATGGCATAGGAATACTAAACTAATGCCTGTTTGGTGCAACGGTGGCGATTCTGTCTTTCGCACCGACGGCCCTGGGTTAGAGTCCCGAAAGGGGCAGATTTTTGTGTGATGAATACAAGCATTTGTACCCGAATCATGGGTATTAATTCTATATATATATATTCATATAAAAATTACATATCCATATATAATTGCAGCGGCGCTCCTATGGAACAGATTCAATGACGCAATGTCTGTTACGCCATAACTTCACGAGTTCTAAACCGATTTTAATAATTTTTGTGTATTCAAATCAACACATTTAGGGACTAGAACGTGACGGATTTTGAAATTTGCAAAAATAAAAAAATTATAACTCAAAACATTGGCTCTATGGGATTTCCTATTGAAACAAAAAACGCGCGCATTTTGAAAGTTTTCATTCATATAAAATTTTTAAATTAACTAAACATACTTAAATTTTTTTTTAGTATTACGATCCGCTCCAATATATGGTGCTAACGAAGCTTTATGCTTATCGACCTAGTATATGTATGTCTATTCATAACTCTAGTATCCATAACACAGACTTTACAGAGCTATTTTTGAGTTAGGCTAATGGGTGTGAATGTAAGAAATATTATTATTTTGTAATTGTACATTAATAATTGAGAATTCATACCAATACTACGGTTATGGGTTTAAGCTAACATTAAAAAAGATCACAGGCACTATTATCTCGAGCGACTCTTTGGTTTGAAAGGCAGGTTACCTATCTTCCTCATTGGGCCTGAGTGGTGGATTATGGCTTATTGTCCCTACAGTGTTTTCACGCTAAAAGACTGTACACACTACTACGTTTTTTAAAAGCGCCGATGACGCTCACTATTATCGATACAAACGCGATACTCGCTCTGTGAATTTTATGTTTGAATACCTGCATTAATTCAGTTTCTCGCTTGAATCGGTACAGATACGATGCTTACGCGCGATGCTAATTGGAATCGATTCGATTATAAAACGTTATAAAAACGCTGTTTGCATAAGCTTTTAAGAATTCCAAGCACTAGGTTCATTTTCATTTCATTTCTAACTGTCTTCAGCAGCTTTTTCGTGATCGCCCATTAATGATACACTCAATTAAACAGTTTCGTGATGAACTGACTGATTATTATGCTTGTTTATGGTGATTCCTTTTCATACAAGTACTAACATTCTACAGGACAATTTCTGCCATGTAAGGAGTGTTTCTGATTCAGAATTTCTAATTAGATACTTAAATGGCAATGTCATAAAATCAAAAGGATATTGAACGATCAGTAGAGTGTTAAATCTTACAAAAAACTTGAGATTATTGTCACATGATTGTATGTATGTATGTTATTGTTGCCTTAACAACAATATATTTGGGATATATATATGTTAAGACAATCTGTCTCCTCTGTTTGTAAACCGAAATTTCTTTTTTTTTGTATAAAACGAGTTTTAGTGTTTTCGATAAATAACAGGAAACAGTATTTTTCCACTTACGAATTAAATGAATTGCCCTTGGCAGCCACTAGTCACTATTTGTTACCGTAATAATTACCGTTAACTCCTGTTGTAAGCTAAAAGCTTTTGTTACGAGCTAGAAGGGAGAGAGAGAGAGAGTAGTTGAAAGAAAGAAACAAAAAACATTTATTGACACATACACACATACACTCACACACAGAAAACAAGAATAGCAAGAGAAAATAAGGGATGTAACAATGTGAAAAATAGGAAGATTATTAAAACTTAAAAACCACTGTGTGGTGCCAATAAATACCCTACCTCAGCGAATTTTCAACTCGGTCTACTTAGGTCAAAACTAACATTTTCGCTATTTATGTTGTCAAGAGGCCGTTTACTGGCAAAAGGGTTAGTAATCCATAGACGAGCCACGTATATCAACCGACAGCAAACTTTCCCACAGTCGGCTACCCTGACCTGCAATATTCGATATTGAACCAGTTTTTCCCACAGTACCTAACATATATACCTATCTTATAATGCAATAGGTTGACGGCCGTTTGGTGCAACGTTAGGTATGATTCAGACCGACCGGCTCGCATCGGCCCGGCCCGGAAGGCATTTCACAATGCGGTAAAGGAAATTGAAACTTGTAACAAGAAATGAAAGTTCATATTTCTGCCACATATACATTCCGCAACGGCCGTACGGCTCCCGTCGGCGCCGTTCGGATCCGAGTGGCTGTCCATCAGCTGTCGAACGCGAATGGAGATTAGCGGCGCAGCGAGACGAGTCATTTGAAGTTGTGTACACTTAAGGATAAGGACGTAATAACTTAAATAAATGATGGACACCGAAGAAAAACTTATTTTCTTAGTTCAACAATACGATTGTCGTTATAATGTCGGCTGTCGACTGCCGCAGCACGCATACGGCGCTCGCGGCACCTGTACGGCTGCCGCGGCATGCGTCGGCATCCTTTCCGGCCCGTGTCGATGCGGGCCGGTCGGTCTGAATCGTACCTTAGCGATCCTGCCTATCACACATACGGTCCAGGTTTGAGTCCCTCAAAGGGCAGATGTTTGTGTGTGCGAGCATTTTTACCCTAACTATGAGTATTTATAATTATTACTTATATTAGTATCATAATATGTATGTCTAACCGTTACCCTAGTATTCATAATAGAAGCCTTTACAGTGCTTACTTTGTGCTAAGTTAATTATTTGTAAGAAATATTATTGAAATAATATAAAAGGTGGGTCTTATCCTCTTACTCAGAGAAAGTAAATAAAGCTTAAGAAATAAAAAGTGTGCCGTGCTAACTTTCCAGACAAACACAACAGATTAACCTTTGTAATATAATTTCTTAAGGCCACGATAAGCTTATTAAAGCTGTGTATAATGAATTCATATTTGTATAGTCGACTGCATACCTAAACAAAACTGTCAAGTTTCTCCATCCGATTTTCAGCATTCAACATTATATCACGTCGGTATACAATAACACTTACTTTCGTGACTACTAATTGGAATTAAATACATTTTACGGAAGCCGGAAACGAGTCGTTTCGATTCTTTTATAATGTTATGCTTGTGACATGTTTGCTTCCACCGACAACTACTCAATTTATCCATTTGTTAGTTAGATTTGTATTAGCTTGTTATATTTGGTTATATTTAATCTCTAAATTAGTATTTTTACGTGAATACTATTTCTACTACTGATAAAATAATCATACTTACTGACACAGTCTGAAATATTTTTTTATCTCTACTATATAAAAGAAGGACTTTGTGGGTTTGTTACCATATGTAGTTACCATAGTTACCATCAGCCTAAAAATAAACAGTTTTTATAATCAATTAACGTTACTATAGCAACGCGTGGCCGGGTCATCAATTAACGTTACTATAGCAACGCGTGGCCGGGTTATACCAGCAACACGTGGCCGGGTTAGCTAGTTATTGTTATAAAATGATTAATTGATTTTGTTATATCCGACATAGGTACTATGCCAACGAACGAAGGTTGTCATAATATGCCACATATTCGTAGTCACATGTAGTTGACTGCGTAATATTTGAAATAATCGAAGATTCCCAGCTTTTGAATCAAGACGATCACCGCATTCCCACGCCGCGCATGCTTTGCACCGAATATATGATTGTGAGAATTCTTATGATATCACCTGCATCTATTGTTCTATAAATACCACGTTTTTTATATAATTTCTAAATATACCTTTACGTAGCAAAGTGATTACAAACGCGTTTACAAAATTGTAACAGTCTGAAATAATCTTTATTAGTAAACAGTGTGTGTAAAGAAATGTATGCATTTTTCTTTCGCTTGGAACAAATACTTGTTCATTCACGGTCAAGATTCCAAATCATTAGGTACATAGAAGCAAAGTGATTTAAATCTACTACAAAAACTAAAGGTTTGAAGGATAATCATTTGTTGTGTTGTCACGATGACTTTTTCTAAGTATATGTACGCATTATCATCAAGTACGTAATGTTTGACGTTGATAGTCAGCATCTAATTATACTTTTAACGAAACATCAAAAGATTACATCTGACAATAATTAATGATGGTTGATATAACATTTTGTGAGCTAAGTTGTCTTTACAACGAATAAGGAATGAATCCAAGAGAGATTTCCTTTGTTTCTTCCATCCAAGTTATTCATGCTATTGTGTCAGTACCTTCGGGCATTATGTCCGATTTGCTATTCTAAGTGTCCGCACGACTGACGCAAGCACAGACGATATTATGCGAGTGAAAGTGAGCGTGAGAGGATTTATTGATGTCGGTCACAACACGACGCGATAACAGTCGTGCCGTGTGCATACTAAACGGGTAATTACAACTAATTTGGCATTTACATATGACGTAAGGCATTACGAAGGGATGGGGTTGTATCCGTGGTTTATTTTTGACACATTCGTATTAAAAAAAAAAGCGATAAGGAAATTTATCTATACTAATATTATAAAGAAGTAAAGTTTGTGTGTTTGTATATTTGTTAAATTGTAAGGGGTAATCTTGGGATCTACTGAGAATTTTAAAAATTCTTTCACCAATAGAAAGGTACATTATTGCTGGGTGTCATAGGCTATATTGAATGCTAGAAAAAATTTAAAGAATTTTGTCCACCCGTGCGAAGCCGGGACGGGCCGCTAGTTTTTGATATAGAGATGTTTGTTTCCTACTTTCAAATTCAAACATTATTATGAAAGAAATTGACAAAATATTATCAACTAAAATAGGTTTCTAAACCAATTTTATAAAAAGGTTTGTTTTTTGATGAATAATATAATAAGTTTGCACTTTACTTCTGATAATTAATATAAAATATTAATTATTGATTTTAATTAGTCATCCCGTGAACATTTATCTAAAAAGGAATCCTAACGCCAGTAATAAATCAATATAAAAATAACAACACCCGCAGTACCTACCTATCTTACCAGCGGCACGCAGCCTTTATTCGATTATTATTTTTATTTATTTAGGTAAGGATTTCAATACTTACATATGTATATAGCTTTATTAACTTAGTATAAATATGGTATAGCTATTCATAACTTAGATTCATAAATAACTTATTACCTAAATTTCCAATGCCCAGTTGATGAGTTGTTGACAGAACATTTAAGAATCACTTTTGATGAGGTGTTTTTGTTTTTTTTTTGTCTTGAATGCCCAATTGCACCCTTAAAATAAATGTGCCGTAAGAATCTGTCAAAATAAGAATCTCTCATAACCATGTCCTGTCCCTAATCGAACGAAAGCCAACTAACCACGATATGCTAAGCACGATACCTCAAGGCCTGGATTTCAACACTGATGATAAATATAATATGTAACTGATATAATGATACTTATGTTTATCTTATTTCCTGACGACTGACAGTTTACTTTCTGTTATTATGATAGCTGCTAAATACTTTCACTAGCGAACAAAAATAAAGGACAAGGAAACGAAGACGAAATGTTTTTTAAACGTCGTAATGGTAGCTCTATTACGACATTTATATGAAAAAAATACTGCTTAGAAAGTGAATCTCTTTATAAAAATAACTTCGAGAAATTTCAACCGTATTTCGGCAGTGAACTTGCTTTTTCTTAATTGAAACGTTTTGTTGTGAAGACTCTGGCTTTGGCGTTTCAATCTGATCGAAGGTTTGGCGTGAAAAAAAGTCGGCAAATTAGGGTTCCGTATCAAAAGTTAGCTGACAAAGGAAAAAAAGAGAGAATTAAAAAAAAATGAGATTTATTAATATTTTGGTATTTGCTAGTAAACGTAAGTAACGTAATATTAATCACAACAATTATAAGTTTATAGGTAAATGGGAAAGTTAAAAACTTTTAAGAACAAAATTTTGTAAAAAATAAGCTACTTATACTTTGTCCAATGTAGGATGATACTTTTGACAGTTGACACCTATATAGAGGGTATAAAGTTGCTATTGCAATGTCAAGCCAAGCATAAGGTAACAAACGCAGCCTTAGTACGTAGCAATAAGGAAGTGACACCTGTCAAAAGTATCATCCTACATTGGACAAAGTATAGTTGCTAAAAAAGAAATTGAGTCTTTTTTCCAATATTTTTTAAAACATTAACAAACATTAGAATCACATATTTTACTCTGTGACAGTGCATGTAATAATTTGGAGAAATAATTCATAAATTCAATTTCTAATTTCAAATATTTATCAAATGAGAATTATCATAATAGCACTCAATTTAAATATAACTCTTAAGGGCGTCTTAAAAGGCTTATCAGTGTCATTACACTGGATGTAATTATCATACACCCTAAAAAATGTGCACCAGCTTTTACCGAATTGTCGTCGTTTACTGCTATCTCCTTGTAGAGATTGCGGAAAAGTTCTCTGTTTATTGGGAAGGCTAGCTGGGTCTAGCTGTAAATTGTCTACTGAGATGATAGTAATAAAGATTAAGGATAAAACATAAATATTGCTGTTTAATCAATTGAAAATGATATAATTTTTTTTATTACTAACTGAACAGCCAACCTCTATGTTACTACGCGCTACCTCTATGTTATACGTAGTATATGTTACTACGCAGGTAATGAAACCAAGATAAGAAATATAGGAATTATAAATTTTGACAAAAAATACCTATCTATACATATAAATAAAATTGGAGTGTCTGTTTTTAATATTGAAATACCCGTTTTTTACTACATGCATATGAATATATATACGGTACATACACCAAAATAACATTTTTTTTTCAATTTTTGTCTGTCTGTCTGTGTGTTTGTTCCGGCTTAGCTCTGAAACGGCTGGACCGATTTTGATGGGACTTTTATTGGCAGGTAGCTGATGTAATAAGGAGTAACTTAGGCTACTTTTATTTTAGAAAAATAATGTTGCAATATTCCACGGGGACGAAGTCGCGGGCGGCCGCTAGTTATAAATAAAACTCCTTTTACGGATAGCTACCGAATGGGAAAGCGAAACAAAATAGCTTAAGTTGTCTATCCACTTTCTCTTTATAAGTCCACGGGGAGACAGTAATACCCCACACCCTTAAACCTGGGGCAAGGGGTATTTCATTATTCATTCATGATCATTGATTTATTAGCTCCTGTCATTATCTTATAAAGCAATTAAATTACTGAATATAAAGACATGGCTTAAAGAATACGTATCCAAGCCATAATATGTTATTAAAAATAAAATACAATATCTATATTTCAAAAAATCTATCCTGCCTTTCCATTACACCCTGCGTATCAAGCGATCGCTTAACAATAATAGCCTTGATGCATTAGCGTTACCCAACAAACAAATATAAACTCAATTTAATAGCCCAATCTGATCCGATATTGTCCATTGAACGTATCGCATTCTTCTCACGTAGAAATGTTGCCACAGATTACATGTGGCAATCAGTAGGTCGTTCTCAAAACGAAATGCTTTTGCTCAGCTGTTCTATGTATATGTACAGACAAGGTGACCAAATTGTTCATTAATATTTGAACAGATGCTTGTAAATAATTTCTATACACTTACTTTAAATGTCTAAACACAAAATGTCAAGGTCTTAAATATCTGAAGAGTCGAGTAAAAATTGCTGTAGGAAGCTTCCGACTTTACTATAAATACAATTTAAATAGGAACTCTTTCAATTAAGCTGCCGACAATAGTTTGACATTAACATAGCAGTTATACTCATTAAAATCATAATCAATAAAAAATATTTCCTCTTTACCGTATTACCTCTTTACTTTAGTTAGTGTCTGTTTTTGGTTTTTCGTTTATATCACGCAGTACGAATGAGGAAATGTCGATACACTGGATATTATAAGTGTTCAGGTATTTTTGGTATAATGTGTTTAAAAATTACTGACAAGCATCTGCTCGGATATTAATGAAATGATGAACGTTTATATATAAACTAACTGACTCGAGCACGTGTTACTGTGTTATAAAAGCAACCTATCCTCGAACAAATCCCGCGAAATGAAAAAAGAATCATCAAAATAGGTTGAGTAGTTTCGGAAATCATCACGCACGGTCAAACCTGTGACAGGGAATTTATATATAATTTCTATTTATATAATTTATATTTACATATATATATATATATATATATATATATATATATATATAGATGGTAACATGTTTTGGAACAAGTTTGTGGAACTTATTTAAACTGTTCATAACTTTTGATCACCTTGTCTGCTGCAATATATTTGATGGCGACCGTCCCATAAACGAACGTAGTAACATTTTAAAATGTTTTAATGAGCTGCGAAGGATAGCGGCTAAACAAAGCTATAACACATTATGATTTACAGTAGACAAAGAAAACGCTCTCTTAAATAAAGCAAATAATTTTTTTAAATCGATATCGCATAAGTGTACACAAAGTACAACGTCAATCTACTGTAAATTTTAACAATCGAAATTGTAGTTTATGAATTAGTTTTGAAAATAAACCATAAGTTCGTTATGTAGGTTGTACCTACTGAGATACAAAAAAAAGAAAGATAGAATATTTCTTATATTCTTTCTCACACCAATTAGCCTAGCCTAGAATAAGCACCGTATTATGGATACTTGGGCAACGGATAGACAGACATACATGTTCAATACATAGATATTTAATTTTTAAAGAAATACTTATAAATACCTATGACATAAACATCTGCCCTTTGACAGAATCGCTACCGTTGCACCAAAACGGTCGTTTACTACGTCTATTAGTTGGCTAAAGTGAGTTACTACTAAGATAATTAGAAGAAATTGTGATCAGCCCAGTAGTGACAAAAACTTCTTTTATAACCGAAACTACATACCTATATCGCGAAAATGTCACTATTTTTTCATGCACTAATAATTTGGTGACAATCTGAGTCAACACACCATTTCAAAATCAAAGAGTGTGGCGCTGCCTCAATGACGGGCACATCGCAATCTATATTAAAACAGATGTTTCATAGCTAAATCTATAATCTAAGATCACAGTGGTTTGTGTGTTTGTCTGTCCGCACTTTTTCCCGCTCTTTTTCCATAGTATCAATAACGTTACCATAGCAACGCGTTAACCGCAAGTAGTTCGTCTACCGGACGCTAGATGGCGCTAACGGAAAAATACTTAATAATAGAAAGAAGTTAAAGAATTTTGTCCACCCGTGCGAAGCCGGGTCGGGCCTCTAGTTATATACTAACTAAATTAGGTTTTTCTTAACACTTTACAATAGCGGTTTTAGTATTTCGACGACCGTTACTCTACTATCCATAACACAAACTTTACAACGCTTACTTTGGGCTAACTTTACAACGCTTAGTTGGTGTGAATGTAAGAAATAACATTATTTTTAATAATTTTTCCTCTAATTGATAAACGAACAGCCAGGTTAGCTTTGAAGCAGTGTTTTGTTCTCATCACATATTTGATTTGCACTTGTAATAAAATAATTAATGAATACCACTAGCTTATATCTTCTTTTCAAAGAAAACAAAATAAACCTTATTGATAAGGTTAAAGATCTAAGGTTTAGCAGTGGGCGTCGTACGGCTGATATGATGATAAGGTTTATTTTGTTTTTCTCATAAAAAGACTTGAACGCAATCAGCCAGTGTATTTTAATTGTTGTTTATTTTACAAGAGATATGGAACGTTTTCTTCGAACTCTGTGTAAATGACAATCAATTTCAAAAAATATGTTTTACTTTTAAATTGTTTTTTCATTATAGATATTTCTTTATTTAAGTCAGTGTGCTATAAAAATGTATATTAATCAGCAATAATAATATATCTACTTATATTTTAGGGGATTACGTATAAAAGAAATCTTATATACTAGAACTCGAAAAGTTATTATGAAATACAAAGAAATTGTTTTGCCCGTTTTTTCTACACAGATTCTTTTCCTATTCTATTCTAAATTTTTAAAGCGAGAATTGCACGATATTACGTTAGTTGACTTTTTCGTTTTTTTTCGTCTATGTAACTGCAATACATACCTAAATTAATATCCAAGATGAAATCTAATAGTGAAAGTGACGATTTTATAACGACGCCACCAGAACTAGATAGAAAATCTGTCGCCTAAGCAGTAATTTTGAACATACTTCCTAAAATCTAGAAGTAAAACAATACGATAAAGTAACATAAAACATGTAACACCAGTGAGTCTTAAATATATTAACTAACTTACTTCCCTAAGGAATGTTGTCTCTTAGGCGGTTCACACACTAGAGACGCGTCCCGCCGCGGTGCGCGTAGCGACAGAAAGCGACGGGGCGCCTACCCGCGCGTTCCCGCGTCGGCAGTGTGTTGTCATAGGCGTGTTTTCTATATTAATTGAGATTCTTGCATACAATGTTAAAATCTGCGGCCACGCGCTACGCGACGGGGCGCGGTGCAGTGTGTTAACCGCCTTATGATGATAACGAAAACTGATATTAAAGTAGAAATAAATACATTCTCATAACATTTTATCTTGTTTTTTTTTTGATCTGGCAACACTTGTCGAAAAAGCGTACCTATATCGTGATGAATGATCGTCAAATAAACATTACCAAATATTGAATCACGTCATCCGATGAGTAATATTGAATTTATTTGTGGCACACTGAATTATAGTCTATGGTTTTTGAACTAGTTATATATATTGTCTGCGGTTATAGCGAAATACGACGCATGATGCATTTGAATCAGATGTAGTGTTGCCCATAATTAAATTAGGTTTGTGTAACGCATTTACAAAGACTGTTTAGTTATTATGGTGCACATAACTTATTGCCAATTGTATAACCTGATATGGTTTTGAATTGAACCAGAACAGTGGGTTATGGAGCTTAGCATTAAAATAATTTATAGTGAAAGAAAAACAAAAAGGTTGCCATTAACCACCTTCCAGTTTCATCATCAAGTATTAACAACTCTTGTTGCAAATATAATGAGCTAGAACGTGATGGGTTTCCTTGTAAGAATCCCAGGGTTCCTTCCCCTTTGAGATCTTCAAGCTGACAGTAGTATCATACTATTATATTGTCATTTAACTCATGTCTACGCCAATTTTTTGATGATACAAATACTAAAATTAGGGGAAAATCAGCTATCTAGATTTTATTACATAGCTTCTTGGTGACAGCCCTAAGTTATATGAAGTTTGTTAATAACAATATGGGGATAGTTTTTTCATGGTGATGTTTTATATCACTTTCCATTCTGAATATTTATTTTTCTTTGAACATCTTAAAGTCTATAACTTTTAGTAAAATAAAAAAAATGCTTTTGATAGCTTAATGTATTAAGATGGTTATAGGTTATTTGCTGTACAGCTACGTGATCTTTGACCCGAGCAAAGTAGAGTCGGACCGCTAATTTAAAGAATGCAATGAAATGAATGATGATGTAAGATAAATGTTAGTTTTATTAATATATAATAATGAATGAATTATAATAAATCTACATATTGATTACAGTTTCATGTTTCTGATTATGGAAATAGATATTAATATTATATTATTTGTTGAAAAACTGATGAATTAAATCGAAAACAAACCTTTTTTTTTATTTAACAAGGAAGTAAATAGAAAAGTATCCCGTTAGTTATATAAATAATACCGATCCTTATTAGAAAACCCATGATTTTTAATAGCCACATGCCAAGGATTTGCCTTTATAATTAGTCATGCAAAAATACACAAAAAATATCTATAAGCCCATAAAGGTGAAAGAAAGTAGGAACAAATTGATATCTTAGTAGTCACCTGACCAGTTTCCGTCTACATTCCGGTTTAGGATACAAATCGCCATATCTACTTTCAATAAAAAAATCCACTTTTCCTACTTTTACTGCCGGTTATGTCAGAGTGAACTTCATAAATGTTACTCGGGAATCTTATATCGGGATGATAAAAAGTGTCCTTTAAATAAAATAACTTTAACGGATATTTGCGCATAGTTTATATTTAATCCTGACGTATCGACTCGTTTACAGGAGCCGTTATCACAGGATGACCATATAGCAATGGTCATCATACGTATTCCACCTTCACAATATTTTAATCGGGCACGTTCCTAACTGTTAAAATATTTATAAATCAAAATAAAAAACCGGTCAAAAAGTTGTTTTCTTTATATGTGTAATATGCGCGAAAGTATAAGAACTAAAAAAAGGATCGTTCATGAGTGCACGAATTCGTTCCATTAAAGTTTTTTTGTTACACAACAAACGTAACAAATAGTAATATATACATATTTTTTCTTTTGATGTCTTGTAACGTGGGATTGTTATAATGTTACCTTTTTATGATAATATTGTTATCATATTGTTCAACTCGTTTATGTATTTATAAATTTTGTACCCACAAGAACTTCATACAAATGATTTATAAACAGAAGTTTTTTTCAGATTTTAATTTTTTTCAGCAAAAACAACAAAAGAAAACATTCTTTATGCATCTCCAGAGATTGTATGACCTTCAGACTATATATGCGGTTAGTTATATGTTTAACTATATACTTATTTGACTCGAGTTCTTGATTCTCCATCAGAACACAAGCTAGGCAAATAAAGGCACTATGGCAAAAAAATTGGGGCCCTAATAAACTGTTAAGGTTTTATCAAGTCAAAATATAAATACTTTAAAGGTATTTTTATCAGCTCTTTACATTATATACATGTCTTATGTGAGCTTCAGTGATCGCCTAGGTTCCACGGGTGAAGAGTTAAGGAAAGTATAGTTGGATTAATGTTCGTATTAAGTAATAAAACGAAGTCATTCATAAGGTTTATGCCCGTATGTATCATAATCTACTAATATGCCAAATTTTAGAAAAAAATTAAATAGTAACTCTCTGAATTGCAACCTATTTCATTCACATTCAAATGGTAGAATTTTTAGCAAGTTCAGTAAGAAGTTTGCTGGTCAGAGTCCAAAGGCCCCTACGCCACTGTTCTCCATTCAAGCAGTTTACTTCACAAGCATGCGATTAATATGACAGTTATCAAGCCGGTCTGGTAAGACTCCATTGCGATAGGTTGGGAAACGATGATTGGTAGTTACGTGCTTTATCGTCGATAAGTTTCACGATTGCGGTGAAATATCGTAACAGAGTATATCGTACTGTTTAACGATTTTGTTTTATTTATACAAAAGTTTAATCTTTGCTTCGCAACCCAAGCTAAGCCGTTCAAGTCACCAAGCCTTAAACAGTTATAATCTATAATCTAAGATCACAATTTTTTTGTTTGTCTGTCCGCTCTTTTTCCATTATATCAATAACATTACCATAGCAACGCGTTAACCGCAAGTAGTTCGTCTAACTGACGCTAGATGGCGCTAACGGAAAAATATTTTATAATAGAAAAGAAAATAAGAATTTTGTCCACCCATGCGAAGCCGGAACGGGCGGCTAGTAATTAGTAATAAAAATTTAGAAATATGACAACCCAAAAATTAACACCTCAGATATTAATTAACTGTCTTACTAATAACCTTTTACACGCTTTGTATACGGGTGACTTAACAAAAGCTTTACTAATAAGCATACTTTGACAGTTTGGCATTATACAGCTGTTATAATCAGTGCGTTAACTCTATGATAATTTAAGTCGCCGCTATTCACTCACTTGACCTTGTTTAACGGATGAGTAAGTAATAATCTAACCTAAAAGTAATAATTTTATTTTATATTGTCGGTAATTACAAATTTTAAAAAATTGAATTGAATAACATTTTGTCTCATGGATTATGTACGATATTTTGAACTTTTTGATGAATTCGATCAAATTGATGCACGAGCTTCAACTCCAATAGAAAAAAACTGGTTGGTTGCCTGTAAAGTCGGTATACGGGCGAAAGTTTTACGTGACAACGACTTTGAGTGGTAAAATAATTTTAATGTGAATATTCATTCGTATAGTAGGAAGAAGGATGAAATAATAGTAACAATTTAAAACATTTATTTATACAAAGAATTATATTTAAAACATTAATTTATAGGCACGCGTCCCTTCCACTTTTTATGTCTGTCTCTCTCGCTCTTAGGCGGGCTAACCATGCCCGAGTGGAAGGGACGCGTGCCTCTCACTCGCTCTCATTGTAAGCGCATAACGTGAGCGGAGCGTAACGCAGTTTCTTGAAGTGTCACCCGGCAAACCAATTTATAAGACGTTGTCACGTCAAAAACTTATAAAAATCGTTATGATCCTTTCACCTTGGAAGAGGAAGAGTTTCGTATAAAATATAGATTTACTAAAACGTATGCCAGGAAAATTGTTGAACTAATCAGGGGAGATATTGACAAGAAGGCAAATGGTGGTGGTTTATATTCGGAACTTCAAGTCTGCACGGCTCTCAGGACATGGGGTAGGCAAGAAGTACAAGATGATGCTGCAGACATACATGGTCTTAGTCAGCAGAGCATTACAAATGTATGTCGGCGGGTTGCTGTTGCCTTAGCAAGAAAGGCGTTAATTTTTTCTTCATTATTTGCCATTGCTAATTACTTACTATTAACACTATTAAATAATTAAAGATTATTAAGATAAAAATCCGAAATAAAGCCGATGAGCCGAAAACAGAAGTTAATAGCTGTTGACGTATGATTGACATTTCTCGTGTACGTTTAAAAAGTCGATTGAGAACCGGTAATTAAAAAAATATTATTATTTTATTCATAATTAATTCAATACGGCTTCAAAATACGAAAGAGATAACCTACTTTAGTTTTCTACACATTTTTGGTTATTTATTTACATTTGTTGAGTTATAAATTTTTGGATTAAATTTTGTTTAAGAACGTTGGTAACAGTGTTGCTAGTGAGGTCTATCAAATCAATTGTATAACTATACAACGCTTAGTTAATGGTTATTAGTAGAATTTGTGTATAACGCCTGTATAGTTCTTATACACTGTATAGCAATGAAGCTGTTATACACTTGTTATAACATTTTTTATTAGTAAGACAGTTAGTATAAAATATTTGATACAACGGTGCTTACTTAAGTTCAAATTGAATGATCGCAAATACCGTCTGTTCTTTAAAAATATTTGGAAAGAAGTATTGACATTTCTTTTAGTAGTTTTATAGTTTCTTTTAATGTATGTGGTGACAAATATTGATTTTCAAACGATTTAATTTTCTACTGATATAAAATATTTCTTATTATTATTAGTATATAAACTCCATTCAACTTCAAAATACCATTAAGTTAGTCTATAAACACATACCAACTATAGTTTATTACTTAAAATAATATATTTTCTAAGAAAATGTTTCTCTTCGTAATTACTGTAAGTAGTTAGACCTAGAATGCAGCCTTGGGGTAGCTTATACTAAAAGATAAATAAGTGAAATGAAGGCTTTCATTGGCAAGTAAGTGAAAGTTTAGTAGCTATTATTAAATATAAATAAGTAGGATGTTCGACTAGACAACACTTATGAATGTGTTTCTAATGTTAATTAAATTATTGAAAGCTTGTTTAAGGACGGTAGGAGTTGTCTTTGAAATTTTGACAAATTATGCCTTTTTTACTATTCTTTTCTTTTAGTATGCATAGGTACTCTTACAATATCTAATCGCAAGACTTTCCTTTTTTATAATGGAAGCATTTTGAATACTAAACTTTCGATTCTGCATGTTAAAAGTTTGTTAAGAAAATATGAATTTTTAGATATTAACTAGCTGACCCGGTAACGCGTTGTTACGGTAACGTTAATTGATACAATGGAAAAAGAGCGGACAGACAAACACACAAACAACAAATTTGTGTTCTTAGATTATAGACTAGCGGCCCGTCCCGGCTTCGCACGGGTAGACAAAATTCTTTAATTTTTTTCTATTATTAAATATTTTTTCGTCAGCACCACCTAGCGTCCGGTAGACGAACTTCTTGCGGTTAACGCGTTGCTATAGTAACGTTATTGATACAGTGGAAAAAGAGCGGGAAAACGAGCGCACAGACAAACACACAAACCACTGTGATCTTAGATTATCTATAGACTAGCGGTCCGTCCCGGCCTCGCACAGGTGAACAAAATTCTTTAAATTTTTTCTATTAAATATTTTCCCGTTAGCGCCATCTAGCGTCCGGTAGACGAACTACTTGCGATTGCGTTGCGATTACATATACAATGGAAAAAGAGCGGACAGACAAACAACAAATTTGTGATCTAAGATTATAGATTTCTAGTTTACATTATCACTCACTAATTTTTTTAGTTAATAAAATTTATTTGTCTAATTTTATTACATAAAAGAGAAAGAAACATTTAAGAGATCATGTCGTGAGTCGAACTTTTTTGAATTAGTATCTATCGAATCGTTATTCTTTTTGGTTTTCAATCAAGAGTACCAATTAAGAGAAAGTCATCTTTTGTTTTAAACGTTTTCATCACCGAATTCACGATTTCAAACATTGTTTTGTTTTGAAGTAATTTAAATCACTTCTATATTCTAATTATAAAGAATGAGATAATGTTAGGTAAAATGACAGAAATTAAAACATATTTATTTACTTTTGTTATAAAAAAAGTATTATTGTTCGAACTGGTTTTATAACATAAACAGAACTATATATATTATGAGTAAAGTAATAAATTATAAATTTGATATATTTTGTCATTTAATTACTTCAGATATTTAAATCAAAAGCCTACTGACGGTGGTGACGATGTAGCCTATGAAAGATAAGCAAAAATTCAACGTGTCCGTCAATGTCTCGGTGGGTATTTTAATTTATCTAGTAAAAATTATTTTTAAAATGTATTTTCCTTTTATTTAATTTATAAACTAGACGCTGTTTTTTTGCGGCTATTTGTGTTTAATAAGTTTTTTACCAATATTAATTTTAGTTTTTGTATCTTTTTATATCATCCGGGTGAGGTAGAGATGAAACACTAGTGAAAATTAATATAACAATCCGTTTTTAACCTTATATACTAGACTTTAAGTTGAAAATCGATCGTGGAAATTTGTCAGTGTATGTAATGTACCTACTGTGTTAATTGTACAGTACTCTAATTGAAGAATTATATTCAAAAAACTACTCAAAGAAAAATAAAGACAGCTACGAAAGGAGTTTTTTAAAGAAAAGATATCTTTTTCTCATAACATGTTAAAAAAATTTTACTCTATTTTTATTGTTTTCCGTTTAGAAATTTAAACCGGATTTGAAAAATATATCAGTATGCAAATAATGCAGCGAATTGTATCGAAAATCAGATTGGCAAAATATTGGTTATCTAACTAAGAGATGTCGCCGACGAATGAATTTACATTTGACCTTGGTCGTGAAAGTTTTTTAATTCATTCAAATTTATTCACGACGAGACGTTTATCTCTATGACATTATTTCTCAAAGTAACTGTTCTCTCTAAGGAAAACGGCTCTAAGAGTATGGTATTTATTTAAATACTGCGGTGGAGATTATGGACGTGGTTGCTTTCGATACAAGCTGTAATGGTTTTCTTTACACTTTGATTTTTATGAAGGCGCTATTACTGTGGTGTTATTTTGTTTCAATAGTCACGATTTTTTTTTCTAAAAACTGAAAAATGCAGTTTTTTGGCAAACTGAAGTAATAAGTAAAAAAAAAATATTATAACAATTAAGCTATTAACGAGAAACTTAACGTCATTGTAAGAAAAGCGTGGATTATTATCGAGTTTGGTCGATAGCGATTGTTGTTTTTTTTAATTTATTTTTTTCCAAAGTACCTAACTATTTTTATTTCGAAATGCAGTTAGTGTAATAGTGGTGACGTTTTGGCTTAATTATTATATAAAATTGTATTTTTAATTTTTATTTAAGTTTGCCATAAAACTGTGTTTTTTAGTTTTTCTTTAATATTATTTATTTTTCATTTTTTAGTTCGATCTACAATAGAAGCGTAATCTTTTGTCATAAATTATGTTATTGTTAAAATAAATACTTGTTGTCATGGTGTTGACTTCAGAAGGGATAATTTATTTTTAAAATATAGGTGACAACTATAGAGATTACAAATAAGACATCTATCAAAACTGTATTAACCAATATTTTAACAATTATTTATTGTAACTTTAATGTTCTTAGTATTAAAAAATGTTTTTAAAATTTTCTCCAATGATATTTAAAAGAAATAATTACAATAATTGTATTTTCATCGGTCTTTGATAAGTGTGCAAAACTTCAAATTAATCTGATGTTTTGAAGTGTGTTGAACCGCGATAAAAGCTTCCGTTACAAACAAACATACAAACAACCAAACATTCTGATGAAGTTAATAATAACAATGTGTTTAAAAGGTTAAAGAAAATAGTAACACGTTTTTTTACATTTTGAGAAGTGTTAAAAAATCTTTAAGTAAAAAAGCTCTTCTGGTAGTTTGATTGATAGATGCTATACTAGTGGTTAATAATAATAAATCAAAATCGTACTCAGAGTCAAACATATAAAATTATTTACAACCACATGTAACCAGTATATGTTACAGAGTTTAATTACAATGAGTAGACACGAGAACTTAAGAACGATATTATTCTAGTTAAAGTTATCAAAGTAAATTTACGAGAAAAGTGAAACCGGTGACGAAAATTTAAATTACCAATTAAAGTAACCTTTGGACAACCCATAGCAGTAAAACATTAGTATTTGAAAATGAAAGCACACGAAATTACGTCGGATGCTGGGAAAAAAACTCCCTTGTGCAATTTTCGCGTGCGATTGTGTGTAGTTATCCAACTTACTTCCTGTGTTGTGATGACCAGTTGGAACTATAATCACAGCAAACAATGCAAGCTTTCTCATATATTATAACTGTTGGAATAATAGTTAAAAAACATCAAACACTAAGGTTTCACTACTTTTTTCGCAGTTTCGTGATTTGATCTGTTCATGTTTAAATAAGTATTTCATGTTCATAATATTTGAAAAAAGAGGAGGAAGATTATGTTATATCACATCGCATTATGTATATCTTTTTTGTTTTGTTTTGTTTGTGCGTGCACTGCGTACTGCCACAGTAAATACAGAACAGTAGTTTATCTAAGGCCGTCCGCCGAGTTATTAGCCTACTCTTGCGTTGATTCCCAGGGTTCTCACTTTTACTTTTAGTTAATATTTTCGAACAAGCAGCACTTGATCTAAATTTATGTAATAAAAGGCATATTATGATTGAATATTTGTTTGCGAAATCTTTATTGAGGCACCCGAAAACACTACAATATTATTTTCCCCTTTTTGAAGTCATGATACTCGTAATAATTAATATTATGGTAAGTGGCCGGCGAGAGTTGACGATCACGAGCGGTCATGTGACGTACGCGCATGCTCACAGTCGCGCGGCACAGCCCGTACTGCCGCCACCTTATTCCCCCATATATTATGCTAGCGTGTGCGTGAAATCGTGTGCCGACACGGCGCGCGGCGCGCACGCACACATTCAAACCGAGAGCGGCACGTTTGTATGAAGATATTTTACTGTTCTTTACTGTGGTACTGCATTCGAAACAAAAGAGAATCAACTGATCGTTAAAAGAACACTATTTCATGGCTGAAAGGTCAAAACTGCTGTTATAGCAAATCATAGCCAATGGTCTAAGCAATAGGGTTTTAGATGCGGTGTAGTATCATTCGTACCAGTATTTAAAACAATCAGAACTCTATTTCTATGACTATAAGGTTAAGTAATGAAGCCACAGTTATGACTTGTTGACATACACGGGCTTCCTCACTCTCACGCAGTGAAAATAGGAAGGATATTGAGTATTAACCACTTGGTCAGGTCTAATTGTGACGAAAGTATATCCTGCATAGTTTGTAATTTTATAATTAAGAGTTTGATGGCGCTTTGTCAACAATTATCACAACGTTTCATTTTTCTAATCCCTGCATTTATTAATTCCTATGGAAATATAGTGAAGTATTGTGTTTTGTTGCATTTATTTTGTCTTTAATGATTTTTGCAAAAAAAAGAAGGAAATTCAGGCAGATTTTCTTTTGCCTTTGTGTCCATCGAATAGGTAAAATGGTCTGTGAGAAGCATTCAAAATTCTTTTTCATGTCAATGTGCCATTTATCGGACTGAGACAAAGAAGAAAAAATAATTTTCACTATATTTAATTATCACACTAGTCGAAAATATTAAGTGTTGCCAATTGTAGAGATTAAAATACTATTATAAAAGTAGGACATTGTATGGGTGACCAGCGATTTATGTATATTGTAGAGCTTCTCTATGTTTTAGTAAATACCTTAAGAGCATTAATTCATAAAAACTTTCAGGTACAAATCCTTAATAATAAGGAAACTGATACTTATGAAGGTTTATAGAAATACGAATAAAATAAATGAACTAAAAAGATAGTAGGAAACATTTTTGAAACATTTAATATAGAAATAAAAGAAGTAATTTTCTTTTACTATGGAAAATTTTAAATTCCTTTTATGCATGCTACTTTTGTTGGCTGAATGAGAATAAGAAGAAATTGTGTTTAGCGTCTTAAATGTAAAAAAAATATAATTTTATTGCTAATTTCAAGCATAGAAATAATTGGAAAGACTCGAAGGGTTCGTCTAGGTCTCGCTAGCTCAATTGGCAATTTTCTCGCCCGTATAGCGAGGGGGGGTGTAGATTTGAGTCCTGCCTTACACCTAAGACAAGTTGAATTTTTGTCGACCGTTTGGTGCAACGGTATAGTCTCCGGCAAATAAGTTGAACATGATTTTGAAATCACGTGACATGCGCAGTAGCAAGTTTAGGTACATTATTCACTGATTTCAAAATCGCATGTCACGTGATTTCAAAATCATGTTCAACTTGTTTGCCGGGGACAATAGCGATCCTGCCTTTCGCATCGAACGTTCCTGGGTTCGAATCCGAAGGGGCAGATGTTTGTTTGATGCATACGAGCATCTGTACCTGAGTCATGGGTATTTTTATATATTTCTATTAATATTACTTATTTATGTATGATATATGTATGTTTATGTTACCCTAGTATTCATAACACAAGCCTTACAATGCTTACTCTGGGCTACGCTAATTGGTGTGATTGTAAGAAATATAAAAAAAAAATACCCGTAACTATTTCATTGGGTATAAAAATCTATGTGTTAAATATTTAAAACAAAAATATAATAATTGCTTTCTACAAACTTTAACACTTACGTATCTTCCTTATTGTATAAAGTTCCATAAGAATCAGTTTCCTTATTTATGTATAATGTATTCGAAAGTTTTACGAAACGTGGTTTGGTGTTAACGCTCAAGTGCATTTGTATGTACATATAGACTATGTTATTCTTCCGTTAGGATCTTTCGATCTTTGCTATTTATAAATAAAGATTACTCGTATAAAATTACGATAAACACGCTGTCAGTCGATAAGGAAGATTTTTATTCTGGGTCAGTTTTGTTTATAGAAGTAATGTTGTTTATTCCTACGAGTTTGTCTATTTCACTACAGGAACTTTTACGATCATATTTGTTATATTAATGTTTTAAAATTTGTTTTATGGAGCAACTGAGTTGTTCCGTAAACTTGAACATATAACATGGATCACATGTGTGTTACATGATGGCGCAATGGTTAGCTTGTTAACCTGCGAATGCGGAGGTTAGATCTTTCGCAAAAGCTGGTTATTGTATGTATGTCTAAAAATTTAGTAGGAAAGAAAATAGAGTCCTTCGGAATGTGTCTTGCTGTGTGCGATTGCAAACATTTTTGTCAACTTAATATATTTTTCGTACCACTTGCTCAAAAAAGTGACATTCTATGCCACAAAAAGCGAACATAACAATAGTCATTTTTAATCTGTTAAAAACAGGGAAAGAAAATTGTACTGAATTTCATTCATCCTCTAGGGGGAGAATGTGATTTAAATTTGGAATACTTACCGAAATTTATACTGAACTACATCTGTGTTTACACCATTGAGTTTGTATATAAAGCATTACACATCTTTGTGAAAAAGGAATACCTACGCATTTAATGAATGCTTATCTCATATTATGATTGTGTTATTTTTTTCGCAAATGGTACGAAAAGTAAAGTATTTTCCTAGGTGATAAAGCTGTCTTAGTCTTGGGTGAACTTAAATCCCTCTCTACACTCAGGACTCGTCTTAAATCCCTCGCTTCGTTCGTGATTTAATTTTTAACACCCTCGCTACGCTTGGGAGTAAACCTAGAGTCCTTCGTTACGCTCGCGATTTAAATCGTCACCCGCGACAGAAGACACTGCTTTATCCCCTTGGTTAATAATCTACTATATTACGATAGAACTGTGTACATTGCATGTTACATTACAGATTAGTAAGTAGCAACAGTATACTTACCCATAACGGACATACAATGTTATCTTAGAAACTAGATCATAGAGTATGGAAGAAATACAATATTTTTAGTGTTTCCATGCATAGTATTCATCTTAAGTGTAAAATACATTATTGGTAAGCCATTTTTAAGTGTTTTTTTTTTAATTCCAGAGCATTTATATCTCCAGGTTAATGATTGTATATTTTAATGCCAGTACTGAAGGCTAAAGGTGTTGTAAGGGATGACTGGTGAGATGGTTATCAGCATACACCTCCCATAAACCATACAATTCGCTAAAGAATTTTCGAATTACTATTACTCCAATATTATGATAACAACCCCTCATATTTTCGAAGCTTTCGTCCAACAGAGGACGATTTCCTGCTGAAATGATGATAAAATAAAATTTTATTTTAAAATGTATATTAACGAATACGTTAGCTTTTCCAATATTTTTTATTATTTCTGGATGTTTATTTTTATATGAACACCTTGTTCGTGATGTATTCATACCCCATTTTAGGAAGAAGCTTTTAATATCTTTCGACTAAAATGACAATGATTATCATGTCTCTGAATCGACTAGATTAGTTAAGAGGAGTAAAAGCCATTAAAATATGATTTCTTTCTCCCTTAAACAATGCGAAATTACGTTAAAACAAAAATGAGTAAATTTGAATATTTTTAATCAAATGTGTTATGTGCGCGGAACTGTAAAAACTAAAAAAGGAATAAAGATACAAAAAAAACTGGAGTAATCATCCAGCGAGTAATGTAAGTAATAGAAAATGACTTTACAGTGTATTTGTGTTAAGATCGTTTTTCAATTAGCGACTTTGTGTGCAAAAAAAAAGGGTAAAAATATAGCCCTTATAAAAGTTGCTTCGGTACTTCTTAGTAAAACCGATGGCGAAGTTACTTCACTTTTATAAGTACACCTTGTCAGCTTAAGTTGAACAATTATTTTGAATTTGTATACTGGGTAAATGTAGTCGCTAAGCATAAAGCTTCGCTAGCATCATATATTCGAACGGAGCGTAATACTAAAAAAAAAATTAAGAAAATAAAATGCAATAATGTTTATTAAATGTTAAAATTCCATTAGAATGGGAACTTCCAAAAAAGCGCGCACTTTATGTGTCAATGGGAAATCCCATAGAGCTAATGTTCTTTTGTCATAACTTTTTTATTTTTGCGAATTTCAATATTCGGGCTCTGTCACAATATGGTCCTGTATGGTCCTAAATGTGTTGATTCGATTCCATACAAAAAGTATTAAAATCGGTTCAAAACTTGGGAAGTTATGGCGTAACAGACATTGCGTCATTGAAGCTGATTCATGAAGCAAGAGATGCTAAAATGACTTGGACACATAGAGGGGATGGAAGAAGAATATTGACAAGGCAAGTTTATGAGGCAAATGTTTATGGGCAAGTCAGTGAAGACAGACCAAACCGAACTTTCAGGGATGAAATAGAAGATGACCTGAAAAAAGGCTGGGTCAGAAGCATCCTTAAACGCTCACTTTGATGTATGAGGTTCGTAGTAAGTGGAAATCTGTTATCTCTGCCTTACGGAAAAAGGCTTAGGTCGCGCTATTTATTATTTTAGTTTGTAATAATTGTAAAATCATATACGATGCCTCTATGTATGTGTATTTGTAGTATCAAATAAATACATTATCTATCTATATGTGTCTGTATGTATAGGTATGCATAGGTCTTAAATTAATGTATCTGAAAATATGTATTATATGCATAACACAAGAACAATACAACACACGCACACAAACACACACTCACCCACACATACACACACTGCACACATATAAGCATTAAGAACAGATAAATATATTTACTTAAAGCATTATATTACTTGCTTGTTTAGTGGTTAACAGTTGAAATTATAGTTGGCTATGTAACTGATTGTTAAAAGAACGGTTCTTTCTACCACAGGCGATGTTTTGCCTAAAGGGGAGTTCCCACATCACATATTTGTAAAAGACTAAGTTACCGAAATAAAATATTTGAATTTGAATTTTTATATATCGTACAGGCAGTTATTTTTGACAACCAAGTATCGATTAGTGATTCCACTAAAATAAGCTGCCGTAAAACAAAACACTACTCGGAAGACATAGAACATTATTTCCCTTAGCCCTAACAATTTACAATGAAACGAAAAGCTCTCCATAACATGAGAACGTAAATCATCGAAATTTGAATGAACAATGGGGAGTATTGTGACTGGATGAGGATGTTCGCCACCGAACTAAGACAATAGAGTCGGATGTGCACGTTACCTCGGAAATGATTGGTGACCTTGAGACTCCGTGATTTACTTAACTATTGATGATAAGGAAACGTCACTGCTTGAAATCAATATTCGTCGTTGCATGGCAGTGCTAAGAGTATAGTAATTTATATTGCTACTAGCTAACCCGGCCATGCAAATAATAACCCCTACATTAATATACTAGGTCTGCAATACTTGCTGCTTTTTGCAAATACTGAGCGAAGCAATTAGATTTTTGAAGGGTGATTATTCCTCTATGGTATGTCCGATTTCAAACTTTTTTTTGCACATTAGTCACGACCACGGTGTGTGTTTTGGCGCCAAATGTCATCAATGTAGTCTCAGCGATTTGGCTGTGATCAGCTTTTGAATTTTTCTTTCGGTGATTAATCCTCCGTGGTAAAGTCTATATTTTTTACATAGCCTATGTCCGTCAGGTTATAATTATGTATGTTCATGCCAAAATTCGTTCGAATCGGTTGAACCGTTAAGTAGCAGGAGGGAGACAAGCGAAATTTGTTAGTTGCCTAAAAGAGAGTTTCGCTCAATAACACTGATTAGAACTAATAACTACTAGATTATATCTGAAACAAATATAAACCAAATAACAATTCCCTCCAATTTTAACAAGGTATAAAACTTGATTTAATAACTATTAGCTTCAAATGAAGCTGTATTTAATTATTTTCCTTTTCCTCCTTCTTTTTCTTTTCTATCGTTCTATCGCTCTTTCTGTCTCTACTCTTTTTCTTGCTGTTTTTCGATTATTAACTACTAGCTTTCCGCCCGCGGCTTCGCCCGCGTGGAATTCGGTTATATTGCGGTATAAAGCACAACTATAAGAAAACTTCTCATTCCCACGGAAAAATCTAAGAAGCGCGATGTAACGCTGGATAGTATACTTTAGTGATTTCAGGATAAGAAGATGTAAAAAAAACAATTTAGACGATAAAACAAATTGTACGTCATCCCTCGGGAATTCCTCATTTTCGGGGATTCATTATCGTATCATTTAGCTTCTAAATTTACATGATTATATTTGTTTGCAATATTTTACCTTGTTTTAAACGACACACAGCGCCACCTACAATCCATCCATCAAGCAAACAATATTTTTGTTTTTCCTCGGGAATATCAATTTTTTTTCCAGGATAAAGAGTACCCCATTATTTAATTCGGACTTTTATCTTTACGTCTGCAAAATTTCAAAGCAATCGGTTCAGTAGTTACGGCGTGAAAGCGGAACAAACAAACAAACAAACAAACAAACAAACTCACTTTCCGATTTATAATATTAGTAAGGATAACCCGAACCTATATAACGTACTTTATGTGAAACAGTTACCCATAAAAAAAAACCCGGCCATGCTTCTCTGCGGCTCAGTTATTATAATTTACAATTTTTTTCATTAAATATTAAAATCAAACTTATCCTAAGTCCCAAGTCGAATGAATCCAGCAAAATGAGAAATAATATCTTAATTGGTTGAGTAGTTTTCGGAGTTCATCGCGTTCTTAGACAGTGACTGGGAATTTTTATATACATAAATAGATTATTTTTATTATTTCTGCTATTGAATGAATTTTTATCATATTTATTTGGATAATTTTACTAATTAAATATAAATATAAGAAGAATATCACATATATTGTTGTTAACCCTTTCCGTGACAGCTACGAGAATACTCGTTGTGCGTTACTGTAACATGGTGCCGACTACGAGTATGTTCGTGGATTTTTTGGGCATCCTATACAAAAAAATATTTCTCGGCACTATAAGTAAGATCGGTTTTTTAGAGTTTGGCATTAGGAATAAAAATACATGTTAAGTGTTTAAATAGTATTTTCGTAGCTGGCACGGAAAGGGTTAAATCCAAGTTAAGAAGCTAAAACACTTGAAATATGGAATTCAAAAACTATGACGGTATACCTAGACCAGAATCAATATAGATAAGTTCGTTTTCTACACTGATCCGATCAGGGATCAAATCCGGAATCGTGGATTGACTTCACTACTTACCAAAGGTCGTCAAAAAAGTACAATCAACTAATTTTGATTTCTAGCCCAACTTAGAATGACGACTTTCAAATTGATAAACTAATCACATGGCACAATTATTGACTTATTTCTTGTGATAAGGTTCTAAAAAAACTGATTCAATGTTACGTAGTAGTTAAGTAGGTACCAGAAAGACACTCGAAGTTTTAGTTACTAGTTCGAACTTGTCGAACAAAAGTTCTCGAAATATCAAATCGGTATTATACGATTTATAACATTTAAAGATGACAAAAATCAAACGATCCTTCATTGGAAATATTCGGATGTATTAAAAACTTGTTTTCATTTTGCTTTTAAAACCTCCCAGGTATCAGGTTCGATCCCCGGCCGGGTCAATGTAATAAACGAACTTTTCTATATTGGGCCGGATCGAGTGTGTGTACCGTCGTGTCGTTGTATCTGAACTCTATAATACAAGTGGTTTTGCTACTTGAATTTAGAACAAAGTATGTAATGTCGTATATTATTAATTTATATAATAACTAGTGGACCCGACAGACGTTGTCCTGCCTGTTATTTTTGCAGTATAGATAAATAACCTAGATACCGACTGCAGCGCCATCTGCCGGGCTGATTTGTGAATCTAAACCATTCTCAGATCCCCTTGAACACACACAAAAAAATCATTCAAATCGGTCCAGCCGTTTAGGAGGAGTTCAGTGACATACACACTCACAGAAGAATTATATATATAAAGATATATTTTTTTTACTAAGTACATACTTTGTTTGACCAATTTTTCCTACTCTTATTTATTAGGTTTTAGAAATGACGGATATAAAGCTACCTGTTGTAGGATTTAGGATGCCTCAGCATAGCGATTTCAATAAATAATTTTCTATATATGCATTGTAAATCATAACTATTTAAAATCAATTTATTTAAAATATATTTTAATTTATCTTCTAGCTATAGAGAATAATGAAAATAGAATATAATCTCGTAAAAAAAATCCTTCACAAAGTTAAAGAAGTTCATGCTTCGTTTGTGTTATCACTAAATTATAGATAATTTTATAATAAATTTTATAGATTTTCACAGCGCGATTTTGAAATTAATTTCGCCTATCTTAAAAAGTTGTAAAAATCTCTTTAAGTCAAGCAAAAAGCACAAGTTTTTATCGCACCTCGGACAATGGAAACTAGGCATTAGCTATTCACACCGATAACATTCACACTAATGTAGGTACCCTGGGAAAATTCTATGGGTCCTGATTGGATCTTTCTAGTCTAATAACTAACAATGTACAATCAGCAGTTCATCAATCTATTACAATCAATTTAATTTAAATAACACATTTTTTATTTATTTTGAGTTTAAATCAGATACTGAATTTTGTAATTTTTGTGTAATTTGATGTGTGGTTTGTTGTACTTATAATGACGGGATATTGCGTAAACGCATCTCGTTGTACCACCGATGATAATCAGTAATGCGCAAATTTGTAATTCAACTGTTTTGATTATAATCAAACTAGCGACAAGAATTTCATTTTAATTGTGACGAATTATTCACCTGTCTCTTTTTTATAACGTAACTTAAACAATACTTTATGCATTCTAGACCTCTCGCAAAAATTGTTGTCAAAATAAGTGTCAAAGAGAATTTTGAAATAATCAGTAGAATTATCTTTTTAGGTTAAAAGAGAGTCAGGTGATCATTGACATATATTGACAGGATAGCTTGATCTGTTCTATGCGAAAATGTAAGTCTAAAATATATACATAGAACATATTTTGCTTGATTTTCAACTTAGTAATTGGTGTGATGTGTAATTAGAGAGAGATATGTCTTTTTAAACATGTAGGTTAACTAACTAGCCAACATACCCGTTTCTTATCTCAATTTCGATAAAACAAAACCTATACTTTGTCCAATGTAGGATGATACTTTTGACAGTTGACACCTATTTAGAGGGTATAAAGTTGCTATTGCAATGTCAAGCCACACATAAGGAAACAAACTCAACCTTAGTACGTAGCAATAAGGAAGTGACAGCTGTCAAAAGTATCATCCTAAATTGGACAAAGTATAGCTTTATAAAAAGAAATTGTCAATGAGTACCTTAAGGAAGTTGTCAATAATAAAGTAATAATCATAATAATATTTCTCACATTCACACTAATTAGCTTAGCCCAAAGTAAGCATTGAAACTCTAAGGCTTGTGTTATGGAGACTCAGTAACTTATTCATTATTCATAAAAAAAAACACAACGACAGAAAATAACTCTTTGCCTGAGTCTGTGTTTCCTGTCAAATACAATTGAGGGGTCTTCAAGTCACTAGTGAGAATAGGTATCCTCTAGGCAAGCGCATCACATCCTAGAACGCATCGTCGCTTACCATTAGGCGATTTAGTGATCAAGCGCCTGCCTATTTACTTTAAAATAAATAAAAAAACAATAATTCAGGTACAAATGCTCGTATTCATCATTATGCCACTTTCGGAACTCACAGTCAAATAACTAAAACCAATCGAACCAATCGAAATCGATTCAAAATAATTATGAGAATTAATGTTATTGAATTATAGTTCTCATTATTAGTTAGGTAAGGTTCACATTACTTTTATTTAATCTGTATATTTCGATAGTCACGAATTCGTGTCAACTGTCGACCTTCTGTCGATGTAGCGACCGACGCAAGTTCGCGTTTGTTCAACTAATTTTTATTATTGCAAAAAGACAGCTCATAGCTCATGGCTGAGCAAAATTACCACGACCTATTCCTTAAGTAAAAAATATTAATGATTGTTTATAAATGAGACGTGACAAATTTGAGCGTAGTAACACTGTTGGTGTAACTTTTGTTTTTAATGTTTGCAATCTTTCATTAGTTTCTTTACTGGTATACTGTATTTTATATTAAAGAGGAGACATACAAACAACTTAAATTACCAGTAATTAATTAAAATACTTTCTTTTCCTCATATATTTAAATTAAAATAAGCTCTGAAGTCAGTTGACATTTTATTTTATTTTTTTATAATTGATGGAGTGAAAATGAAAAATATATTTATATGGCATCTTTCTTTTTTCACAGAACTGATGCTATGATTTTGTCACTTTTAGAAACGTAACTATTTCATTGGGTATAAAAATCTATGTGTTAAATATTTAAAACAAAAATATAATAATTGCTTTCTACAAACTTTAACACTTACGTATCTTCCTTATTGTATAAAGTTCCATAAGAATCAGTTTCCTTATTTATGTATAATGTATTCGAAAGTTTTACGAAACGTGGTTTGGTGTTAACGCTCAAGTGCATTTGTATGTACATATAGACTATGTTATTCTTCCGTTAGGATCTTTCGATCTTTGCTATTTATAAATAAAGATTACTCGTATAAAATTACGATAAACACGCTGTCAGTCGATAAGGAAGATTTTTATTCTGGGTCAGTTTTGTTTATAGAAGTAATGTTGTTTATTCCTACGAGTTTGTCTATTTCACTACAGGAACTTTTACGATCATATTTGTTATATTAATGTTTTAAAATTTGTTTTATGGAGCAACTGAGTTGTTCCGTAAACTTGAACATATAACATGGATCACATGTGTGTTACATGATGGCGCAATGGTTAGCTTGTTAACCTGCGAATGCGGAGGTTAGATCTTTCGCAAAAGCTGGTTATTGTATGTATGTCTAAAAATTTAGTAGGAAAGAAAATAGAGTCCTTCGGAATGTGTCTTGCTGTGTGCGATTGCAAACATTTTTGTCAACTTAATATATTTTTCGTACCACTTGCTCAAAAAAGTGACATTCTATGCCACAAAAAGCGAACATAACAATAGTCATTTTTAATCTGTTAAAAACAGGGAAAGAAAATTGTACTGAATTTCATTCATCCTCTAGGGGGAGAATGTGATTTAAATTTGGAATACTTACCGAAATTTATACTGAACTACATCTGTGTTTACACCATTGAGTTTGTATATAAAGCATTACACATCTTTGTGAAAAAGGAATACCTACGCATTTAATGAATGCTTATCTCATATTATGATTGTGTTATTTTTTTCGCAAATGGTACGAAAAGTAAAGTATTTTCCTAGGTGATAAAGCTGTCTTAGTCTTGGGTGAACTTAAATCCCTCTCTACACTCAGGACTCGTCTTAAATCCCTCGC
The DNA here is from genome assembly GCA_927399485.1 of Calamotropha paludella. Taxonomy (NCBI): domain Eukaryota; kingdom Metazoa; phylum Arthropoda; class Insecta; order Lepidoptera; family Crambidae; genus Calamotropha; species Calamotropha paludella. Next base: position 15,508,721 of record OV656824.1, on the reverse strand, counting down.
TTCGTTCGTGATTTAATTTTTAACACCCTCGCTACGCTTGGGAGTAAACCTAGAGTCCTTCGTTACGCTCGCGATTTAAATCGTCACCCGCGACAGAAGACACTGCTTTATCCCCTTGGTTAATAATCTACTATATTACGATAGAACTGTGTACATTGCATGTTACATTACAGATTAGTAAGTAGCAACAGTATACTTACCCATAACGGACATACAATGTTATCTTAGAAACTAGATCATAGAGTATGGAAGAAATACAATATTTTTAGTGTTTCCATGCATAGTATTCATCTTAAGTGTAAAATACATTATTGGTAAGCCATTTTTAAGTGTTTTTTTTTTAATTCCAGAGCATTTATATCTCCAGGTTAATGATTGTATATTTTAATGCCAGTACTGAAGGCTAAAGGTGTTGTAAGGGATGACTGGTGAGATGGTTATCAGCATACACCTCCCATAAACCATACAATTCGCTAAAGAATTTTCGAATTACTATTACTCCAATATTATGATAACAACCCCTCATATTTTCGAAGCTTTCGTCCAACAGAGGACGATTTCCTGCTGAAATGATGATAAAATAAAATTTTATTTTAAAATGTATATTAACGAATACGTTAGCTTTTCCAATATTTTTTATTATTTCTGGATGTTTATTTTTATATGAACACCTTGTTCGTGATGTATTCATACCCCATTTTAGGAAGAAGCTTTTAATATCTTTCGACTAAAATGACAATGATTATCATGTCTCTGAATCGACTAGATTAGTTAAGAGGAGTAAAAGCCATTAAAATATGATTTCTTTCTCCCTTAAACAATGCGAAATTACGTTAAAACAAAAATGAGTAAATTTGAATATTTTTAATCAAATGTGTTATGTGCGCGGAACTGTAAAAACTAAAAAAGGAATAAAGATACAAAAAAAACTGGAGTAATCATCCAGCGAGTAATGTAAGTAATAGAAAATGACTTTACAGTGTATTTGTGTTAAGATCGTTTTTCAATTAGCGACTTTGTGTGCAAAAAAAAAGGGTAAAAATATAGCCCTTATAAAAGTTGCTTCGGTACTTCTTAGTAAAACCGATGGCGAAGTTACTTCACTTTTATAAGTACACCTTGTCAGCTTAAGTTGAACAATTATTTTGAATTTGTATACTGGGTAAATGTAGTCGCTAAGCATAAAGCTTCGCTAGCATCATATATTCGAACGGAGCGTAATACTAAAAAAAAAATTAAGAAAATAAAATGCAATAATGTTTATTAAATGTTAAAATTCCATTAGAATGGGAACTTCCAAAAAAGCGCGCACTTTATGTGTCAATGGGAAATCCCATAGAGCTAATGTTCTTTTGTCATAACTTTTTTATTTTTGCGAATTTCAATATTCGGGCTCTGTCACAATATGGTCCTGTATGGTCCTAAATGTGTTGATTCGATTCCATACAAAAAGTATTAAAATCGGTTCAAAACTTGGGAAGTTATGGCGTAACAGACATTGCGTCATTGAAGCTGATTCATGAAGCAAGAGATGCTAAAATGACTTGGACACATAGAGGGGATGGAAGAAGAATATTGACAAGGCAAGTTTATGAGGCAAATGTTTATGGGCAAGTCAGTGAAGACAGACCAAACCGAACTTTCAGGGATGAAATAGAAGATGACCTGAAAAAAGGCTGGGTCAGAAGCATCCTTAAACGCTCACTTTGATGTATGAGGTTCGTAGTAAGTGGAAATCTGTTATCTCTGCCTTACGGAAAAAGGCTTAGGTCGCGCTATTTATTATTTTAGTTTGTAATAATTGTAAAATCATATACGATGCCTCTATGTATGTGTATTTGTAGTATCAAATAAATACATTATCTATCTATATGTGTCTGTATGTATAGGTATGCATAGGTCTTAAATTAATGTATCTGAAAATATGTATTATATGCATAACACAAGAACAATACAACACACGCACACAAACACACACTCACCCACACATACACACACTGCACACATATAAGCATTAAGAACAGATAAATATATTTACTTAAAGCATTATATTACTTGCTTGTTTAGTGGTTAACAGTTGAAATTATAGTTGGCTATGTAACTGATTGTTAAAAGAACGGTTCTTTCTACCACAGGCGATGTTTTGCCTAAAGGGGAGTTCCCACATCACATATTTGTAAAAGACTAAGTTACCGAAATAAAATATTTGAATTTGAATTTTTATATATCGTACAGGCAGTTATTTTTGACAACCAAGTATCGATTAGTGATTCCACTAAAATAAGCTGCCGTAAAACAAAACACTACTCGGAAGACATAGAACATTATTTCCCTTAGCCCTAACAATTTACAATGAAACGAAAAGCTCTCCATAACATGAGAACGTAAATCATCGAAATTTGAATGAACAATGGGGAGTATTGTGACTGGATGAGGATGTTCGCCACCGAACTAAGACAATAGAGTCGGATGTGCACGTTACCTCGGAAATGATTGGTGACCTTGAGACTCCGTGATTTACTTAACTATTGATGATAAGGAAACGTCACTGCTTGAAATCAATATTCGTCGTTGCATGGCAGTGCTAAGAGTATAGTAATTTATATTGCTACTAGCTAACCCGGCCATGCAAATAATAACCCCTACATTAATATACTAGGTCTGCAATACTTGCTGCTTTTTGCAAATACTGAGCGAAGCAATTAGATTTTTGAAGGGTGATTATTCCTCTATGGTATGTCCGATTTCAAACTTTTTTTTGCACATTAGTCACGACCACGGTGTGTGTTTTGGCGCCAAATGTCATCAATGTAGTCTCAGCGATTTGGCTGTGATCAGCTTTTGAATTTTTCTTTCGGTGATTAATCCTCCGTGGTAAAGTCTATATTTTTTACATAGCCTATGTCCGTCAGGTTATAATTATGTATGTTCATGCCAAAATTCGTTCGAATCGGTTGAACCGTTAAGTAGCAGGAGGGAGACAAGCGAAATTTGTTAGTTGCCTAAAAGAGAGTTTCGCTCAATAACACTGATTAGAACTAATAACTACTAGATTATATCTGAAACAAATATAAACCAAATAACAATTCCCTCCAATTTTAACAAGGTATAAAACTTGATTTAATAACTATTAGCTTCAAATGAAGCTGTATTTAATTATTTTCCTTTTCCTCCTTCTTTTTCTTTTCTATCGTTCTATCGCTCTTTCTGTCTCTACTCTTTTTCTTGCTGTTTTTCGATTATTAACTACTAGCTTTCCGCCCGCGGCTTCGCCCGCGTGGAATTCGGTTATATTGCGGTATAAAGCACAACTATAAGAAAACTTCTCATTCCCACGGAAAAATCTAAGAAGCGCGATGTAACGCTGGATAGTATACTTTAGTGATTTCAGGATAAGAAGATGTAAAAAAAACAATTTAGACGATAAAACAAATTGTACGTCATCCCTCGGGAATTCCTCATTTTCGGGGATTCATTATCGTATCATTTAGCTTCTAAATTTACATGATTATATTTGTTTGCAATATTTTACCTTGTTTTAAACGACACACAGCGCCACCTACAATCCATCCATCAAGCAAACAATATTTTTGTTTTTCCTCGGGAATATCAATTTTTTTTCCAGGATAAAGAGTACCCCATTATTTAATTCGGACTTTTATCTTTACGTCTGCAAAATTTCAAAGCAATCGGTTCAGTAGTTACGGCGTGAAAGCGGAACAAACAAACAAACAAACAAACAAACAAACTCACTTTCCGATTTATAATATTAGTAAGGATAACCCGAACCTATATAACGTACTTTATGTGAAACAGTTACCCATAAAAAAAAACCCGGCCATGCTTCTCTGCGGCTCAGTTATTATAATTTACAATTTTTTTCATTAAATATTAAAATCAAACTTATCCTAAGTCCCAAGTCGAATGAATCCAGCAAAATGAGAAATAATATCTTAATTGGTTGAGTAGTTTTCGGAGTTCATCGCGTTCTTAGACAGTGACTGGGAATTTTTATATACATAAATAGATTATTTTTATTATTTCTGCTATTGAATGAATTTTTATCATATTTATTTGGATAATTTTACTAATTAAATATAAATATAAGAAGAATATCACATATATTGTTGTTAACCCTTTCCGTGACAGCTACGAGAATACTCGTTGTGCGTTACTGTAACATGGTGCCGACTACGAGTATGTTCGTGGATTTTTTGGGCATCCTATACAAAAAAATATTTCTCGGCACTATAAGTAAGATCGGTTTTTTAGAGTTTGGCATTAGGAATAAAAATACATGTTAAGTGTTTAAATAGTATTTTCGTAGCTGGCACGGAAAGGGTTAAATCCAAGTTAAGAAGCTAAAACACTTGAAATATGGAATTCAAAAACTATGACGGTATACCTAGACCAGAATCAATATAGATAAGTTCGTTTTCTACACTGATCCGATCAGGGATCAAATCCGGAATCGTGGATTGACTTCACTACTTACCAAAGGTCGTCAAAAAAGTACAATCAACTAATTTTGATTTCTAGCCCAACTTAGAATGACGACTTTCAAATTGATAAACTAATCACATGGCACAATTATTGACTTATTTCTTGTGATAAGGTTCTAAAAAAACTGATTCAATGTTACGTAGTAGTTAAGTAGGTACCAGAAAGACACTCGAAGTTTTAGTTACTAGTTCGAACTTGTCGAACAAAAGTTCTCGAAATATCAAATCGGTATTATACGATTTATAACATTTAAAGATGACAAAAATCAAACGATCCTTCATTGGAAATATTCGGATGTATTAAAAACTTGTTTTCATTTTGCTTTTAAAACCTCCCAGGTATCAGGTTCGATCCCCGGCCGGGTCAATGTAATAAACGAACTTTTCTATATTGGGCCGGATCGAGTGTGTGTACCGTCGTGTCGTTGTATCTGAACTCTATAATACAAGTGGTTTTGCTACTTGAATTTAGAACAAAGTATGTAATGTCGTATATTATTAATTTATATAATAACTAGTGGACCCGACAGACGTTGTCCTGCCTGTTATTTTTGCAGTATAGATAAATAACCTAGATACCGACTGCAGCGCCATCTGCCGGGCTGATTTGTGAATCTAAACCATTCTCAGATCCCCTTGAACACACACAAAAAAATCATTCAAATCGGTCCAGCCGTTTAGGAGGAGTTCAGTGACATACACACTCACAGAAGAATTATATATATAAAGATATATTTTTTTTACTAAGTACATACTTTGTTTGACCAATTTTTCCTACTCTTATTTATTAGGTTTTAGAAATGACGGATATAAAGCTACCTGTTGTAGGATTTAGGATGCCTCAGCATAGCGATTTCAATAAATAATTTTCTATATATGCATTGTAAATCATAACTATTTAAAATCAATTTATTTAAAATATATTTTAATTTATCTTCTAGCTATAGAGAATAATGAAAATAGAATATAATCTCGTAAAAAAAATCCTTCACAAAGTTAAAGAAGTTCATGCTTCGTTTGTGTTATCACTAAATTATAGATAATTTTATAATAAATTTTATAGATTTTCACAGCGCGATTTTGAAATTAATTTCGCCTATCTTAAAAAGTTGTAAAAATCTCTTTAAGTCAAGCAAAAAGCACAAGTTTTTATCGCACCTCGGACAATGGAAACTAGGCATTAGCTATTCACACCGATAACATTCACACTAATGTAGGTACCCTGGGAAAATTCTATGGGTCCTGATTGGATCTTTCTAGTCTAATAACTAACAATGTACAATCAGCAGTTCATCAATCTATTACAATCAATTTAATTTAAATAACACATTTTTTATTTATTTTGAGTTTAAATCAGATACTGAATTTTGTAATTTTTGTGTAATTTGATGTGTGGTTTGTTGTACTTATAATGACGGGATATTGCGTAAACGCATCTCGTTGTACCACCGATGATAATCAGTAATGCGCAAATTTGTAATTCAACTGTTTTGATTATAATCAAACTAGCGACAAGAATTTCATTTTAATTGTGACGAATTATTCACCTGTCTCTTTTTTATAACGTAACTTAAACAATACTTTATGCATTCTAGACCTCTCGCAAAAATTGTTGTCAAAATAAGTGTCAAAGAGAATTTTGAAATAATCAGTAGAATTATCTTTTTAGGTTAAAAGAGAGTCAGGTGATCATTGACATATATTGACAGGATAGCTTGATCTGTTCTATGCGAAAATGTAAGTCTAAAATATATACATAGAACATATTTTGCTTGATTTTCAACTTAGTAATTGGTGTGATGTGTAATTAGAGAGAGATATGTCTTTTTAAACATGTAGGTTAACTAACTAGCCAACATACCCGTTTCTTATCTCAATTTCGATAAAACAAAACCTATACTTTGTCCAATGTAGGATGATACTTTTGACAGTTGACACCTATTTAGAGGGTATAAAGTTGCTATTGCAATGTCAAGCCACACATAAGGAAACAAACTCAACCTTAGTACGTAGCAATAAGGAAGTGACAGCTGTCAAAAGTATCATCCTAAATTGGACAAAGTATAGCTTTATAAAAAGAAATTGTCAATGAGTACCTTAAGGAAGTTGTCAATAATAAAGTAATAATCATAATAATATTTCTCACATTCACACTAATTAGCTTAGCCCAAAGTAAGCATTGAAACTCTAAGGCTTGTGTTATGGAGACTCAGTAACTTATTCATTATTCATAAAAAAAAACACAACGACAGAAAATAACTCTTTGCCTGAGTCTGTGTTTCCTGTCAAATACAATTGAGGGGTCTTCAAGTCACTAGTGAGAATAGGTATCCTCTAGGCAAGCGCATCACATCCTAGAACGCATCGTCGCTTACCATTAGGCGATTTAGTGATCAAGCGCCTGCCTATTTACTTTAAAATAAATAAAAAAACAATAATTCAGGTACAAATGCTCGTATTCATCATTATGCCACTTTCGGAACTCACAGTCAAATAACTAAAACCAATCGAACCAATCGAAATCGATTCAAAATAATTATGAGAATTAATGTTATTGAATTATAGTTCTCATTATTAGTTAGGTAAGGTTCACATTACTTTTATTTAATCTGTATATTTCGATAGTCACGAATTCGTGTCAACTGTCGACCTTCTGTCGATGTAGCGACCGACGCAAGTTCGCGTTTGTTCAACTAATTTTTATTATTGCAAAAAGACAGCTCATAGCTCATGGCTGAGCAAAATTACCACGACCTATTCCTTAAGTAAAAAATATTAATGATTGTTTATAAATGAGACGTGACAAATTTGAGCGTAGTAACACTGTTGGTGTAACTTTTGTTTTTAATGTTTGCAATCTTTCATTAGTTTCTTTACTGGTATACTGTATTTTATATTAAAGAGGAGACATACAAACAACTTAAATTACCAGTAATTAATTAAAATACTTTCTTTTCCTCATATATTTAAATTAAAATAAGCTCTGAAGTCAGTTGACATTTTATTTTATTTTTTTATAATTGATGGAGTGAAAATGAAAAATATATTTATATGGCATCTTTCTTTTTTCACAGAACTGATGCTATGATTTTGTCACTTTTAGAAACACAGTTTATTTCATTCTTTTTGTTAATTTCTTTTTAATTTGAAATACGACTACAAAACTTAATAACCCAAGAGCAAGTTCAATCTTATATTTAGATTTTCAGAATATTGCCAGCATATAAAGCTCTTTCAAAAAACAAAGACAGGAAATGTGACACAATAATGTGTCTGAAGTGGCTCTATGTGATAAAATTTCCGCAATTTTTTATGATTAAAGATCAAATATTAAAGTTTTTTGTCATTATAAATAAGTAGCGGTATTAACAAATAAGTCTTAACGCAGTCTTGCATAAGTAATACCCAAAAAAAAAAGTATCGTTCTATCTTACGTATTCGTATAAATGACGAATAATTGCATTAAATATACTTTTTAAACAGTGTCACAAAATCAATTCAGGTTTAACAGTAGCTACACTGTGTTAGAAATATTATTATTACACAAATCCATATACTTTCTTACTTCATTATCATATAAATATTTATTAGATTATCAATAAACTTTGAGAAGTATTTCCGGTAGGTTTCTATATCAAAAATAGTTTGCATAATTCTCGTACTAGACACAATGAATATCAATCAATTAACACGGCGTTAACTAAATTCAATGATTACGTTCGTTCATTTCCCTGAATGTTTTCTATTCGTACCATAATAAGTTATGTCCAATGAGCCGTTGCATTTTGCGATTATGTAATGGAATGTAAGAAGTCAGGAAATTCGCTTTTGTTTCGTCACTTCAAATTGATTTTACGGTAGGATCTTGATTATGAAACCTTGGCCTTATTCCTGAATATTAATTGATTCAGGTGAAAAAAAAAACAAAATATTATTAATAACAAATATCAACTAGTAAAAGAGTTACTTACAAACGATTCCGGACAAGTAGCACATAAATGCTACTTCAAAATTTATGTTGAATCTGAACTCTATATATAAAGCTTTGAAAGTTGAATATCGCTTAAGAAAACTTGATATTTTAAAAATGAATGCATACTTTTTCTAATTTATAATAGAAAAAGAAATTACCTACACCCAAATTCTAGCTGCAAAATCTGTATCCAGCAGAAAAACAAAGAATGGTCTTACCACTGCACCCAGCATATGCTTTTTTTTTTTTTTCCTCAGCAGACGGGGGTCCTAGTTGGAGCATCATACTCCATATCATCATTGGAAAATGGTGGGTATTTATTGTGAATACAAAAAAAGGAATGCAAATGGTACAAGAAAAAAATCGAGATACATTATTTGGTTTCGGAATCGCTCTCTGCACCCAAGGTCTGATCAGATACAAGACCAGGGGAGAGGAGGGATGGTTGAGAAAAAGCAGGAGAAAAGGTGTAGAAAAGAGGTGAAAGAAGTAGTACGAAGAAGTACGACCCAGCATATGTTAGGTACAAACATTTTTTTGCAACGCTCGTAAATATAATATACTTATTGATAAATAATTATAGTAAATAAAAAAATCATAGGCATATAGATGTAGGACGTAAATTGAATTTGTATTTATTCTTTTAACTTCCACAGGATTGAACCCGTGACCACAAAAAAAGTGAGCCGCTCCACCACGGAAGGTCTAGAGTACTACATATATGTATATGTGATTAAGTTATTTATTATGCGCAAAGATTACCCAGTGAACCACAGAATGAATATTTGACAGAAATATTAGTCATACATCATTTGAAATTATCGTCAGAGTTAGGTTGAATTCGGTCCCGGTTCAAATATATTAGTGAGTCACCTATCTGGCTCCAACTGGAGTCTCGACAACGAATTGAAATCAAATTGAATGTAGGGTTGCACGTTATAAATAACAACACTCATATAAAATAGTGAGAAAATACTTTTAAATTTATACCTTTATAATTAAACTTATATTAATTAAATTACGGTAATTACTAAAAGAAATGGAAAAGTGAAGTTCATAAAACATAGATTACTTTTTAATAGATTGTGAGCCGAATTGACTATGATATTTTTTTTAGTTTCAAGTGAAAGCCATCTTAACGGTCAAAGGTCAAAATATTTCATTATTATCATCGCCCCATTATAACAATATTTTTTAATTTGAATTGGGTGCACAGTAGGTTTAGCTACATTGTATAACTTTATTTGTTAAAAATTACCAAGAATTAAGCTATGAATGTAGTTGTTTTTCGTTCCTTCAATAAATAAAAAAATGGTCTGGTGTGAGAATCATATTTCAAGTTCCTAAGAAGTACGTCAATTAAACAAAAACTCTGTAATATTTCAGAAGATCACAAAGAATATGCTGATGTTTACAAGTGTTAATAAACATAAATTATTAACAAAAATGTTAAAACTGTTGTGGTTTTTTATAGGATCAAAATGTATGCGTTTAAAGACAGTCTCAATAGTAGAACGACGAGAGAGTTTATCCAAAGAATTCTTACCTACTAACCTTCGTCAGAAATCCGGACGTTACCTACACTACTTTTAAAGTAGAGCAAATCCTTAGTGCAATCATGTCAATGATTTCAATCGATTAAACGTTTCAAAAACAAAAAAAGGCCAAGTGCGAGTCGGACTCGCGCACGAAAGGTTTCGTACAAACTTTTAGTTAAGTAAAAAAATAATGGTGCACGGTTTATCCATAAGGCTTATGTTTATGAAATTATTTTTTTTTATATTTGAGTGGATTGAATGAAAGGTAAATTGCGGTTTACGATTTACGATGTAAAAAAAAAACTACTTACTAGATATCGTTCAATTTTCGGTGGAAGTTTGTATGGTATTGTACATCATATATTTTTTTTAGTTTTATTATTCTCTTATTTTAGAAGTTGTACACACACACATTTTACCACTTTGGAAGTGTCTCTCGCGCAAACTATTCAGTTTAAAAAAAAACATATTAGAATCCTTAATATAAGACCTATCCATAGATACCCCACACGTATGTAAAAAATTTTGAGTTTCAGTTCTAAGTATGGGGAACCCCCAAAATTTATTGTTTTTTTTCTATTTTTGTCTGAAAATCTTAATGCAATTCACAGAATACATCTACTTACCAAGTTTCAACAGTATAGTTCTTATAGTTTCGAAAAAAAGTGACTGTGACATACGGACTGACAGACAGACAGACGCGACGAATCTATAAGGGATACGTTGTTTGCCATTTGGCTACGGAACCCTAAAAATGTAAACTGTGTTGTGTTGGAAGTAAGTAGGATGCATTTCAATCTGCTCTCTCTAGTACTTGCGGAATTACACGTAAAGCATCGTTAGATTACCAGACATTAAAATGTATGAGGAACGTGGCCCATTGACAAGTCGGCTCAGATTTCGCTAAGGTAAGAAACAACGGAAACGAAAAGCTACGGAATTTACACAATTATCTGCTTTTACTTGCTTTGTGTTATCATTGTTTACTAACAAAAGTTACTTTATGCAACTCTGTAAATGTAGAGATACTTTTATAGTGCAGAAGAAATATTCAAATACTTCGGAGTATTTGCAATTTATGATTTGTTTTTCAATGTAAGGTAGCAGGTATAATATTAAAAACGGCAGTTTACTCCCTCGAACTTACATTTACATCGAGGAAACTTGATTTTCTGTAAAACTGTATCTTCAGTATTACAAAACACGTAAGAAGATTACAGAAAAGTTTTAACGAGACAGAAATATGCAGTTTTTCGATATTATCAACCTGCCTATTTCAAATTTAAATAACGTAACTTGTAAAATTGAGTTTTACAAATTGTCAGCCATATTGGTTAGCTCTTCTCGAATTATAAATAAATCTTAAAGATTACACGTTATAAATATAATAATCCTACTTATTTTCTGTGATTGATATTTTTGTGTAACATCACACGAAAAATTAAACAACGGCGTATATTTTAATGGCGCATATTAAACAGATAGAGTAAACTGAATAAGTTTATTGATGAAAACTAAAATTGAGATTTTTGTTTCTGTTGTGTATGACTTTGACACGACCAGATTTTTTTAGTATCAATGTGTTAATAAAGGTAAATGCACTTGGATGAATAAATATACAGAAATGTAGCGTATCCTAGAAATCTAAGGGATTATAAGTCTTTATTATTTTGTAAACAAGTGAATTTATCAAGGCAATTTTTTTTTACAAAATGTTCCGTGCGCCTTTTACTTTTTCGCTCAGAGATTGTAAGATTTTTAATGTGTAAACGTTAATATATGGCATTTAAGTTTATACTATGATGCGTACGATAGACCTTAACACTGTGAAAACAAGGTCTTAATTCAAACACAATAGTAACATTTACTTATTTCACAGCTTACATCCAGCCATCTGTACTAAGCGCCCGAATTACTCAATCATACCCGACGCAACGATGCAAATTAAATGGTTTCTAATAAATTACTTAGTTAATAAAATGACTTCATTGAAATGCAAGTAACGGAACACACCAATTTTAATTAAACGACTATACATTTTGCGATATGGACAATAATTAAGGAAATTGTTCTTAATAGGTTTTTAACGCTTAAAAATGGCTTACCTATTCAGTTTTTTAGGCTACATTAGTTTCAACATTGATTTATCGATAAGAGTTAGTTTTTGTTACATTTTAAAAAGGACAATACCGATATTTTTAAATATTTTGGTTCATATTTTTTTATGATCACCTGAGGTTGAACTTTCGACAGCTCTACATCTAAATATGAAACGATTTCTATAACAACGACATAAGACAATGTGTAAAATAGCATAATGTTCTATCGACTGTAACTAATTATTTGGACATGTTGACCGTGCTTAGTTGACGCTGTTGTATCGTCGCTGTTTCGATTTCCACAAGTGCATTTAGCACTTTGAATTCGAAAATCAAAGGTAGATATTGTGCCTTTCTCATATATAGACAAAAAAAAGTATAAAAAAACAGCTTATAATTAATGTGAGCAAGAACGGTTTTATAGTTAAGACATCCACTATGTGAAAAAAGTAACCAGTCCGAATTTTGCAAAACTACAATTATTGTAGAACTTAGTGACTAATATGAAACGTTATTTTGATACTTTATCAATTCAGCATAATGAATTTCCAAATAAACATACGGTTTTCTATGTCTTTAGTACCACAAGGAAATACTTATTTATAATTAAATATTTATATTTTATTTATTAAATTAGAATATGCATTACTTGTAAACAAAATTATAACACTACTGAGACCATAATGTTCTTTTTATGAAATTACCACCTATATATTCACCTTATGGTATACAACAAAATATTGAATTGAATTAAGTGCCGACATACACGTTAGAATGAAAGTTAAGAAAATGACCGCGCAAATTAATTGCAGTAACCCGGTAAGTATGTACATACATGGAAGCAAGAATCGTAAAATAATGTTGCATTGCTGTTTCTTATACAGAAAGCACTTGAATTATACATAAAAGTGGAAAGTTTAACTGTATTTCTACTTAAAGTTCAACAAATTTAAAACTTTCTCATACAGAAAATGTCACAAGTAAGTTTGTTATATAGATTAGCCTCAGGCTTATTCTAACCCAGTTCCACTACAAGTAGGCCAACTTATCTATTTACGAAATAATAAGACAAATACCCCATTCAATAACAATTGAGAACTGCCCTGAAAAATAGCCTTGAATGGATATTTGGTACATTTACTTACGTTCATTTTTCACTGGTCAAATGTTAGGTATCCAATCCTGCAACCGGAACACACGATCACAAAACTTTCCGCTTCTTAATCCCTTTGCGTTCCTGTTTTTTTTTTCAGATTTAAAAAAAATTCCTGACAGCGGCAATGTTGGTAGCGAAACTCGTTTGAACGCTGCAGTAAGCGCGTGCCGTGACTCCTCCTTGGGAGTGTATTGGCGACTGAAAGCCAGCTGTTCAAAATTAACTTTCTCATTCTATGCGACCGCAATTTTTACTCGCTTGGTTGGTAGGCAAGTGGTTGACGCGAGGACGTCATTTCTTTTTGTTTACACTCAATAATTAGATCATAGGTGCAGGTTTTCGATTGTTGACCTTATTGTGGATTGTGAATAAAATAAAATATCTGATTTTTTTTACTGGTAATTTAAATACATTTCTTTTAAATCTAGGAATATATTGTAGAAGGCATTAAAATATTCAGGACAATCATGATGAGGTTGCAAATTCTTGTTTTTAGTGTTCGGCTTGGGTGTCGCATATGGTAGTGCGTCGACTGCAAGTTCAATTTCTAAACAGGTACAAGTCCTTTGTCCTGATTAAGGTTCAGGTGATAATGTAATACTTTCGAAGATTCTTAAATTGGGATACAGGATAGTGATAAGTGACGTCGAAATATCCCTCATTTTGGTTTGCTGCATATCGCAAATTATACTCACCTATTTGAATATTGCTGCACGTTTGTACCATACAAATGGTGGACTCAGTGTACTCTATAGTCTAACTGGAAACTCCTTGCAAGAAATACATGCAAAGATTATATTTTATTACAAAAAAGGTTAGAAATTTGTTATTTAAAGTAAATATCAAAATATATATTTCAGTAGTTTTAAAATTTGGGTATGAAAATGAAAAAACTATTTTTTTTTACACTTTTTAAGTAAAGTGCGGATGCGGAGAGCTCGAGATATCAAGTTCCGTCAATGTATTCGCAAAACCAAAACGATAGCGCATTTTAAAATACCGCATGTGCTATTTATTTTCACCGTTTCGCAAAATATGAATAAAAGCGAGATTTTTTTGTGTGTATTTGTAAAATTAATAATTTATATACATATATCCAAGGATATATATATCATTAAACCCCTAGCAAAGATTAAGTATGATTTAAATCAGTTGAGCGTCGATTTGTGACTTTTAGCGCGATTCAGGAACGCGCGTTTTCTGCGCCGTAGGTGCCCCGATTTGCGTTTGTATTATTCAAACCCGCGATAAAATTTGAAAGCGCTTATGTCTATAAAATCACAATATTTTGTTTAGTTAGATCAAAAGTTTGAAGTATAGCACGTTATCATCAGTTGAAAAGCTGAACGGTGTTTTTGATCACTCGGATTGAACTAACAAGACAAATATTTAGTGATAGCTCACAAGTATCTTACACTGATTGTACTTTGTCCCTTGCCAATTTTTATGATTATATAAACATTTACCTTTAGTAAACATAATACACCTGGGTGATTTCACCAGATGCATTAAGCTTACCAAAAAGTATACTTTATTCAGCAAGGTGATAAAATTCTCCCTTATGTATATTATGGGGCAATTCTTAGACTATGCAAACTGTTTTAAATACCCATACAAATACATAATAAAAAATATATATATATTATTACATTGTGGTAAGCTAAATGTTTGTTATGCTTGTGTTACTACTGGGTCCACGTCTATACTAAATCGACGAGGATCGATCTCTGTCTATTACGGCCATTTTAATGCTATTTCATTGTAAGAATTCTTGCACAATTGCACTTTTAATTACCACAAACTGAAATTATTAATGCCTATTACTTATTTGTGATATACATTTGTTTAAACTAATTTAAATAATCTTCATATATAATTATTTCCAAATAGTATTACTAGATGTCACTATGCTTATGTAAAACGCGCTATGGTTTACCTTCATACATTTCTATTAATACCAAAGGAAATTTTTGTTCAATATACTCTTCATAAAGCTCTATCAAAGAAGTTTTATTTCACCTTTTTGGGACGTTGTACATGGTCCTTCGAGCCGGATTACGGTGATTCTAGAGTAAAATACTCAACTGGTAAGAAAATTATACCAACAAGACTGTCTATGGCGACGAACTTCTACTGAAAAATCAAGCGAGTTTTCATGGGTTCGAGTCAACGTTGAAACTTGAACCAGACGTCAGAGGGCGCTTGCAGTTGTGAAGCAATCAACAACTACCAGTTGTCATGGAAACAAGCATATGGCATTAAGTGTGGAATAAATAGTGAGTGATTTTGAACTTTATTTGTAAGGAAGAAATTTCTTTGAAACTGGCGTGAATATCTTGGACTTGTAATTTTATTAGAATTAGATTAGTATAGTAGTTTGGACTTGTAAAATTTAAGGTGAAAAAGTGTATAGACGGGGAACCTATGCCCAAATTTTTCTAAGTGATCAACATTTCAAACACTTAGAAAAATTTTGCAAATATTTTCTATAGGCTTGATATTGTTGTCATTATTGATTAGTTTATTATTGACACGGTTGCTTGGTTACCTTGGTTTTAAAAATATTTAGTGTCATATGTCAAACGATATAACATTTCAGTTTGTTTGAAGTCATTTAAAATAAAATATGGAGGCATTATCTATATTACAGGAAGACGTAAAGTCGGTTATTTCTAAAAGTAAAATTAATTTTAAAAAGTCGCCTAAAGAACGACTCACTCAAGGTTATATCGAGTCAAGGTTAGAAAATTTAGATGAACTTTGGAAATCTTTTGTCGACACACACCGCACAATGTTAACTGATATAGATGCTTCCGAATACAAGACTTCTAGTTATTGTAAAACTGAAATGTATGAAACAACTCAGGAATTATATTGCGATTATAAGGCTGAATTAAAAGATGCCTTATTTAAAATTACAAAATCACAGACGCCTGTCATTGACACTAACTCAACATCTCATAGTTATGTTGCT
The DNA here is from genome assembly GCA_927399485.1 of Calamotropha paludella. Classification (NCBI taxonomy): domain Eukaryota; kingdom Metazoa; phylum Arthropoda; class Insecta; order Lepidoptera; family Crambidae; genus Calamotropha; species Calamotropha paludella. The sequence goes on along the minus strand of OV656824.1, from coordinate 15,492,479 downwards.
TCGCCGTCTATAAGCTCAAATTTTCATGTCAAGTTACCTAAAATTATCATTCCAAACTTTAGTGGCAAATATAACGAGTGGACAACTTTTAAGGATCTATTTACTTCTTTGGTCCATAACAATACGAGTTTAGAAAATGTTCATAAATTGCAGTACTTGAAAGCTCATCTATCAGGAGAAGCAGAACAGTTACTAAGACATGTACCAGTGACTGAGGCAAATTACATTGAATCTTGGTCGCTTTTAAATAAAAGATACAGTAATAAAAAGTTTCTGTCAAATTGTTTTCTTAAGCGTCTCATCGGTCAATCTAGTATCATGGGTGAGTCTTCGGGTGCTGTTAAGTCATTATTAGATACAACAGTTGATTGTTTAAATGGATTAAAAAATTTAGGCCTTCATACTGAATCATGGGACGCAATTGTGATATTTTTGATAAGCTCCAAGTTAGATGCAGAGTCTCGTAAGCTGTGGGAAGCTCAAATAAGTACATCCGATGACTTTCCAACAATGGATCAATTCAAAGAATCTTTGGAGCATCGCTTTAGGTCTTTAGAATTTTTGCCGAAAACTCCAAGACTAAATGTTGTTCGCTCTAGTAATAATGTAGTAAATGCTAAAGTTCATCACGCCACAGCAAATTCGTGTAATTTTTGTTCAGAAAATCACAAATTATGCAACTGCAAAAGCTTTGCAAAGGAAAACGTTGAAGCACGTCGTAATTTTATCCGATCAAATAATCTTTGTTTCAACTGTATGGGTCCGAATCACTCAGTATTCACATGCCGTCAAACCTCTAGGTGCCGCATCTGTAAGAAAAAACATCATTCTTTGTTACATTCTAATGTCCCAAAAACAACGGAAAACAATGTCACTGATTCGTCCGTTGATAAGAGTATCACTGTTGTAGCTACCACTTCCTTAACTGAGAGCTCTAATGCTAGTGAGGAAGTCAATAACGTAGTAGCATGTCATTCAAACACTCATAGTCAAGTTCTTTTGGCTACTGCGTTAGTTAGAGTACAGACTAAGTCGGGTAATCACTGTACTCTCAGATCCTTAATCGATCAAGGATCTCAGGCTTCATTTATTACAGAGGCTGCTGTGCAATCGCTTGGTCTTCAAAAAATATCAGCTAAGGCATTTATTTCAGGCGTTGGCGATCACAGTGACTCTGTCTTATCTAAGTCATCAGTTTGTTTCACACTTAAGTCGATACATGATCCTCATTTTGTTGAAGACGTCAAGGCTCATGTATTAAGCAAACTAACATCGGTTTTACCAAATCATGTAGTTAATTTTGAAATGTATCCGCAGTTGATAGGTATACAATTGGCAGATCCCAATTTCCATATTCCCAATAAAGTCGATTTGCTTCTGGGAGCTGATATATTCGGTCAGATTTTAGTTGAAGGTATAATCAAGGGTCCTTTAGGCAGTCCGGTAGCACAGAATACTTAGCTTGGATGGATTCTATCTGGCCAGGTTTCATCAAAACCTACGAGCAGAGTCAAGTCGCTTAACAAGAATACGGTCGTCAGCATGCATGTCACAATTGATAACGACAATTTACTCAAAAAGTTTTGGGAATTGGAGTCGGATCCGCCAACCATACAAGGTAAAAAGATTCTTACTCAAGAAGAGCAAGAATGTGAAAGAATATACGCAGAGACTACTACTAGAGATGTCTCTGGTCGATACATAGTAAAGCTTCCATTCCGCTCATCTGATCCTCAATGTAAGTATGGCAACTCACAGGTCATTGCAGCGAAGAGACTTCGGTACCTGGAAAAAAGGTTAGCAAAAAATTCAGAATTAAAAGAACAATACTCACAGGTGATTTCTGAATATCTTCAACTAGACCATATGGAGATTGTTCCTGAAGATCAAAAGTCATTGCCTGGTGTGGTTTTCTTACCTCACCATGCCGTTATAAGGAAAGACAGAACGACTTCTCAGGTTCGCGTCGTATTTAATGCTTCATCTCCTGGTCTCAATGGCGTATCGTTAAATAATGATCTAATGGTAGGTCCCTCGTTGCAGTTAGATCTAAGGCATATTATCATGCGATGGAGACGTCATCCCATCGTTCTTAATGCAGACATTGTTAAGATGTACCGCCAAGTAAAAGTATCGCAAGAGGACGCAGATTTCCAAAGAATACTGTGGTCTGAATTGAATAAGACACAACATTACAGACTTTTGCGTCTTACTTTCGGTACAGCTAGTGCTCCATACCTTGCAGTTCGAACTTTACATCAGTTGGCTTACGATGAAGGTGATGCGTTCCCTGAAGCTGCTGAAAGAGTCTTAAAAGATTTTTACGTCGATGACTTGATGACTGGATGCCAAACACAGGATGAAGGTCTAAAAATATTTAAAGAGATGAACGGATTGATGGAAAAAGGTGGTTTCAAGTTACAAAAATGGGGTTCTAGTAATAAGGAACTGCTACAAGAAGCACAGTGTATCAAAAAAGAAAATAAAGATAAAATAGAAATAGGTTCAGGAAAGGAAGGAGGTGAAGTGAAAAAGGTTTTAGGTCTAATTTGGAACAGTACTACAGATGAGTTTGAGTACACGGTACAGTTGCCGGAAATAGACGCACCTGTAACAAAAAGAAAAGTTATTTCTAATATCTCACGATTGTTCGATCCCCTGGGATGGATGGCACCGTCCATAATTCAAGCCAAAATTCTTATTCAGAAGATGTGGATGGCTGGGGTAGAATGGGATCAAGAATTGCCTGATCATTTATTACAGGAATGGCTTGCATACAGAAATAAGCTTACCTTACTCACCAAATTTGCTATTCCTCGATGGATGAAAACAAGTCGCGAAGATACTTGTGTAGAGCTTCATGGATTTTGCGACGCGTCAACTGCTGCGTACGCAGCAGTGGTGTATCTTCGTGTTGTGGACTGCAATGGCAAAGTACATATCAATCTCATCACATCAAAAACAAAGGTTTCTCCCATCAAACAAGTATCGATACCGCGTTTGGAGTTATGTAGGGCGCTCTTGTTGGCAAAACTGTTGTCTGAAGTGTCTGAAGTACTAGAGGTTTCGCGAGATCATGTTCATGCTTGGACTGACTCTCAGGTGGTTCTGGCATGGCTTAGTAGTCACCCTAGTAGATGGAAAACTTTCATTGCCAACAGAGTGTCTGAAATTCTTACCATGTTTGATAGGAAGCAATGGTCACACGTACTTTCCGCTGAAAATCCTGCAGATTGCGCATCGCGTGGTATTCAGCCGGCTAAAATGAACGAAATACATATGTGGAAGTATGGACCTTCTTGGTTACTAAAAAGACCAATCGCATACATTCCACTCAGTTGCAACTTAGACACAACTTTAGAAGAGAAGGCCAAAAAGGATACAGTATGTACAAACAGCAACAATCTTAACTGCCCCTTCAAGACCCAACAGACAGAAAGGTAGAAAGAGATAAAATTATTTTTCTCATGACAACTTCATAACAAAAACTAAAGTTTTTATGACATAATATCTTTGTGTGTGTGGGGTGTGTTTCTTGGCGCCAGAGAACTGTCACTGCTTGACGCAGAGTCTTGACATGCCTGATAACGTGCTTTCAGTTGTTGCCGCTCTTCCAAAACAAAGAGCAACGGCAACGTCGCATGCTTTTGGATGAAATAATGATAAAATTTAATTTTACTTATCCTGCATCCATAGACTTAGAAAGGTATAGATGCAGCAAGCAAATAATAATAAAGATTTCTTACACTTGCATTATAAAAAAATATTATTAACATTATATTACTCAAATAAAACATATACTAACTTAACAAATAAACAAATCGAAATAGGAAATTAAGTTACTTCACAGCGGAAAGTCCAAAAAAAATCAATTTTATTTAATAAAAACTTATAATTAAAATTACAATAAAATATGAATGATACTCCACCGATGGTAGGTACAAGAATACAATCAAAATAACCACGATGCGGTGAACGTCGTCAGCCGCCTGGTCACGTTGCGCGGTGTCAGCGGCTCGTGCATTCGGTTGTTGTGTTGCGGAATCGGGGGCGATGCCTACACGACGAATTGCATATACTAGGCATGCATAACAAGGGCATAATTATTGTGATTTTTTATAACACAAACATTTGTCCTTACCGGGACTTAACTCAAAATCTTATCTTTTTTATTAGTAGATTATGTTAGTAGGATCATTGCCAAACTCGACCTCATGTAGTTTGTCCTTAGCTCTTATTTCACCACGCATATGGTTTCCTCCGTTCCCAAATCTTTATCATTTCTGTTATTTAAAATATGAAGTAATAATTTTTCAGACATGCGGTAATCTATTCAATTCTACTCGAATTTTATATCTGTGAAAGCGTGTCTTTTTCTGTTCGTAAAACCTCGTTGTTCGAAATACAAAGATTAGAATGGTTTTAAGGTTCAAATGTGTCTTGCTTTTAAATTTCAGGTTAACAAAAGTGAAGAAAGTAAAAATTTCAATTTTTGTAGTACAATATGAAATAATATTTTATTAAATATACCTATTCTTTTGCTATAATGTTAGAGCGCAAAGCGCGTAAATAATTTGTTCGCCAGTCTGACTAAAAGTAAAATAAAAAAGCAACACTTTTTTTGTAGCAATATGTTATTATAAACTTTAAAAACCTTACTTACACAAAAGCACAAAGAAGATAGAATCGCCTTTTGTCTTCAATATTATAATTTTGATTGGACGGATAATACCGTAGTCTTGGTAATTTTAATAACCAATACGCTTTTCAGTAAAAATATATTATTACCACTTCATAACAATGTTCAAACATTGTTATGAAGAACCAACCGTTTGTGCCTTCTGCCTTTTAAAAATCGCCATCATACGAAGATAACTGGGACCAACAGTAATAAAAAACTGATGTTGTGTAAGTGGCAATTTTCGGGCTGGTACGAGGGCGGCACTGAAAATTTTGGGAATCAAGGAAGTGAAACAACTTTACTATTTAAAAATGTATTTATTGCTTTTCGAAGTATTCTCCGCGAAATTTGACACATTTTTCCATACGATGGAACCAATCATTGAAGCAACCATTCCATTCGGAAGTTGGGGACTCCAAAATAGCCGTTTTGTAGGCGTCCACAGCTTCTTCAGGTGATGAAAATCTCTGACCACGCAATTTATTCTTTATTTTTGGGAAAGTATAGTAATCATTAGGGCTTAGGTCGGGGCTGTACGGCAGATGGTCTAATAATGTTTTCTTGCTCCAAAAACTCTTTTTTGTTCTGTGCGCGGTGTGAGAACTCGCATTGTCGTGATGGAGGATGATGTGGCGGTTGCAGTTCTCTTTACGGAGTTCAGTAAAGACCTGTGGCAAACAAATGCTAGCATACCATTCTGCATTACCCATTCTTTGTCCCTCAAGAGGAATAGTCATAACATGGCCGGTTTTGGAGACAAACGTGGTCACCATTTTTTTTGCAACACTCCGTGAACGAACAATTTTTGTTGGCTTTAACTCATTTTCGAACACCCAAACTCGTGACTGGTTTTTTGTTTCAGGTTCGTATGCGTATATCCAGGATTCGTCACCTGATACGATTTTGTATACAGCATTTGCGATCCTGCGTGGAATCTTTCGAGAGTACTGACGCACCAAGTAACGCGAGTCGCTTTTTACTCTTCACAGAGCGAATGCGGTATCCATCGGGAAAACAACTTTTTTACACCTAAGTGTTTATGTAAAATTATTTGTATTAGACATTGGCATGAGACAATGTCTAAAGTTGCCTGAATTTCGCGGTATGTCCTCAATCAGCTTACGCACAGCGTCAACATTTTCTTGGGTGACTGCAGTTTTTGGACGACCTTGATGGGGAACATCACTGAGCTTGACACGTCCACGTTAAAATTCAGCAAACCAACGACAAGTTGTGGTTTTGGGGCTTCGTCACCAAATGCAGAAAGCATCCGATCAACACTGTTTTTGTGTTAAACTACTTCGAAAGTCATAAGAATCATCGCTCTTGATTTTTCTCGAGTTAATTCCATTTTCTCAACGACTAAACAAGTTTGACAAGACCTTGTGACTAGACCGAGGATCTTTTTTTAAAATAAATAAATGGTATTCGATTTTTGAAACCAAGGAGTTTTCAATCAAAAAGATTTTAATATGACAGGAACAGTGGAAATATTCGATTCCCGATACTTTTAGTGCAGCCCTCGTATGTGATGGTGTAGGCCACCTTCATTTAGCCTACGCCGCACTGTCTGCATTGATATCTGCAATTAAAATAATACTTTAGTGCTGAATCCGTCGTATTTCATACTAAAATTAAAAATACATCACATTTTGACCGTGTCAAACATACACGGTACTGAACCGCTGAATCGCGAGTGCGGTGGAAGGGATCTTGAGAGTGGGTGGCTATAATGGTTGCATCCTCCGCCTCCGTAGTCACCTGGGCTCTTGCCCCGCGAGGACGGTCTCGAAGAACCTTCTTCGAACCGCTGGATCCACTGGCTTACCGACCTTCTCTACAAATAGAAACAGCTGGTGTCTACAAACGTTATTTCTGTGTACGGAAAAGTGTTTTAGGTGATGTTAAATTTATTTACATAAATACCTAACTGCCGCGAGATCTCCACAACTCCCATACCAGTTAGTCTTAAAGTTACAATTCTGACCCTCTCAAAGTAAGATAGTGGGGCCGGCATTTTTTTAAAGAAATTAAATTAAAAGAAAGGAAAGAACTAAACCAAAAAGATAAAACCAATAATTCCAAACGAGCGACCGGAAAAAATTGACAATGATTGTTCTGACATTACTCTTATTATTGAATTGAAATAATCCCACCTTTTTGATGCGAAACTCATTAGGGTCTTAGAAAAAAGTATTAGTTTCAGTTATTATGGTTCATTTCAAAACCAAAGAGCAAATATTTGCTCTTAGTTCAGAACTTTGTAACGTTACACACACATATACAATAAAAATGACATTTATGAAGACGTCATACATCTATTCTCACTTTCTTTTAAAAAGTTGGTAGTCACGTGACAGGGGCAGTTAAGGTTGTTGCTGTTTGTACTGTTACTGAGATTCAAAATGTCGAATTCTGCTCAAGATTTTCATCCTTCCGTAGATTAATAAGGCTTGCAACGCACTGGCGTCGCTTTATTAAGGCTGCATTCGCGAAAATAAAACGTACTAAATCACCTCATATACATTTAGAAGCAGTTAGCGACCTAACGTCTAAAGGGTTTATAGCTGCCTTTAAAAGGTTTGTCGCTAGACGTGGCCATTGCTCGGATTTGTGGAGCGACAATGGCACAAACTTTGTCGGAGCAGCTCGTGAGTTACGGAGACTATTAGCCAATGAAAATTCTGCTATTAATATAGAGATAGCAAACTGGTTGGCGACTAACGGCACTGAGTGGCACTTTATTCCACCCTACGCTCCGAATTTTGGCGGACTATGGGAAGCTGGAGTAAAATCCACGAAATATCATTTACGAAGGGTTATTGGAACGTCGACACTCACGTTTGAGGAACTTTCAACGGCGTTGGCTCAGATTGAGGCATGTCTAAATTCGAGGCCCATCACTCAGGTCAGAGACGACCCAAGCGAGCCTTATCCGCTCACTCCAGGACATTTTCTAGTAGGTGGTCCACTAGTACTAGTGCCCGATGCAAATTACGAGTCTTCGAATGTCAACAGTTTAAGAAGATGGCAGCTCACACAAAAAATTGTACAAGATTTTTGTCGTAGGTGGTCCAAGGAGTATTTAATACAGTTTTTTCAACGTCATAAATGGACAAAACAGGTTCCAGAGCCGCAAATCGGTGACATAGTTTTAGTAAAGGAAGACGATCTTCCTCCGGCTAGATGGCTTTACGGCATTGTAACTGAAAAACACCCTGGCTCGGATCAAATTACACGTGTTGTCAGCCTTAGATGCAAAGGTTCTATTATTAAAAGACCCGTTTCAAAATTGTGCATTTTACCGATTGACCGATGAAACTTAATATAAGTAGTAGCTTTTCTGATTTCTTCTAGATCTATGTTCACACTAAACTGTATTTACAAAACTCATCTTATGATCGCAATATTTTCTTAGTTAAGATTTCAGCCGATACTAATTGATATTGCATAGTCGTTTTTATTTTAAAATTGTAATTAAATATAATTAAGTGTCTTTATTGTTAATAATGTTATAAAATATGTAAGTAATGGAATTTTAATTTATTTGTTTTTGCATTGATGATAATATTTTAATGTTGTTTTTTAGTTTAATAATTAATTTTACTGCACACCAATGAATTTTGTTTTACACGTCAATTTAATGAGGATAATTTTAATTATTTACTCTTAGATACATTAACAATTGTTAAAGAAACTATTTTTTTTATTTGTTTCATTACGTTTTTATTCTACTGTCGTTTGCTTTTAATTTTTTGTTGTCATTCATGTAGTAGTTAACTGTTAGGGATAAATGAAACTTGTTTTAATGGACGTACTGTCCATGGTGGGTGGTATGTTTAAACTAATTTAAATAATCTTCATATATAATTATTTCCAAATAGTATTACTAGATGTCACTATGCTTATGTAAAACGCGCTATGGTTTACCTTCATACATTTCTATTAATACCAAAGGAAATTTTTGTTCAATATACTCTTCATAAAGCTCTATCAAAGAAGTTTTATTTCACCTTTTTGGGACGTTGTACACATTATAATATTAGATTCATCATCATATCTCAGTCAAAAGACGTTTATTGTTTGACGGAAGCCTCCCTCTAAAATGGGGGGGTTTGCTGTAATCTCCACGCTTGGTATAGGTCGACCGCTTAACACCTTGAGTGCGAAACCAGGTCTAAGCATCTTGTCATATGTCTTGCTTACAGTGCGGCTAAGAAAAGTATAGCATTCCTTGTCGTGCGGAAGGCATAACTTCAATTTGGTTCGGTGTAGGAAAAAGATGAATATATATATGAGATGTATTATTAAAATAGAATCTACTGGTGTACCTACCTTCATACCAGGTTTAGACACCTGGCACCGCACATAAGCCAAAAAAAGGATTTGCTTCCTCAATGATACAGGGTTTATAAGCCTTGTGCCGCCACAATGGAAGTTTTATTACCTGGTGTATTGACCTTGTACCGAAGGAATGGAAAGTATTGGAAAGTTACAGCCGCAGTGAACGTGTTAAATGAGTTCTCCCGTGCGGTACAGGGGCACGGGGGTACGGCGATAAAGGGGATTGAGTGAGGAGCAGGCGGCAGGTGTGCATAGTGCACCCCGTCACCCTACGTACCCCCCATTGTACTCTACCCCCGCGCCTCTGTACCGCGCGGGCGAAGACTCATTTAAACGGTCAAGCTATACGCAGGTTGGAGATCGCATCAAAAGACAATAATTCTGAAAACCGCTGCTGCCCACTTTATGATTTATGAAATGTTTATGGTGATTTCCAGTATCATTTGTAGCCTTTTATGACACTCTTAAGTACGAAGAGTTGGTGATGGTCTACTCCGCGGAAATAATAAAATACTTAAGCAGTCGCAAATGATGCATTTTGTTTAGTTTTTGTTGCGTGCTTTGGTGAATTAGGATTTTCTACTCTTACCATAATAAAACCAAAAGAGGGGATCAACGCAGTGATGAGAGTCAACGATTATTCCAAAAAAAGACCGCCTATCGTAAATTAAACATGTTTTACATCAAATATTTGATTTCTGCAATAAAGTTTAGGTTTGTTTATTATTAATAGACAGGTAGGTATTGTTTTGTTGAATAATAATAAATTTTGATTATTGTTACGTTAAAATAGATTTATGATGGTTTATGATTTTCATTTATGGTGTAAACTCAAAAATTTATGATTTCCTACTTAGATGTACCTTGATCTCAAAAAGTTTTCAGAACACTAGTCTAGAACAAACAGATAAAAAAAGCAGATTAAACGCCGCAAGTGAGCTGGATTGGCCACACTCTCCGAAGGGATCCAAACCACATCCCGAGGCAAGCCCAAACGTGGGCGCCCAAAACAAACCTTGCGGCGGACTATCATTGATGAAGCAAAGGCCATCGGAAAGACCTGGAGCGAAATCAAGCGCGAAGCTCAAGACAGAATGTGATGGCGACGCACTGTGGACGCCCTCTGCCCCATCTAGGGGACGTAAGACCTTAAGTAAGTAAGGCAAGTCTAGATGGTTGTGGTACAGTCAACGCCATATATGACGAAAACTTTTTGTTTACTAATGTTTGAAGTACACACAACCATTCGTTTTAAAACTAGCTGTTACGATAGTTTTCATTACTTGGTTGTAACTAATCGTACCGTTATAAATACAGCGTAATAAAGGTATTAAACTAAAGGCACAATGTACTATGTATTGTGGTTAATATATAACCAGACGAACTTTATTGGCGTAAGGTATCAAAAATATATACCTGTTTTGCCTTCCCCTCACTTAACACAATAGGATGTAAAGAAGCTAAGCAATTCTCGTAAAGTTTATACAAATGTATTGTTCTCAAATCGGTTGTTTTCGTTCACAACATCAACATTTCCAGAAATAATGGGATGTTTCGTTTAACCAGTGATCTGAGAAATGAAAATATTATGTAAAAGGCAGTTTAACAATGTGAAAAATAGTGTGGCGTTTTTTACCATTATCATAGACAAATTATCACAATTTAATTGTTCTCTAATGCGAATCGAAACACGTTTAAAAAACAATTTATAAGGGAAATGGCAGGATTCTATTAAATTTTCATGGTTGGCAATAAAACTTGTACATTTTGTGAATGTTATTATTGGCAATAAATCCATAAAATAGAAGATTTTTAAATTCCTTGTTCATAAGTTATTAATTATACTTTAACCATTATATGAGGTATGTTTTTCGTGGTTTTTGTCATTTAATTTCTGGTTAATCTATGGATCTAGTGAAGAATATTATTTTGGATAGGTATTTAATAAACATCATAGAAATGCAACATTCACGTCGTTGCAATAATGAACTAGTTAACAAATCAAGGCTAATAAAAAGTGCTCTATAGAAGTCAGCGTTCTTTATAACTGATTCGCTTCTTTTTTGAAAGTATGAAAATCATTAATAATCAATAATCATTTCAATTGTAGAAGATATAAGTATATCATGGGTACATTGCCATATTTGTCATATACCTCTTACCTATTTCTGCCGCAAAGCAGCAGTGCTTGCATTGCTGTGTTCCAGTTTGAAGGGTATGATATGGCAGTGAAATTACTGGGTACAGTGACTTTACATCTTGTGTCACAAGTTGGCAACGTAAGGTAGATGTACCATATTACGTAAGTGTACGAAATTCCGTAAGTTTTCGGTTTAGGCTTAAAAATAAGAAAACTTCTAATTGTATCAAATAGTTCTCAAATTATCTATTAAGTATGTACAATAGAGCGTCAATTACACACGTTAAAAAGAACTATAACCATCGTCGGCTCGTTGTCACGTCTCCCTCGGTCAGTCTGCGCCAAACCGCCATAAAGGTAGTTTGTGTGTTGCGTACGCGTAAGCTACCGCGCGGATTTTCATAAGGATATTGGGAGTGATATGTAAGTATTTTCATAACTAAATAATGTAATTATTTTTAAGGGTTTTAAAACAAACTGATTGATTACCGTTTCAAGTTACTTCATTTAGTTTTTAGCGAGTTAATTGAAATTTTCTGATTGCCGGAATTACCTACACCAAAAACCAACCGTGTCCATTATTACGTAACAATTACGGAATAGAGGAAAGGAAGGTGATTTTGTTTTTTGTAATTTGCAGGAACGAGATGAGATAAGTAAACAAAAAAAGCTGTTACAGGTCTAATATATAACATAGGTTCTTGGAATCAAATTACGTATTACGATTTTATTTCTCTATGTTATGAAATACGTGTGTAAAGAGAAAACATTTTTTTACTTTAAACAAATTCGTCACAAATAACATCGGTACAAAATCATTAATTTGTTTAATTTAATTGTATCTTCCAGTGTATTTTTTGGTACCTATTACTAGTATGATTGCATTCCTATACAATTCAAGTCATTTTATGTTGTTTAGAAGAGTTACTCGTTAGAAATTTATGTTAATCTGACTACCGCAATTACCTTCACTGTTTTTGGCTGTGTCTCTCATTACGGTAGATATAGAAGTACCTGAGTGAGCTACTGCATTTTAATTTTTTACAGGTCGAAATGTCAAACAAAAAGTACTCCAACGAGGACCTCGCCAAAGCTTTAGAGGATATAAAAAATGGATCCATGACCATATATCGTGCATCTAAGGTATATAACATACCCAACCAGACCTTGCATGACAAAATTAATAAAAAATACAAAAAACAAGAGTCAGCAGGAGCTCCAACAGTCCTGTCATCGACAGAAGAAGGTTTGTTGGTAAAATGGGTACTGCATACGGCCGAAATTGGATTTCCAGTAACGAAAGATCAACTGCTACACTCGGTAGCTAAATTACTGGTAGGATTGAAGCGACAAAATCCATTCAAGGACGGAGTCCCTGGCAGACATTGGTACAAGGCCTTTCTGAAAAGAAACCCAATGATAAGAAAGAGAGTATGTCAAGCATTGACTACTGCCCGTGTAAACGCTACTGAAGAAAAAATAAGGGGCTGGTTTCAACGAGTCCGAAAATATTTCGAAGACAACAATCTCATGGCTGTGTTGGAAGACCCCGCACGCGTGTTCAACTGCGATGAGTCTGCCTTTTTTTGTGTCCGAAAGGTCAACCAGTCCTTGCCAGAAAGGGAGTGAAAAATGTTCACTGCCGATCTGGTAATGATGATAAAGAAAATCTAACGCTCTGTCTCGGCGCGTCAGCTGACGGGAAACTAATGCCAGTATTAGCATTATTTCCATATAAAAGGATACCACAAAATATATTGTTGAAATATCCTAAGGATTGGGCCATCGGACGTACTGACTCGGGATGGATGACATCAGAGGCATTTTATGAGTACGTGGCTAATCAATTTGAGCCATTTTTGACGAAAGAAAATATTACAAGACCTGTAGCTTTGTTCCTGGATGGACACGTCTCTCATCTGTCGCTCCCAGTATGCGAATTTTGTAAAGAAAAAAACATTATAACTACATCTAGTTTTCCTACACTTATAAAATAAAGTTGTTTTATTTAGAACACGTCATATTAAATTTATGTCTCATATTTCATGTAATCCTGCAGAAAAACGGCATTTTTCTGCATATGCCGGAATTACCAGCACCCATTTACGGAATTACCCGGAGTGTCAAATTTTATACCGTAATAACGGACATTTACTAGGTCCAGAAAAATTACGATTACTTTTATAAAATAGTTTAAATACAGTAGTGTTACATAACAATCTCTTCTCTGAAAACCTCTTTTTACGACTAAACTAACTTCAATTCGCTGATTTTTTCTGCTTTACTGGAAATTGCTAGGAAAGACAAGAATGCCTTAGTACTCCGGAATTACGTACATTTACCTTACACTGTGGTTCTTGTGGGGGTTGCAGTTTTGCTGCGAATCTCACAAGAGCCACATGTATTATAGGTGACTGTTACCACTTACCATCAGGTGGGCAGTTTGCTTGTTTGCCAACTTTCAGCAATAAAAAAAAAGGAGTTTGGGTGCTAAATAAACAATAAAATAGGGTATCAATTTATTAAAATGAGATAAATAAAACAATATAGGTATTTAAATTTGATACAGAATGTATTTTCTTCACGATAAGGCTTCAGTTAAGCTTTATGCGCTTAGATTTTACGACTCTTAAAAGGTCGATGCAGTCGCTAAGCATATAGCTTCGCTAGCACTATACATTGGAGCGAAGCTTAATTCTATTATCAATGATAAATCATTAACCAGTAAATTCTAATTAAAAAAATCGATTAGAATTAAAACTTTCAAAAAGCACGCGCTTTTTTATACTAAACTAGCGGCCCGTCCCGGCTTCGCATGGGTGGACAAAATTCTTTGAATTTGTTCTAGCATTCGATATAGCCTATGACACTCAGCTATAATGTGCCTTTCTATTGGTGAAAGAATTTTTAAAATCGGTTCAGTAGATCCCGAGATTACCCCTTACAATTTAACAAATATACAAACACAAACTTTACTTATAGATAGGCAGACGATTGCCCACTATATCGCCTGATAGTAATGCGATCTAAAACGTGACGCGCTTGCCTAGAAGACACCCACTCGTGACTTGAAGACCCCCGAAAATGTATTTGTCAGGAAACACAGATTCAATGGGAAATCCCATATATATATATATATATATATTTATATTTATATATATACGAAATAAAATACGAAAGTTCAATATTCATTTAAGCTTCGTATTTTAAAAATAATAATGGGCAGACCCACCGCATATAGTAATATAAGAACACCCAATTTCAATAGCTGTTATCCCTTTCGCTATATGAATTTGTTTACGGTAGCTATGATACGGACTCGTATGCCATTGCCATTTTATAGATGACCAACTCAAAAGAACATATAATTTGGACCACTAGTTTATTTATATTTAGAAATAGAATATCTTGGAAGCAACAATTCTGAAACCATTCGGCCATGATTTTAAATATTAGTTGGATGTAAATCATCAAAACTAACCACCGATTTCCTTGTTATAATTAAATGATAATATGCGAGGCAATCAATACTGGTATACTTAATAACTTGATAGGGGGAACAGCTATATCCACTATACTTTTTATACCTACGTATTTTACAAATACGTTGATATTTGTTTTTATTTTTCTCAAGAAGGCAAAGGAAAACAACTGGTTTTGTAAACCAGTATTGCCACTTCTTCAGTAATTTATTTTCTTTATTCAATGATAGTACATCCATACACAGTTTGATGATTAATAATATTTTTTTATTGTGAAAAGACGCCTCACGCGGCGGTAAATAATGTGAAACTGTTAACCTTTTCATTTTTCAAAATGACGTCACTGTATATCTACTATCGGCAGAAGTGTTTACAAAGCGTGGCTTTTCATGTTACCTACGTATTGCTTAAGGATCACGAGTTTGTATTTTAAATTGTTCTAAATAGTGTGAGTAATGCTACACGCCGTCGAATATCGAGTGGTCAGCGATCAGTCCTCCTAACGGTTAATCATTTCCATATTTGGTTCAATAATTAAATAACGCGATAAATCTTTATAAATAATAATAAAGTCGAAAATGCGGCTTGGTGAGGCGATTTGTGAAGCTGGTTGCTTCACAAATCGCCTCACCAAGCCGCATCGCTAGCCCATTTACACAGGTGACTAAAATCGCACGCGGCTCGGTCATTTCCTTCGAAAATGCGGCATGTGATCGCCTGCAATTGATTTACACGGTCGATTTTAGTCACCAGCCGCATGCGGCCGGTCGCCGTGCGGCCAAAGTCGGATGCCTCCCAACTTTGGGGCTTGCGGCTTTAGTCACTTGCGACCTAGTCGAATTGCCATTTAGACGGTCGATTTTTGCCGTGCGGTGGAAATCGTGTGGCTTTAGTCACCCGTGTAAACCCCGCTTTAAGGAACAAGGTGTAATCCGTAAGAAATAAAATAAAAAAATACCCATATCCCACAGCGTTATATTTGCGCGTGATACATATACGCTTCCGAATAATAATTACAATTGCATAGTAATGTAAACATATGACATTTTAGCAACTGACTTACATATGTTATAACATGGACATTAAAGATATTAGGTTCAGTAGGCGTGCCTGCACTAGTTGGTTACTTTGTTTTTACTAAAGCCTTTAAAAGTAATAATATTACATAACTATTATATATAGATTAAAATATTATATGCTAATTTTACATGTTGAATCTTCAAGCCTTTATAAGCATGGTCAAAAGGTATATTCATCAGAAAATGTCGAAATTTCAACTAGAATTAAACTCTATCTCAACTGTTTTAAGTTGAATATTAATTGTGGTTATGTATATGTGCAATAATGCTGTATTGTTTTCTATCCAACTATTACAAAGATGCTATCAAAAATGTGAGGATAGAAAATCTGGGTTTAGTAGACATAGGATCTATTCGCAAAATGACATGTAGTCGTTAATTGACCTATTCGCGATATGCCTAACACTAAAAGTTAATATCACAACTGTCGTGTGATCTGGCAAATACGACCACTACTGCTGGAATCGATCAACGTTGCTGAATAATCAATAAATAAACACAATGCATGATAGTAAATGAATTAATACTGAATACGTTGTGTTGCAGGCGAAAACAGCGCCATATATGGCAACGATATCTGCACTACTAAGCAATGGCTTCTTTCCTCTAAATAATGGTTATGAAAATGCTGGTAAATGCTATATTTTCAAAGATCTAAAATAACATATTTCGTTAGATTTAGTTTTTGCAAAAGACCGCCTACTGTTCGAAATATAAGACGACTCAAGACAAACCTTCATCAAACAAAGCAGATAAACAAATCGTAATTTATCATCATATATTATCTTACCCCACCAATCAATAGGTATTCTAAAAATGCGTTAATTTAAATTGTTTCATGTTAACAATTATAACTTTTTACCTTATACAAATATTGCATAGTGAATGCAAAAAAAAAATATAATTATATTATACTAGGTCTGCAATACATGCTGCTGTTTGCAAATACTGAGCGAAGCAATTAGATTTTTGAAGGGTGATTATTCCTCGATGGTATGTCCGATTTCAAAACTTTTTTTTGCACATTAATCACGACCACGATGTGAGTTTTGGCGCCAAATTACATCAATGTAGTCTCAGCGGTTTGGCTGTGATCAGCTTTTGAATTTTTCTTTCGGTGATTATTTCTCGAAAAATTCGTTCGAATCGGTTGAACCGTTGAGTAGCAGGAGGGACACAAGCGAAATTTGTGAGTTGCCTAAAAGAGAGCTTCGCTCAATAATACAAATGAGTAATCTAGAATGACATATTTCACGGACAGGTTCCTTTTCAGAATAAGTCATTGCGAAAACAGGTCTTTTTAGGCGTAAACCTTTTAACGTATAGATCCTGCCTACAAAACCAATTCGGTCGTAACTATATCTGATAACGAAAAAGGCATTTGATACGTGAATTAATGGATAAGCTGATCAATATGACAATAAGCTTTTTTAGTTATGATTAATAATATTTTTTATATATTATTTAATACTTATCTGAAGGTAGCGGTAGGGGACAAGAAATAATCAATCATAAAATATATATTTTCCATTTCGTGGGATATCGCGACAGTGCTAAAATAAGATGCTATGTTTTCACAGTATGGTTAAATGAAAATATTTTGAAAGTTTTATTAAACTATTAATATATACGTAATCAATATTATGTAACCAGACAAAAACGAAAATCGGGTTAAACTTAATTGAAATACAAACGTTAGTAAAAAAATAAGTTAGTATTATCCTACTGAACCCTTTACATGAAAATGTGAAATAAATGTCTGTGGTGTTCGACTTAACGCCTGGTGACCGGTTGCCAATCGTCGCCATCAGGATCGCGGGCTGAAAGATGAAATAAGATTGTCAAAAATTTTTCTTTAAAAAAAACGGGACCAGAGGAGAATGGTCTAAACATGATATTCCTAACAGCCTAGCGACACTTCATATAAAAAACACAATGTATGGAATTATGAGCGTACTTTGTACCAACTTTGAAAATTATTATCATTATACGTCACGTCATGTTGGCCAGCATGTGTCGCATGAATGACGCCATTAAACATTTCGCGTTTACGTTCAATTATTTGGTGCATTTTATTGAATTTAATAAAAAACTGCTTATACAGACATTATGGGTGGCAAATCTTAGCGAAAGTGTGAAATGTGTGGTGTCCGGAGAGTGAGAAGGTTGAGTAAAGACATATTTTTGGCTAAATTTTCGCTTGAACCAAACAGGTAATTTTATTGAATGTTTCCTAGTTGTTTAAGTAAATTTGGGTAAAAACAGTGTAAATTATAGTGGTATTAGCAGTAAAAATTATGAGCCCAAGTGATATAAAGCAGAAATAGTATTATCATATATTCATATAAACATAATATAGTGCTTTCTCAAGTTATCGATTATTTTATTTTAGATGTCGAATATGGGTTAAATATACAGGCAATGAGGACTTGGTATACATACCCATAAAGAAATTGCATGAAAACAAGTACATCTGCGGAGATCACTTTCCTCGTAATATATTCAACAAAAAGGGAAATAGATTTAAAAGAAATGCCTATCCTACATTACAGCTACACTGATTTCTTCAAGAAGGGCATCAATAAGCTACCAATGCGTTGGCAAACATTAATTGCATGGGTGATTACTTTGATTAATAGAAAAAAAATACGCTGAAAAACGCCAATTTCATAGGTAAAGACCAAACATTAATTGTAGTTACTTTCTGTTTCAGTTGTCAACTGACTTTTGCCACGAGCTGGACAATTGTTATGAACCTGAGTTTCATCAACATTGTTGTAAAGAATTAATTTATTGGAATTTACACACATAACTTTTCAATCCATATGGCGGTTGCAGATCACGAGCTATCAAACTACTATTCCCATGTTCAATTATGTATTCGTCTTTCAACTTGTTAATAAAATTTCTGTATTTTCAATAAAACTTGTACTTATTTTCCTGGTAAAATTTAAAAAATACAGCAATGACCCAACTAGGTACTACTTATTGTTTATCGATATCGATTATGTAGTGGTACATCTCTATTGCCTTGACATTGACACTTTAATGTTGGTACCTCTGACTGTCATTCTCAAGTTGGTTGAAACTACGTACATAATGCAGTTTAGTAGCTCATAGGGAAGTGCCGCCTCTTAAAACGTAGTGATTCCTTGCTCAGTGATTCCTAATACGATATTGTCCTAATATTTCATTATCCTAATTTTATATTTTCCTATTTTATTTATAGTCCTAATGGACCTGTGATCCTTACTTGGCGATGTGCCTTGTACAAAAATCTTCGGTTTAATCTAATCGAGTGTGCTACAGCAGAGTAAGAAATTAGGAATACAAATTAAGACTTGAGACTGTAGGAAAGAAAAAAATATGGTTAAGAATACTTAGAGTAATGAATTATGTAATCAATCAATCATTAACTTAGAATCAAATTGGTTCAGATAGTAAAAACTAGGATCACTAATTTAGGAAACTAGAATAGAGAACTTACAGAGGACATGATTATTTATATTGTTGACAATTTACTTGTATCGTTTGTCACATGTAAAAGAATAATTCATTTGTTTTTTAAACACACACTCAGTCGTAAACTTATGTAGTTAAAATAATATTGATGACTATAAAATGTATAAATAACCGCAATCTTCTGTAAATCCAAATAATTATATGTGGAAGTTTTCTCCTTGAGAGCAATGCATATGTAAAGATTTCTGTTGTTAGTATAACGGAAAAATCAAAGCCATGCTTTATAAATTTGTATAAATATTGTAATCATTTGCACCAAAAATATACATATGAAGAAGACTCACGTTTCTCCTCGCGGCGTGGCGGCGGCGGACGACGCTCGCGGTCGTCACGTCGTGGAGGGTCGCGATCGTCACGGCGAGGTCCTTCCCTGTACGAATTTTATTTTAATAATGGTTTATTACACTCTATTTTAAAATTAGCAGATAACTCCAAAATAATATAACACAAAATACTATCTATTTAGACGAGCCCGACCGTATGATACAATGAAAATTATATATATAATATATATGTATATATCGAAAAACCAAGGATAGTATTCCCGAAAACGACATATTTATATTTTTGCTGATAGTAATCTTCCAGCTTACTATCAGCAAATTCATAATTTCTGCTTTAAAAAACCCTATACATAATTAAGAATTGGAGATACTCCAAACATGTTTAGAAAAATAATCATATTATTTATAAAATATATGTCTTAAAATTAAAGCTTTACTGGGTCTAAAAATAAGATTTTCGTAGTTGCAAAGTGAAAATTTAGGAAAGACATGTCAAAGTATGTGAGGTATTCCAGAATGACGGTTATACATTTTCTGTGTTGGTATAATTATTAATAATTTTATTGCCTTTAACTTAAACTTGTTTATACAAAAATATAATGTAACAAAAGAAATTTGAATTTAAAGTAGTCTACACGCATGACGTTGACGTGACGAGCCTTGATTAAATTTTTGGTATAAAAAAAAACGCCACCGGTCTATTGAACTTGAGCCGGTTAATGAGTGTTACCGCCTGGAATTAGCAATTGGTCAGTTTTCGGAAAAATATTGTAATAATTGCGTAGGTTTATTTTACATTCATTAGTTATTATTTCTTCAAAAAAAAAAGTGTTAATTAGGAATAAAATATAATGTTTAACCAACATTTTTATATTTACGCAAACAGCCGGTGACGTGATATTTGCTGGCTGTGACGTCACATTACATTATGCTCAACAAATTTATATGAAGCTTTGACGCTGTTTTGTGTGATGTGACGTCAACCGATCCTTAGTCATGGCCGCCCGCGTTTCGTTTCTTGTAAGCCACAGATAAGAATTCCCAAAAATTAAAATATTTGTAATATTTTTTTTTACAAAGAACTATTTCATTTTTTTGTTACAACTTTAATTTAGCCGATTTGACTAACCGTTCTTAGTGGTAGTAAAACAAGAGATTAATTAACTCACCGATCATCCCTCCTAGGTCCGTCATCCCTCCTAGGTCCGTCGTCTCTCCTGGGCGGTGGGTAGCGATCCCTGTCTCGATCGCGGAAGTCTCGATCGCCGCGTGGCGCTTCTCGGTAGCGGTCTTCGCGTGGCGGACCCTCTTTGAAACGCCAAGTGTTCGACGAACGGTCCTAATAATAATAGTTTATTGTGAAACATAGCTACTAACAAAGATGGTATACGATTTAATCGTACAGCTATGTCCTGCCATGATAACATACAATAAAATAGAAAAAGTCAAATCGAAATAATAATAATAATAACATTTCTTACATTCACCAAAGTAACCACTGAAAGGCTTCTGTTATGGATGCTAAGGTAACGGATAGAAGTATATATAAATAATACCCATGACGCGGATACAAATTTTCGTACTCATTATATAAACATCTGCCCATTCCGGTACTTGAACCCAGCACTGATGGTGCGAGAGGCAGAAATGTTAACGTAATTATAATAATAATAAATCTAATCACACTATTTAAAGAAAATTTAAAATTAATTAAATCATCATTAATGCAGTCAAAATATAATTCGTAAATCTTTGTAAAATTCATTGAGTGTATAGTAGCATTTTACAAATAATAATGGCTTTAATTTCTGTCGGGTGTATTTATTTTCTCAAATATGCTAGGATTATTTATGATATGATGGAACGAAACGTAACTGAATAAGTGAGGTGTATGACAAGCGGGATAAATGAAAAATAGGAACGAGTGGGAGATGCTACTTAGTTGTGCACGGTTGAGAAGGACGAAAGATGAATTACGAATTTTTAATGTAAGTTGTAAGGTGCTTGGACAGAGAATGTTCAATGAAGATAAGTAATACTTACTCCTGTAGAAGCTGGTGGAGGTTCAGCAGCGCCACGTCTCCAGCTGCTGCCACTCTCGGGTCCGCTTGAACGCCCAACGTAACTTGGCCTTGGCCTTGATAAATAAATTATTAATATTAAACGATACTAGTAATAGTAGTGGAAGTCTGACTGCGATAGCGAATTATTTTTTTTACAAATTACAACAAAAAATCCGTCTAAATGTTTTATTTGTACTATTCAATCTTATAAGATAAATTATTATAACAGAAAATGCATAAAAAGAAAGAAATTATATACCATTCAATCTGTGAAATAGTATTAAGAAAAAGAAATTGAAATATCAAAAACTGATAAAATTCTGCAGCAATCACAAAATTTAAAAAAAATATATCATATAAATTACGTGTCACGTTGTTTGACCTCGATGGACTCCTAAGCTACTTAACCGATTTTGATCAAATTTGTACACCGTGCAGTTTGATCCAACTTGAAAGATAGGATAGATATCATTTTAATTTATAACACAGCAACGCTTGGTTTGGTCAGCTAGTATATAATAAAACACGTCTAAATGTCATCGGCAGTATACTGTGAAGTTCGTTAAAAACTGATTTAAAGCAAGACCCCACCTTTCTCTATCAGGTTCCCTGTTCGTAGACCGCCAGCCACCGTCATCACGAGGTCTTTCGTCTTTTGGTCGATCATCACGTGGTCTATCATCTCTTGGTCGCTCATCTCTTGGGCGCTCATCTCTTGGGCGTTCATCCCTTGGGCGTTCATCCCTTGGTCGATCGTCACGAGGTCGCTCGTCGCGTGGACGTTCATCGCGTGGACGTTCATCGCGAGTACGTTCAACCGGGCGCTCCTCGCGTCTAAATGATTAAAAACTTTATATTATTCATCTACTTAAAAGAAAATTCTTATTTAACTAGGCGATGCAGTCACTATGCATAAAGCTACGCTAGCACCATATATTGGAGTGGAGCGTAATATGTAAAAAAAGAAAAAAAATCGAAGGAAATTTTTACGAATTTAAAAATTTGGAAATGGAATCGGTTAAGAATTCGGGAAGTTATGGCGTAACAGACATTGCGCCATTGAAGCTGATCCATGGGAGCTTCGTTCGCTTCGCTTGCTCCGCTCAAACAATGTATAATTAATGACAGGAGATATGCAATAGGAATTTTGTTCGATATGACGAAGGCATATGAAAAAGTTAAATACGATATTCTATTAAAAAAACTCCATGATATAGGTGTACGTGGCGTAGCAAATAAGTGGTTTACTTCATTCCTTAGCAAACGGTCACAATACGTCCAAATCGAAAGCATTGACAAAAATTCACGCGAAATCAAATCAAATGGTCGCAGGCGCAAGATGTGGAGGACTCCATCCCCCAAGGTAGCGTTCTTGGATGTGCCCTGTTCCTAATATATATAAACGACCTTCCAAAAGTTTTAAATGAGACTTGTATAATGTTTGCTGACGATTTCTCCCTTTTATTTTCATGCAATGACAGCACAAACTTAAATAAAAAAATTATAAATCTTATAAATACAATTAAGGAATGGTTAAATGATCACAATTTGGAAATTAATTTTAATAAAACAAAAATAATGCAATTTAAGCCGCGACAAAAATCTGATCTAATAATAAATCTTGAATTTAATCGAACAAAACTAGAATGCGTCCCCAATTTCTCTCTATTAGGTATAAATATAGATTCAAACATTGATTGGAAATCCCATGTACAAAAAATAAAGACAAAATTATCGCAATTTATATACGTTTTAAGAGAATTAAAAAAGTCTACGAATTTAAGCACAGCAATCACAGCTTACTACGCCCATGCCCACGCGTGGTTAAGCTACGGGGTAATACTATGGGGTAACAGTGTGGATGCCCATAATTTATTTATTTTATTCATTTATTTATTTTCAAGGGAAACATACATAATTTTAGACTTATACACAACACATATTGAATACACATATAACAATTAAGTTTCCACAGATATTTTACACATTGACAACTAACAAACACTAGCAAGAAATACTATGACATTAACAATGAAAGTTAAGCAAAAAAATAAAAATAAACAAGAGTAATAAAATTTTACGACTGTTTTCTAGTACTAATTTAACCTGACTTTTAAACTGCCCATACGACAAAGCAAATATATCAATCTGAGAAAAAATACTATTATAAGATTTGTTATTATAAGTTATTTTGGATAGTTTTATGTTCAACTAAATTATGTTGATTAATGTTTAAATAAATGTTATTCCATGACATTCTTCTTATTTGCTTAAATCATTCTATGATTATTTGTTAAATGAGATTAAAATACTTTTTTTTAGTATTCTGCCCTATTTCTTTTTCTTTTCTCTATTTTTTTTAACTTAATCTCACATCAGAAGTGGGATTCGAACCCCTTTTAAGCAACACTAACTTGATTATCTTTACAGATGGGTCCCGCTGTGTTTGAGGCTTTGTTAAAAGCTATTCGTGATGCAGTGGCTGGTAATCACCATGAAGATGACGTTGGATTGTCACCGTTTGATCCAGAAAATAATGACAACGGCGCAGAAAGTTGGTGCAAGCACATCGACTCCGTAGCCAAGGATCGTGGTTGGAGCAGCATCACAACCGTTGGTAAAGCAGGTTGGCCGAACGGTTTGTGGAAAGTGCAACAATCAATACACACTATTGTGCAAAAGTCAACAGGGTTTTCACTAACTAGGTTATTATTGGTTGTAATGGAAATATAACTCAAGTACAGGTTCGGCTTGTTAAAATACAGGATAATGATTCTGTTCAGCATCATTAGCCGTGTTAGATTGTTTAAATAAAAAACATAATACACTAATTACAGTATAATATAATTCATTTGATACTTTTAAGGGGATTTCAGTTGATTATTAATTTTATTGAAACTGTTCTCAATGCTTATTCATAATAAAAATTATCACTGTAAAAGGATAATAAAAAAATTGAATAATTTGGATATATATATAAATTTAATGTAGAAGAAGACCTTATTTACGTATGCCTCTGAATATATGCTAATTCAACATGAAGAATAGACATTGTTTGAAAGAAATGATTCTTATGGTCATTTGTTTGATTTGCTTTTATGAAAAAAATTTACATTGTTTGAAAGAAATGATTCTTATGGTCATTTGTTTGGTTTGCTATTATGAAAAAAAAAACTGCTGGTCGGTCACTGCCCTGATACCTTTCTGAAATTTACTCGCAGCAGGATCATAGGCGCCATAATTAACTAGGTATCCGATTCAAAGGTCCATACGAGATAACTGAAATACTCCCACATGATAGGTATGCTCTTAGGAGTGGGAAATCTTAGAAATATAACAGCATCTAAAGATAAATTGAGATTATGGCCAGGATAATGGACAGATAAAGATTCAATTGCTGAGGTAATAAGTTAAACAATTAATGTTTTATTTTTTTCCATGAATCCTTATTATTAATTTTCTGTAGACATTTTTTTTATATTAATCAACTTTGTTAACTTATATATTTAACATAGGTATGTTAAATGTGAAATGTTGTATACTTAATGTGAGAAGTTATACACAATTAAATTAAGATTATGATATAAGACATTTTTAAACTGTATTATTTAATTAATTACTCTACTAATACCTACGTCTACTTAATGTAAAAAGTAAGACATCAGTGCCTTTTAGTTGTACTTGTACGGCTCACAATGTCTACTTAATGTGGGAAGTGACACTGTGATGCTGAATATATAAAAATAGTCAATCTAGTTATTTAATTATTATTATGACATAAGAGTTTATTAAACTGTAATAAAATGTCTACTTAATGTAAAAAGTAAGACATCAGTGCCATTTAGTTGTGCTTGTACGGCTCACAATGTCTACTTGATGTGAGAAGTGAGACTGTGATGCTGAATATATAAAAATAGTCAATCTAGTTATTTAATTATTATTATGACATAAGAGTTTATTAAACTGTAATAAAATGTCTACTTAATGTAAAAAGTAAGACATTAATGCCATTTAGTTGTGCTTGTACGGCTCACAATGTCTACTTGATGTGAGAAGTGAGACTGTGATGCTAGATATATATAAAGTTCACCTAGTTGAGTAATAACAAAGATAGGTACTTCGGGGAACGAAGTACATGTCAGATTGGCCGTGTTAGAGGATTAAAAATAATAACTATCATTTATCTTATCTATAACTTTGCATTGTATGTAATTAAATAAATTAATAAGTAAAACCTTAAAACAACTACCCTACTAAATGTTAAAACCACGTGTTCACGTCAGGTGATATTAGTCACGTCATCACGTGTTGTTTGTCAGTTCGAACTATGTGGGTGGGGAAGCTTTATAAAAGCAGAGCGGTCGGTCGCACGGGCAGTGTGCACCCAGACGTCAACGACGAATGATTTCTGCGAAACTAAGTAAGGAGTCGTTATATACACACCGCACGGACCTAAGCTAAGTATACAATTATTTAGTATATGTCAGGAAGACATACTATGTACCGCTTGTGTGTTGGTATATAGGTACAATATGTTCTTATTATCGAACCCTGAATTAAATTAGTAAAGTGTATACCTTGCTTTGTTACTTGATATTGAAAAATGTTTTAATAAGGTTATTTTGGATAGCTCCACACTATTTTACTAAATATTTAACTTAATGAAGTTATTTTGGATAGTTTTATGTTCAACTAAATTATGTTGATAAATGTTTAAATAAATGTTATTCCATGACATTCTTCTTATTTGCTTAAATCATTCTATGATTATTTGTTAAATGAGATTAAAATACTTTTTTTTAGTATTCTGCCCTATTTCTTTTTCTTTTCTCTATTTTTTTTAACTTAATCTCACACATGCACGAATTAAAAAGTTGTTCCTACCATAATTAGTATGCATTGCAGAAGTACAAAACAAAAACTTATTTCTAGCACTTATCCTTTGGCATCGGAAATTTATTTCACTCAAAAGTGGTATGGAATCGATCCTATTATGTATGATTTTATATAATAACATCTGATCCCTAACAGTACGACGAGATTTTAAGTCAGAGTCTAAACGATACAAAAAGGAGGCATCACCGGCTGATCTGAAATGGATATGCTTCAAAAATTTATTATGAATTTTTTCTATTGATTCTACATAAATATTATACTGTGGATTCCAAACTGTTGACCAATATTCCAATATTGAGCGGACCAATGAATTATAAAGTATAATTAAAGTTGAAGGTTTTTTAAAGTCTTTGGTGATTCGTAAGATAAAACCAAGCATCTTATAGGACTTGTCTACTGTTTTCTCAATATGAGATTTAAAAATTAGTTTTCGATCCAAATGTACGCCCAGGTCTCGCAACTCGGTAACTCGACATATCGACACATTATTCATTTTATAGTTAAATTCTAAAGGTTTATTTTTCCTGGAAAATGTTATAACATTACACTTATTAATATTTAAGAACAATTGATTTTTGGAACAATATAAGTATAGTCTATTAATATCTTCTTGTAATAGCTCACAATCATGTTGGTTCTTAATAATTTTAAAAATTTTCTTATCATCAGCAAACAAAAGTATGTTAGAGTGTTGAAACTGCAAAATAACATCATTTATATATATATTGAATAAAAGAGGACCGATGTGCGAGCCCTGGGGGACACCCGAAGATACTGGTAAAAACGAAGAACAGTAGCCTTTAACTGCTACTGCTTGAGAACGATCACGTAAATAAGATGCAAGCCAACGCAAGAGGTCACCGTGCACACCGATGTGTTCTAATTTTTTTAAAAGGATTTCATGTGATATCTTATCGAAAGCTTTGGAATAATCGGTGTACACGGCATCCACCTGAAAGCCCGCATCCATCGCTTTGTACAGAATATCAATATATTCGCATAAATTGCTCTCTGTAGATTTTCTGGTCATGAAACCATGCTGCTGGGTTAACAAAACGGGTCTCATAATGGGGTAAATAGCATCGCATACAATTTTTTCAAAGAGCTTGGGTATAGTATTAAGCTTGGATATCGGACGATAATTTCCAATATCATGTTTATCACCTGACTTAAACACAGGTGTAATAAAGGATTGTTTCCACACAAAGGGCATCACTCCCGTTCGTAACGAAAGATTAAATAATCTAAATAGCGGCTCAGATAATTGCTTATAGCAAAAATTTAAAAATATTGGGGGCACTCCGTCGGGACCAGCACCTTTATTTATATTGATATTTTTAAGGTATGACTCAATTTTGGCTTTATCAATAAAAATGTCGTTAAGATTAATCAGGTTATTTTCTCCTTTGACATCCGTAAGACAATGATTAGACTGACTATAGGATTCAAATACCGAGTTGAAATACCGATTAAACAAATTACAAATGTCCTCGCCGCTAGATGATCTCACATCTCCAATAAACATTGAATCAGGTAAATCATTCAAATTTTTTCTTTTTGATTTAACATAAGCCCAAAAGTGTTTACTATTGTGAGCGATCTTGGATTCGGCATCAGATATAAAATTATTGAAACACTCTTCTTGTAAACCCTTTTGCCGTTCCCTGAGTAGTCTGAATGTATTATAATCATTTACGCGGCCATATATTTTTCCATTTCCTGTGATATTTTAATTTTTCATTAATTATTTTTATTAGTGCTCGATTAAACCATATAGGATATTTATTTTTGGTATGAATAACTCTAACAGGAACAAACTTAATTATAATATTATTGATTATATTATAAAAAGCTTTAATGTTATCGTTAATATCATTCGATGTAAAACATTCATCCCAATTTATATTAGAGAGAGCGTGGTTAATATCATCATAATTAGCTGACTTAAACAACATAACAGACTTGGTGTTTTGGTTAAGTGATTTCTGTTCACGAATCGAAACTTCACAACAAAGAGCTGGGTGGTGCTTATCCTCAGGTACAAGAGGCTCAGAAGCAAATACACTACAATCCAAGTTTGCAATAACCAAATCAAGCACTCGATTATTAGCATTGCAAACCAAATTGTACTGTTTAAAGTCGTTTATGGATATAAAGTTTGATAAATCATTTACACAGTCTACATTAAAATTACCAGCAAGATTGGCAAATGAAACATTTTGAACAGGTAACCATTCAGCACGAGGAATGTTAAAGTCGCCAAAAATAATATAATATTCACCCTGGTCTTTGAGAGCCTTATTAGAGATATGTTCATAAAAATTACGTAAAACTTCTTTTTGAATATTACATTGCGGAAAATAACACGAGTACAAGTGATAAATGTCTTTTGATATTCCATTTAGGGATAAGGTGACTGAAACAATTTCAGCACCCGAATTATGAACAGGAACAGTTACACAATTACATACATTAAATTTTCGATGCACAGCTATTAAAACACCACCCCCCATTCTATCACCCCTGACAGCATAGTTTCGATCGCATCTGTAAACATTATATTGGTCGAACAATTCCAGATCAAAGACTCCCGGTAGCAGCCATGTTTCGGTTATACAAATAACATCGTATTCATAACTAACACGTTTTTATAGAACATGCTTATTTTGGTAAGCAACCCTCTGACGTTTTGGTAATAAATTTTCAATTTATTATCCATTTTTAAACAATTTAATATAATAATTCATATAGATAAAACTAATAAAATAACAACGTACATTATCAATATATAATTTTAAAATTTTAGGCTTACAAAAGGAATCTAAGAAAGCGATACCACCACTATAAAAAATACGAAAATCAAAGATAATAATAACAAAATATCAATGACCGTTTAGTAACATATAAGCTAGGAGTAGAATATACAAAACAAATAGTTTCAAACAAATAAAGATAAATTAAAGCTCCTATTTTATTTTGAATAAATCATTTGTGGAGTTAATGTGTAGAACAGGACTACTTTCACTTTGACGCACCATAATAGTACAATTTTTTACCCACACAAATTTGTACTTGCAGTCTTTAGCCTTAGCTTTAGCCTTATGAAGTAGTAATTTATTAGAAGTTGTTAAATGATCGTTAAAGAAAACCATAGAGTTGTCGCCGGAAAACCCAATGTCACTAGCTTTCAAGTTTTTCAACTGACGTACCCTACATAAAAAGTCATCCTTAAAGTATCGAGACATAAATCGCACAACTATACGTTTAGGCTTTTTATTGTCTTTTGATAACGACGCAACACGGGTCACGAAGTCCATATCAGTGGGAGCATTAAATAGTATCCCCGCTTTTTTTGCCAGATTTTCGATAATTACAATCAAGTTCTCATTTTTCTTCTCGGGAACTCCGCATATTTCAATATTCGAACGTCTGGCCCATTGATCTCTAACATTGCTCTCACTCTCCAGTTTATTATAGGAGCTTTTCAGTTGGGCCATATTAGTCGATATAAGATCTACAGATTTTATAGCTTTTTCTTGGATGTCCATCTGTTTCTTGAAGTCTTCATATTTACCGTTTATAAATGAAATAGACTTCTTAACTTCCTTCATTTCATCCTCTTTTCGCTGAAATTTCGCATTTAATAGATCCTTGAAGCTAGCTTCCAAACTCTTATGCAACTCTGCAATTTCCTGTCTAATTATCTCGCGCAAATCAAACGAGGAAACTGTGATTCGACCACCTGTATCACTAGTTTTAGCCCCAGACAAAGGATCTGAAACAGTTTTCTTTTTTTTGAGACGTTGGGTGACGTTATCATTAGTAGCTGATTTCGGTGCCGCAGAACGCACAGGAGTATCATCACCTTTCACAGCCCTTGGCGTTTTGGCTGTACAAGTGGGACACGTCCAGTTGTTTGTATCAATGGAGGAAACATTGTTACTGCTCGTTGGGTCCACACATCCACGATGAAACACTCCACCACAATGACTACACAACAAAGCCGAGTCCTCATCCATCGATCCCTCACAGCAGGAGTACATTTTTATATAAAATTCTTAGAGGCACAAAATTCAAATATAATATTATTACTGCACCATACAACATAAATTTCCCAAACTGTATACAATTTACCCAATGTGGAAGCATAAATTTTCAAGTGGTAACACTAGGTAAGTGTCAAAGTCGAAACTCGGTATGTCAGTTGACAACACAATTGACAACACAATTTTTTTTTTAAGAAATTGAGGGTACTTATTATAGTTTCATCTTCACCTGTGACAGTTCGTTTCTTGTAATCTAAATATGGTAGAAAATTAATCACTTATCTCGTGTGTTCTCGCGTGTGTAAATCGTAGACAACAAGATCACAAATACCACTTTACTTTAAAATCACTTTAAGTACGATTCAACGTGTAATTCTATTTATTTATTGAAAAAATAATCAGACTAATGTTTAAGTTGCACTGGTGTAATATAACGATATAATCTATTAATATTACAAAAAAAATGTATTAGAATAATCCTTACTAATATTATAAATCGGAAAGTGAGTTTGTTTGTTTGTTTGTTCCGCTTTCACGCCGTAACTACTGAATCGATTGCTTTGAAATTTTGCAGACGTAAAGATAAAAGTCCAGATTAAATAATAGGGTACTTTTTATCCTGGAAAAAATTGATATTCCCGAAGAAAAACAAAAATATTGTTTGCTTGATGGATGAATTGTAGATGGCGCTGTGTGTCGTTTAAAACAACGTAAAATATTGCAAACGAATATAAACATGTAAATTTAGAAGCTAAATGATACTATAATGAATCCCCGAAAATGAGGAATTCCCGAGGGATGACGTGCAATTTGTTTTATCGTCTAAACTGTTTTTTTTAACATCTACTTATATGTTGCAAACGAATGTGAACATGTAAATTTTGAAGCTCAATGATACGAAAATGAATCCTCGAAAATGAGGAATTCTCGAGGGATGACGTACAATTTGTTTTATCGTCTAAATTTTTTTTTTTACATCTACTTATCTTGAAATCACTAAAGTCAACGAATTACTAATTGGTATAAGTATTAGTTACGTTATTTAGTTCTTGAGGTATGCGATAGATGGCGCTGGGTGTTTATTAAAACATGGTAACGATTTTTTTTTTAAAATACGTAAGAAGTGGAATGATAGCTTACGCTATTTAGTTCTAGAGGTATGCGAAAGATGGCACTGGGTGTTTTTTAAAACGTGGTAACGAAGTGTTTTTTTAAGATACGTAAGAAGTGGAATGAATTATATGAATTTTGTATCCAGCGTTACATCGCGCTTCTTAGATTTTTCCGTGGGAATGAGAAGTTTTCTTATAGTTGTGCTTTATATCGCAATATAACCGAATTCAACGCGGGCGAAGCCGCGGGCGGAAAGCTAGTTACAAATATAAAACAAAAAGAAAGCCGTAAGCCGCACTTCCGAAACCTCAATATTTTAACCTTGCCTGGCATCTACATATTAGAAATATGTAAATTTATGAAAAAGCAAGCATACTTGTATGTGAAGGTAGGAGACGCCCCTCGATGTTACAATTCGCGATACAAGAATAATATTGTGCAAATAACTTCTAAATTAAAACTACATAGTTCCGGACCATATTCAATGTCTATAAAAGTCTTTAACAAATTACCAGAATATTTAAAAGCTGAAACCAATATAATTAAATTTACAAATACTTTAAAAAAGCTCTTAATTACAAAATGCTACTACTCGTCGTCGTAGAATATTTTAAATATAAATTTTAACAAATGTCTGCCCCTCTCTCTTCCTTGTTGCTGTGCCTATCAAGGTACATGCGATTGTTTAGAGCCTAGAAACAATGTATTTAGACTGCTATCAATATCGCATGTAACGCAATTATAAATGAATAAATCATTAATGCAGTGGAATTGAGAGTTTTAAGAAGTATAGCTGAAGTGATTTTGGTGGATAAAATAAGGAATGATGTAATAAGAGAGTGGCGTGGTGTAGAAGATGGAAAGAGGAATGCTTAGATGGTTTGGACATGAAGAGAGGATAAACGAAAGAAGATTGACAAGGCAAATGTGCATGGGTAAATTGGTGAAGGAAGACCAAGGCGAACTTACAAGCTTGTAGGAAAGGTCTGATGAAAGTTGAAGAATGTTAGGATCATGAAAAGTGTAAATCTGTTATCCGCTTACCACTGCGGGAAAAGGGGCGTAATGTATATTTTTCGCTGGAGGACTGCGTAAATGAATTCAAATGAATTCAGTTGGTGGCAATACTTGTTTATACGATACAATTTATAACAAATTATTGAAGTGAAGTAATCCACACGGTTTGATGTTTGAGTACCAGTGTGTTGTTAATAAATCTATAATCTAAGATCACAGTGGTTTGTGTGTTTGTCTATCCGCTCTTTTCCCATTGTATCGATAACGTTACCATAGCAACGCGTTACCGGGTCAGCGAAACCTTGCCTAGATGGCGCTAACACATAAACACCGGCTCCGTATTATTTTAAATATTAAAATTTGTTGAGGTGCATTATTAATAAATACTAGTGAAAATCGGGTAAAGTGACTCCTAAATTTCAAGTACAATTGTTTTCTCTACTGTGTGTGACTTTGTGTGTGTGATATTGGATCAAAACACGTCAACGCTAATAAAAGAAAAACGTGTGAAATTTACAGTATCAATCAACATTAAATTACAAATGTAAATAGCCACAAACTCCTAATGTAAGTCCTATAAAATTATTTGAAGTGTCTTATTATGCAACAAGAAGAATAACAAAATTTAACAAAAATAGTGAGTACTGTCAGTTAATTTTATTTAAAAGGAATTTTCGTGATATGGTAATTTCAACATTGGCCTCATGAAGATAAGGCAGGTTTTGCTTTGACATATGACTGACATTAAATTGGCCACACTACTGCCATCTACATTTATAGGATTATATTCGTGTGCTTTCAAGTAAATAAAAAGCGCCATCTAC
Organism: Calamotropha paludella; assembly: GCA_927399485.1. Classification (NCBI taxonomy): domain Eukaryota; kingdom Metazoa; phylum Arthropoda; class Insecta; order Lepidoptera; family Crambidae; genus Calamotropha; species Calamotropha paludella. The sequence goes on along the minus strand of OV656824.1, from coordinate 15,458,988 downwards.
CTTACGTATTAGAACTAGATACGAAGTTCTCAAGCCCGACGCAACTACTGATTACAATTTTCGCCGACGTAGATCAAGCTTCCTTGGCACATTGGTTTCGTAGGTAGACGCAACATCGCGGCCTCGATTTCAAATCCAGCGAGGGACGGATTATTTTTCGTCAAAATTATTTTATTTCACTATGGAGTCTAAGTTAAGACAATGTGTCAGAAAAATATCAACAGTTAACTGCCACCATCGAGCACATATCCCAATAGAGTGGTAATATTGGGCTGTCCGCCTCCGCAACTGATTAGTGATTTTGCACTTATAAATATTAACGCTCGCTCCCACTAAAACAGTACAAAACCAGTATTGGATCTGTGCGTACGTGTCTGCTTATTCCGAAATTTAATTTCAATTAAATAGTTTCATAATGGCGTGCTGTTCTATTCGGTGGTGTGGAAAACTTGGAAAAAAAAGCAGAACTTCAAATTATAAAACCGACGGAATAACCTTTCATTGGTAAGTTATAGTTAAAAATTACTTTTTATAAAAATTTGTCAGGGCTCAAGTTAAACTGGACATTTAAAGTGAAATGGTTGACACACGTGTTCAGGTGTCTATGCGTCCTGCTTCCACATAACACAATTTCGCATTACGCCATCTCTTTCAAGTCTACGCTCTCATCACTAGTGCTGCATTCAAAAGATCAAGGGGTGAATCGATAAATGACATTATTGTAGCTTATAACATATTTTATTCAAACATAAAAGTAATTTTGAAATTATAATATTTGCATTAATTATCTAATTGATAGTGTTCTGCATTATCGATTATATAAATCTTGATCGATTATACCGATATATTAGGTATCTAGTGTAGTTGAAATAAACGGTTGAACGGATTTAATACTTTTTCAATAAATAGGTTTGTAACAAAGAAATTGTTTTTTTTTATTAGCTTTTCTTAGCAATAGAAAGACATAATAATATGATGAGAAACAAGCAGTCAGATGAAGTTATACGAAGCTAATTCATTTTAAAAATCAGTAAACCAATGAATGGTTAATTGATTATTTCATCTTTACTTTTAATACAACTAAATAAATGTAATTTGATAATTGGTTTGATTCTTGTTGAGGTGCAATTCAGTGGTTAATATCTTCTTATTTGATCACTAGCAGCATTTATAAGCATTTATTTCCATAAGAGAACACGTTTGTATTATTCACTATTGCTATAATTACTGATGTATTGGCTTTCGATATCGATAAACCTTAGATACTTGGACACTACCACATCTCTACAGTGTTAGTTGACCTTAGGATAGCCAATCGGAGCGCAGTGTGAAAAGCGGCGAATTAGCGGAATTGTTTTCAAATAAAATAATTGACATTTCTGCTCCATTGGGGTATGTGCTCGATGACTGCCACATATGTAAATCTACTGTTAATATAAAAAACACAATTCAATGTAATAAATGTAAAAATCATTTCGAATTCGACTGCATTGGCATGTCGGAGAAATTATATCGTTTAATGGATACGGCAAAAAAACAGTTCTGGAAATGTCCGTCGTGTCTACATAATAAAACACAAATAGCTCCAAACGCTACTATTCAATCAAATAATATCACTACGAGGAGGAAAAATATGAACAAAAAACTAGACAACATAGTTAAATCTCCAGAATCTGTCGAGATACAAACTCCCAGTTTCAGCGTTCAAAAGTCATCTCCCTCCCCCTCGCTTGAGTCGGAAGTTTTCTGTGATTCACAAAACATAACACAGGACAATATGACAGATGAAATGTGTTCGCTCACAGATAGACTATCTAGAAGCGTGGAACACACAACTACTAATGATACGTCCATTGGTTATATTTTATTGCAAGAAGAAATTGAGCATTTAAAAATTAAACTTATATCTACGGAAAATGAGTTAGAGAATAATATATTGGAAAATAATGAGTTAAGGAAAAACGTTCAGAAGTTAACTAATGAAATACTAGTACTAAAAATCTCTTAAAAAATCCGATTACTACAGAACAAGATACTAAACGACATTCTTTGCAATCCTTGGAGTATTTTACACCACCTAAAGCTCTTTCTTCAGTAAAGAAAACCCGCACTTCGGATAATTATATTTATCTTCAGAAAAGAATAAACGAACTTAAGCAGTCGCTGGCAGACGGGCAACGGCAAATTGATATCTTAAATAACGAAATTTCTGATCTTAAACAAAAATTGAGTCAGTCGAATGCTGAAGGAATAGATGAAGCAAACGGTATATTACCACCAAATAACAAAGGAAGTACTCGTCACCGTCACTTGCCAAAGGAGCGTACAATTCATATATTGGGCGATGAACAACTAAGAGGATTATCTGCAATGATATCACACTCCAGGTCCGGGAAATGGAACGACAGATATAATACTACAGCAACAATACTGCCTGGCGCTCCAAGTTCCGAAATACTTAAATACTGCAAAAATGTATCCGTTAACTTGTCCAAAGATGATATTGTAATTTTAAGTTTTGGTTCCCATGATAATGATCTCAATTTGCTCCATTCAAATCTGTGTATTGCGATAAATATGTTAGCTAATTCATTTATCTACATAGTTCCAGTACAAAACAATCAACATTTCAATGAAAATCCATTGTATAAATCTATGAAACTATGGACTAGACATTTTAAAAATTGTACTATAATTGACCTTAATTCTCATTATAACAATTGTATTTTCCATGAAAACCTTAATATAAACATTATCTGCAACAAAATCAATTCATGCATTGATTATTATGAATATAAAAAACAATTTTTGACTTTTAAAAATATGAGAAATTTGACTATTATTAAAACTAAACTTAGTAAAAATATGTGTAATTCCGCAAATATTATAAACACAAACTTACGAAAAAAAGGTACCATACCGTTCTATTTTAAGACTTTAAAAAACTCTGAAAGTGTTTTAAGCGCCATGGAGACAAACCAAAATACTCCTATATTACAAAACAGCTTAAAACTTTTTCGAGACTAAATTGAATTCTCATACTAAAAAATTTAAAGTGTTTCACCAAAATATTGCAAGCGTTCTGTCTAAAAAAGAAATATTAGATCTGACTATCCAAGAATTATCAGAGGAAAAAAATGACCCAGATGTTATATGCCTGAGCGAAACTTTTATAGAGTCAGGCCAAGAAAACTATGTAAAAATTCACAATTACCAATTGATCTCTGCTTTTTCTCGGAATAAAAAAAGAGGTGGAACTGCTATACTGGCTCGTAAAGGCCTTTACTGTAGGGAAATAAGTTATATACAAAAATATGCATCTCAAAAGAATTTTGAATGTTGTGGTATAGAGATATTAGGGCATAAACTTGTGATAATTTGTCTTTATAGGACACCGAAATCGGACCCTAATATTTTATTAACTAAACTGGATTGCTTATTGAATGAAATATTCAGTAAATATCGGTACAGAATAAAAGTAGTTATAGCTGGCGATCTAAATATAAATACGCTGCAAAAAAGTAATATAACTGAACATCTGAAAGACCTATTGCAAAACTACAACTTATCGTTACATATCAAAGAACCAACGAGGAAACTCTCATGTATCGATCATATCATAAGCAACATTAAAGACGCATCTGCCTTAGTTTTACCGCTTCACCTCTCTGACCATGAAACGGCTCAATTACTGAGCTTTAAACACGAAAAAAGTGAGGTCCAGTCGTATTACATTTATAAAACTGATTTAAGCCAGGAAATTGTAACGAAATTTAGAAAATATTTGAATAGTATCTCTTGGTCAGATGTGTATAATGAAGCTGATTTTAATAAAAGCTTTAATAACTTCCATGAACTTTTTGACTTATTGTATAGATTATGTTTTCCTAAAGTTAGAGTTAAAATAAATTAAGAAAAAAGAAAGGAAAACTGGATAACAAAAGGTTTAAAAATAAGTTGTAAAAATAAACGGCAAGCTCGATATAATTATTACAAGAACAAAACCACAGCGAATAAATTAGGGTATATAAGATATTCAAAAATATTAAAAAGATGCATATACAATTCGAAAAAAAACTCAAATATTGCCTTTATACGTCGAAGCAAAAATAAATGCAAAGCATCTTGGACTCTAATAAAAAACGAGTTGAACGTCGCTAAGTCTAGAAACTATATTGACAAAATTAAAATAAATGACTCGACCCTGACTGACCCAACAAGCATTGCTTATGCATTTAATGATTACTTCACTGATGCTACTGATGTAGCTTGCAGTGAGGATCATAATATAGTAAATAAACAACGTATTCCAAATTCCATTTTTGTGAAACCATTGACTGAAGCTGAAGTAAAAAAAGAAGTATTACTACTTAAACCCACCAACTCAGTAGGATATGACGAAATCTGTACAAAGATACTAAAAATATGCATTGACGATATTGTTTCGGTTTTAACACATTTAATAAATTTATCCTTTTCTGCAGGCGTTTTCCCTGAAGTCCTTTAGCAAACAGTAATAAAGCCAATATTAAAAAAAGCGAACTGTTGTGAAATAAATAACTATCGCCCTATAGCACTAATATCGGTACTGTCAAAATTAATTGAAAAACTAATGTACAATCAACTAATTGGATTTTGTACAAAATATAATATTATAAACACAGAACAGTATGGTTTTCAACAAAATAAATGTACAACATTGGCTGCACATAGACTTATAGATACGGTAGTAACAAGTATTAACAAAAAACACTTAACCACTGCTCTTTTCATTGATTTGTCGAAAGCTTTTGACCGTGTTTCCCACCCATTATTATTGTGTAAACTAGAAGCCATAGGTGTAAGAGGACCTGTCTGACTTAAACCACTCAAGGTTTAAGTCATACCTTAGTGATAGGAAACAGTGTGTTATAATCAACAAACTAAACGATAATAATGAAGTTGAATCGTACTCATCTACATACAAGACCAATGAACATGGTGTACCCCAAGGCAGTGTATTGGGACCAGTTTTATTTCTATTGTACATTAACGACATTACACAGGTAACCAACCATAAATGTATTTCATTTGCAGATGACATTTCGATTATAGTGACGTCACATAATAAAAATTGCACGACTAACCAACATGAAATTGACATCAATCACACCATTCACAACTTAATTAATTACCTTGACATGCATAACCTAAAAATAAATCTGACTAAAACTACCTATATTCAATTTAATAATCGCAAAAGTATCAATCTTGACATTCATTATAAGGATGTAAAAATAGAAGAAACAAAACAGACGAGATTTCTAGGGATAATAGTAGACCGTGACATGAATTGGGAAACTCATGTAGATAATGTTTGTATTAGGATCAATAAATTCCTATATGCTTTAAAACAGGTAAAGAATGTGACAAATGCTGAAACAGCCATATCTACTTACCATGCCTATGTGATGCCTTTATTACGATATGGCTTAATTATCTGGGGTAATGGTAAAAATGTCAAAAGAGCTTTTATTGCTCAGAAAAAATGTGTACGAGCCATATGCGGTGTACCTCCGCTCACATCTTGTCGTGAGCTATTTCCGTATCTGGGTTTACTTACTTTGCCCTCACTTTACATATTTGAAGCATGTGTATTTGTAAAGAAAAACATAAAACTATTTAAGAGAGCATGTGAAATCTATCCCCGTAATACTAGAAATCCAAATAGATTGGTACTGCAAGAAAGACCTCAAACACTACAGTACTCTAAGAGCTGTCTGACTATGTGTGTAAAATTATTTAATAATATTCCAGGTCACATAAAATCATTGAATATTATTCATTTTAAAAATTGTTTGCATAAATGGCTATTGACTGAAAACTTTTATGACATTAAGGATTTTCTGACTAAAAGATTTACTTGAATAAATTGTAATTTTAAGTGTGAGGACGTTATTTGCCATTATGTGTATTAAAATTTTAATGTAATATAATCTAATATTAAAAATGTAATTTCATATATTTTTTAAAATCTAATAATTATAGCACAACATTGTAATTTTAACAAAACTTTTGCATGCTTAGTAATAGGCGAAACATGATGTACAGTTTATTATTACCTACCATCTTATTTACCGTGTTTGTAGCAAATAAATAAATATTCTATTCTATTCTATTCTAGTCTATAATCTAAGATCACAGTGGTTTGTGTGTTTGTCTGTCCGCTCTTTTTCCATTGTATCAATAACGTTACCATAGCAACGCGTTAACCGCAAGTAGTTCGTCTACCGGACGCTAGATGGCGCTAACGGAAAAATACTTAATAATAGAAAAAAATTTAAGAATTTTGTCTACCCGTGCGAAACCGGGACGGGCCGCTAGTATATACTCTAAGAACACAAATTTGTTGTTTGTGTGTTTGTCTGTCCGCTCTTTTCCCCGCTCTTTTTCCATTGTATCAATTACGTTACCATAGCAACGCGTTACCGGGTCAGCTAGTCATTGCAATGAATTCAAATGGTTAATAACCCACTGGACTGATGAATGCAAATATTACCTTTCGTCTCGTAGTGGAGGACGTTCCTCCCTCGTGCGATCACGTGGACGTTCTGGCGAGCGACCTCGTTCCTCTCCCCTCGGCGGCTCTCGAGCTCGGCCTAAGTCAATCCATTATATCATTAAATAAAGTTCAGAGAATAAGACAAAAAAATTGTTGTTTTTATTTAATTTTTAGTATTCGCAATGACACATTTCTATAAGATTTTAAATACGCTTAAAAAACAACCACATCTCCGAACCCCTCAGATGGTAGTCGAAAAACAAATACATTATATATAACTGTTCTATCTTAATAAATTGTTAGACATTCGTAAAAATATCACTTTAAATACGCTACGTTTACATGTACTATGGAGGTCTCTCACGCCTTACCACTGTGTAGAAATATTCGTTTGAACTGATGGCATCGGACACGCCCACACGACCCCTAATTGGCTTCGTATTTACTACGATTTATACTACGGCCAATCATAAACAACAAATTTTAAAATCGCCATTGATGTCAGTACTGTTAACTGTCAATCTGCTCTCACTTGCTTATTTGCGCACGCGCGCCTTTGTTGAATGAGTGGAGTAGGGCGTGGCCTGAAGCGATAGGCATTGTGCAGTGTGCTAGCGACTTTCGACTTAGGACTGATAAGGCGCCAGAGGCCTCGATAGTACGTACGAAATATGTTTGTAAATTTCGACACGTTTGCCAGCGTCTCGGTAGGCTCAGCGGTCAGAGCATTCGCCCGGATAGCAAAAGGTCGTGGGTTCGAATCCCACCTGAGGGCTCAGAGGCATAGTTGTTTTTTACACACGTATTTTATACCTATATATTTAAAATGACTTGATTTACCGATTTATACAATAAAAAAAATCATGCAAGAAACCTATTCATGTGGTTAACAATTAAAATAGAATAATACCGATTGGACTCTAACTATGTAGTTTAATTCATTGCTTTGTCTTGATATTTAAGTAATAATAACCTGCATCTACACACTTTTTTTTTAACAATTAACCAAAACAAATTTTATTTTAATTGTACGTCTTTTGAAAGCAAGCAATGATTTCTGCTTTTTGCTTGTCCAACACCAGCAATATGAATATATACTCACTAGACCGCCAGGGTTCTGGTTTCTTCTCTGGTGCCTTAGCTTCAGGAGCAGCCCCCTTGGCTCGCCAGCCATCGTCCTTTTCCCCTCCCCGTCGCCAGCTGGACATAGCGGCTGCTTTCTGCTCTTCAAGCTTGCGTTGGACCTCAGCTTCTTTGGCGCGAGCCTTGGCTTCTACTCGCGCTAGATACTCTTGGTGTTCCCTGGTAAAATGATATTATTTATTTATTTATAATTACAACCAAACTTACATCCCTTACAGTTATTCACTAATGCGATAGTGTAGTAAATATATTAACATTTGTGAGAATAATGAGAAAGCCACAAATTAAAAAGTACAGCTACATGTACTTTTGTGCACTGTGGTTTTAAAATCGCGTTACTAAAACTTTTTTTTTTATGTGTGGACAAACAGAGAATGCGGTTATGGAGGCATCTAAAAACACAACTCCTTCAGATTAAACAGGGACAAATCCGTAAAGTTATTGGTACAATAACTGGTTATTGTTCTCTAAAGAAGCTCCTATCTGTTATAGGACAGCCCTCTGTGCAGAGATTACAGAAAGTACTTCACAACATGTGCTTATGAAATGTACGAGCATGGCAGATAAACGAGCACAGCTTCTTCTGCCTTCTGCATCTCTCCTGGAAACCTGTAGTAACCTGAAAAGGCTGCCTTCTAGGACTAACTGGGTTGGTTAAAGTAAGAAGAAAACACGCACAATGGCGCAATTATGAAGCTATACTTTGTCCAATGTAGGATGATACTTTTGACAGGTGTCACGTGTTGCGTTTGTTTCCTTATTGACATTGCAATAGCAACTTTATACCCTCTATATAGGTGTCAACTGTCAAAAGTATCATCCTACATTGGACAAAGTATAAATGTGGACATAGCTCCGTCAAACTAACTACCACTATGATAGCTTTGATATTTGTAAAATTACGAACTCTACTCATTACATGTACCATCATCATGATCTCAGACACAGAAAAATTAAATGATTCAATAGAAAGAGATTAAAAACTACTAATCTTGAGTATTTACCTCTCCTTCTCCCGTTCCTTCTCGCGTTGTGCGGCTAGTTCCTCGGCCATCTTGCGCTCCCTTTCTTCTCGCTCACGTCTCTCTTCTTCTTCTTTGATACGACGCGCCTCTTCTGCTGCCCTTTCTTCGGCACGACGTTTCTCGGCTAACCACTGTGACCACGTAACACATTTTTGAATAATTAAAATAATGGCACTTATATGTACAATATCAATCTCACTAATGGTTGACATATATTTTTTATGGTAAAGAATATTGTCCAACATTATTTTCAATCATGTAATTTCAACTTGATACCTCAACATGCTCCTAAGAAAAAGGGTTCTGAGAGACAGGCAACAAAGATATCCTATAAGACTTATAAATTATAAATTTAAGATGTATCATTTTCCCCATGAAGATGATATGAAGTCGATTTTATCCAGTATTTTTCTATTAAAATAATTTATCTTATAAGATTGAAAAAATGCAATAAAAATATGATAAATGAAATCATTTACATATCAAATTACTCGATAGAATATGTCAAACTAGTTTAAACATAAAACTGTAAATATTGTAGCAAATATAGTTTCCGGCATATATGTATGTTGAACCTGGTTTTAAAATCACGTAACATGCGCAGTAGCAAATAATGTAACTAAACCAGATTCAACTTATATGCCGGGGACTATAAATGATTTTAATTTTTTAAATATTTTTTTATTTAGGTTAGACGTCAAAGCAATATCGCTCTGTTCGAACTGCAGTTCAGACCCCATAAAGTATAGCGATAGCTAGCTATTTCGTTTCTCTACCCTAAAACAGCCACTATAGGGTGTATACTTAGAAACAAGGGTGAGTTTTGGACATAGGCTTTCGTTTATTCATTCTAGGGTGGTTATTTTAGGGTAAATATTAAATTTTATTGAGTTAATTTTATGATAGTTCGACATTAATTTATTCATATTTGTATAGCTATAACTACAGTTAATAACACTGTAAAAAATTCGAAATAAATTTCAAAGTAATGAATATCAATTTCCAAGTTTAAGGAACAATCAAGTTCGACCTACAACGTCTTTGATGTACGAACCTCTTGGCGTCGTTGCTCCTGTCTCTGCTTACGTCGTTCAGCAAGGCGGCGCTCCCGCTCAGCGGTGAGTTTCTGGTGGAAGGCGGCCAATCGCTGCTGGTGGGCAGTACCCCTCTCAGACTGCAACTTGGCCACGAACTCGTCACGGTGAGAGAGCATACGCACCAGCCGGTCCGAAGTAGCCACGTCACGGGCACGGGCCTCTGTACCATGGGGAAACATTTTATAGTACATTACGATATTAGTGCGTTATGACGGTTACAACATGCGAGGCGGAATTTCAGCCCGAGCCGAAGGCGAGGGCGTAATTGAGCCGAGCATGTTATAACCAATACGCACGTATATCATACGACGTTTTATAACACATTTGCGAGGAAACAGAAAAAAAAACATTTTATATTTTTTTCATTTTTAATTATTGAAACAGTTAGTGAAATTACAATTATTAAAATGATATTTAGTTGTAGTTTTTTTATAAAATAAATAAATATTTCTTACATTCACACCAATTAGCCTAGCCCAAAGTAAGCACAGTAGGGCTTGTGTTATGGATACTATAAAGGATAGACATCAGTGGCGTGGGGTGAAAAAAAAGGAAGGTAAAGCCGGACCAAAAAACGGCTAATGCGTAATTAAACAAAATATCATATTATAAAAAAATATGCAATAAATTACATACCTGACCTGAGTGTGTTCATGTGTTGTGTTAGTTTACCTTTTCCATAACTACGACGAAATGTTAGGTTTGGTGATTTGCTTGCGTTGCGTGCGTTGTATGCAATTTATCAGTTGTTAGTGTTCACCACCTTCACCATACATGACATCACTGGTATTATATGAACAGTGCATGTCGAGTATGATAAAAGTGGCTTTGAAAAAAGCCGTTTTAAGCACACGTCACTCGCACAGGGGTTATAATATATAGAAAAACAAGAACCAAAAATAAGTGAAACTTCACTTGCTGAACATATTCTACTAACTATATTATTACAAATGGTGAATGTTTTTACTTAATTACGCGAAAATGGCTTAACGAATTTGGATGAAATTTGGCATGCATGTAGCCTTGGACACGGAATAGAACAATCAACATGGCCTGAATTCCACACATACGAAATCGCAGGCATAAGCTAGCAAATAAATATCAGTAGAAATATTGGATGTTTTTATTTTGTTACTTGTTGTTTGTCGTCTGTCTTCGCCATATATATATTCTATAACCCGATAAATTTACGTAACATTTTTTTTGATAAATTATTTATTTATACATGATTTTAAATTATAAATTATTTTATTTGTATTCTAACATAATTCTACGGTTTTTCTTTACGAAATGAGCCAGAATCCTTTCATAAAAGTCGCTTTTTTGTTGCAATTTTAACAATAGATGTTTTTCAATTGATATTACTCCGAGATTTGATAATCTTGCCTCACTTTGGCTGTTTCGTGTATAAGTATGAATCCGCTTCAATGCCGAAAACGACCTTTCCGCGGAAGCCACCGATACGGGAAGAGTCAAAATAATTTGACATAAAATTAAAAGCTGAGGAAAAGCTTCATTCAACGTGGATTTAAAAAGATATAAATAAAGTTCGTAAACATCTAAATTACTAATTGATGAAGTACTGTATAAAACTTTTAATTCGTTTTTTAAGGCGTGAAAATCAAATATATTTGGAAATTCGGATATTAATTTAGACACGCTTTCCTCAGGAAAACTACTACGGTAACTCGCGTATTTCGATTTGTTGACTAAATCAAGAAAAGTTAAGTTCTGAAAAGATGAATAACGGGAGTTTATTTGGCTTTTGATGTTATCTATTATTTCAACGAATAAACGCTTGTATTGTGTTTTTAAGTCAATTTCTGTATCCAGCCGCCGGCTTCGTCGTGGTGGTTCACAATATTCCTGAATACTACTGAAAATAAAATCAAATTGCTTTAAAAACTCTTCTGACATCCAAGATTGAAATGCATTTATTTCTCTAACTGAGGTTTCGATGTCGACTTGTTTGGTTTGAAGCAAAGCAAATAAAATGTCAGTTCTGGCAAAAATCTCCGAAAAAACATGTAAAAGGAAACAAAATTGCATATCTTCTAATTTACTTACAAACGACTCCGACATGGATACAGAATCAACATCCCACGATTGGGGATCATCTAATATATGATTAAACGTTTCAATCATATCTAACCTGCAATTAAATATAACATTAATAATGCGTGAATGATAATGCCATCGCGTTTCAGCTACTCCAGGCATACGACGGTCGGAAAACTGTTTTAAAAGATTTGACCGCTTCGACGATTTGTTGAAAAACCTGACAATTCCATTGATATGACCAAAAAATGATTTTAATTCCGAAATATTTTCCAAGGATTTGCTTAAAACCAAATTAAGTATATGAGCATAACACGGTACAAAACGTGCGAGAGGGCATTGACCCCGTACTAAAGACTGAACGCCTCCGCGTTCACCTGACATAACGGCCGCACCGTCGTATGTCTGACCGATCAATTTGTCTTTGCATCGATATTGTTCAAGAATATTAAGCAACTGAGTCGCTAATACAGCCGCTGTCCGGCTTTCACTAACGTCGTAAAAACCTACAAATCTTTCCTCCAGACCGTTTTCGGTTAAATAACGAAATATGACTGATAATTGTTCCCTATGACTAACATCTGGGGTTTCGTCTATCATGACTGAAATGAATTTAACTTGGCTAATCTCAGACCTAATCTCGTCTAAAATTACCGCAACGATGCATTGTATAAGATCATTTTGAATGTCTCCCGAGAGACCGGTAAACACGGAGTGTGAATTAGATGAACATTGATCAAGATGAGAGTCTATAACGCTGTCGTACTTACTCAAATAAAACAATGTTTCTACATAATTGCCACGATTGTCTGAATTTAAGTTTTCACTATGGCCGCTGAAAGATAACTCCTGTTTTCCAAGAAGAACAACAGTGTCAATTAAACGTTTCATTAAGTTTCGATTACGCTCCACTTTTCGATTATGGGCTTCATAACTATTACCGAAAAATGTTTCTATTCTATTATTTCCAAAATCGTGTAATAATAAACAACTGCGTAAATGTTTTTCAGTTTGAGTATGTTTCCTAGCCGAATTTGTCAAATTATTAATGTCTGAAAAACCCGTTTTATTCCAAGCACTGTTTGTATCGGAAAACAACAAACATGGAAAACAAAATAATTTATTTAATTTGCAACTGCCCGTTAACCAATTGTATTTATCATACATAGAACTGTGAAAATGTTTGAAAAATCCGTCTTTACGCCTATAATCAATTTTTATATCGGGACAAGCCCGTCCATTTTTTATGATATATTTTTTATTTTCGAAAGATTGATTGGAGAACGAAGTTAAGTCATTTAATAAGTAATCTGTAAGACAACAGTCAATTTGTATCAATGCCGCCATTTCTCGTCTAACCGCGTCACGACAAATAACAAAGTTAAATAAACTATAAAGACAAACCTTTACGAGGAAACGAAACAAACTATTTATTACAGACTAACACAACACTCGGCAAGTAAAATTTCACTTATTTTTCACATCTATTCATTCACATAAACAATAATTCACATAAATGCTAATTTATAGCATAAATTACCCGTGCTGACCGTGACCGCGTAATGAGTGATCTGTGATCAATCAAGCGAGTGTCAGCCTCAAGGTCGAGGTCGCGCGAAACTAGACGCTCAAGCGAAACGAAACCTTAACGTGAGACATATAAAGATTGGTAGGCTATCCGAGATCGAGTTATCTATAAACAATTATTACGAGGCTTTTGCATGTATTTGTTTATGTATGTGTGAGTGATTTGCATACATTTGGCATTTGTAAATTCCCAATATTTTGATCGGGTTGCCGGAGCGGAGGAGCGCGTCGCACTTGTCGCGTCATATGATTGTAAACTGTGTTTGTGTGCGTTTGCTATTTCAAATACATTGCGTATCTTGTATACGGGATATAGAAGAATATTTTTACAAAGCGCGCAATGTAATTATGGCGTTTGCAATCCGAAAGCCGTTGAACTTCGGCTTACATTACAAAGCGGGGTAAGCTATTATTGAAAATAATAAAAAAATTATTAGTGATCGCCAAGGCAACCCGATGGGAATCGTGTTATATGCACGCGTCGCCACTGATAGACATACATATATGATACATAGATATGTAATATTCATAGAAATATATATAAACACCCATGACTTAGGTACAAATGCACGTATTCATCATACAAACATCTGCCCCTTCCGGGATTCGAACCCAGGACCGTCGGTGCGAAAGGCAGGATCGCTACCGTTGCACCAAACGGTCGTCCAAATTTTTTAAATATGTTATTATTATTAAATAAACTCAATCTGTGAATGTACACTGTTGCTTTCCCGCGATTTTAACAAGCGGGGATTAGTTCGAAATTTGAATAGCAACAGCGCGCGAAATGGCAAATATACTGTTATGGAATTTGTATGGACTATAACTTAACTATTTGCTTTGCTAACACACGCGTTTTTTATGACCCGCTTTACATATTTAAAACCGGTGGAATTACATCAGCTTTACGAGCAAAGGTGTTATAAAATCAGTAACATAACAGAAATAATACTTCTATTTTATGACTGTTTGGTGCAACGGTAGCGATCCCGCTTCTCACAGATGTTTATGTGATGCATACAAGCATTTGTATATTTCCATGAATATTACATATCTATGCATCATATATGTATGTCTATCGGTTATCCTAGTATCCATAGCATAATTGGCTAGGCTAATTGGTAACCGTTTCAACCAACTTGAATCCCCAAATTCTTTCTCAATTGTAAATTGTTAAACTCTCTCATTATTCATTAACGTAGTTATATATTTACATACACACATACAGGTACTATCGAAGCCTCCATTCATTCAACAATGGCGCGCGTGCGCGTATATTTGTACGCGTAAAGCAGATTGACAGTTGACAGTACTGACATTAAGGGTGATTTTAAAACTTGTTGTTTATGATTGGCCGTAGTATAAATCGTAGTAAAATACGAAGCCAATTAGGGATAGGTATGGGTCGTGTGGGGGTGTCCGATGCGATCAGTTCAAACGAATATTCTACAAAGTGGTAAGGCACAAGAGACCTCGATAGTACATTGCACATTTTCCTTTTAACATATTTTAATTATGCCCTTATAAATACATGCACCGTTTCTCAGTTCTTTGACTATGCTAATAACCCAAGGGACAAGACCTTGCGACCCGTAACAACAGGTTTTCCTTTTTCGGGCATCAGCATTTATACTACATGTAAACAATGATATGTCTGTATTTGATGATCACTGTATGTAAGAGAAAACTTAAGTATATTTTTATTAAAAAATAAGCAGATATTAATGTAACAAGAATAAGTTAGTCATTTTATTTATCTTTGTCATGGCATTGTATCAATAAGGTGGAATATTGCACTGTTATCAGTTTCATATGTGTAGACGTGTGTAGACGACACGGAAAAATGAATAGAAGCGACGCGTCTTCATAGCAAAACACTGGGTCATGTGTAGAAAAAATCTGAATTACGCAGAACAAATGTATAAATGTATTATTACTATTTTAATTCCTCAAAACTAGAGTCTCACCGATAAGTTGCTGGATACGCTCCTTCTCTTGTTGTTCCCAAAAGGCCTTATCTTGCACTTGTTTCTCTTCTAAGCTCCTTTGTAGCAACGGAATCTCTTCCAACCGCTTAGCCCGTTCAAAGTAATCCACCTATTGAAAGTAAAAATCATTTTTTTTAAATATCTAATTAAATTCGCCATTAATATTAAAGCTATTTTGTTCCGGAATTTATAATAATTTATTGGTAATTAAAAATGACAGTTACCTTTTTCTCCTGCGATTTGAGCCTGGCTTGGAGTTCGCGACGTTCCTTCATCAATTCTTCGGCTTCACGCTGTGCGATAGCTTCAGCGTCCATCTTCTTGATTTCCTGTTAAACAATATATACCATAATATAAGTAAATCATGTATGTATTTTAAATAGAGGAATCCTAGAACATTATCCTGCCCGAATGTAGAGCAAGCTACCGGGTCCATTTATAAATCTAAGCCATTCGGGGGCCAACACAAACAGAAAGAAAATATCAAAACGGTTCAGTTGTTTAGGGAGTTGTGACATAGATGCATGTAAAAAAATTAAGTTCAAGACTTTGTCCTGGTTAGCAGGTAAAAGGGAATGATGTTTTATAATATAAGTAATCATTTTAGCTGCTGCTCCTGTATAACATCACAAAAACGAACAGAAAAAAATACATAAATATGGAGATTTAAAGGAGAAAGTTTCTAGTATATGGAAACTGAATAAGGTTTTTATAGTTCCAATAGTACTATTGACTACCGGGCTTATACCAAACCACCCGCACCATAGCCTCAAATTTTATTAGTCTCATAATTTATATATTAAATTGCAGAAAGCAGCCATATTGAATACATGTCGCATAGTTCGAAAAAATGGATGAAGATCTGACAAATCAACTGTAATACTTGGTTTAGATTTGTAGTAACTATCAATGCCAGCATTAAAAGCTGAGTTAAGTAAAAAGAATAATTAAATTGCTTTTCAAAGCAAACAATGATTTATTTAGTGTGACCAAACTTACTTCCTCGTCCAGCTTCTGCAGCATCTTCTTGCCGTGAGCAGTCTGTGAGATGTGAGCCATTCGCTCGCGACGATGCCTCTCCTTCATGGCGGCCAGCTCGGACGCGTGTTTGCGTTTTTCTCTCTCCTCCCTCTCTTGCTCGAGGCGTCGAGCTTCTGCCGCGGCCGCAGCTCGGAGCTGTTCTTCTTGTCGTCTGTATTTAGAAGACCGTGGGTAAAACTTTATCAATCTACCTCGTATTACTTTTAACCATTTGGCAGTCCGCTACCGCGCGCCCCACTCCTCTCAACAGTCCTACTGCTGCGCGAATTGTGAAAAAAATTTCAGCCGCTGGACTCTTAGACAAAAATGCCATTTCCTTGCTAAATAATGATGGACCAAACAAAAAATGCCAAATGCTGATTAAATAAAGAATATTTAGATCTCTGTAAATCAAAAATTAATCGTAATAAAAAAAAAAAACAGCAGACCTACCATACCACAGACTGACAAGTGGTTAAGAATACTAATGTGTTTGTAATGAAGTGTAAGATAATTGTAGTAAATAAAAAAAAATGTTTCTGGGTTCAGAAAACTCAGAATACTACTACTATAATCAGCTCGACGAACCTTGATCCCTATGACAGTTCATGTTAGTGACGGGTCGTGTCGATATATCGTTTATAGGCAAGGGCGTGACTTGCATTCAGCCACATCAATAAACATGTTTTTAAAAATATAATCTACATTTCTAATGCTTATTATATATACGAATATCCGTGTATTTGTATGCGGGGTTGCCAAAATTCCGATGCAGAGTTAACATGGTCGAACTCTATAATTTTAGTTTTGAAAATCCATTTAAATTAAATTTTTAGTATAGTAACACTATCTGATCTGTCACTAGGTACGCCGTGATCGCTTATTCGCTACACCAGTACGAGTGCTAACGCCTTGTATGCGCCACGTGTTTTTTGTGTCATCGGAGTCCTTTGTTTGTTACTACTGTTGTTTTCTGTTTTTGTTATTGTTGTTTTCTGTTTTTGTTATTGTTGGTGTTTCAAAATGCCGAAAAGACTGAGAAAAACTGTACTCAACAGTGAAACGCGGGAGTTTGTTGTACGCTTGCGTGATTATTTTGCTCGCGAACAACAAAATGGCGGACCTTTGTTGCCACTTGACAACGTACGCGACCGTGTTGCTGATGCTCTGGGAATTGGCAAAGCTACCGTTTCCCGAATTACAAAGGAGAAGTTCGGTGAATCGTCGATGGAGGAGAACAAGCTATCAACTCCAAAGAAGAAAAAACATAATAGGGCACATTCCGTAACTAACCCCGATGATTTCGACATGGCAGCAATACGAAACCACATTTACGGCTACTATTTTCGAGGTGAACTGCCAACTTGCAAAAAATTATTGGCGTCGCTGAAATCGGCTGATTTATTTAAAGGTGGGCTCACTTCTCTCAGAGTGGTTATAAAAAAATGTGGATTTCGTTATGGGAAGTGTGACAAAAGAAAAGTAATAATGGAGCGGAAGGACATTGGATTGATGAGGTGTGATTTTCTAAGACAAATAAAAAACATCGAGAACTGGGACAAGGTGGTTTATCTGGACGAAACGTGGCTCAACGCCAATCACTCAGTGTCCAAAACATGGACAGACGACACAGAGAAATCCTGTACCAAAGCTCCAGAAGGCAAGGGCCAGCGTTTGATTATCTGCCACGCTGGCACAGCCAAAGGTTTTGTACCTAACTGCTTGTGGGCCTTCAAATCCGTGAAAACATCAGATTATCACGAAGAGATGAATTTTGAGAATTTCGAGAAATGGTTCACAAAACTATTGGACAATTTCAATGAGCCCCACTATATTTTAATGGACAACGCCCCATACCACTCTGTGAAAGTTAATAAAGCACCTACCGCGAATAATAATAAAGGCGAAATCATAGAGTGGCTGCAACACAATGGTGTGGCAGCTAATAGTCAAATGCTGAAAAAGGAATTAGTCAGACTGATGAACCTGCATAAACTGCAAACAAAGAAGAAGTATGTTTTGGATGAGATGGCAAAATCAAAAGGGCACACCGTGATTCGGCTACCGCCCTACCACTGCCAATATAATGCAATCGAGATGATATGGGCGCAGATCAAAGGTGGGTTGATTTGTATTTATTTTAACATGTTTTTATTTAGGTGACTGGTGACTAGAGAGCTAGCACTATTTAAAGCTATTTTATTTTACTAAATAGCTATAGCATTTTTATTTTTAACCATGTACGTAATTTCTGATATAAATTACACACTTTTAACATACCTAATTATGTACTTATAATGTACTTACTCCGATCTCGCTCTTTGACTTTGCATCATATTCAATCTAAACCATTATTGTTTCAGGTTGTGCAGCCAGGCTGAACACCACTCCGCCATTCACAGCTAATAAAATGCTGACGTTACTAGAAGAGGCATGTAGTCTAGTGACTCCGGACAATTGGAGGAAAGTGGTTGAGAAGACCAAAAAACTGTGCTTAGATGATTGGGATCGAGACGTGCGATACGACAACGTAGTAGACCAGCCGTTTTTAATAAACGTAGGAGAAAGCAGCTGCAGTTCAGATTCCGAGTCTGAGACGCAAGCCGTGATGTCATTGTCAGATTCCGATTAATATATATTAAAAATCATTGCTGAACCGCTTTTGTTTTATTTGGTTTTGTCATATAGTAGGTATATATAATAAATTAATTAAATCTCCTTTATTTTATTATCGCAGACAACTTAAATGATTATAAATCTGACACTAAGAGCGTAGGTACTATGTTAATGTATTTTGTACACTCGTTTCCATTTTCGATATTTGTTTATCGATACTTTCCGCGCTAGTCGATATCTTCCAAACGAAGTAACTTTTGCAGGACGTCAACGTAAAGTCTGATTGAGATAATTTCTTGTAAATGTTAATAATTATTATTATTCCGACGGAATATTATTTTAATGGCATATATCTGCCTAAAATTAATAAATATCATTTTTAGACTCCGCCAATTCGATTATAATGTAACGGTGACGCTACTACAAGGTTGTGTCGAGGGAATAACTGTCAGTGTCATAGGGATCAAGGTTCGTCGAGCTGATTATAGTAATTAATTTGTTTCAATGTGTTGTGTCAACTTCACATTATTATAAAAATGTTTTGGGAACTAGTATTTCCCAAATCAATAATATTAAATTGGAGCCACAGCAAACAAGTAGAAATGGATTTCTTATTTTAATTAATGGACAACTATATAGACTGCTTTGCAAAGATGAATCCACTGAGATTCAAATTTCCCGTAACAATCCATGAGCTTAGCTTAGCTTTTATCTTGCCACGGTTAAGTTCTTTGAAACACATCAAGATGATCAAATATCCATACCTAAGTTCCTCCTCCTCTCTAACAGTGTTGAGCCGCTCAATGTACTCCTTCCTCTCTTCGATGATCTTGTGCCGTTGAAGCACACGAGAGTGTTCGGCGTGCTTGTGCTCGTGATAGTGCTGCACCATGTTGACTCGAGCTCGTTCACGCTCAGCCCTCCTACGACCAGGGAACAGCGTTTGGGCCGCGAGGGTCAGTACTTCCGCCGCACGGACTAATTGTTCCCGAACCTAAGGGAATTAATTACAGGTATATATATAAATTATCCTCAAAAAAAAAAATCACCTAAAAAATACAATTTATAACCTAATGGTTACCAATTGTTAAGTTCGGTTGCCAATTCTGGCGTTCTTATGAAAAGTGCTATAAGTAGTTTCAGCTACTTTCGAAATAATTGCGATTAAAGATTTAATTTTTCTATCAAGTACAATTTTTTTGATGATCATTTAAATATGTGCCATTAATTACACATCATTGTGTTATAATTAACTGGAGTTTTATACTACACAATATTTCGTAGTAATTCTGATATACTATAATAAATTGTACTACACCCTTCAATGCCATAGAATAGAAACATTCATTTACATAGACCAGTGTAAAACTCTAGGAAGGCTTGAAATTTTAATTGTCCAGATAAAAAAATGTTAATATGCATCACAATAGGTTCATGAATGGACTTAAGCCAACCGCCATATCATTTTTACTTAAAATTGATATTGAACTCTAAGTTCTGCACATTAAGGTAGAAATCTAATAAAAAAAATTGATAGTTATATATAGTTTAATTGTAAATTAATCATGTTTGTGCCTTTACATAAGAAAACAATATTATTAAACACAGTGGTTTTCTTTCTGCTGGAAAATGTAAAACATTAATGTAACAACAAAGTAGGAAAGCCAATCAGGGGATCGTACAGCCACTAAGCACACGTAAAATTAAGATCATTTGCAAATTTACTTAGGCCGAATCTTTACAAAAATAATTCCAACCATTGCAAAGGAATTTCTCCTTGCTTAATGCAGTACAATTGTGTAGATCGGCATTGTTAAGGTATTTTTATTTATTTACCTGCTCAGCAGGCGTAGCTTGTAAAATGGCGCCGCCGCAAGCTTCATCGGCGGCCGAACACCACTCTCCGCCACCCGCTTCGACACCGAAGTGCACGCACCTAACAGAAGAAATAAATTATAATTATATATTGTTTTAAACTTTCATCGTCACTAACATTATAGTAATATAAGTTATTTACGGGATTGTTACCAAGCAGAAATATCGGTCTACCCTCCTACCCTCCTATTCAACAATAGTGAGAATGTGAACAATGGTACGGGTAACGAACGCAATAAGAGACTTCAGCGGAGGGTAGACCGATATTTCTGGCAATAACAGCCTACCCGCAATTACTTCAGACGCTCCGTGATCATGGCACTTGCAACAGTGCGGAAATATCGGAAACTCAATAACAAGGTACATGGTAACAATCCCGTAAATAACTTATATTACTATAAAATTATAATTATAGCCAAATTCATCCAATAAAATATTTATTTTATACCTACATACAGTACAAGTATCCAACTAGGTGAGCTTTAGTAAACTTATATAGTGACTCAATAGAAAGATGGTGAAAGGAAAAATAATAAACATAGTTTATTAATAACAAATATTATGTTAGTTGATAAGGCGTGGAAAATACATATATTCCTTGGATCGAAAATAAGAACATCCATTGCACTCTGTCTGTCAATATTTCAATCAATCTCTCTGTCTCAAACATGTGTTTTATAAGAAACATATTAAATTATTTAGGTTTAAAGTTCCTTAGCAAAACAAATTCTAATTGTTATCAGTCTGTTAATTTATCACTTAATTTATAGCATATATTGGGTAAAAATAAAATAAACTGTAATATTATATCCATTAACAGTAAAGACAATTCTAAAAGTAAAAACTAAAGTTCATCAGCATATATTTTTCCAATTTCCCATAGCAAATTTGGATATGACTACCTTTTTTTCATTACAACTTACTTGTTGGCATGATCGACTCGAATTTGCATATCATTGTGTCGAACGCAATCTACGAGAAGACGTTCCAAATGGAACAGGTCATCGGTTCCGGCTAGTTCAAGGAGCCTTTCGAACTGTATGCAGGCGTAGCACTGGGCTACTTGGCGGACCAACCGGACTAAGGCCACATCGTTCAAAGCGGTGGTATATTGCGCCAATGGGGAATCTATAAAAAAAATTATATCACGTCTAAGAATTTTATTCAGAAGTGACTCTAAATGCCGCACATATAAAGATTAAAACTGCCTAACAGATGTTAACTAATACTTTCGTAATGGGAGATAAAATATATAAAAATAACAAATATTCATATGAAATTCAATGGTGATACGAAGTTTAAAGTAATTGCGAAGTAATCACTCTAGAGAAGGCATGTATGATCAGCAAAAAGTGTCACAAATCTTTATATATATAATTCTTCTGTGAGTGTGTATGTCACTGAACTCCTCCTAAACGGCTGGACCGATTTGAATGAATTTTTTTGTGTGTGTTCAAGGGGATCTGAAAATGGTTTAGATTCACAAATCAGTCCGGCAGATGACGCTGCAGACGGCACAGCAACGCGTGGCCGGGTCAACTAGTTTTGGTATAAAAGTGTAGCCAATCTATGATCTAAGATCACAAATTTGTTGTTTGTCTGTCCGTTCTTTTTCCATGGTATATGCGTTACCATAGCAACGCGTTAACCGCAAGTAGTTCGTCTACCGGACGCTAGATGGCGCTAACGGAAAAATATTTAATAATAGAAAAAAATTAAATTATTTTGTCCACCCGTGCGAAGCCGGGACGGGTCGCTAGTATAAAATAAGATTGCTAGCTCACAATGAATCTACTTATAGCGGAACATCACGAAACATAGAACTTCATTAGATGTGTTTGAAAAAATTTTAGAATTATATATTTGGTTATGCAACATTATTAGAGAACGACTAGCAGACTCCTTGACACAATCAAAACATTTTAAAGAAAAATTAACAAAAGTATAGTTTGATAGTCCACAGGTGCTAAAATTTCATAAATTTCAGCTATTCAGCAATAAATTATTACAGAGTTCATATAATGTGAGGGCATAAATACTGACTTGGTTCATCCTGCAATGCCTTGATGATTCCTTTGACGTTATGGCAGATGGTATGAGGGTCGAATTCCACTTCCAACCACGCGTAGAGCTGTTGTAACTGTGGCGACGCCAACCCAACCACGTTCAAGCGAACCACATCTATAAAACAATATCATACAGGAAATATAAAAGTTTAACATATTTCATGAACAAGGGATTTTGGATTTTGTGGATTCGTTCATGCTGAAATCGGCTTGAATATGTTTTATTATTATATAAGTATGTATAACCAACAACAAGCTATAAAATTAAAAGGTTCTTGTTATTGCAAATTAATTTATTACTATATGGCTGTCTAGTGGTTTTTGGTCAGCACAGTATAAATTTCAACTAGTGAATGATGAGGTAAATGCTTACAAAGTAGGCTATTTTTTTCTATATTTATTTATATTTTAAATACAGATTCAAAATGTGTCTAGGTTAAATAAAATGAAATAAACTTTAACTTTACTGACAGCAGACACTCAAATTATAATACAGTAAAACACGTCATCATGTGCAAAAAATGTACTAAAATTTATTTGAATTCTATGATCCTGTTGCACTAAGGAATATATTTTAAAATATTTGATAATATTTTTTATTGCTTACACATATCAAATATTTGTAATATTGTGTTAAATAAATCTTCAAAATATATCAATAAGCATATATGGTTTGTTGTGCTGGATGAAACTGATTACTATTTAAAAATAAG
The DNA here is from genome assembly GCA_927399485.1 of Calamotropha paludella. Classification (NCBI taxonomy): domain Eukaryota; kingdom Metazoa; phylum Arthropoda; class Insecta; order Lepidoptera; family Crambidae; genus Calamotropha; species Calamotropha paludella. The sequence goes on along the minus strand of OV656824.1, from coordinate 15,435,259 downwards.
TAAGTGTGTTAAAAAATAGTGGCGTTTCTAATAAAACAAAAAGAGAACAAGATTGTATAATATACTGGACTTTAATGTGTGTTTATTAAATCTTACCTTTGAGTAAACTAGCCCTAGTCGGTGGTTGAGCCAAACCAAGAAGGACGGCTAGTCTCTGTGCTTTCTCCACTGGACTCTTGTCCGTGTCCACAAACCGATCGAACTCAGGATGCAAAGATGGTAGCGGTACGGATAGAACAGCTACCAAAACCCGACAAGCCATTCTGGAGAAAAAATATCAATGACAATTTCATATACGGTGACAATGGTACTCACAAATATTGAAAAGCAATTGGCACATGGTAAAGATTTTGTCTACTGCCCCAAAGGATTGAATGATGTTGTTTCCGATTAGTATGAGTATTTATTGCACAATTTTAGTTATTTATTTATTACTAGATGGCGCTGTAGCGCGTAGAAACACGCTATCGTATTGTTTTTGCGGGAGAACGTAAGGGCAAGTTTAGTTTTGCAATGTTCTGCGCCGCCGCGGGTTCCTCCGAGGCGGTCGCTTAGATGAAACCTGCACAGCCTCCCTAGGCTAAGGTACTTACTAGGTGGTGTTTAGTCAGTCTAGCCTGACATAACCTTTCGGCTTAGCCAGGAAGGATTCACCACCAAAAAAAAAAAAAAAAAATTTGCAATGTTAGGATAGCGAGACAATGTGGTAACAAACACACACACAAAGTATTGTCATAATATTCATTTATCATATGCATTTTGAAGCTACACTTAATTCAAGACTGAGTTGGGCTTGGTGATATTGTCATCATCCATTCCATTCCTGATTTGATAGAACATTTAAATGAAGACAATATCATATCATCATTTCAATGAACTTTCTTTTATCGATGGATTGGATTCATTTATAATTTTTATAGCAGTCCTAATTTTAAGAGATGTTAAAAATTAATGACATAATATTGTTAACTTATGACTAGTCACTTAACCAAATGGGATTTATTTTTATCTTACTTTTGGAGTTCTTCCTGTGTAATATTTTTCTTCATCTCCCTGGACAGCTGGAATAGCTTAAGAAGCGCAGCAGCATGGAACAAGCAGTGCCCAGCCTTCCAAAACACCAGAGCCAGCTTCCCATAATAATTGGCCATGGTCTTCGCCACTGGGGTCTTCTTAGACATGTTCATTAGGTTGTGGATGTCTTCAATTGCTTTGTAAGCTTCCTGTTGTGGAAAACACCATTGATTATGCTGTGATGTGAAAACTTAATGACAACTTCTTAATTAGTATTTTTAACTTTATAGTGGTAACATTTTATCATATCTTTGTACTCGTCACATTTACAGTAATTATTTAATTACACCTGTCACATACAGAGTACTTGTAATTTTTACATTAGAGGGTATAACAAAAGACAGAGATTTACTAATAAAGTAATGTGCTAGATATATCTTCCATATCAATATTGATATCTTTACAATAAAGACTTTGTAAAATGTGGAAAGTATTCTCCTGATCTATTAGAAAATTCTTTCAAGTTAAACCATTGGACATGGCTATTAAGATATAATCAGGCTAGGCCCAATATAATGATTTACTTGTAATTTTTTGTGTTTTGCAAGTGAAATCTCATTAAATCTTATTTTCCAGATTGGTAAAACTCAGGTTTTGTGAACTAGGTCTACAATTTGCCATCTTATGAGGAGTTTTATACCTACACTTTCCTTAAAGTGCTCCTTAACGAGTTCATTTGTGTGTTCATTTGCATCTCTTGCTGTTGTTACTGATTTAACAGTGGGTATTTACATATAGTAATGTATTTCTGCACTGATACAGTCCCCTCTTGTAGACATTACATTGACATATCATAAACTATAGTAATAATTTGTTAAGGCGTTAATTAACACAGATGTCACACTATTTATGACACCTGTCGCGTCTAGCCTTATCAATTTACCTCTAAGGCCTACCACTATGCAACAACATATATATTGCTAATGGGATTTATTTTAGAGGTGATCTAATTAGTAAGAGAATTAAGTATAAAGAAATTCCCATAATAGGAAGATAGACTATCAGCATTTTATATGATATAAACCACAAAGGTTCTTTTGTTATGGCATTTAGTATAATAACAGTACCTGCCACAGCTCCATTTGAATAGCACTGTCCAATTGGAACAGCCTGGTCTCCAAGTTGAGCTGCTGAGTCTCGGGCTTGGAAATGCTCACATTGCCGGTTTGAACCTACATAAAAAAAGGCAGTAGATTGCATGAAAAGTAATAAAAATTCAGGTTGACTTACAAGCAAACTGAAAAGGATATAATGATATACGAGATATCATTAATGAAAGTGAAAATGGAAGAATAATCTGTAATCTTCTAAAGCAGCTAGTCATTTGATAAACTTTTTCCTTTTGGGTTGTATAAAAATAACAGGTTGGTAACATACATATCAACCGCAAAGTGCCAATAACACCTAACTGCTAAATTCAAAATAATACACAAGCTGAAAAAAAAATTTAATTTCTTGACAAGTTAAAAATTTGTTTATTTATTTTTTAACTTGAAGTGCTTGCATCTGAAAATATGCTTAAGAAATTTCATTAAAACATGTGAATAGTGAATCGTAATTCGAAATGACAAAAAAGTGAATTTCTCAACAAATTTCAGTAAGGAGGTCTTGGCACTTCGCCGTCAATATGTGAATTAAACTCAAATAAAAAGAACCTTTTCTTCAAACTATATTACACTCACATTAGGCTTGCAAATGTCTTCAAGATGCTTGCGGAGCTTGTCGCATAGTTTCCTGAATTCAGTCTTTCGAGAGTATTTCAGGCAGAATTGAAACGCCATGCGAGCAATGTCATGGTACAATGTCTCCACATGGGCATTGGTGCGAAGCAACTCTAAACACTGACAGTATGACTCCCAAAGGAATTTCACCTAAAAAGAAGAAAAAAACATGTAAATACTTGCTTACTCTCAAGATTTGAAAACAATCAAACTTATGTTCATGTTCACTTTGATAATACGTTGGTATTGAAAGCACAGAATAGTAAAGCGTCTTTTGCCTAACCGCCTGTGCTGTCATTTATGTTTAATTCATTGTATTGTAAGCTTTATTAAAATGAACTTATAATAAGTTCCTTTGTATCATTGAAAAGAAAAAAAGTTTACATAATCATATGTAAGTACTCTATAATAAGTTGACTTTTTTTGACAATCATCTGCTTAAATAATTTGTAAAGACTAAAATTAACACAAGTGGCACAAATTTCATGCCACTTGTCGCATCTAGCCTTATCAATTTACCTCCAAGGCCTACCACTATGCAACAATATGTACATTGCCAATGGGATTTATTTTGGAGGAAATTGTTGAGGAATAGCTTTAAGAATGTTTTTAAGGCTAATTGATGTGAATGTAAGTCCAACAGAAATTTATCTTTATCCATTTCCAAACAGAATCAGGTGCAATTTATTTGTTGTTTAAACAATTACTAAACAATTTACCCATGGTGTAAGAATAGTTCTATCGGAACGATCTTGAGCATCTTCACCGGAGACAGCACTCAAGAGAATACTTTCAGGAGTGGCCAAGTTATCCAAGTCGTCGGTTTCAATGACAGCTTGTGTTGATTGTGCTCTCGCAGCTTCTGTGCGTTCTTCAGCCATCCGTAAATAACCTCTGGAATTGAATATGATTAAATGAAATGTTACCTAGATGAACTACACATGGTGCCAAAAAAAAATCTTGATGACAATCTATTAATAGTAGTTGTTTAATTATTTATATAATGAGAAAGTGTCATATACAGAACTTCAATCTTATAATTTTATTTGGCTAAAAATATTGTGTAACAAAAGTTGAACCAAAATAAAATAAACGTAAGTTGTGCATTTTTTATATTTTGGGATGGTTAGGGAATAATTAAGCATGAATTGCTTTAATTTGCAGTGCAAATTGCAGTGTAAAAGTACTATCATTTATGTGGTAAAACACAATATTAATTTATTGCGCTATCGTACACAAACATACAACAAACACACGCGAACACTCGCGCAAACGCCCTGCGCCGCTTAAACGAAACATCAGGAGCAAGGCATACATTTTCGCGGCGCAGTAGAAAGAGGGGAATATTACTTCCTCTCCTACGCCGCGCCGGCGGTCTACTCTCCCTCCGTCTTACGGTAACGTCAATAACTATAGGACCGATTCGGTTCTGGCACTTCGCCGGCCGCTGCCGCGGCACGCTCGCTTCGCTCGCTCGGCTCTTGCGTTGTGGTCACAGTTCTAACCTAACCTAACCAAACCAATATTAATGTATATAATACTGATTATTATTGTAGTATTGTGTATGTATACATAATATAATGTATATAATAATAATCAGTATCATCATTATAATAAGTATCAGCCAGAACCGAATCGGTCCTATAGTTAATGGTTTAGGTGCTGTTAAAACTAAATAGCGCTATTCTAACCTTAAAACTTTATGTCAATTTAACAATGCTACCAATATAACGGAAATGTTTTGGCTTTGAAATGTTGGCAACAATGCTTAAAATTGCTGTCAAAACTAGTAAATAGTCAGTGGTTAACCTACAAAATCAATAATTTTGAATAATTAATAAGTCGAGTTTTATTTAGTTCCGAGTGACGAAATTACGTACATAAGTTCTTAATCAAGAGCTCTTTACGTAAAAAAAAAATGAGCCCAAATATCAATGACAACTAATGGAAATATGAGCCAACATTTTCTCAATAATATATTGTATCCTTATGTTATACATGATAACAAAGTAATATGTACTTAACTTTTATAACACAAGGAAAATAAAGCAAAACTATAATAAACAATATCAGCCATTTATATTATGTGAACCTGAGATAAGTTAAGCCTACCTATGTTGAAAATAACAGTTATATACTTTAGTGGCATTATAATTATATTTAATTATAGTAACCGTTTGATGTAATGGTAGCAATCATGCCTTTGACACCAATGGCCCTGGGTTGGAATCCTGTAAGGTACAGGTTGTTTGTGTGATGAATATGAGCATTTGTTCCCGAATCATGGGTATTTATATATATTTCTATTAATATTATATATCTATGTATCATATATGTATATCTATACTTTATCCTAGTATCCATAACACAAGCCTTATAGTCTTACTTTGGGCTAGGCCAATTGGTATGAATGAAAGATATATATTATTATTATATTTTATTGGCATTAAATATTAGCCCACACTAAAGAAGATAATTTAGAAGCTTAGATAATTTTAAGGTATTAGGTAGTAGTTTGGGCGACTATTAATAAATAGGTGGCTACGGATACATTTTTAGTTGTGTGTCATGATAGCTTGCAGTCTGTACTTTGCTTACCCTTGACACAAACATATGGAATACTTTCTATTCTTAAAAGAAGTTAATTAATAAATACATACCTTATAACTTGTTCCAGTGATCCTACATTTACAGATTGAAACATGTTCCTGTATTGAAAAAGGCCTTCTTTTGCGATATGAGACTTCCGGAGGTCGACGCAAAGTTCCAAATATTTGAACATAATCGGTTCCAACACCGATTCTGACCAGTTGTAAGCCCATTTTTTGTTGCGGAATACTTCTTGCAAAGTGTCCAAAGCTCGGGCCGGTTTATCCAAGTCCATAAATTCTGTATAAAATAAATGCTGACGCTGGTCACACTTTCTTGACAAATCATGGTTATATTTTACGTAATTGGAAGTTGTTATTTATAAAGCTACTGCAACAGTATTTGTGAAAATCATAAGATGAAATCTATTTTAAGCATTCATTAAAGCAAACAACTTTGGCATACAGCAAAAATAATGAAGTAAGAAGACATGACATGTCCATGCAACGTGGTAGCCGATGTTATGCCGTTTACATACCACTTGCCCGTTTCAGGGCATTTTCCGGTCTTTGACCGTAGCGCGCCATATTGTACGCTTGTATTCACTTCATCCACTCGAATTTAGAGTTCTTTTATTTCGCGTGGAAGAACAGAATAAACTTATTCCACCGGTCTGTCAGCAAAGAGACAGAATTTTTCAAAATGGCTGCCTGACTCGCCTCACAGATTACTTTACAGTGTAGGTACACATGGCCACATGCATGTTTGTACATAGACTATAATACACTAAAAATTAAAGAATTGATGAGCGTTTTCCATTTAGACAAAATTGTCGACACTGTGTTGCACTGTGTCGACCATACTATAGCAAAAACCTATTGGTACACACACACATATAAACAAAAAGTTGACACAGTGCAACACAGTGTCGACTTTTTTTTCTAAATGGAAAACGCTCGATGACGACCGTTGGGTGCAGCGGTAGCAATTCTGGCTTTCGCACTCACGGTCCCGGGTTCTAGTCCCGGAAGGGGCAGATGTTTATGTGTTTATGAATTTTGATAGACTTGATTTATTAATCTCTTTCTACTTAAATCGTTAAAAAGAATCTCCACGAAAGATCTGGCAGTACGAAACCACAACTAAATAAATAAATATGAAACAGCACCTCACTTTTATTTGCTAAAGAGTAGCAAGTGTTTTGAGCTTTTTTAAATTGTTATTTTCAAAATAATTTCTTATTTTTATCCACTATGGGGCCATTCATTTATTGCGTAAGACGATTTAGGGGGGGGGAGGGGGTCAACCGTGTCTTATTTTTTCTTACAAGGGCGTGGGAGGGAGTCTCAATAGTTCTTTAGTAAGATCACAAAAAAGCGCAAAGTTAAAATTATACTTTGAAAAAGCGCAGGCAACCGCGCGAGTGCCGAGGTTCGCTCGGATGCGTTTACGTAAAAACTTCAAGACCTCTTTTTGTTGACATAATGTATTTATTCCTAAAATAGTTTGGCATATTTTTTTGTCATAATTGATTTTTAGCAGCTTATCATAAGCTGCTTTTATGTACTGTGGCATAATTATAATTAGGTCTAATATATTTATGCATAATTATAATTTGCACAATATTTTAGGCATTGTGTATAGACCCATAATAGTATTTTATAATAAACTTTTATTTCATTATTGGTTGTTTGAATCTGAAAAATAAAAAAGGTACTTTAACCAGTATTTCCTATATTATATAGTGTCAAAGTAGGTTTAGGTTAGGTTAGGTTAGAGCAATGTTTATGTAAAAAGGTATTGATGTGTGTTTTTAATCTTGGAGTTGCTTATTCTGCGTAAGATGATTATGATTATATTCATTATAGTTTGATACCATTATGCCTTCATAAATTAATGGTTTTGATTTTTGTGCTAAAATATGATTACGCTGATTGTATTTATGATTAAAACAATTATGCTAAAGGGGTTTGAAGGTTTTGGCCCTAACATCAGTCGCCATTTTGATATTTTTTTCAAAATCGCGGTGCACAATAAATGTCATATATTTGGATAGGGGACACTTATACATAAAATATTATATAACATAACATCATAAAGTGCCACGTTTCTGAGTTATTCAAAGATAAAAATAACAGTTGTTATAACGAATTTATTTATTTATTTTGTAGTTGTTTCATGTTGTTTTAGTTTTTACTTTTAATCTGAATCAGACAAAGAAAGAAAACAAATATTTTAATACTAATAATTATTTTTTTCATTAATAACTTTTTAATACAATTCAGTATGGCAATCAGATATAAACGTGTTTAATTATAATGATTTGTTATATTACCTATACTTTTATTTTGGATAATAACGCCGAAACGTGACGCTTTAGGATATCAAGTTATATAACATGTTTTGTTTGTTTAAGTGTCCTCCATCTAAATATATAACTTTCGTTGTGCACCACCCTCCATACAAAAATCTTCAAACCCCTTTTGTTATGAATAATAATATTTTGCGTAAATATCATTAGTATGAAATATCATATGCCAATATATGGTTTAAATTTTTATGCAAATGGATAGTGAACCCAAAAACTTCATGGCCGTATTTTAAATATTGAAAAAGAAAAAGCTTTAGCCATATATTCAAGGTGAGGCAAAGAAGTTTTGTGCCGCTTCGAAGCTGATGTGGAATGAGTGAACGTTGACGACGTCACAATCCTGAAGCAACACCTATTATTAGAGATGTTCCAGTGTCAGATCCACTTTCCAAGTAGGTTTTGAGCCCCTGGACGGAAAATCTTATGTAGGTAACGATGAATAATTAAAATCAAACTTTATTTTACCAAAAAAATAATTATTATTAGTACCTTTAACAATAAACATTTCTAATGCCTTTAGATTCTTACGTAATAAATATTAAACAGGGGGGAGGGGGTCGGCCTATTCTTATTTTATCTTATAAAAGCCGAGGGGGTCAAAAACTAGCGAAAATAGTCTTACGTAATAAAAGAATGGCCCCCTAATGGTAATGACGTCACGAATAGACGTCATGCTGTTGATTTGTTTCGCAATATGCTGCCCAGCGCGTTGATGTTAGAAACCAACGCCATATTTGAAATTTGTAGTGTGAGAGTGAGAGAGAGGGGAAAAAGCCCGGCAAGATACGCTACACTTTCTTTTACTTTTTACCGGTACAAAATGGCGTCGGATTCATGACGTCATTACTTCTGGTCAGTATACTGAAGTGTATTTCGGAATACAGTCTTTAAGAATAGAATAGAATTTATTATTTAAGTCTTTATATAGCTCCAGTCCGATCTTGAATGGAATAATGAAGCTATCGCTGTGACAATTCAGCAATATACCAACTGGATTGGCACTGGATACGATTCAGCGTAGATCTGAGAGACTCATTAGTGACAGCAAATTGGTGAAGAGCAAGCTTCCAACCATAGCTCACCGCTGCAAAGTTGCCTGTCTGTCGAGTTTTTACAGATTATACTTCAGAGAGTAAGCTCAAGAACTGTATGAGCTCATACCGCCATCCTTTTTCTTCCATCGGACATCCAAACACACTGCGAGTTACCACCCCCCACCACCCCTTCTTGTGGCTATTCCTATCTGTCACACCAAGCGTTACTCAACATCTTTCATAATGCGCACAGCAAAGTAGTGGAACTTCTTTCCTTGCGTTAGTATTTCCGAGTACTTATCACCCAGTGCCAGCGTAAATAGACACCCTATGGGTTGGCTTGCTCTCTGGCTGCGTAGATCCTGTCTTGGCCCTGGGCTACTGTGATCAAGAGCGAACAAAATAATACTTGCTATTTTATATATATCGTAACTTCTGTCAAATCCCTGATGGGTTATGGTGAGTGGTGGCTAGGGAGTTTCTTGTGTTCATTTTATTTGCAGGTTAATTGATTTTGATTTTCAAAGGAAGTTATTGAGATACAATTTTTTTTATTGAAACTCATGGAAGTTAGAGTAAAATTTTTGTTTTCGAATCTGTAACAGTGTTATTTTTACTAATGTCAAGTATTACCAGTAGTATCAATATTAACAAAAATCAATGTTTTAATGTTTTTTCCCTGTACGGATAGTGATGAATCTTTGTAGTCGCTAGAAGTTGTTATATGCTTGCAATGGAAGGTATATAGTTAGCAAAAACAGATCAGCAAAAAAGAGCAAAGCATGCCGGGTACGGCTAGTTCTTTATAACGAAGAGTTTTGATGTCAGCCGATTTATGACCAAAAGAGAGTTAACAAGTAAAAAAACCATAGATATATTTGGCGCAGCGAAAAAATCCTAAATCTATGAAAAAAACTAAAAGGATTTTTTGTTGGAAGCTAGAAGCGACACTTTAGTAGTTTTGATTTTCTTGTACACAAATATGTTTTGATGGATATTAGTGTATAATAAATAATGGTGGATTATTAACTATTCACTGAATATGCATGAATGTCGGCAAGTGAAACAAAACAGCAAAAGCTTCAGTTAATCCTCGCACCTTTATTGACAGCTAAGAAAAGAGATATTTCATTTATTATTGATGAAGACTTTGTAGCCTTCTTTTCTCTTAAGGTAAAACGTAAAAAAAAAAGAAAAATACAGACTGGAGCTCCTGTCCTCTCTGGTGTGGTTTTTTTGTCACAAATTGTCACTGTCACATGTTGCTCGGTTTGTCAATGTCAAATTGACGTCATTCAAATACCTACCTACCTATTTTTTTTTATAAAATCTTAATAATTAGTGTGAATTATACGATAAATACACAAGGCACTGTGAATCTCTATTTTGTTATACTTCTCACCGTTTTTGGTAGCATTGTGAATTATTATTGACAGTTGTAAATTTGTTGAAATGCAAGTTATAACCAAAGTTAGACTTTTTAGAAGCCCATTCACGATTTGCTATATTACTGAGGATCAAGTTATTCTTCAAGGTATCCAATCATATGAACTGCTTGGTATCAAATGTGGAGATAGCTGTGATGTTCAATTAAATGAAAAGAAGGACAAGAATCAAAGATTGAAGTTTGTAGCTAGTGCTCTGTTCTTACAGCCATTTGTGAGAGAGTGTTTGTGTTCAGATGTGTACAGAGGCAATGTTTTGATTAATTTACATAAGCTATGTGGATATCCAGAGAACGGCACTGTGTTCCTAAATTTGATTATGGAGCCACCAGACAAAGAGGTTATCGATTTTGCATGGTAATTACTTAAAGCAGTTTTTTATATATATAACTTGACTAATCATATTGTAGATATCATCTATAAGAATGCATGATTTTTTTAAATGTGATGCAAATATATGTAGTATCCTACATTGTTGCATAACATAAGACTAGGAATATATTGTTTTAAACTTTCATGGTCACTAACATTATAGTAATATAAGTTATTTACGGGATTGCTACCATGTACATTGTTTTTGAGTTTCCAATATTTCAGCACTGTTGCAAGTGCCATTATCACGGAGCGATTGACAAACAAGGTACATGGTAGCAATCCCGTAAATAACTTATATTACTATAATAAGGTGAGGAAACTCCTAAACCATAAATAACAGTGTTAGGAACTTGGACTGGTCTAAGGTTATTGTCTACAGTTTATCATATTTTCTTTGAAACACTTTCTCACTATGTGTGATTGTTGTAGGAATGAAAGAATTTTAAAACTTATTTGGACCAGGATTGAGATAGAGAATGCATTTTCATGGCTTTCAACACTGGGAGGAGCCTACTCTGCATTAGGAGACTATTTTGAGCATTGTGTGAGTATAAATTGTGCATTATAATTTAAAAATCACTTTTATGCTTTTGTATTAATGAAAAGCTTTTGAAAGAGTATATATTTATAATCTTTTACTATTTTTATAAAATATGTAAAGGCATAAATACCATAAATTAAAACTATAAAGCACTAACAATCGACATTTGCATTATTCCAAAACAGCATTGGGATCATTCCCATCCTGCTATGAAAATTTCAGGCAATCAAATATTTTATTTTTGATTAAAAATTCAAAGCATAAAATGTAGGTCTAATTTTTTCATTTACAGGCTGAAGAAGCCGGCAGGATATCTATACGACAATATAAATTATCGAAGATGCTCGGGGATGATGGACTCGCAGCCAGAAGTAAACTGTACTCAGCATTATCATACTCACAGAAAGGCAAACTAAGACTGGCCCGTCACATTGTTAGAAATGTTGCGGAATTTGGGAGAGTTACACATGATAAACGTTTGATACGCATGTGCCAAGGTGTTTGGGCAAAACTCAAGTACTTGAGGGCAATGAGGAAGAAACAGGGTAATGAATTAGCTTGTTGTAATGGTGAGATGGTTATGTGACTTTGTTTTTAATCTTTAATATGCATTCTCACAACAAACATATTATCTTAATGAGGTGTCATAGACAAAAGCTATAACAAAGACATGAGTTATCAACTTTGCACTTGTCATTATTTCTCCCGTGCTTCCACATATTTGTCCCTGCCTGTTTGATTCGGATAAATATGGGTATAAAATGTGAGGGGTGAAGTGAAGGTAACATCTAAAAGTGAACTTGCAGTCAGATACACTTCAATATCATAAATTTGTCTGCTCTATGTGAAGACAATGCACAGCAAACATAATTATTGAGTTTCCTAAGGTCCATATTTTATTACATATAGGTTTAGATTATAGTTACTGCTTGTGACAAGCCACATTATGGAGTACATATTCTCATATATGGCATGAACTCACAGCAGATCCAAAACTCCCAAAGTAGTCAGGAAATAACTTAAATTCATAAAAATGGTAATACTGTATGTGTGTTGGTGCTGTAAATAAATAATTTTTGTTGAATTACTCAATTTTTTTATTTAAACACTATTCCAATTTACCAGTTGCATTTTCTTTGTTAGATGATACTTTTTTCTTCCCACTATCCCATTGGCATGATTGTGATAGTGGGAATATTGTCTGTAATGAATTTTATAACCTCAATCTCCAATAATAATATTGCAATAGAACTAAAACATAAAGAAATGATACAAAGTAGGAAATCAGTTGGTTGTGGCTACATTTAGTGAAACAAAAAATTGTCATTTGTTTTTGCAAAAAGTGTATGAGTGATATGATAATGTATAATTTGTTGAATTTTAATAAATGCCTGCAAGTTCTATTGTATATCCCTGTTTTTTTTGTGGTCCCATTAGTGTTTATCAGTCTCATTTCTTCTACTGGTGAGACCACTGAGGAAACTTATTTATTTTAAGTCCATTTGAGTAAATCATCAGCATTTGACGAGAAACCTAACAATATTACTCTTAGTATATTAGTGATTATAAATAGAAAGAAGAATAGAATATAAAAGTATATATTTTATTAAATATAAGTGGTTTTAACAAAATGGCCTTATCCATAGCATTCTTAAGGCATTTAGTGGATTATTTGTTGATACAAATACATCTCATTAGTAAAAATACACAAAAATAAATACACAATTAATAAGTTAATACAATTATATTAATTGATAATTGATACCTGTAACATGTTTACAATTATTACTTATAACTTGCAATAGCTCTTATTTGCTTGGTAATATTTCAAATCTGTTTTATGCTAACATTGGTAACTGTAATGAACACATCTGTATTAATAATAAAATAATTACATTACTGGCAGAAACTGTCGACTCAATCCCTCGAGTGAAATTGTAAGAATAATGAAGATTTTCAACATAATTTCTATGATTCTGTTTTAACAGAAAATATACATTTCTTTATAATCAGAGAAGCACAATACCAATTGTTTCTAAGTTGACATTCGGTGGTTTATATTGAGTAGTTGATTTTAAACCCTAGGATTGTTTTATCGACGAGCTTACTATATCTATTGCAAAGCGCTTTATCTAATGAACAGAGTAACATTTCTTAAGTTAGTAATGCTGTAGAATACCTTATATCCACGTTTAAGAAGAAAATTCGTAAGTTTAGTACAATAAGGCAATTTCTTTTATTTTATCACTATCTAGAATCTAATAGAAACCAACAAAGGTTTACAACAAACTAAAACGTTAATTTTCTAATCCCCTGTTTTTATTAATTAATAAGAAGATATATTAGAAATCAAGTAACAAGTATTTATTTTTGTTTTTATTGTCTTTTAAATATTTGTTAATCAACTGAGGAATTTTAGCCAGAATAAATAATAATAATAATAATAAATATTTCTTACATTCACACCAATTAGCCTAGCCCAAAGAAAGCACTATAAAGGCTTGTGTTATGGATACTAGGGTAACGGATAAACATACATATATGATAAATACATAATATTCATAGAAATATATATAAACACCCATGACTCAGGTACAAATGCTCGTATTCATCATACAAACATCTGCCCCTTCCGGGATTTGAACCCAGGACCATCGGTGCGAAAGGCAGGATCGCTACCGTTGCACCAAACGGTCGTCGAATGTAATGTTTTCTTTGTCTATTTGAAATATTTTTTTTTATACTTTTTTCAATTGAGGCAAAGATAATAAACGTAATACTGCCTAGCATCAATCTGCAAATAAAACAATACACTTAAAATTTAACAACAAATAAAACCATGGGAAATTTAATTTTTAATATGTTTTTATATGGTTTATAAAAGCAGGGGGTTGGAAAAATAAAATGTTGTCAATTCAAACCTCATCCTTGCACAATTTAACTGATACTCAACTTGTTGAATTTCATGTGCTTTTCAATAACATCTACGTGATTATATACTAAGCTTGCAATAATGAATTAAGTTCAAATTAAGTGTAGAAATCATCGTCAGCTCATATGAATGATGCAATCCCTATTTTGGGGTTTGCTTGCCCCCTGGGGTTATTCTTTGCTGCAGATGGGGCAAGCTAGTGTGCCCATGGGGTCCCATGCTGGCAATATGGTAGCCTCTTGTTTAAATACATTGAGGACACCTTCTGAAACATATTTCTTGTCGACAACCACCTGTTGAGAAAATAAAAAATGGGTTATGGTGTATGGATTAGGTATTCGCGGAAGAATCTACTTTTAAATCATCGCACCGAGTGCGCAAGAGCCTCAGTAGTCTAGTCAGTAGCGAGATGCGAATTTGAATTATATCTAAGTTGAAGTTTTTCAATACAATTGTCAGCCCTAAGAGTTCTAGGCCATCATACAACCGTATCGCTTTAATTGCTAGAGAATAAAGACGTTTAAATTGCTAGACAAGTTACATGTTACAATTAATTGATTAATTGTGATATGGTTCTAGTGTGGAATAGGAAACAAATTGGAGGCTGTACTGTCAGCCTGTGACTACATTCATTCAGAACTGTACAATATCTGCATTCTATTTTGAGCTTAAATTCCAACATATAGAGTGCAATATTAATTGGGAAATACTTTTTATAGTACCTATTTGATAGAATCAGGTGTCCTTTGGTGAAAGGCCATATCCATTATTAAAAAACAAATATAAAGTTTACAGTTGATATTTCTATGAATGTTATTTACCTCGAAGACAAATTCCCTGAACCAGGGCTCGGTGAGCAGCAAATACCCCTTATTATACTCCTTGTCTCCGTACGAGTTCTCCACTCGGAACTTGACTGGATTACATTGTGCCTGTAAAATATTCATATTTATCAAATAAATACACATATAAAATTACCAGTGAAGTAATGAGATTGTTCCGAAAACACCGGAGCAAATAAAACAATAGTATCAATTGTTTTAATAGAAAAATACTAGCAAAAATAGACTCGGCTTATAATTTGTTCTCAGGCGGGACTCGAACCCACTTACTTTGCCCAATGTAGGATGATACTTTTGACAGGTGTCACTTCCTTATTGCTACGTACTAAGGTTGCGTTTGTTTCCTTATGTTTGGCTTGACATTGCAATAGCAACTTTATACCCTCTATATAGGTGTCAACTGTTAAAAGTATTATCCTACATTGGACAAAGTATAAAACCTACTGAGCATTGTGAAAAAAAGTTGCGTCCTATATGTCTCTCTATAGGGTCTCTGCGTTATACCTATATAAACAGACAGTCGCTAGTATTGAATAAGCGTGTTGTTCAGGGGAAATCCCAAGTCACTTATTTCGATGGCCTCCGTGTTCGAGTGGCTCTCGTACTGGTTTCCATGGTAACGCCACTCCAAGGTTCCCGGGTTCGATCCCCGGCCGGGACAATGCAGAAAACGATTATTTCTATATTGTTTCTGTATATGTAGTATCATCATAGTTTTTTTTACATATAAATTTGTTTTTTTTTGCATTTTTCAATGCTATCTTATAATATAAATTATTTTTAATAGAAAAATACTGAAAAATATCGACTCGGCCCACAAGTGAATTCTCACGTGGAAAACGAACGGGCAACCTTTGGAAATCCGATCGAAATTTTCCAGTAACTTTCTGCTTTCTATGTTGGAGGCCAGCGTTGCCACATCAATGAGAGGAACATCCTCTCGTATTAAAAAAAATCATTTTTACAAATGTTTGGACAATCGATCAAGATGAAACAGTTTTTGATAAAAGCTATCTTATAAGATATATAATTTCCCGCCTGAGAATTCACTTGTGAGCCGAGTCGAGTTTTTTACCAGTATTTTTCAATTAAAATAATTTTATCATCATTCTTTCTGAACTTCATAACATAAGTGCCTTACCTACTTAAATGGGGTTCAAAACAATGTATTTGACTTGTCTAATATTTATTTATTTCAGTCAATATAATATAAAACCGTAAAATCTAATGAATGGTACCCACATCAGTGCCAACTGCGGTGAACACCATAGCGTGGGTCATGCAGGAGTCCCCGTAGCGAAGGCGGTCCGACTTTGTCAGCCCCACTTGTACGTCTGTGTTGAACAGCAAACGGTAATCGTGCCTACACACAAACCCAAACGGTTAAATATCAACAGTTAAAGAAGTTCCCACTCGTCTTTGCCGCCTTTGGTACCAAGTGGGATTTAAAAAAAATTCCACATTGTGGTAACAAACTGGAATAATAAGTATTTGTAATGGATATAATATCTTACTTTTAATGTAATGAATTATAAAATGTGCAACTTCGTTATTGGCTAAGCGTTATTGCTCAATTATATATAATATAAGCCCGATGGCAATTAAGAAGGCTGTTGAGTTTCCTAATAAAAAGTAATGATATGTTTAAAGTGTTATTACTAAATACATCGCTTGGAAGATATAATATGACTCACATTTTTACAATAATTGTTTGATATTATTGATATAATATCTTAGAAGATACTACGGTCTACATAGTATAGAAAAGCATGAACGAAATATTTCGTTGTGACGTAGTGGTTATTTCACTATCATATTTTTATTACAGATATATTCAAGTTATTCGCAACCACTGGTGTCGTTCCCACTGGTTTCCAATGGCAGTGGTGACAAATGGGATAAAAAAACCTCGCTTATTGCAAGTTTATTTTTACCGATACATAAAGTAAATAAAGAAAATCCTATTTCAGTTAATAAAAATTACGGTTTTATTAAAAAAGTCAAGTCTTTGTCAAGAAAATAATTTCGGCACACCACAAATAAAAATCACAACGTTACTCGTACAGTATATATTATTTTATATATCTCGTGTGATTATTAGTCAATATACCATTTAAAACATGTTCAAGCCTAATCAGCGTATAATAATAATTAAAATAAATACATCACAACACATATTCGTAACTAAAGATCATGCACGTGGTTGCGTGCTAAGAAAAGAAAAAACCGCCAGCACAAAAAACAAAAAAATGAATAAGAAAAAAAAATTCTAGAAATATCCTGCAAGTGCAATTTTACAGGTGAGCACTTATTTTAACGTTTGATGGTATATGTGTAACTTAGAGGTGGACAACACTTACGCATCAAGATCCGTCAATCCGTGCTTCCTCTCGAATCTTTTGGAGACTTCGCACCCGAACCACACCGCTTCACCCCCCTCTATACTATCTTTCACCGCCCTGTGTAATTTCAATAATTTATTATTTTAGACATAACACAATATCTTATGATTAAAAGCAGGGTTTGAAATAGCAGTTTTTTATGTAGTTTATGAAACTGTCTTAATTCCGTTCATTGATTACCTAAATCTAATAAATAAATTTCGAAGAAACCATTTTAATTTTGACAACCGCTTGGTCGGCTTTTTTGGCGGGAGCGTGAATCGTCACTTTAATGGTTTTGGTTTTCTTGTTAAATTCTGTGTTGTGGTTGATATTAGTGTGTAATAATGGTGGGTTATTGCTAACCAGTTAACCACTGAGTGTTTCTGAATATGCATGAGTGTTGACAAGTTAAACAAAACAGTGGAAGGTGTCTTTTCGCGCTCTCTCACGAAGGCCACAAGGAGGATTCAGTAAAACCCCACTTTTTTACTGAAACCTAGGAAATTACTCAAGAACTGGCTATTATACTAACTTGACACTGGCTAAATGCACAAATCGTGCAAGCCACAAATAAAGAAAAACGCTTGGTCCGGAGAACTTAATTACAAAACTTAAAATTTGTCTTAGCGAAATCCTCGCTTTGGTAAGAAGGCGCATAATTTAAAATTACCAGTATATTTAAATGAAACAACTTTAACCGGATTTAAAACGCGTTTTATTTGTACTAGCTGACCCGGCCACGCGTTGATATGGTAACGTTAATTGATGACCCGGCCACGCGTTGCTATGCTAACGTTAACTGATCGTAATAACTGTTATTCTTAGGCTTATGGTAACTATATAAGGTAACAAACACACAAAGTATTATTATTATATAATGTACTGAGTATTGATATTGAATTCTGATGTTTCGACTTCTTTACAGGTGCCATTATCAGAAGATGACATAGGTAATGGCCGTCAGACATACGTCATACCTTACAATATTTTAATCAGGCACGTTACTAACTAATCCATTCTTAAAAATACAATTGTTTGCTTTACTTTGCGTTTCTTAAAGTAATTTTATTATCTCAATGTCGAAACTAGGACAAGGGGACCGTCCTATATCTTACATTTTTTTACAAAAAAGGTTCACTACATTTTTTTAATAAGCTGTTTTCATAACGGTAACCGATATCCAAACCGTCCAGTCCAAAACTGGTTTGTTGCCAATAAATAAAGAAGGATTTATCAAGCCAAATAATATAAACGTGAATATGTTATCTCTTGTTTTAATATGTCGCTTGTTTACATATAATTATCGCCAGGTGTCTAATTTCGATACATCCATGGTTATCAGGTTTTAAACTAAATATAATTGATTCAGTATCTCGCGTACATAGCAGTGATAGACTTTATGGTACTAACTATATGAAAAAAATGTACAAACGGAGCGCAAACGAATTTTCCAGTTTCATATTCATTTTATATACAATTAAAATGTGTCGATATCTTGATAAATATAATATTATTAAATTCTATGAATTGTTTGAACAGACAGATAGACAGAACAGACAGTATGTATAGTCATTAAGTCCAACTTTAAATTAGAAATTGATTAAGGTAGTAAAAAAGTTACCTGATTATTCATTTAAAGGATAAAAAGTCATTTTGTTTGATAGTTTATGCAAGATACTGGTGGTTGTCTGCCAGAGATCGCTTTGAGAGGTACGAAGACAAATTTCAGTTTTTTTGTCATTGTCAGTTTTGTCATTTCCTGTCATATCAATCGTGTTTTGTATTTTATTAATTTGAAAAATAAACGTAGACTCACTTGATAAGTACTTCTATTGGTTGGTTGTTGTAGGCGGTCTGTCGCCCTCCCAACACGTTGCCGAGGCATTGCAGTGTGTATAGCCGACCGAATGGATTCGATTCCCTCGGATCGCTCACTAAACAAACCTGACACAAAGCATAGAGAAATATTTAATATAACAAGTCTTATGCCATGATCCTATTCCACCTAAGATTTGTAGCAGTGACTTTTAAATTAAAACAAAAAGAAATTTATTTATTGCACTTAAAATAAGTTGTTTTGAATAGTCGAACACTTTTACCTACCACCCATTCAGGACGTCTTTAAACTGAGAGAAAGAATAAACTCGCCAGCTTTAACAGAACGTATAATACGTTGACACGATACATAATCCACAAAAAAAAAGCAAAATTTTCTGTTATCATAATAATAATCAACGATGTAATGAAACCATAACAGTAGTGTTATGGTTTCATTACATCGTTGATTACAACAAAGTCAACAAGTATCTGCAATAATCATAAACATTGTAATGATATACAGAGTATAAACGACGAATTTAAGAAAGCAAGCAAATGGCGCCCTTCATCCAACTCATTGTGCAGATATTACGAATATTCGATTACTAACGTGCTCACATCAAATAAGTACTCATGTCGCGATGTGAATATTCACACCGATTATTACTCGTTGCGATAAAGTATTAACTCTAACGCAATAGTAACGTTTGCGTATATGGAAACAATCGCATTCGTTCGATGTGAATTATTGTAAGCTGATGATGAGCTGCTCGTCTCACTGTATTGATATGTTAAGGATTACAATACGACATCACTATTTTTTCCTTTAGTAAATTCCTCATAACACCTCTATTTTTTTTTTATATACAGGGTGTCCCAAAAAATAGTGTCAAGCGTAAGTCCAGAGTTAGAGCACCTCTTGGAGTACCCGAATCACCCCCATGTATGTTCCGCGTTTATTCGTAGTTTTCGAGTAATATCTTTTTTTCTGACTTTTTGAAAATTTTGATCCAAAGAACTTAAAAATTTTAAATAAAAAAAAGTAGAACATATTTTAATGTTTTTCTTTTTGCCACTGAATCATCTTTAGTGCTTCTTTTATGTCTAAAATAATCAGCTTCGTAACTTTAGTGGAAATTTAGAAAACAGTAGTGTAAAGTCAAAATTTGAATGTTAGTGAATAATTATTTAAAAATTCATCTTTAAATTAAAAACCTAAACAGGCGAATTCATGGTTTCTAAGTATGTGTAAAAACTTCTCTAGACTCTCTGCTTTCATAATCATTTAAAAAAAGAAGTACTTAATAGGGCTACTTTGGCTTAAATTGGCCATCAAAGACAGCGAGGTGAAAATTTCATAAAATTTACCAAATTCCTATCAGATGATAAAAAAAAATATCTGGCCTTTTTATAATTTCTAAGGTTCAGATTAATTACAATTTAGCAAAAATTAACTACATGAAACCTATATTTAAATATTTTTCTCGCGGATCACATCGGTTGTAGTGTTGGATGTAACGCAGTACTTACCTGCTAAAAAATTGCCCGAGTGAGAGGATGTGAAAGAGACCGCATTATTGCTATCTCTCTCACTCTCATTGGCGAAATGGATAACTGTAACTGAGGAATGCTATTCTTTGTGACAAGGGGATGAGGCGGGGGGTGTAGTCCGAGCGCCTATTGTGTTCTGGCGCAAGTCGTTTGCCTGCTTTTGTTTGCGCCTTACGTACGATACGCTCATTTGTGATTATTTGACGAACTTTGCTTTCTTTACGGACCTTGAGTGCGATTACGATTTGGTTTTGTGTGAATACGGGATTTAGACAAATTTGGCATTCTTAACGGACTTTTCAAGCTCTTCTTTTTGTTTATTACTTTTATGGATATGCAAGAGGAAATGCTTCTGAAGCAGCCAGGTTGTTCCGGCAGCAAGTACAAAATGGAGGTGGACCTCAGCCTGAAACTTGGCCTGATCATCGCATGATTTTAAGAGTACATAACTCTTACATGGAAGGACGCCTACCAGGTAGAAGATCGGGGCGCCCATCTGAAATGAGTGACCCAGATACTGTCCAATCAGTGGTCGAAGAAGTGGTGAGAGATCCATCAGTTAGTGTAAGAACAATAGAACGTCGAATCGGAATTCCGAAATCACAAGCACATCGAATACTTCATCAAGAGCGTTTTCACCCATATCACATCCAGAAAGTTCAGCAGCTCAAGCCCGCAGACTACCCGAGAAGGGTGGCATTTTGTCAGGAAATGTTACGGAGACAAGCTGAAAACGAAAATTTCTTTAAAAATATTCTATGGACTGATGAATCACATTTTAAGCGATGTGGGGTGTTTAATGCGCATAACTACCATTCGTGGAGTATTGAAAATCCACACCTCACAAGGGAATCTAATTTCCAAGAACAATTTAGTATCAATTTGTGGTCAGGCATCCTAAACGGACAGCTGATTGGTCCGTTCGAACTACCGGACCGACTGAACAGCGAGGCCTACTTGCAATTTCTACGACGTGATCTCGGCGTCTTATTAGAAGATGTAGACCTATTAACGCGGAGAAATATGATTTTTCAAAACGACGGCGCTCCATGCCATTTTGCTAGAAATGTTAGACAACATTTGTCTGAAACATCTCCAGGCAGATGGATCGGTCGTGGAGGGCCCATTGCGTGGCCGCCACGGTCCCCCGACTTGAACCCCATAGATTTTTTCGTCTGGGGATACTACAAGGAATTAGTATACGCCAAGGACATTACAAACGTCACAGTGTTAAGAACAAAATTAAGACAAGCGGAAGAAACAATAAAAAACAACAGAATTGCATTTATAAATTTAAAAGAAAACTTTTTTAGACGATGTAGAATATGTATTGAGCACGAAAGTCGTCATTTTGAAAACTTTCTTTAAGCGATCGAATAATAAATACTTTGAAAATAATGTTTTGTTTCATTTATTAAATTATAATAAACCTTCAAAGGTTATTAAAGATGGCAGCAGGAACAGTTATTTTTGACCTTCAAATAATAAATTTTAAGCTTTTCTACAATCATTTTTGGTTTATTAATAAATAATTGGAATTAAAAAAAATATATATTCAGAAGTCGAGTTTTATGAAATTTTCACCTTGCCGTCTTTGATGGCCGATTTAAGCCAAAGTAGCCCTATTAAGTACTTTTTTTTTAATTATTATGAAAAAAGAGAGTCTAGAGAAGTTTTTACACATACTTTGGAACAATGAATTCGCCTGTTTAGATTTTTAATTTAAAGATGAATTTTTAAGTAATTATTCACTAACATTCAAATTTTGACTTTACACTACTGTTTTCTAAATTTCCACTAAAGTTACGAAGCTGATTATTTTAGACATAAAAGAAGCACTAAAGATAATTCAGTGGCATAAAGAAAAACATTAAAATATGTTCAACTTTTTTTTATTAAAAAATTTTAAGTTCTTTAGATCGAAATTTTCAAAAAGTCAGAAAAAAAATTATTACTCTAAAACTACGAATAATCGCGGAACATACATGGGGGTGATTCGGGTACTCCAAGAGGTGCTCTAACTCTGGACTTTCGCTTGACACTATTTTTTGGGACACCCTGTATATTAAGTGATTTTAAGGAAATTATCCTGTAATATCCAGTAATTATCCTGATCATAGATTTAAGTACTTATTATGTCAACTGTAATTAAAACGCTATTAGGCTATAAAAAGGCGGTACATGACGTGAGTTGACTACGTGACGACCATTTATTTACGGTACAAATAGCATATTCTTTATGCTACAATACGAGTTGAGCTGGTCAGCCTTTTCAGTTGCTTTGTGTCAAAAATGTAGTTTAAAACAGTTTAATATACTAGAACTATAAAGGGGAAACACTGAATAGGTAACAACTTTATGTCAGTACAGTGGAACGAGCAGTCAATCATCAGCTTACAAAGAACACACACACATTAAGCGAATGCTCTTGTAAAAAAGAGAGAGTTATTTTAAATTAAATAATTTAATGTGAAAATTTCTTATGACTATAATGATATTGTTAGCAATTAATAGTTTTTATTATTCGATTAAACATCAACTTACTTTATCGTCGACATTAAAAAGTGGTCGAACGTGATTATCATAGAATTCTTGTGGCGTCGTTTCACCAAAGCTGCAATACGCCTTTTCCTTATTGTAATACTCGTAGTTGAATTTATCTGGCGGTGTACCTAGGAGGTGTAAGAAGACATTAAGAGTGTTAATACCGCATCACTTTACATTTAAACTTCTTAGTCCAAATATTTGAAAATAAGGAAGTTTTATACATTTAAGGAACATGCTTAAGTCTAAAAATTACGAGTAATACAAAAAGTATTGGACATTTTTTTTTGTATAAAATTTCAAAACTGTCTGATTCCTTATTTTAAATTGTTTTGATTTGAAAGTTGTATGATATTTACGCGATTAATGGATTTTCTATTTATCTTGTTTCTATAACAAGATGAGAAAAGACCGGTCTTAAGTTTTTTTATCAAAGTTTTATATGTGCAAACTGTTATAATCTTAAGAGATGATAAGATATATGCACTTAAAATCCACTTTAAAAATATATTGAAATGATAATGCTTAGCATCATGAGGGTACAAAACATACAATATGGACAAAGATCAGAAAATAGTAAATTAAATTACGTCTCTGATAATTCTGTATTATGATGATTTTTTGGAATATACCAAGAAATTTAATAGATATAAAATTCGACCATTTCTTACTCTTCTTTTGAATAATCACCGTCATAAATAATATTACTCAAGAGTACAGAGTTATTTGAACTATGTGATTTGTTATAGCATTACATTATCTTTATAGTAGATAAAAATAAAAATGTTTCTCAATCATTGGTAACCTTACTTAGTTTCACGTATTCTATTTATTAGCCGCTGCTAAGGGTTTTTAATTAATTATGTATATATTACGGTTAAAGTTAGGTGTGAACATAAACTTAAGATTAGCCGGCTAAACCTAAGTTTATCTTCGAGGAAGTGTTAATGTTAGTTTCTTCTATCGTTAGCCGGCATTACTAAAGCCGGCATAACTAATCTAACCTAACCTAACATGATATCGAACTTTAGCTGCTTCTCGAAGATAAACCTAGGTTTAGCCGGCTAATCTTAAGTTTATGTTCACACCTACCTTTAGCCGTAACATATATAATAAGTAAACACTAAAATATATACCTAAGCATGTTGCGACTATTTTGTATATAATAGCGATTTGTTTGTCAATGGTGTTTTGTATCTCTTCGTCGGTTGCTTGAGCGGCCACCATTTCCCTCAGATCCTTAGCGAACTCACGTAACTGAAAACATATATGTCGTTAGTAATAAAGATTTATTTGAAGAGCTCTGATGCTCAGAGGGCTGAGTGTAGTTTTCAAATATGTAAAAGAAATAAGATTAAACGGTAATGTCACTTTTTCCTCAGTGTTAAGGTCTATTTTGTAACACTCAGGCCTCGGTGCGGCTGGGCAGTACAAGTTTTTGTTGCGTATAAACAACATGATAGTATTAGGAGAGATTTTACTAGGAAATGCTTTTGTTGCATGTTATTAATCAAATAATGTTTCCCTATTTTAGACTTATTATTACGAAGTGCTTATTGATTTCAATAAGTTAAAGACGGCCTCTTCTTTAATTTGAATTCTTCTTAGAGCCGAGAATAAGTGGGTCTTCATTGGCCATTGTGCACAAAACGTACGTAATAGAACTTATGGAATCTGGGATGTGCCGAGTCCAGCGTGGATATTAAAGACAACACATAGAGTTCAATATCATTTGACAAAGTTTGACAGTTTAAAGTGGCTTTAAACTGTCAAACTTTGTCAAATATAAAGTACTGTCATTATTACGAGTTAGTAATAGGAATTAAAGATAGTTTACCTTAGTTTTCAAAACCGCATTCATATGCAGACTCCTTCTTGAACTGAAGGACTCTTTGAAGCATTCTTTGGGTACCAGCCCGTACTTATTTACCAAGTTGACAATCATGTCCCATTGGCCACCGTCAGTAATAGGATCCTGATAAGCATAAGTCATGTATATTTCTTATAAAAAATAGATTATATGATTTGAAATTTAATCACATTAGATAGTATTTGAATCAAAGTCTTTTCGGTCTTCTCCTATTATCATCTCAGCCGAAAGACGCTGCTGCCCATTTTGTGGTATATGGAAGGTAAACTTAAGGTGTAAACCTTCATTTTCATTAATCGCTTTATACGACATCCCTTAAATGTGAAGAGTTAAAGCTATACTACTGTGTTGGATATCACACGCCAATCCTATATTACTTAAAAAGACAGGACTCAGTATAGTATCGAGTGCAATTGTTGTTTCCATCAGAAAACATTTTTGATAAGATAATATTGCATGTTATAAGATAATTATCGCAAAGTACCAAGTACATAAAACCACAATAGATATCATACTTGCCACTGCAATATCACGATTAGATAACTTTATATTGTGGAATGTTCTATTTACACACCATCAGCGTAACGCTGGAGCAACAAGGACAGTTCCGTTGTCTATAAATACTGCTCTACTTAATTTAAATGAAATATAAGGGTATATGGCTTAATGACTCGTGTTATTTATTCAATATAGAATCAATAGTATCGAATATGAATGTATTTCACTATCAATACGATTTTATGAGTGATTTCGGGTAGGAATTATCTGAAACGCTACTAAAAGTATATGCTTAAAAAATCTCAACATCTTTTAATATGCGCACAGCAAAGGAGTGGAACTTCTGTTTTCAAAGCTAGGGCGAATAGGCATCTTCTGGACTGGCTCGCTCCATCGTAGATCTTATCTTGGCCTCCCGGATTGATTGGGATCAAGAGCAAACCCCTTAAAGAAAAATGCTTTAAAAATAGCTTAATTGGACTTTAAAAAACAACTGACCTTCAGTAAGAAGTTGACGAGCCTGCCGTCGAGCTGTTCTCCCTGCTTCGCAGTGGAGACAATACTGTTCAACCAGTAGTGAGACCGCTCTATCTTGTCCCAGAAGAATAGGTAACTGTCACAAAAGTTGCAAGCGTTTAGTATCTTCGGGACGAGCCAATGGCGCAGTCGTAATGCGTAGTCGTCGGGTTCAATCAAAGGTTAAGAAGTTTCGGGAGGGCCTTGGTGTGAAAAAATCTATTATCTCGGGCTCCTCCGTGCAGCGGAAGGCCCGATGTCCCGGCTACATCAATAGTCGTTGGTACCTAGCAATCCGTTTTCATTCAAAGGGAAGACCTGATAACAGGCTGGAAAGGACTAGTACCATTTAGAAAAAGGTTTACACAGCCCGATAAATTACGCAATTATGACTCTTATTATACTAATGTCACAAAGAGAGAAAGAGCTGTAAAAATCGTTTCTTGTATTAAAGAGGTGATACCTTTGTGAGAATTCAAACTCGTCGATGCCATACTTCTTGGTGAAGGGTAGCCGAATGACGTTCAGGGCTGCAAATAGCCAGCAGCGACCCGAGTTCTCCTGGTTAGTCACTGGCTTTCCCTCAGACTCCACCTGGGCAAGCATAACTCATCGACTTATGACTTACATCAATGTTTATAAGCTCGAAAATGATGGCCTACGCATCATTTTTACCACCCACTACCATCCACGGGTACTTCGCTTTACGATTCACGAAAGTGGCAGGAAGAAGGTTTCTCATTTAAGTCGTTTGACTAAAATTGAGCGGCCTTTTATAATATAAGCCTATTTTTCAGCAAAGGACTTGAAACCTATGATGGTGTAACTCATAATATATTTACGACTGAATTCAAGAACCTATCCTCAGTAACGGTAGGGATCCTGCCTTTCGCACCGACGATCCTGGGTTAGAGTCCCGGGGAGATGTTTGTGTGATGAATACGAGCAGTTATGTCTGATTCGTGGGTATTTATATATATTTCTATAATTTTAAATATCTATGATCAGATATGTATGTCTATCAGTTACCTTAATATTTATAACATAACCCTTACAGTGCTTACTTTAAGTTAGGCTAATTGGTGTTGCTATACTTTTAATTTCTTAAAA
The DNA here is from genome assembly GCA_927399485.1 of Calamotropha paludella. Taxonomy (NCBI): domain Eukaryota; kingdom Metazoa; phylum Arthropoda; class Insecta; order Lepidoptera; family Crambidae; genus Calamotropha; species Calamotropha paludella. The sequence continues at coordinate 15,408,044 of OV656824.1, read as the reverse complement.
ATTAGTTTCCGTTAGTAACAGAAGTTGTCTAGTAACGAAACAAAGGTAAGCCGGTTTTATTGAGGACAGATAATTGGAATGGCAGTTATACACTAATTGCATATTAACGGTATTTTTTAAATTAATCGTAATTACATAATTATTTTTTTAATATGTTAGTTACTTAGTTTAAGTTACTACAATGAAATATAGTACCTACACAGCGAAGGTCCGAAGCGTATGAAATTGTTTTATGTTACATACTACCTGACCCGGCAAAACGTTGCTGTGTTATAAATATGGAACCTATCCTATGTGCTAAGTAGGAATAAATGCAACAAAATAAAAAATAAATTATCAAAATCGGTTCGGTAGTTTCGGAGTTCATCGCAGTTCAATACTGTGACGAGGAATTTTTATATATAAAGAAGATGTAGGAGATAATCGACCATTTCAAATGTTGGTAATATTTAAAAAAGGAACACCCATGTGGCATATTCATACGTCACAAATTTATTTTTATCGTACGCTGAAGAGTGGCGCGGTACTTCTTTATTTTAGACAGTTACAAAACAGTTTTAAATCTTAATCGCTATGCCATAGATATTATTTTTCTTTGATCTATCATTATGCGGGTGGATTAACTTGGTGGTCGATCTGGTATCAACATTTTCAACATGTTAGACTGCCGATTGATGAAATGGTAGCTATTGTAGCAAACGACTAGGGATGAATGATACTACAAGTGTTACTAAAACCTTAGTGGTGCTATATATTATGGTGATTAAGTATTTTTCGTTTGAAAACTAATTTATTAATTGTATTCATAGTTCATTAAAGTAAGAAAAAAACTTTGGAGCTACGCATTTGCTGTGACTAAATCAATTTAAAATTATTCTATGAAGGAATGTAGTGTATTCTACTATTTAATAATAAAAATTAAAGTAGCATATATAATGCCACTTAAAAATAATTTACTGATATATTTATGGAAAAATATAAGTTTTATACATCCATTGAAAAAACACAGAAAACAGCAAAACCCATAGATATATGGCGCAGTGAAAAAAATCCTAAATCTATGGCAAAACCTATAACATGATTAAGCCATAAATTAAAAAAATTGTAACTAGTAGAATTATTTCTATGAAAATGGTATTTAAAGTTGTTACATAGTTAGAAGCATGCATATACATAATAAATAATCTTTTGATTAGTAATAATTTAATACTAATTACCATTAATATTGTATATCACTTTTTATGAATAGAGTACTGACTTTGTTCCTTACCCAAGCTCCTCGCTGAGTCCGTACTCAGATACAATATCCCTACACATTATTATTGTATAATCATACCTAGCTCATAAAATATAACTAATACAATATAAATTCATTTGTTAATGAATGGTTAACTATTTATATTTTACTTAAATTTTCTTACCTTTATGTTAAATACATGGAGAGCTGCATCTGTACGCTTTCTGCTGATGGCCACCTCAAATGGATCAATACGAGTGCAAGCATTCTGAGCCAGTAAATTCTTAGGGTCTCCATAGAAATCCTCCCTCAACTTTTTGATGGTTTCCATGCTAATAGGTTCTGAAAATATAACAGAAATTTATATGTAGAAATATTAATAGGGGCCTACTGAAGGTTTAAAATTAAACCTATGTGCACATAATTATTATTTATTAAAAATTAAATGCTTAAAAAAATAAAAAAAACTTCAGTAGGTTTGATGCTTTCTTGAAAGAACAAGGAGTCAAGAAGGCAATGTGAATGAAGTAATAATTTAAAATTAAAATTAAATTGCTGTGATATACCCCCTCTAAATTCTTTCTTCTGATCTCCATAATTATACACATCCAGTTTGAATAGTTAAACTTTGAGGATTATTATAAAATAACCAAGCAAATGGTCTGTTTTATGAAGTCAGTTCAAAGTGACATAGCTAATTCTATAATCTATTAAATGTATATCCATAAATGGAGATTACACATTCATTAAATTTTTGTTAAGAACATTACATTCTCTTTAAAACAATATCATACCATGTCCACATGGTTCAGTGGCATTCAGAAAATTGAAAGAAAGAGAATATTAAATCAAAAATGACATATGATATTTTACACAATTTTAAAGATAAAGGTTTATTTTACACAATCAAAGCTAATAAACAAAAGCTTACTTAACCAAACAGACTGTGTAATGTTTAGTTATTTACAATGGAACCGGAACAAGCAGTGGGTATTAAAAAAGTTGAACTTACTAGTAGTCATTGTTGCAGCTGCTATTTGTATAAAACAAGACGTCCTACACTTAATTAACGTATATAAAAATGATTTTACAAGCATTTATTTTCAAATATTTATACCAAATAATTTTGTGACGTTACGAAGCTAATGAAATATATCTTTCTCCCTCTAAAATGACAGGTCATTTTACGAACAACGACGGTCATTGAACCGAAAGCAGCTGACTGAGATTAGTACTTAGCGACAAAGAAATACCATGTTAAAAATATTTATCTTGAGTGGTTTGAATTTAAAAGGTGAAAAATTATATTATCTGTTAAAATCATAATATTAAATTGGTTAGTATTTTTAATAAATCAGGCGATTTTGTCCCCACCTTATTAAATATTTTGCTTGACTTATATGGCAGCACCAAAAGGCGCGGGAATTACAAAAAAACTTTTTCGGACAGTAAATATAAATTAAAATTGATTTTTCTTATAAAATGAAATAAAATCAAAAATATCCACAGCGTATTGTTTATACTAACATTTTTATAAAAATGATTTCAACAATCTCATGAAATTAGGAATAGGTCAGTTGACACAGGAATAGAAAATCAATACATCCGACAAAGTAACCTGACTAATTTGAGTGGTTGCTCCGTGGGTTATACTTTACTAGGAGTTGAGTTCTTTGTTTGGGATTTTTAACTTTCCAGACTTTCAGTTTAAGTTATTTTTATTAGGTCAAGGGCTTAGCTCAGAAGTGTCGTAGATGTAAAATAGGTCCTAGAATTAGCAAAAATGTCGTTAAAGGCATACGAAGATGCTTGTACGAGAGCTGAATTATTCGGACAACCATTACCAGATAAAGATGATTTTTTAGAAAAACATAAACACTTGGATGTTGTTGAGTTTGAGGAAATCGAGATTAGAACTGCGGAGGTAAGTGAGAATAATTTTCTATTTTCTAACTTGAATCAAAAAATCTAGATAATTCTTAATTAATTACTTGACAAGGAAAATTTGTATATGTAAGAATGAATTGTCATCGTTTATTACAAGCAATATTAAAATTATAAAACTTTGTTTATTCGAACGAAATTGATTTCTAATTAATTGTATTTAGCCTTTGTGTGTGTATTTTAATATTTGAAATGAATTGTTGATTTCAATTGTTTAGAATACTGCAATGCTAGATGATCCTATGAAACAAGCTAGTGGCGGGCTGCAAGAGTTGAATACTATTTTGAATTCTACACAGACAAAAATAAATAAACTGAAGGTAATTACATTAGATTTTAACTATATTCATACTTCCCAACAGTTATCTACACATACTAAGCGCGATATAGAAAAATCTTTAGCTACACGTATTTTAGTAATAAAAAAGAATATTGAAAAGCAATATTAAGATAGTTTATAATCATCATAGATAGAACAGCCAGTAGCAAATTAATCCATATAAAATGGTAATATTTCTCCATTTGATTTTCATTAGCCGTAATGTTAGGGCCGCAAATCATTTAATATCGTTCTTTTGGTTTTGAAAAATACGTAGAAAGGAAATTAAACGATATTATAAAAAAAATTGGATGTCAAAAATATATTCAATTCAAAGCTTTGAATTATAAACATTGCCAACCGCCATTATTACGCCAATGTCTTCCATTAATCCATTTAAAAACATTTTAAAAATAAAGTGAAACTAGTATTTCAGTAGTAGTGTTCATTTTTTTTCCTTTGTTTCTGTTAAAAAGTCGATCAAATCGGAACTGTCATGACTCATGTCTGCTTACAATTCAATACTGATTCTGGGGCCCATACTAGTTGTTCTTAATTAAGTGCAATGCACAAATATTTGATTTAATTCGAATACAAAATTAAAATACCTACACGCGTATATGGAAATAAACTTTTATTTTTGTCAACCTCCAAAGTTGCTGCTAACGTTGGTTCTATAGAAAGTATTGTTTTCGACAAAAAGCTTGAGGTGGCTATAATTTGGAACGATAAATATTCTTTTATGTTGTTAATTACAGGGCGTATGCGGTAGTTTGACAAACTTCTTTCGCGTGAAGCTTTCAGCACGGGACAACCTTTCATACTCCAGTGAACAAAGTTATGTCGGTCAAACTAACTACGATAAAGATTATGTGCCACCATCAAACGACGATATTGCTTCTATAAACCAAGGTTTAGGCCCAAACGACAATGAAATGACGCCTCGACAATATGGCGGCCAGTCGGACCAAGATGGCGGTGGCATAACCTCAGCATTAAGAGATTTAGAAGAAATGCAGAATAATGAGAATACTAATTTGATTAGTAAAGCTACTACCAAAGATATTGGAAAGCAGATAACTTCGCAAGTGAGTAGACTTGACCAAATGCTACAACAAGCCGATCGAGCTGAAGCATCTTTGAGTCATCAGAACAAACAAATAAGGTCATTCCTTCGATAATCTTCTTCTTTCTTCAGCCGTTTGCTCAAATTCTAGTAGTCGTTGCGAGGTTAGAGGCTTGTAAGCTTTGTATAATCATAGTGCGTTATAATAAAAAAGGCATTAAATGCATGTTGTGTATTAAGAAATGATATTTTCGAAAATCATCAATGAAACAAGGCTGTGGTATTATTTTTTATTAAGTTGAAGTATAATTGTTATGAACATAAGTACTACAATGTATTTTGAAGTAGGATAATTAAAATGTAATCGTAGAAATTGATGGACAGCGTCAGTTCTTACAATATCGACGTTCTGAGGTAATTATATAGAAACCCACGAAAAATGGTATCTAAAAAAGTGCAAGGATTGAATAAAAATACGAAACAAAGCGATTTACGTTACGATATACAATACTATTCGATTTCATTTTATTTTAATGATAATTAAATAAATCTATAATGCATTCGGTATAAACATAATTTTGGTAAATTAATCTAGAAAATAGCACGTAGAAAAAAATAAAAGCTTTGCAAAAGGCTAGTTGCTGATGTACCTGTGACAATACAATAAGTATCAAAAATATCTAAGCTTGTCCAATATTTAAACTATGATTTGTTATTTTTATAAAATTATAAATAAAATAAATTTGCTTGTATGCGGAAGCTTTAATAAGCTCGCATAAGCTTACGACACAAAACAAATATTTATTACATGCGATGCCTTCCTTCTGAAAGTGTGTAAAAAAAATTATAAAAGTCTAATTAATATCGACATTAATATAATAAATGCATTTTATTTAATAAAAGCGACACTTTCCTAACTAAGAGGTCTCCGAATTATGGAAACAACTTCCATCACCATCAGATGTAAGGTAGTTAGGTGAATGTTGTGTGCAAACGAGAACGCCGCGACTCTATAATATAGTTATGTATTTTTTTAGTTTCGTCTTAATAACTATACAATGTGTCTCGTCACCAGTGTCGGAGGCTTTAATGGTGTGAAATATGGCATTTTTTATCGACAAATTGCCCCTCAAAATTTGTTTTCTCTAACAGCCGCCATTTTGTTTTCTTGGTAACCAAGACATGGGCTCTCATACTTATTCGACCACCACTACTCATGTAAATGTCCTATCAGCATTAAAAAGGTGTCATTTAATAGCTAAACATGTAGACAACAGTTACACAGTCATCATGTTTCAATTGTCATGGAATAAAAATAGAAAAAAATAATTAAATAAAAATAAATTGATTCTTTTTGTGTATTTTTTTAATTATTGGCTTTTTGAGAAAAACCAAATTTGAGGGGCAATTTTGGACCATATTGATGGCCATATTTCACACCATTAAAGGCTCCGACACTGGTGACGGGACACATTGTATAGCGCCGTCAAGATCTTTCACTGTTTCTCTCCTTGCAAATAGGCGTACTTCGGTATATAAGTTAGTATTGTTTAAGAATTTGAATAGGTAAATTAAATAGTATATACAGAAAATAATTAAAAGTCTTACATAAGAAATAAGGAAATTAGTCAATGCATTGAAATAGAAAAAAACGCGCTTGCATTATATTAAAACTTTATCCATTTATCTCCTTGTATAGGTAATCTAAACTTACCCAATGTGGTGTTGTACAGTCACGAACAATGAAATGTAGGGTAAGGTATACTATGGAACCTTGTCTTGTTACATTAAATATTTACTTATTTGCTGTTGCCTATTGTTTTTGGATCGATTAAATATGACACTGTTCTATGGTGTATGTAATTCATTGTTCGTAATTGTACAGCGTTCTCTGCCAAATAATATTATTAAAAAATATTCGTTTTGATTAAACAAAATCTGAAAGGATTCATTAAGACTTCTGAGGATATTCTGAACTATTAAACCTGTTAAAACGTAGCATCTCTTGTATATAACTGTGTGTAAATAACAGTTATATACCATAGCAAGTAAATACTTTAGGTAAAACAGAAATAGTGTAAAACTAATCTAATAATGAATTTATTTTGCGTCTTCCTTGCTCTCATAACTAACTTAAGCACTACAGTATTTTCTTAAAGTCTAACGGTCTTGCTATATTGATGTCAAATTTCACACTCAACATGTCATACTTACCTATAGATAATTAGATATGCAGAAAAATATAAATACTAAGTTATTTTTAACTTTACTTAATAATTTTGAAATTTGTTTTAGGATTAGTTGCATAAACCATGTTTCATGCAGAACTTTAATTTAATTTGCAAATAATTTAAACTGCTGTTGATAGAAGATTTTTCAGGACTTTTTCAAATACAAAACTTTCGAACTATATCTAACTTATATAGTATTTCCCCACCATTATTATTAATCACGATCTATTTAATAAATCTATCTAATCACAATAATAATTAAATTCGAAAGCTTTTGCGCGTGAAAGTAAATTATTTCGAATGAAGATAGATTGCATATATATGTATAGGCACGTGTTATTTTTTATATATTTTTTTTTATTTTTTTTTATTTTATTTATTTGGACAACCAACAAGGACGTACACCTTAACAGCTTAGAAATACAAAGTCGATGGTTTACAAGTATGAGTGCTGCCTTAATTACAGGTTGCCACGGACAGCAAAAAATAACGGTAGTTGGGAGCATAAGGCTTCCCTGTGCTTATAAATTAAATTAAATTAAAAACTTAAAAAAAAACAACTTCAATAAAACATACATATTATATGTTATAGCGTTATCTTTCCTGAAGAGAAAAATTTTCTATCGTTAGTTAATCTCCATGAAAAGACGATTAAGTATTACTTCAACATGTCATGCGCGACTCACGGTGGCAAACAGGGATTCACAAAATCACCACCTTTATAAGGATACACTTTCATAAGGGTTACACATTGAATCTGTTACAGAATTATTCCTGTATCACTTATTTGGGTGTTTTGAACCTGTTTTGCGTCGAACACTTATAAAAGTGTAACAGATATTATGTTTTCTGTTACTAATCTGTTAGAAACTGTTTCACGTTTTACTATCTATGGCATACCAACATAGGCATTTCAAAGTACCCAAATCATTAGTGAGCCAGTGTGAACCTTATTGACTGTAACAGATATTAACTCTTATGAACCGGTATTTTATAAAACAGATTCAAAGTGTTACAGTTTCTTTATGTTAAACTTTTAAAACAGAAATAAAAAACAGTGATCAGAACACTCTATTCGGATACCGCTAAAATCCCTGGTGGCAAACAGCCACCACTACAAAATTGCGCCCCTCCTTACATATTAAATAATATGACTGATGACAAGTTTCCAGCATCTTCCAAAAACCGCGTAAACCTCAGCTGAAGCTTCGAACTCAGACTAAATTCAACGTTTCGTTTTGATCTTCGATATATGCTTATATTCTCAAGCTCCACAACTATAACGTCTTCTGGTGATGGACTGGATATTGCCTTTGTTACTTAATGTTGTTAATTGTTGGGGTTTTGTGCTTTTGTCAACTGAGAAACTCGACTCGGCAGATATACCTACTGCCAATTAGGGCTCAAAAAAGTTTGTGCGCTGCGATCTGTAATCTATGCCGAAGTAATTATTTTAAATTATAGACATAATATCTATGACATTCGATTTATTTTATTAATGTCCTCGTTCATAATGTGACATTTAGTTTTATATAGTTCACTGCAACAAATACGAGGCGATATTCTTGCCGAGCGTGCACGCTGAAGATATGTCGATTTATTGTAAGAAAGAAAATAAACTAATTTATTAAGAATTCAAATTTAAATGAGCTCAGTATAATTTTAATCATTTAAGGAATTATATCTAAAAAGAATATTCTGGAAAAAAATACTTGTCTCAGGTATCAGGCCTCAAAACCTCTCGTTATGTGGGCGAGTGGTCTTCTAATTGAGCTACCGAACCCTTGACTAATTACTTGTTTCTTAAGCTGAATACCAGCGCCATCTCTTCATGTTCGAGGTAACTAACTACTCCCCGCATCAAACCATCGATAAAGAAGAAACTATTATAATATTTATTCCTTGAGCATATAATGATACATTTTTATATCTAAAGAAATTTTCACTTACTAGAAAAAGAGGGTGAGAAATTCTATAACAAATTAAAAAATCACGTATTAAAATGATTGTGATTAATAAAAATGAACACAATACTTAATTAAATAAAATATTATCCAATGTTTCATGTTTCCACTTAAGGCGGTTGTCTATGTGAATATTGTGATAATTGTTTAAATGTTGGTGTTGAACAATAAATATATATTAATAATTATATTTTATAATCCATGTTTAGCTGTATTAACAATATTTATCGAAATAAAGCTGTGATTTCTTCATTTAGTTTTATTTACCTTTGGCATACAAATTAAAACTCGAATCATACATACCTATAAATCGTGTCATTGAGAACCAGAAGAAAAAATGTTGACCGTGAATATAGTACCTATACAATTTAATTTAAGCAGACATAACAATAGTTATCCATCATCATACGCCTATTCACCTCTATCAGCTCCATCTTTACCTCTATCAGCTCTGTCATCTATCTCACATCACTGCTGGGGTAGACCGTAGACCTACCCTGTGGGCGAAAATACCGTGGGGAGATCCGGGAGCCTGGAAATTTTTAAGTCTACCCGCTGGTGCGTATTTGAAACCTTGAGGCCACTATAAAAAACAGGAGTAACCTCAATGGTTCACCCAAGAGAGTTGTGACCACCTAAAGAGACGAGTAGTTACTGTTGTCTTTTTGATCAGACATTGCATCACCATCACAAAAATGTTATTAAGGTACATTAATATAAGGAAGTTATTTTTTTTTTAGGTTTATTTGATCAGGGGCCTTAGTGTGAATTTACGCATCGACACTCGAAACAGTATGCGTGAAATATTACTATGGAGTTTTGTACATACGAGCGCCCCTAGTGGTAATCACCAGGAATTACGAATCTTCACAGAAATTTTAACGCGATTGATAACGAGTATCGATTGGGTAAACTCATACTAAGACCTCTGAGGCCTCAGTGCGAGTTTACTCATCGATTCTCTATACAGTCTGCGTAAAAATTATTATGGAGTTTTGTATGAGCGCCCCTAGCGGTAACCATCAGGAACTGAGAATCTGTATAAGAATCTGTAACGCGCTCAATGACGAGTATCGAATGGGTCAACTCGCACTAAAGTCTCTGTTCACCTAGTGTTTACTGTAAATTCATTTTGACCACTAGTAGCCGACGATATTAGTTTTCCGCAACACAGTTTTTTTAATTAGCGAGAAGGGCAGATGTCTTTATCTGTTGCTTTAGTTACTATCCTTATTTCTTAATAACAAGAACGGTTAATAGTAAAAGATACTGCAATTCTAATTAAACTTGTGATATATATAAACTTAAGTATGTTTTATGATAATTATCTATCATAATTATCTGTAAGTAATCTAGCCACTTGGCTAGATTACTTATAGGGGTGCTCAATCCATATTATTAATGTAATATCTCGTAAAATCAATCACATTATTACATTTTATGATATAGTTTCATCATAGTCTGGTATTGCTGGTCAAGTATACGTTATTACTAAATATATGAAATTTCCTTTCCTTCTTGCATTATTTGTTGCAAAAAGGAGTTGAGGAAGCGTCATGTAAATATAAATACACTCTTTATAAACAATTGAAGCGCTTGTAAAATACTTATTTGTTGTTACAACTAAATTATGGTTAATTTTTTTGTCTGTAAAATATTTTCCCCAGGAGCAGTATATATCTATTTATCTGACGGCAGGTTTGGTCTATCTGGATTGATCCTAACTCCAAAGTCAAACGGTCCCGGGTTCGAGTTCCGAAAGAAACAGACTATGATAAATTCAAGCATTTGTACCAAGTCATGGGTTTATATACTTTTTTATCCATGTACTTATTTTTGTATTGTTTATCTATTCATTAAAAAACAATCTTTACAATGCTTCCTTTAAGGTCCACAGTCTTGCAAGGTCTTTAAGGTATACAATCCAACATGCAATATATTGCGTGTTTTTATTTAACTTTTTTGCATTCACAATGCAATATTTGTAAACAACTACGCCTCCGAGCCCTCAGGTCAGCTGTTCAGGTCTGTTTTTTACATGCGTTTTTTTATATCTTATGCATTATATTGGTTATAGGGTTATTTGGATAACGTATTAAAAATATTGCCCCCGGGAACTATTCATAAGAAAATGCAGATAGACTTATCGGTTAATTATTACGGACAAGCAATAAAAACATCAATTTTCTTAGTGGTGCACAGAAGGAGCCTATCATATAACGAACTATTTGCCAGTGTTTAGTAGTATAGCAATCGGTACCGATATCAACAATTTAGCGACTTTGTCGTCCTGTGTTCCGTGTCGGTAACAAAAAAGTGCGTTGACTATTTCCTTGGATACTTATCTTTGGGTTCAATTTGTATTATAAAAAATCTTGACTGCTTTGTTGAACTGGTCCACCATAGGTCACAGTGGTACCCATCCACACCTTTTTATTACTTAGTTTTGGTTATTTATTTTTATTATAAAACTATGAACAGGGATTCAAAAACACTTTTATAAGGATACACTTTCATAAGGGTTACATTGAATCTGTTACAGAATTATTCCTGTGTCACTTATTTGGGTGTTTTGAACCTGTTTTACGTCGAACACTCATAAAAGTGTAACAGATATAATGTTTTCTGTTACGAATCTGTTAGAAACTGTTTTACGTTTACTATCTATGTGTATACACAGTACGCCAACATAGGCATTTCAAAGTACCCAAAATCATTAGTGAGCTGTCGCATAGTTATGCCAATATGAACCTTATTGACTGTAATAGATATTAACACTTATGAACTGGTATTTTCTAAAACAGATTCAAAGTGTTACAGTTTATTTCTGTTTAACTTTTAAAACAAAAATGAAAAACAGTGTTCAGAACACTATTCGGATACCGCTAAAAGCATTAGGTATATAGAATACTCACTACAGTGAAAATAAACAGTACAATATTTATTCAGGTACAATTTTATTCAATTAATTTAATTTACCAACCAAATTTATAAAAGCGCGGATAATCTTCCTGATCAATTGCCGTTAAAACATTTGTTTAACATTGAAGTCACGCTCACAAGCAGGGCCGTAGAAAAAACGGACAGACCAACCGTGACATCTCGTTCTATAAGTATCTGATTAATGTACCATGACCTGCCAATAGCTTTGCGGTCAACCAGCAGCAATGTTGCTCGCCTTGTTCGTTTGTCAATTTGTGCTAGCTGCCGCTAATCCGTTCCACAAGTACCCATATGTGTTCCTTCTTGACATAGGGAATGAAGAACTGGAGAAAACAAACACTGAACAAATAAGGCTCTCTATACCAGGAGGATCTTTAGCCTTGCGGTATCCAGCCATCGGAAACGGGGACACTATAGCGCACGTCAGAGTAAGTGGAATAGATTTTGGAACAGATCTCAAGGCCAATATATTAGACGGAGGGCCTGGTTACAAATACGTCGTACTTGTATTCATGGGTAAACCAGGTGTGCCCTATGATGCTGTGATGACTATCCAGACGGTATCTGATAGTGATATCTATGATATTTATCAAAATAATGGAGCTAATACGAGTAATACGAATGACGATTTAGAAGATGCAAATGATAGTGCTGAAGTTACAGACGATGATACAACGATTAAAAAAACTGATAATTCTTATACAATTGATGCGAACGACAGTTCGGAAGATACAAGTGATGACACAGATGCACAAAGTGTTCCAAATAGAACTGCAGAAATAAGTCAAGGAAGTTCTAATATTTATAGCTACGCGAAGAATGAAGTGGATAATGCAGATGACGATGACAATGATGGTGATGACGACGGTGATAGTGATGATCTAAGCAACCAAAAGGATGTTCATAGACAGTACAGTGAAAGTAAACAGGCAGTAGAGTTTAAAGATTATGAAAAATACAACGATATGAGCTACGAATACACTGCTAATCAAAATGCACCAGAACATGGTGACATTAATGATATAGATATTGATGAGAGTGATGATAAATCAAAAAGTGTCATGGATAACAATATATATCAAAGTTACGCCATGATAAGACCTGGTTTCTATGATGGAATCAGATTTTATCCTCAAAATGCTGCTCCGTTCATGGTGCGTGATAACGATCGTTCAGCTTATAATCCAGATGATTCCATAGAGTTTGGCCAATCGTTTCACGATGAAGAAGATCACAATCAGCCTGAGAAGTTCAGAGATTCAAACAATAATTACTTCGATTCAGATGACAACTTTGCAGTTGTGTCATAACACCTGGCCACTATTATTTTATTTCATTTGTAAATAAATAAGTCAGTTTTTGTTAAAGTACATATTAATAGGTATACATAATAACTATTTAATCTAATGAGTTTAATTAATAATTATTTAGTAACAAATTAAATCGAAGTTATTCATTTAAGAAATACTTTTTTAAAATACCAAAAAATTATTTAGTTTAATTTAGTTATGAGTTTGGACCCCTTTTCAGGACCTGTGTTCAGTAATTTTCTATGTATGTATCTATGTATGTTTACTAAGTTATCTTTAAAATACAACAACGATTTTGCCGTGTCTATTATGTCTGTAAAAAAGTCAGATTGTTAAAATATTCTATAATAAATAATTTAAAAAAAAATAACAAAAACGTACCATAGATTGTTATGAAAAATTGTGCGTATGAAATGTTTTAATGGCACTTATTTACCAGATAATAAACAGTTATACTTTGACATTTATTAAAAGTTTCTGTTACACGAACAAGTCTCTAAAAGGCCTATGCGAAAGAAGACTAGAAAAAATACGATTATATTTGATTAAATGAATTATAGATGTTGTAATTTGTGTGATAAGTGTTTTGTCAGTCTTCATAACTTTTAAGTATATTTATTTCTTTACAAATACAGATGAGCTAATTTACGTGCCTACACATAATTTTAAGGCAATCGTCATGAATGGAATGGTTTTTTTCATAGATTTTCTGTAGGCGTACACGCGTTCTCACTCAAAATTATGGAATAATAATGTCATAAAATTAAGTATCCTTTGGCTTGCAAAAATGTTATATCCTAAAACAACGTAATTATGTTTCTTATTTCCAACGTTATGTGGTCCATTTTTATAACATAAATAAATATATAAAAGGTTCTGTGTTTTAGAATTATGGAGATGAGGTGAATTATCTCAGCGTGTCATCTTCGATTTGGTATTGAAACGAGTTATTTATTATAGATAATAGTTCTTTTTTAAGATACACGTGTCCTAATTTTTGTTGTGTCTTCTAACCATACACGCGTCGTACTACACGTGGTTACTTTTCAATTATTTCTCATAAGTTTGGATCGTTAAACTCTTTTATTGGGTACCGCGTGTGACAGTCAGGGTTGGGAAATAAAATCAATACTATCATCATAGCATAACCACGGATGCAATCTCAGTAAGGTACAACTTAAAATGATTCATATGATTTAAAATTAACTACATGTATTTATAATCATATAAATTGGTAAGGGTGTCTATGCATTCTGTGCTTCATTTGAAAAGTGCGGTAATCTACATCGATTTATTTTAAAGAACACTTCCTATATTCATTTACATGGTGGAACTTTCTATAATTAGCCAAAAATTTCATCGCTATTCACCTAGTTTATGTTGTAATATCGTGTGAACGCATCCCTATTATATATTTTGATATTGTGGAATGCATCTAATTACTTTTACTTGTGAGCTTAATGGCGCTATGTCACTACGCAAGGATTGCATGTAATTTAGATAAAGTGATAATAAATAGTTTGAAGAATAAAACATATACAAGTTTCATTAATAATACAGTTTAGTGATCTTCGTGAACATTAAATCTCTTATCAGCGTCTAGGTCCAAAGTGTACAATAAATATAGACTTCAGAAAATGCCCAATCAACATATTAAAGAGAACCATTTAGCTTGGCATCTTATTAGTAAGCTGTTTGGTTTTCCAAAAGATGCATTGCTTCCTTCCTAGTTTTTGTAACTACTTTTCTATACATATAAGTCATTATTATAATTTATCATTTCTTCAGGATTTTTTCTAGCACTTCCCACTCCCAATGACTATCACATGACATTATTCGTCAAATATGTAGTGGAAAATCTATAACAATATCATCAACGTCAGCAAGAGAGAACACAGACAAAAATACTATTTTAAAAGCTTTTTGGCAATCTTTATTGAGTAAACACCGGTTTAGTGTTTGTGTTGGAAAGAGTACAGTTTAACCTTTTATTTAGCCGGTTGCATAGCCAAAAATTAAAACACAATCTTTTCTTAAGTAGGCGTATGAAAATCGCCGTTCTGTTCAGTATTAAAATAAACTTAAAAGAATTGGATTCGCTATTTACTGTCATTTACTGATTAACGTCAGTAAATAACAGTAAATAGCGATCGTTTCGTGGCGACAACTGAAGGAAAGGTTTTTTCGGCCTTTTTTGTAAAAATATAAAACAAATCTAATTATACAAAATGTTAAAAGATTCACTCACTTTTCATATTTTCAACAAATAATTCTCCACATTACTTACAGGTAATTGTCACATTACCTGTAAGATGAATTAGGTACTCGTACTTTCAACGATTCAATATAGAGTCATTTGCTATACTAAAAAAGTATTATAATATAAGCACAAATGGGCCAGGTGGTGGGGATTCGTCTGGATTGTCTCAACTTCTGGTATCATGTACAGATTCCAGATAAAAATATGACAAAAGATAAAATGTTTTTTTTATTTTCGTAAGTCCTATGTAGGGAGACCTTGCACCGAGAAGATGTTGCCAGAAAATTAGCAAGGGCTATATTTTTCGCCTCTAATTACCTGTCTTATATTACATAGTTATAAAACTTTTCTTGTGTAACGCCGTAGTATATGAAAAAAATACTATTACAATGAACAGATTAAAACAGTACTTCCATTATTAGGCCAGTCATCCTGGCATTTTTCATACTTTTTTTTCCGGTAGTTGATTTTTCACTACACTTATGTATTTTTCGCCGCTGATTACGATGGTGAGGTCCAAATCTGTCCAAACCCTGTGCTAAAAAAGTTATGGACACTTTTTAGACACAAAACTAGCGAAAAATGAGTTTTTGGAAAATAATTCGAAAAATAAGCCGTTATCGAAAAAAACCCAAGAGAAAAAAAAATGTTTTAAATTAAATTTCCCATCGATATGGGCCAATAACAATTAATTTCAGTTACTAGGCCCAGAGATATGGCCTATTTTGTGCGTTTTTGGCGGTTTTAGAAAATTACGTTTATCTGGCGCATTTTTTCTTCTTTCAATGCACACTATCAGCCAAAAAGTAGTGTTGTGTACTTTCTTTGGTCACGCTAGTGATTTTTTTCCTAACCTCAATTTTCTAAACCTCAAGAACTAAAGTGGTTCCATCTGCAAACTGTACAGTCTCATACAAGTTTTTTGTAAAATCAGGGAGGTAATTAATATTCACAAGAAATAATAACGGGCCCAATATCAATCCCTGGGGCATGCCAATATTGATGGAACCGCTTCACGTGAAATTATTTACAATAAAAGAATCAAAAATCACTAGCAGTCTCCGAACTTTCATGTAACCGATAAGTGATATCCACCGTATAATAATCTCTGTATATGGTAAAAAATAATATTTATTTGTCCCGATATTGATCCCGAAACCTAGACGCACGACGTTTAGAAATTATGGCTGAACTGGGCATATGAATATTTACAATATCAATGAATTATTTATTATTAAATTAAATAGACAGAAACTTCGTTTATTAATAGAAATACTCTAAAAATATGCTCTGGGTTCAAAATTAATTATACAAACAGGAGTTACCAGAAATTATTTCCATAAGACTGATAAATAATAAACAGTTTGATAGGCAGAAGTATACGTTGGTACAAGCTGGACCCCGTGGATCTATTTGAATAAGAAAGTATACCATGTAGCGATCACCAATTGTAAGTTATTGAGATTCAAAAGGAAAATTACTAGAGTGTGAATTTTAAAACATTTCTCGGTATAATTCACAATGGATTACATAACCATGAAAACAGAGACGAACAAGATTACATAAAGCCCATTGATCCCGAGGCGTGGTTGTTTAAATATTCGTTATTTGGTATCCATAGAAAAAGCCCTGCTTACTTTGGGATTCAATGACCGGTGAATTTAAAAAAAAAACGAGTGTGCTTTAAACCACAAGTATATACATCTATATGTATGTATTTATATACATTCCTCTCAACTTCCGTTCGCCTCACCCAATCACACTTTTCGTAACGTTGTCGTCACGCATTCACCAGCTTATAAAAGTAAAAATTCATAAGCTGGTGGTAGAATAAGTATGAAAAAATTCATGTAAGTATTCCTTTTTACATAAGGAAATATTATTCTCTCTTTTTAAAATTTAACATAATCCTTGTTCTTATAATTTTAGATTATGCAAGTATACATATGTTAAGTATATATATATATGTATATATCCATTAACCCTATAGAAGGGCTGCCTTCGTATAAAGAGTCACTATAAGACAGTTGGAGTAAGAAGAGTTAGAAGAAATAGTAGCACGATTTTTTTAAATTGAATTTACACCTCTCTGTATCCTGGCAGATCACTAGGATCGTGGGTATCACCTGAATAAAACAATTCAACTCAACCCTTAATTTTGACTCTTTTTTGAGCAATGTAAAAATAAATGATGTAAAATAATGAAATGTTGTGTTTTTTAAATTCGGCTATTCCTGATGATTCAAGCCCTACTCGCTCTTGTCCGATATTTCAATCGACGAACTGAAAACAAACGGGATCGTGCTTGCGTAATTAATCGTTATTCAGAAGAAGAATAACGGTCATCGAATTACAAATCTAGAAATTTCAGGCAAACATGTCACCGTTCTATAAATTCTAAATTCAAAAGGTCCCAAGAACGGTTTCGATTCTGTTGCGTTCGGCCCAATTTGTGCTAAATCCATAAAATTCATATTTTTTTCACAAAACTTTACACCTTAACGTTAAGATGCTAAAGCACATTTTACGTTAGTAAACGGAACTAATATAGAAATATCACGAACTTCTTATTCAAATCCAGTATGCAGCGATTGCATCGTTCATATTGCCTTTTTGGATAGAAACAACTCGTATAAAATTTACATGGTTTGGGAATGATCTACTATAGGGGTTGGTATGAAAAATGCTATTTTGTTTTTAACACGAATATGAAATCGGAAATCCAATCCAAAATTCCACTATTCAACCATAGAAACGTCTTGATTTATGATAATGTTTTAAGTAGTATTTAAAAGAATTGTCAATGGTTAGGTTGGTGAACAATTTTGGTTTGTATGCGACTTTCTTGTGATGATGCAAAAAAATCACGTTACAGTTTTTTTATATAAAAAAATGACACTCAACCTGTATATAGAATTCATTGTATCAAAACAACAGTACCTATCGCTGCTTAGCATCTGCTAAATAAACAGTAACATACGCCATTGGATGCATATTTAGCACACCAACGGTCATCGAATGCGTTACGAAATTCAAATTTTAAATTTGAAAAATAGAACGGCGGTGTTTCGTATTGCGCCGCTACAGATAAATATCACATGTCGCGACCGTTATTTTTCTAAATATAGGATTCGTGTCGTGCATTATTCCAAATGGTAACTTTAGTCATGACTAACGTTGATAATATATCTTAATAATATTTATAGTGTCAAATGCTGTTGGATGTTGTTGGCAGTTTGGAAACTGCCCTGAATTGTGCAAAATCATACTCCCTTCTGATGAAATGTGTCAAGACTAAAAAATCTTAGTTTCCTAAAGTTATTGCGGAATATAAATGCGGAAGTAAGATTGTTTGTTACGCTTTCATGTCTTAACTCCTGATCGTCATGAAATTTTTCATATAGATAAAAATAAGAATATTTATTTTCTAATACCGTATCTTACAATGACGGGGTGTTACATCGATTTTGTGAATCAACAGTACTTAGTAGTCGCTTTATTGTTGTAGGCATGCAAATACGATACATAAACTTTAAATTTTTAATACAATTTTTTGATAACAATGTCACGTGATCAAAGAGAAAAAGCAAGTCAATAATTAAATCACATGAACACAAATAAATCAATCACACAATTATTTCAATCATTAAATATCAATATTTATCAATTAATGCAAGTCAAATAAAAAATCAAGTCTTTCGATATTTTAGGTATAAGAATTACACAATGTCACTTAATTATATTATAATGATCTGAGACGAGAGCATGTTTTTTTTGTCATTAAGATACTGTTTTATAGAGAAGTAGTTGCGTTCGACAAGCCAGCTGTATAGTATAGGGAATTTCTAAATCTATTTTAGTCTAGAGGTAATCTCTTAAATTTTTTGGTAGTTTGTTAAATATTTTAACTGCCATGCTACCATGCTATGCTGCTGTCACTGCTGTCATTGCTGTCAAGGTAAAGAAATACAGAAAGGATACCTATCACCCCTGCCTTTTTTCACGAAAATATCTTCGGGTAATAGCTAATTACTTACAATATTCGATACATTTGTCATAGCAAAGAGTAATGAAACTAACATATGACGAATTGGGTTGCCATTACCATCATCATTATTTCAGCAGAAAGACGTCCACTGCTGAACGGTATATTCCTCCTAAAATAAAGGTTTTTGCCTTTCATATTTGGCAACGGTTTAGAGGTCGTAGGAAAAGACCATTATTCTGAAGACGCTACTGTATTTTATGTTTTATAGTTTCTTTCTTTCTTCGCTTTTTCTTTTTCTTTATTCTTTATTCTTCACTATCCTTAGCTGTGAAAAAAAAATGCTATTTTACCCTAACAGACACCACAAGGTTATATTTATTTAATTATACCTAACCAGCCATAAGTTCTGTTAGAAATGAATATGCAATTTTTTTATGAAGTAATGTTTTATTACTAAAACTTTATTAAATATATACATATTTAATAAAGTCTCAGCAAAAAAAAAAATCATTCGAAATGGCTACCTTTGGCTTTAATACAGGCCTTTAATGTGTCTGTCCAGGAATATACGTATTTACGCACTGTTTCCATGGGATTTTTTTAAGAGACTCGATGTAGCTGGGCCGTTTAGAGCAGGCCATGTCCTCTAAAACTGATAATAATTTGTAATCTGAAGGGTTGAGGACTGGTTGGTTGGTTTCAAGCCAGGCTGGGTTAGTTTGTGCCTTGTTACCAGGTGCAGACTGCTGCTGGAAAGTCCACGGTACATTTTAAAAAACGGATCGCTGAGAGGTTTAACAACACGATCTAAGACTGTCTCTGGTTACGCTTTGGCTGAAGTTTTCACTCCTTTTCACAAAAATATAGCTTTGTGACGCCTTTATAAGACATGCCCCATCAAACCATCACTGACGCAGGATGATGACTATGTTGTACCTTTCAGCCGTTGACTGACGGCTCCATATCCACTTTGTGCAAAGCGATCACTGCAATTGTATTTTCTTCAACGCCTCATTCTATATTGTAATGTGATAATGAACACGAAAAAATATGTGTAATAGCGCGAAATAGAAAGAAGTTTTTAAAATAATAAACGCGTTCCAAAGTCGATGTAAATAAAAAGTTTGAAAAAAGAAAAGGTTTATGTAGCAGTATTTATGGCCATATTTGTTATATACATGTTAGATTCAGATATAGAAATAAATTTTGGATCTAGAGCTTTGAAAGAAATGGAGAGATTTATTTGCATTTTCATTTCTTTTAATTTAGTCTTCAGAAATTGTTCGTTTTCATGATTTTGTAATAAAAAAAGAAGGAAGTCTTGCTTAGTTTGTCTCCGGTGAGTCAGTTTAACTCACATTCTCAAGAAAGTCTGAAATTTAGCATTGTTTAACACATTGATTACGTTCACAAAGGTGTGATATACTTAATTTCTTGAGATGAAACTTCTAATTGTTTATTAGAAGTTTCAACAAACATGACAACCTAAATGAGGTAAGTTTTCTTTGCACTCGTATGACAAGTTACTGCAAATTTAAATTTGTAAGACCTTAATAAAATGTAAGTTTTATATTTTTTAAGGCCCATTACAGTCATTTTGGGTACTACTTGACTACGCTGCACTTGGCCGACACGTTTTTTGTTTCTAGTGTTTAAATCGTCATAAGTTTAGTCCATTTAAAATCTGACGAAATACACCTACCTGTCAGAACAGACATTTTTATTTACATTAAAAATACACAAGTTATAGATAAAACAATGCCACAGAAATCTAGCAGATTTTTATGGGCGCGAAATACTTTAACATCCCTAGCTAACAAAAACTTAAATAAAAAACAAGGTTAATATTGAGGTAAATTAAGTTATCGTGAACGGTTAGGAGCAGTGACAACGTCAACAATTATTCCAATTTTTATGTTATTACTAGGGCATATTGGTGAAATTTCTGTGAAAGCATGAAAGAAGAAGAATAAACAAAGCAAAAAAGTTACTGAATGGCAGAAATGGGCGGTCTCTGCAGTTTTTCTCAAATGTTTCGTTCCACTCTCTCAATTTTTTTTCTCAAAAAACTGCTTTATCTTTCCAGACAGTCCATAAATGATGCGCTTATTAGTCAACAGCAATTAATTTGTATTAACAGAGACACAGACTTAATAAATACTATGTAAAAATAGAGATATAACGTGATTAACGTCTCATTTTGGAGTAGTAAAATTGCTTTACATCCATACAAATATTGATTGCAGTCTGAATTAACTATTAAATGGTAGACTAGGTTATCGCCCACATAAGGTTTACATTTTAGTGATGGGCAATTTTGTAGAAAGTGGTGTGTAGTTTGTAATAATGTTAAGCTATTACAGTGTTGGCACATGCTTAAAATTTAACGACGATACTAGTATTCGATAGCTTCCATTCCTGCGGCCCTGTCTTTATTGTAAGCTATACGCGCAGTCGTTTGATGATTGTTTTTCCTAAATAAGAAAATTATGAATGCAGAAGGCAGACTAAAATTATTAAAACATTTGTATTATTAAATTAAGCAAACATTTATTTAAATTGTATAACATTTATATAAATATTCAGTGTGTTGTGAGTGTCATAGTGTTTAAAAGTTGCTAAACGATATTGTGTAATTGTTCGATTGCTGTGATTGGTCGTGTGCTGTGACCGGATGTTAGTCAAAATGGGGCCTTCTTTCCCCACCATTGGATCCTATAAAAGGTCTGTCTTACTGTCAATGCGGTCACTTTATTCTTGTACGTGAAGGAGGAATAAACTCTAATGCTGTACTCTGTTCGTTTGATTTGTACGTTATCCTACAAATTCAGAAGTGGGATAAGCCGCCCGCCGTTTGAGGTAAGTTATACGTTATTTTTTTTTCTTTTCTTCTCTTTCTCTCTATTCTTTCCTTCATTTGGTTTACTTTTAAATAACAAAAAAAAATAAGGCATTAAACAAAAAAAAATAATAATAATAAAACACTAAAACTTATTTATTTTCTTGAAATCCTTTTTATTTAAAGAAAAAAGACTTACAATATATGTACTTATAATCTTTAATTCCTGAAGGAAATTTAAAGAAATGATTTTTTTTTGCTAAAAACTTTTATGTTCTTTATGACTTAATGTTCTTTATGATTTAATGTTCTTTATGATTATTGTTCTTTATGTTTAATGTCCTTTATGTTTAATGTTCTTTATGATTAATGTTCTTTATGTTTAATGTCCTTTATGTTTTATGTTCTTTATGTTTTATGTTCTTTTATCAAATGAAATGAGATAATGATACTATCGTTTCCTATTCCCTCCTTCTACAACCAGATTTTTCAAATTGGTTATAAATAAAACAATTCTATAAAATAATTTTATTATAGAAATAAACTCGTGTCGAAAAAAAAACTGTTTCAGAAAAATGGACTGCATCATTGATGATCAACTCCTTCGTGATGGCTCTCGTGAGAATGATGGCCGACGCTGCACCAGTCTAGTCATACCAGTACGACGTGCAAATGGCAGCACCAAAACCAGACACCATGGCCGAAGTCCTGATCAAAGAGAGAGCCGTGATACCAGCAAGCGTCGCATATCGCGACGGCCTCATCAGCAGCAACGGAGCAGCAGGTGGCGCAGCCTCTCTGCATCACGACGTCATCATAGCAGACACCGCAGCCGCAGCATGCACGAGCGCGATCATAGCAGACACCGCAGCCGCAGCATGCACGAGCGCAATCATAGCAGACACCGCAGCCGCAGCATGCACGAGCGCGATCATAGCAGCCGAGGAGTTCGGCGCACTGGAGAACGACCGACGCGCATCCTGTCAACTCCTGATCCTATGGCGAAAGACCGTACTGAAAATGTCACATGTGAGTTACTATCTAAGTTCACTTGTATTTAAGATAGGTTAAACAACAGTAGCACTGAAAAAAATAATTTTGTTAATGTCATCCCAGAGTTTGACCCATCTGCTAAAAATCAAAACATTAACACATGGCTCAGCAAAGTTAATGAAATAGCGACAATTCACACTTGGTCAGATAAACAAATTATTGTAAATGCAATCGCCAAATTAAAAGGGAATGCACAACGGTGGTATGAGGGGTTGCGTTCCGTAAGTTTCACATGGGAACAGTGGCAGCATAAGTTAAAGTCAGCATTTCCGTCAGAAGAAAATTAAGGGCAAATGTTATTTGATATGCTTAAAAAAAGAGGAAAATTTGGAGTCTCTTGAAGACTATTTTTATGAAAAAATGGCCCTACTTAACCGATGCGAAATTTTTGGTAAAAGAGGGATAGGGTAGTTAGACTAGGAGCAGAAGCTGCTCAGTTTGAAGACCCGGATAAACTATTATGTTATTTACGTAATGTCAAAGTTAAACAAAACACAATGACTGTTCGCGATGCATTAGTTAAGAGACACATCACAAAAGATCACTCGTCTAATACCAACGTAATTAAAAGATGCTACAATTGTAAGCAAGAAGGACATATGGTTTATAATTGTAGTAAGCCCTTAAAAAAATGCAACAATTGTAATGGGATAGGACATGATACTACTGACTGCTATAGAAAAATACAAAAACAAGAAAATAAAACTATTTTAGAAATATCGGATGGGTTCGAAAATACCAAAGATAAATACGTTCAAGAAATAACGATAAACGGGGTAAAAAAATTAGCGTTTATAGATTTGGGTAACGACTGTACTTTAATTAGAGCAACAGATGCAAAACAAACATTAGGTCAGCTAAACAATGAAAATTTAATAATGACTGGTTTTGGTGGAGCGCAAGTTCAAGCTTTAGGTAGCGCATTAGCTTCGATTCAAATTCAAGGAGCTAAGGCCGATATCACAGTGCATGTAGTACCTGATAACCTTTTAAAGTATTCTATGTTAATAGGACAAAATTTTACAGAATTACCAGACATTAGTATACTTAAGACCTATGATGATTTGATTGTATCTCAAGCATTAAACGAAGAAGAGCGCGTTCGGCTCTTTGTTTCAAGTGACTGTGAATTAGTACCAGGTATTAATTTTTTAAAAGCTCACTCCGATATTCCACTATCGAGTCCAATTTTAGTAAATGGTAGTTTCCGGTGTATACCTAACTATGAATATCTTGTAGAAGAAGGAGTTTATTCTCTAAACCACGGTTTTTGTACCTTAATCATTAATAACTTAAGCAAGAGAAATATTGCCTTTTCCAAAAACAAACTCGTGGGTAGAGCAGTAACCATTCAATTGATAAATATCCCAGAGCCTAACGTGCATCAGATTGCGACCACTAACAATAAGTATGAGCCTTTCTGTTTTTCTGATTTACATATTAATGAAAATCTAGATCTAGATAAGAAACGTCAATTATTGAATTTAGTCAACATATATCGAAGTTCATTTGCAACTTCATTAAAAGAAATAGGTCGCACCGAAATAGAAAAGATGGATATTACTCTCACTGACAATGAGCCCGTAGTATATAGACCATACAGATTGTCCTATAGTGAAAGAGCTGAAGTTAGGGAAATGGTAGGAGAGTTATTAGAACATGAAATAATCAAAGAGTCATCATCTCCATTTGCAAGCCCTATTATTTTAGTGAGAAAGAAAAGTGGTGATAAACGCCTATGCATTGATTACAGGGCTTTAAATCGAAAAACTTTGAAACAGCATTACCCTTTGCCCATAATAGAAGACCAATTAGAAAGATTGTCAGGTTTCAAATATTTCACAACACTTGACTTGGCTTCTGGATATTATCAAGTTGAACTTGAAGAACAGGCAAAACCAAAAACTGCTTTTGTTACGCCCGATAGGCAATTTGAATTTAATAGAATGCCTTTTGGATATAGAATATAAATGATAACGCCAGAGGGCGCCAATCAGTAAACATCAACGCCGTTATATTTTTTATTAAAAAATTGTAAGCATCAGTTTTCAGTAATAAATGTGTCTTTAATAAACATAGTATAAAGCAATTAGTGAGTGTAAGTGTTCACGTTAACGTCGCTAAGAAGAAAGTGAATTTAAAGTTAAAAATAAAACAGTGAGAAATATTTCAAGAATTCACAAAAAATAATTAAATCCATTGGAAATTAAAATTATCATTCATCCGGTGGATTCCAAATTGACATAAATGTGGCAAATAATTAAGTGAATGGTGAGTTATTTTTGAATTTGCTTAACGTAATATGAGTGACTACGCAGATTCGAAAATCTTTATAATTACATCGATCTCACACATTATTAAGCGCCATCTAGTGACGTGTAGTAGACCCATAATATTACCTCTTGTAATGAAAAGCACGCAATTTGGCACCGTTTAATGCTTACGTTATCATACAACAACACTCGTACCCACAATTACTCACGAGAGGTCGCTAAAAAGTCATCAGCTCAACAAACATTTTCCTTATTTCTACAATTAAACCTTCTGCAATGGAGATGTCGCAAATATGCATTAAATGTAACAAGACTATTGAAACGAGAGAATTTTTGGTTTGTGCAATATGTCAACATCATTACCATCTAAATTGCACGGAAGTAACACAAAAAAGGTTTTATTTAATGACGTCAGAAAACAAAAAAATATATAAATGTTTACTTTGCTTAACAAATGACGATGAGAACATCACTCAACGAAAGAAGTATCAACCAAACGTTTCCGTTCATAATTCATTTGAAGCGCTATCGGAAGAAGATTTAGAATCTTGTGTGGACTACTCCTCAATATCATCAACTCCCGTGGGAAAGTTAAACAGAAGTTTTAAGGAATTAGGAGAAAATAACAGATTCAAGGTGGAACAATTACTGGAAAAAAATAACCAGTTAACTGAAAAATTAGAAATAGCAGAAGCGGAAATAGACAACTTATTATTAGAAAATAGCGAATTAAAGAAAAAAATTACAGAATATCAATTAGAAATAAGGAAATTATCAAATATTTGTAAACACACTCCTTCAAATCAATATTCCTGCAAAAAAATGCGTGAAAGTCTAATGAAAACTAAATTAAATTTCTCATCATTAGCAGACGAGAAAAATGTTAGTACGTTAGTGGTGACAGCGCCATCTAACCAATTACGCGAACAACACTCGCTGACATATCAGAGTCACAACCTACCTGAAACAGCATGCACTCATAACGAAGATAATCGAAAATCATGTTGTTGGCCTACCAACTCTGAAGAGGGCGTCACAAGTAAAGAAAAGGAGACAAGGAAGCATATTTATATACTTGGTGATAAACATTTAAGGGGATTGGCATCACAAATCATACATCAAAGAGAAAACAAGTGGAACAACTCCTATAAAACATTTGCGCAGATTATAACTGGTGGATCAAGCACAGAAATCTCTAATTATTGTAACCAATTAACTAACTAACAAAAAATGATGTTATAATTTTAGGTATTGGTAGCCATGATCAAGACTTAAATATTTTGCATTCAAATATTTGTATAACATTAAGTAAATTAACAAATGTCAATGTATTCATAGTACCGATTATACAAAGCAATTATTTTAATGAAAGAACTTTAAATTATAACATAAATTTGTGGACAAAACATTTTAGAAACTGTACGTTCATAGATACTAAATACTATAGACATGGTTATGTTAGCTATACACAATATGTTGCAAATAGAATTAATCTATGCATTGATTATGTCGAATATAAAAAAACGTTTTTGTGCTCTGAATTTATAAGAGAACGCTTAAGAACTTCGAAGTACCTGTGTAAAACTAAAGAGACTCTTAGAAAAAAATCTATAACGCCGAAAAAGGGTACAATACCGTATTATTTTAACACTTTACAGAAACCTTTAATA
The DNA here is from genome assembly GCA_927399485.1 of Calamotropha paludella. Taxonomy (NCBI): domain Eukaryota; kingdom Metazoa; phylum Arthropoda; class Insecta; order Lepidoptera; family Crambidae; genus Calamotropha; species Calamotropha paludella. Next base: position 15,380,947 of record OV656824.1, on the reverse strand, counting down.
TACTCAACACCACAGCAATCCATAGGCTCATCATTTCAAAACAATTTGCTTTTTCGCCCCTAAAGCACAAAATAGCTTTACAATTATGCACCAAAATATTCATAGCTTATTATCGAAGAAGGAATTACTTGAAATTACGCTAAAAGATATAAAACAGAAAAATATATGCAACCCTGACATATTATGCTTCTCAGAAACGTTTGTAAAATTAGGAGAAGAAAGAAACGCATTAATCAGTGGTTATAACTTAGCAGCTTCTTATTCTAGAATTAAAAAAAGAGGAGGTTCGTGCGTACTAATAAAAATAGGACTAGATTTTAAAAGAGTATTATGTTTTAATGATTTATGTATGACATTTCATTTCGAATTTTGTGCGGTAAATTTGACGACTAATAATTTAATTGTTATATGTCTGTATAGAACTCCTTCCAAATTAAAAAGACACATTGACTATTTCTTCCAAAGATTTGACCTCCTACTACATAGACTTTTTAATAAATATCCCAAAAAGTCCATAATTTTGACTGGCGACTTAAATATCAATTTACTTGAAACAAATCAGTACAGTAAAACTCTACTAGAAATTATAAAAAAATACAACTTAATTTCGCATATTACTGTACCTACTAGAGGAAAATCTTGTCTAGATTTAATAATAAGTAACATACCACACGGGGTTGGATTAGTATTACCGCTTTGGTTATCGGACCATAACACTGCTCAAGTACTAAAATTCCGAGTCGAGTCAAAGAATGAAATTCCTCAAATTGTATTTACATATAAAAGATGTTATTCTGAAGAAAACATCATCAAATTTAGGAATTATTTAGAGAGTCTTTCGTACTCAGAAGTTTATAGACAAAATAATTTAAATGATGCATTTAACGCTTTTTATGAAACATTTTGCCTATTTTACCAGCTATCGTTCCCTGAAATAAAAATGAGATCGACTAACTCTAATAAACAGACGTGGATAACTAAAGGTATACAAAAAAGTTGCAACACGAAACGGATCCTTCGGTATAAATATTACACCACCAAGTCATGTATTTATAAAGATAAGTACAAAAAGTATAATAAATTATTTAAAAAATGCGTAGATCATGCGAAGCGACTTTCCAATGAAAAATTTGTATTGAGAAGCAGAAATAAGTGCAGGGCAACATGGTCTGTCATAAAATCGGAACAGAATGAGAACAATAATAAAACCTACATTAATAAAATAAGAGACGACACTGGTATTGACATAACTAATCCTACAAACATCGCCTTGACTATGAACAGCTATCTTACTAATAATTCCAGCAAAAACACATTTAAAACAAATGAACTACGTATTTTAAGCCCGAGATTAAGTAATACCATATACCTCAATCCAATAAACGAAAATGACATCAAAAAAGTAATAATAGCATTAAAAAATACCCAGGCAGAGGGAGTTGACTCTATTTGCACTAAAGTACTAAAATCTTGTGCAGATAAATTGTCAAATGTACTCACTTTTCTTATAAATCTCTCGTTAGAGACAGGAAAATTTCCAGAAAAATTAAAGATTTCAAAAATAATACCATTACATAAAAAAGGCAGTAAACATGATTTATCAAGCTATAGACCCATCGCAATAATTTCGGTATTTTTAAAATTTTTTGAAAAGATCATGCATGGTCTCCTTTCATCTTTTTTGAAGTCATTTAAAATAATATGCAACAATCAATATGGTTTCCAAGAAGGAAAATCTACAACGCTTGCAACTTATCATTTAATCGAAGAAATATTACGAAATGTAAACGTGAGAAACTACACAACAGTGTTATTTATTGATCTGGCAAAGGCATTTGATCTTGTTTCACATGATCAATTATTTATAAAGTTAGAGCACAATGGTATAAGAGGTCCAGCTCTCTCCTGGATAAAATCGTACATTCAAAACCGTGAACAATTTGTGGAAATTATGCAACTTGATAAAGATCACATTCAAAGAGCCTACAAATCAAATTGTAAAACAAACCACTCTGGAGTGCCCCAGGGAAGTGTTCTTGGTCCGCTTCTATTTTTACTTTTCATTAATGACTTGCCTAATGTAACGAAGCATAAAATGATCCTTTTTGCGGATGATTTATCAATAATAGTAACTTCAGATAAAAACTCTTCAGTAGAAACACATAAAATAGAAATTATTAAAACATTGGTATCGGTGACAAATTGGCTGCATAATAACAATTTACAAATAAATCTCAATAAGACAAAGTTAGTTAATTTTAATAATTTTAAGGACATAGCAATTGATATTAAATTCAATGATATAGATTTAAGGCATGAAAATAATGTAACATTTTTAGGATTAATAATAGAGCCGCGCTTGAATTGGAGAGGTCAAATAGAAAAGCTTTGTAATAAATTAAACGGATTCTCGTTTGCTCTTTTTAAACTATCAAAAATAGCGAATAAAGCTACGGCAATTACAGCATATTATGCCTATGTCGAATCACTGCTAAGGTACGGTGTCTTACTCTGGGGAAATGGCGTTGATGTAGTTGGGCTAGTTCGAGCACAAAAAAGGTGCGTACGAGCAATACTCAATATAGCACCGGACGTGTCATGTAGACCGTACTTCAAAGAACTTAGCATATTGACTTTACCTTGCTTGTATATCTTGGAAATGGGTATTTTTGTAAAACAACATTTCAATACGTTTACAAAAAAGAAGGATATAACAAAGAGAAGCGTTAGGCACCCAAATAAAATAGTTCTAAATACCATACCTAAAACTAATCGTTATCAATCCAACGCACCAATCATGGCAATTAAAATATACAATAAAATACCGGAACATATTAAATTGTTGTCTTATAATAAATTTAAAAAAGCACTTCGAAAATGGCTTATTGACAATACTTTTTACAGCGTAAATGAATTTTTTGAACACCGCAATAAACCAGAGCGTGCATAGAATAAGTCTATATGATGTCCTTGTCTGTGTTATATTTTTTGATTATTTTTGTTATGTTGTAAACCAACTAATTTGCATGCCATCCTGATGGTTAAATAGGCTTAAGAATCAATCACATATTAAAATTAGACCTGAATGTAACCCTTTTTATTGCAAATAAATGATTTGAATTTGAATTTGAATTTGGTCTAACAAATGCTCCTGCTGTATTTCAGAGAGTCATAAACAAAGTATTAGAAAAATTGCGTTTTAATTCAGTTGTAGTGTATATGGATGATATTTTAATACCATCAGTATCCTTTGAAGAAGGATTAAAAAAACTAGAGATAGTTTTTAGAAAATTAAAGCAAGCGGGTTTGACCTTAAAAATTTCAAAATGTAAGTTCTTTCAAACTTCAATAGATTTCTTAGGTTCCGAGGTTTCAGAAAAAGGTATTAAGCCAGGCAAAGAGAAATCTGAGGCTGTAGAAAAGTTTCCTACCCCTCAAAACGTTAATAATGTTAGGCAGTTTTTGGGTTTGGCCAGTTTTTTTAGGCGCTTTATTAAAGATTTTGCTTTGATTTCTCAACCCTTGTCTAAATTACTCAAAAAAAATTGTTCTTGGAAATGGGAAAAACAAGAAGACCAAGCTTTCAAGGATCTTAAGACAAAACTCGTTTCTCGTCCAGTGTTAAGCTTATATGATCCCTTGTTGGAAACTGAGTTACACACCGACGCTAGTAAGCATGGTGTTGGGGGAATTTTATTCCAAAAGTATAGTAAAGACCTAAAACCAGTAGCATTTTATAGTAGACAAACCTCTCCAGAGGAACAGCATTTTTCGTCCTACGAACTAGAGACACTTGCTGTTATCAGCTCGCTACAGAAATTCAGGCCCTATCTCTTAGGAGTTAAATTTACCATTTATACAGACTGTAATTCCTTAAGGTCAACCTTTTTGAAACGTGATATGATTCCACGTATTGCTCGATGGTGGGGTCTTATCCAAGAGTTTGATTGTAATATCATGTATAAACCGGGTACTTCGATGAGACATGCAGACGCTCTAAGCCGAAATCCCTTACGTTATAAAGACAATGAGTTAGGTAATGCAGATAGAAATCACATCCTACAAATTTCTTCCAATTGGGTAGAAACCGTCCAAATGGATGATAGTGAGATTCAAAGAATTAAAAATATACTCCTCAATAAGGAATCTGATGACGTAGTTAACATAAAGAAAAACTATTGTGTTAAATGTAATTTAGTTTACAAGCTCACAGAGCAAGGCCCAAAATGGCTAGTACCCAGAGGTGTGAGATGGCAAATTTTACAAGCATGCCATGATAACATTGGACACTTTTCATTTGAAAAAACACTAGAAAAGGTACAAACTCAATATTGGTTTCCTAAAATGAATAAGTTTATAAAAAAATATGACCAAGGCTGTTTACAATGTGCACATGGAAAAAAGCCAAGTGGTAAAAAATCTGGGTACTTACACCCAATACCCAAAGAACCCAAACCATTTCACACTCTGCATGCTGACCACTTGGGGCCATTTAACGAGAGTAAACATAAAAATAAATATATTTTACTTATTATAGACGCATTTACAAAATTTATTTACCTAAAAGCAGTTAAAAATACAAAAAGCACCACGACTATTAATGTATTCAAAGACTATTTCTCTTTATTTAGCGTGCCCAACAGACTAATCACTGATAGAGGCACTACTTTCACAAGTTTAAAATTCAAGGAATTTATTGGCAGTATAGGAACAAAACACATTTTAAATGCTGTAGCAACGCCTAGGGCTAATGGTCAAATTGAACGTTACAATCGCACAATTTTAGATGCTCTTACAACTATAAACCACGGAAATAACGAACGAAATTGGGATAAACATCTAGCACAAGTTCAATGGGGTATCAATAACACAATCAATAAATCCATTGGTAAAACCCCTGCAGAGGTGTTATTTGGCTTAAAGCTTACTGGTATGTCGGATAGCGCTTTACAATTTTCAATTTACGAAGATTGTGGTCACAGTGATAGCATAATAAATATAGAGAAAAATAGAGACGAAGCACGACACTAAATCTCGCTCAAACAAAAAAAACAAAAGGTTAATATTGATAAAACTCGATCGCCACCTCGCACATTTCAGATTGGACAGTTAGTAAGGATAGAAAGGGAAGTTAGTGAAAAGGGAAAAAGTAAAAAATTTGTAGCTAAGTGCTTAGGTCCTTATCGCATTACACAAGTGTTACCTAATGACCGTTATGAAGTAGTGGACACCCCTATTACAAGGAAAAAGGGAAAACCGGTTTACAAAGGAGTATACCCTGTTGACCGAATACACCCATGGCTTTCCTTTAAAAATTTAAATAATGAAAATTCCAGCAGTTCCTGCAGTGATTCAGATGAAGCAGAGCAGTAAAGTTGATTATAAAACCAGTATTTAACGTACAAAAAATTTTATGAAAATCAATGATAGTAGATTTATTAAAATCAAACCTTTAGCTGAATCTAATTATATGATTAAAATTTATACTTTGTAATTAATAAGAACAATTGATATTAATTTGTAGTCTTTTAATATTTGGGTACATAAGAAAATGTTGTCTCTTAGGAATATAATGTTATATGTGTAATAAATAAGTCCTGATTCTCTGAGTTGGTAAAGGAATATATAATGAGCAAAGTAATGTAATTAGTAAAGTAGTATAGTTAGCAGAGTAGTATTGTTAGTAAAGTGAGGTAAAAAGCATTCAAAGTTATTGAAATTTCTATCATTGTATAATTAAATATTCATTTCTGTTGCAAACTGTTTACTCCCTCAATGAGTATAGTTCACGTTTCAATGCAAATAATGAATACAATATGGAATAATGTATACAATAATAATTGTATACAATAATGTATAATGTATACAATATGGAAATGGTTACAGTGTCATATGATTTTATTTTGGGTCGTATAATTATGTTAATGCAATTGTATATACAGTTGGTTGCGAGGACGCCACCATATTGCCAGGATGGACGAATGTAAGCTATACGCGCAGTCGTTTGATGATTGTTTTCCTAAATAAGAAAATTATGAATGCAGAAGGCAGACTAAAATTATTAAAACATTTGTATTATTAAATTAAGCAAACATTTATTTAAATTGTATAACATTTATATAAATATTCAGTGTGTTGTGAGTGTCATAGTGTTTAAAAGTTGCTAAACGATATTGTGTAATTGTTCGATTACACAAAATCGAACCACATTGGTCGTGTGCTGTGACCGGATGTTAGTCAAAATGGGGCCTTCTTTCCCCACCATTGGATCCTATAAAAGGTCTGTCTTACTGTCAATGCGGTCACTTTATTCTTGTACGTGAAGGAGGAATAAACTCTAAAGCTGTACTCTGTTCGTTTGATTGGTACGTTATCCTACATTATATAACTACTCACTTTTCTAAGTAAATCTAAATATTATAATTAGATATTAGAGGCCCGTCCCGGCTTCGCACGGGTGGACAAAATTCTTTAATTTTTTTTTATTATCAAATATTTTTCCGTTGGCTCCATCTAGCGTCCGGTAGACGAACTACTTGCGGTTAACGCGTTGCTATGGTAACGAATATACAATGGAAAAAGAGCGGGAAAAAGAGCGGACAGACAAACAACTAATTTGTGATCTTAGATTATAGATTACGACGAAATCATTTTAATGTAGACTAATCATTACAATGCCTTATTATTCGGATTATCTGAAGTACGAGAAATTTTGCAGACAATTATCAATAACAGTTACCACGCTTACATGATCATTTAATATTTAAGCATTGTAAACATAAATTTGCCATCTAAATTGAAGTTACATAAAATAACAGAGCAAATTCTAATTCAATTTAATTTTTTATCTTATTTATTTTCGTTATTATAATTATTCCAAGAAAGTTCGGCGATGCATATTAATGTTTGTAACAACTGAAGACTTCTTCGTAGGTGTTATATTTATCTGGTAGAAATATAGTTGAATGTGAAAGTATTTTTCGTATTTCTACCGAATAAAGATTATTTATTAAACTTGAATTAATTGATCTAAAAACAGTATTCCGACTAGAATCTTTCAAAGATGGAATGAAAAAGTAGTAAACTTTTTAATGAAAAAAATGAAAAAGTAATGAAAAAGTAATAAACTAAGATTATTGGTGACTAGGGTTAGTATTGTTGCAATTGCTTGCTTCATAATGCATGTTTCCTTGTTTGGGGTGAGATGGGGCCTAAGGCCTCTCGCTATAAAGAAAAGCTGAGAATGCGAAATCTACATTAATCCATACTTATGTGTAAGGTTTAGTTAGACATGTGAAAAGACAAGCAGAACAGCGAAATATTGCTCACTGCAATGCAAAAAGAAAACAAATTTTTCAACTGATTATGTTTTCTTTCTATCACTTAGCAATCCCATGGCGAGCCTTTCGCAATGCATGATTTCGAGTCTTAATGTCACTTGGTATACCTACTAATCAAAAGACAGAAATTGCAGGTTAGGTTCCCCGGCGGGACTGCCGGTGGAGGATGAGGATGGATCCGAACGTCGGCATTGTACAGTCTCGCCACGTCTCCCCCAGACATGCTTAGGTGTATCCGAATATCTTTTGATCATGAGGAGGCCGCGATGCTGGATTGCTGGGATCCAAGGCAGTGACCACCAGAAATGGCAACATCGGACTTTTGGCATAGTTGAGAGTACATCCCAAAGGTTTTAATTTTTGGTATACCTCTGCCTACGCTCTATACGCAATGGTAGAGGTAGTCTATTAAAGCGGTTTCTGAACAGCCGCCACCCTGGGTGCGATCGCTCAAACTGTTAAGCCTGTATAGCCTTCCCAGGCTAAGGCACCTACTTGAGGTGGTGTTTAGTCAGTATGAGTCTGACATAACCTCTCGGCCGGCTGATGTATCAATGTAGGATTCACCACCTCCCTGCCCCGAGTCCAGAGGGGAAAAAAAAAGTTAATTTTCATGAACTTGCTTTCATGAACTTGTCTTTCCGTGACGATGCCTGATGAAACTGTGCTAAAATGTCATTGGAACCTCAAAAATAAAAAGACATGGTAATAATCCGTTTTAATCAATACTGATATAAGTAACTGTTAAAGAAAGAAAGGATTTTATTGCTTACATTACATTTTATTGATTACATTGCCTTGACATTTAAGTTTAATATTTGCCCTAGGTTTACGATGGCTGCTCCCTCGCGTAACAGTTCGGTAACAAACAACGATAAAGTTCGGTTTATTGGACACGTGGAGATTGACCCGTTTCACATTGCATTAAGAGGTTTTATTGAAAAATACTATTACCAAGTTTTGGCGACCGAGCTTCGCTTGTTATTACAAAAATGAAAGTAAAAGTTACCTGGGAACGGAACCAAAGTAGGCAAACCTAATAAGGCGGTCGGAGCCCATTGCTTGAGTTTTTTAGTATTACGCTTCGTTCCAATATATAGTGCTAGCGTACCTTAATGCTTAGCGACTGCATCAACCTAGTTACGTAAATAGCAACAGACGGCGAGTCCTGATCCTGGCTACTGAACTGACGGTGCTTAATTCGATTCCTTGGACGGGCATTATACTTTGTGATGATCTTAAACATTTGCTCTCGATTTATGGTCTGTTATTTACAAATTTTATGTATTCTATCCTTTATTTAGTATTTATAGTATCCAAGCTTATTTGAATTGATTAACATTAATTAAAAGTATTACTTCATCTAAAGAAATCTTCGTTGTGTGGAAGAACGCGTTGCTTTAGCATTCGCTAAGTGTTATTTTAGATTTTTTATTTACAATGATAGAAAACTAACCTCGAAATCCTTAAATATATGTTATTCATACATTACCTTCTGGTTTACGTCATACTACGGCTACCGTTGCTTCAAATTGGGCCAAGGGACGATCTAAAGTAAATAAATTCAATAACAAGGTAATTTTATCTTAATGTTATTTTATAAATAGTTCTTACATGTTAATACATTCCAGTCATTCATTGATAACAAACAACTTTAATGGAGAGGCCTTCGACTTATTCAAAAATCACTCCTCCATAGTTTACAATTGTTTATGGTTTAATTTTTTTTTCTGTGAAGTAGAACAAGGTTTTATTCAAAACTGTTATAGGATAAAAGCTTTGTTCGCTTGTTTCAAAACCTGAATATGAATTAAGTGATTCGTAGACGCGGTGATAATAGATTCATTGGATGTTCATATAACTGTGCGAGGGGTGCAAGTCTTTTAGATTTTAGATAAAATGTAAGAACGAGTTCATTTGTTTTTAGAATGTATAGTTTGATGTGTTGCAATAAATTGTATGACTATGTAAAATGCTGTTAGAGCACCTATGATAGTCCTTCGACATCAGAACATGAAAAATTCCATGTTGCTGTAAGAACCATGACAAGTTTCGGTATACTAGAATTTTTATTGCACTTGTACACATAAAAGCTGACAATTATGAAATCATTACATTGGATACAATTATAAATTATATTATTGGAGTGGAGCGAAGCGAAGCTCCCATGGATCAGCTTCAATGGCGCAATGTCTGTAACGCCATAACTTCCAGAGTTCTTAACCGATTTTAATATTTTTTATGGTGAATCAAATCAACAGGTTTAGGACCAGATGGTGACGGGGCCCGAATTTTGAAATTCACAAAATTTTTTTTTTCTTTTTTTGCTTAGCGACTGCATCACCTAGTAATACATAGGTCACACTGAAAGTTTTGAGAACTGGCCACTTACATAAACAACATTTAAAAAGGAATTAAAACATTTTAAAATGGAATGCATTGATCTTAAAATATAGATTGTTTCATCTAAATTTCGTTACTTTTTATATTTCGCTATTTTATAAAAATGTGTCTTTACATCACTAAGGATTCAACTTGTGAAATTTTTTGTAGTTTTATGATTTTATGTGTAGTTTAACATCTCAGAAGAGCCTATTTGGGTGTCAAACTGCTGTTGGCGATGAAACCCCATTGAAGCAGACTAAATATAGTATTTAAGCGTACATTATTATTTTTGTAGATTATAAAGTACAGTTACACGAAAAAGAGCACAAAACTCAATAGATTATAAATGGCAACCCTTATGGTCTCCCATCCATCACTATCAACAACAAAACCGTCGATACTCTGAGATATGTCATCGAAAAAGATAGGCATGTATTATCGTGTGATTAGGACATCTTCAGACAGGCGCAAATCATAGAAACATGTAAATAATTGGGTATAAAAATAATAAATAAATATTACCTCCATCGTAGGTCTCATCTTGGTCCCAGGGCTTGATTGAGATCAAGGCAAATCCATAAAAAAAGCTATGCTTACGGTTGCTCTCAAATAATTTGACTGAGCCTTTAAAACAGACCAAATCTATTGTTGCAATGCCATTATAGTTACCAACGAAGGGGAGTCAAATTTTTCGCCTATAGCCATTAACAGGTGTCGTAGCAAAAAATACATGTTTCCTGACTTGTTACTATAAATTGGTGATGATAATAAATAACTCAGTAAAATACCAACTTGATGCACTGGACACGATTCAGCGCAGAGCTGAGAGACTCATTAGTGACAGCAAAATTGGTGAAAAGCAAGCTTCACACCTAAGCCATAAAGTCTGTCGGTCTTCTACAGAATGTACTTTGCAAAGTGTGCTTAGGAGCTGCATGTGCTCATACCGCCATCTCCGTTTTTCCATCGGACATCCAGACGCATTGCGGGCTACCACTCCTACTTGGTTGCTATTTCTACCTGTCGCCCAAGCACTTCTTAACATTTTTTATAATGCGAACAGCAAAGAAGTGGAAATCCCCTCTGCGTCAGTATTTCCGAGTACTTGTAACCAGCCCGTTTTCAAATCCAGGGTGAATAGGCACCTTCTGGGTTAGCTCATTCCATTGTGGATACTGTTTTGGCCCCTGTGATAAATAAATCAAGAAAAACTAAGCGGATTGTTTATTATCTTCCTTTTGTATTATGTCAACAACTCTATATATAGTCATCAATCTAATAACCCAATTTCTTATATCAAATCAACGTTCTTTCAAATTTGGACTACATAAATTGTTTTGCATAATTATATGGATTTAATTTTAGTGGATAAATAAAGGATTAAATTATAATTTATAATTTTAAAAATTGTTGGACATATCTCGACGCGACAACGACTCCATTGCCACGAGCGCCTTGTTACGACAAGCTAGAGGGCACCAGAGGGCGAGGGAGGTCGCCCATGAGATGGACTGACCAAGTGAAGTCTGCTGTGGGTGGCTCCCTGAACGAATACAACAGGATGTCCGCCAGCAGAGAAAAATGGCGAATGATCGTGAGGCGAGTAACATCTGCCTCGGCTGAAGACACGACCTTATGACCACGACCGCTCTAGCAAGAGTGTCGCGACGAAGAAGAAGAAGATTTATAAGAATTTAAAAAAGCCTCCAACTTATACTAGCTTATACTATTGGTACTAAATAATGTATATATAACATAAACAATATTCGCTTACATTATCTTCCATACGTCCTTCGTCAGTTGAATGTATTCATTTTATTTTTTGTTACATTTGCAAGAATATAAAAACATCATAAAATTCACAACGACGCCTACCAATAAACAACATGAGAAATAATTAAAATGACTTAAAACGTGCACAATATTATTTAAAGAGAAATTCATTCAATGGCCTACCTATTCTCATTCTCAGAATTGCTGTGGAAAGGCCGAGAAAATAAGAACAAAGGAAAAAAATACGATAGAAAGTGTTGATCTCTCAATCTTTCTGGTGATATTCCACTTAATCATGAATGCCAATAATATTTTTCTGAAGAATAAAAATGCCACACAAATGTACTGTTTAGAGGAAAACATAGTACAAGGACACAGAGAGATTGAAAATTCAATGTTGTTTTCAAATTGTGATAAGTTTTTCACTGTTATTCGAATTCAATAAAACACAGCGTTAATTTTGTTTCAAACTGAGCTTCATCTGTGAAAACTAAAAGAAAATCCATTTAATAGTTATAGAGATTAGCGTTTACAATCCTAATATTATAAATAAAAAAGTGAGTTTTTAGTTTGTTATACTTTCATGCCTTAACCGATTCGTTGCTACATACAATTACAGAAACGAAGGCTACGAGCTTGATTTACGTGAAAAATGAAGATAGTGTTATTCTTGGTTGACTTCCCTAAAACTTGATTTGAAGGACTTATCATCGATTTAAAAATGACACGGTTTCAGTGGCTAACGCCACAAACAAAAAAAAGTGATGTCAGCAACGATTCGGTTAACTACTCAATCGATTATCATTAAATTTTGCATAAACTTAGTCAGGGGTACAGAAAAGGGTACTTATCATCCAGAAAAAATACTGTTCCCGAGGGTAACTATATAACTTTTCATCGGTAGTCTACACTAACGCTAGGAAAAAGCTAATTATCTATAAATAACGATAACCTTCTTCACTGTAATTTGATTCTAATGAAAAAAGGTCTAAAATTGCTTTCAGTAGAATTTTACTCTATTTGTTGAAATCCCTTAAGTAGTTTAGGAAATTAGTGCGTATACGTAAAGACAAAAAAAGTGTTTTGTTGCTCTTTTTTATCGCCAATAGTATTTATTATAAAATTATTAAAAGTACAGACACACGGTTTTATTGTTGCTTTATTATATGCTAGATTATATACATATGCGTATGCATTGTGAGGTCAATAAACTCTGCGCTTTAATTTGCGTGAAGTTCATAATTCTGAGTCAACGTAGGCAGAAAAGTGTTTAAAGCTCGTTGTTTAAAGTGTTTAAATCCGGACGTTTGTAGTTCAACGGGTAAGGAACACTTGGAATTATGTTTGTGGACGAGGGAAGGAAACCGTGTTGAATGATGTTCTGTTAATACGGTTTTTGGGACGGTGAAATAGTCCTGAGACATGATATGCAATAGCAGAGATATTTTGTTAAATAATAAAGTTTATTATTAAATTAATAAATCCCTATAGCAAACTTCCGTGGTACATTTCACTGACGACGATGAAAATTAAAAATTATAAAACCTATAATATCTATATTCTTTAGAAGTTGTAGTTTTGCAGAATTTTCGGACCATGAAACTTTTAACGAACGTTAACGCTAAATGTTTTAACATAAATTAAAGTAAAATAAATTGTCTATGCACACAGACAATGATAGCAATAAAACACTCACAAGTTATGTAAAAACACATTTTTTTAAATTTAAACGATAAAAATTTTTAGACATCTTATTATATTTAAGTGTATAAAATTTATTTTACTTTAATTTATGTTAAAACATTTAGCGTTAACGTTCGTTAAAAGTTTCATGGTCCGAAAATTCTGCAAAACGATAGACATTAAGTTGTCTTTATATTCTAATTATTCTGAAAGATGGTTTAGAGGCAAATAGAGTTTTAACTTGGTTAATTTTTATTACAAAATATGGCTTATATACGAGGGGTGATCCAAAAGTAATGATAATGAATATTAAACAACATGATCATAGTTATTTTTTTTATTTTTCTACATAGTCTCCTAACAAGTTAGTCCATCTTTTTTCGAAACCTAAAATTCCCTTTGAAAAAAAACTTTTTCTTGACTCTCCAAAAAAGCCTCTACTGATCGTACCGTGATGCGAATTTGAGATTTAGGTTTAACTAAAATGGCGTAGCAGTACTAGCTTAATATAGCTAGTTTACAGCTCTAACACTCGGATAGAGAATAATGAATAGATTGTTTTCACTAGTGGAGCAATTTTAACCGTACTGTTTGTAAACAGGACAAAACGGCTACCACAACAATATAGTTTTATTAGTCAATGGCGGAACAGAGGCAAATCTTATGCCACAGAACGTAATTGGTAACTGTACTACTACATATTTAGTTCTTAGTAATAAATAAGTCAATGGTCCTTACACTTTCGTGCCTATGGTAAATTTAAATTAAAAAGCACCAACGCTACTCAACATCTTTGATAATGCGCACAGCAAACGAGTGGAACTCCCTGCGTCTGTATTTCCAAGTACTTATAAAAGTGGGCATTGACGATCAGTTTTTCGCGTCTGTCCAGACGTAAAACTGTGGCGTCACTCCAAATGGTTTTAGGCCAACTCGATTTCCGCATTCACTGGCGTCACTCCGGCTCTTCAGTTTTCGGTCGGCCGGGCTGTTAGGAAGTGTCCTACCTGTTTGTGTTGGATTGACGATCATGTACTCACGATCAGTTTGGCGCGACGCGCCGAGTTGGATTTATGATAGTGTCGGAAATACGTGGCGCGTCGTCAGTTAAAACTCTGGAGTGATGATTCGACACTAACGATCAAATTTTGGATGGACGTCAATTCAACTGATGCGAAAAACTGATCGTCAATTCGCAGCTTTACTGCGAATTGACGATTAATAGGCACCTGAGCACCTGGCACCTGGCACCTTTTTATTTTTTTATTGAAATGTTGTGTCTGTTCGACCATTTACTACTGCGTAATCGTAAAACGTTTTAAAATATACCGAAACTTTGTGAGTCAGCTATCAGCACCGCTGCATTTGCTTGGGCGACCAAAGTTTATTGTTGCACACGCGGTAAACGATTGAAGGGCTCTTGAAATACGGTAATCGTTATTGGTATTAAGAATAAGCTATAAATGTTTTATTTGTTTATTTTTCAACGAAATAACTCAGAATGACGAATGATGGATACTCGTCTGCACGTATAAACTTCACTTCTCACTTACGATCAGTTCAATTAAGGTCATTTGTAGATATTTAAAGGTATGTCAGAAATAATGAAAACCATAGAGTGGAACACACTCCTTGCTTGAGATTTCCTTCCTTTTTTTTTTAATACGACGTCGCATTTTATACTTTATTTGACCGAGGAAAGGTTTTTGTGGTTTATCAATCGGTTCTCCTTGTTTGTTGTTGTAAGGCATAATTTCAATAGGCATCTACCCTAACTTATAATATTAATTTGTGTCTTTTGATTTTATGGCAAAGTAAAATTTGAATAAAAACGTTACCCGAAATAATGAGGAACTCTCACCAATCTCATGTTAACCGTTTTTTTTTTAAAAGCCTATTATATCATGTTGACGTAAATTATATTTATTAGAGAAGTATAGAAAGTAGGTACCTTATGTGGTATTCCTGTCCCAGCATTTCTATACACTGCGTCATTAAGAAATTGATGCCAAACCACTTACCTAACTAATGTACTAAACATTAGGATACTCAGGTTTAATCACGTTTGATTTATCAGTGCTGCTGCGGTGGATCCGTGTCGTAGCAGCCTATGCTTAGGGCAGCGTCCTGGTTGGCCACTCTGTCGCTGTCCAAGGGGCCACAACTGGCCCCACCGGATTTTGACGGAACTGAGAGTGATGTACCCTCACTTTGACGGAACTGAGTGGTTTTTAGCAGGCAGTCGAGTCGCTCTCACCAGCCGACCGGGCTGATAAATCGGAGCTCCCTTACCTTAGGTATACCTTAGGTATAAGTTTCAGTCTTCTTGTATGTTTAGCTGAAGTTTTTTTGTTAGTTCGTTTAATTTTCTATCTTATTATTGACGTTGTGCCTGTCTCTTTGCATTCCTGGGGCCGATGAAAGCTATTAAAACGTCCACTCATAATGTTATGTGTAAACTATTTATCTTATAAACAAATTTGAAAATTTACATTAAAGAGAAGAACTACGAACCTTATTTACCTTTCAAATCTTTAAGATTGAAATGTATTAAACACTTAGACTAAGTAAAAACAAAACATTTCATTATGAAACAGATACTACGCACACACCAGTCGGTTCAACGCACTTACTGCAATTGACATTGCAGTTACGCCAGTACCTCCATTCGTCTACCGATTCTAATTGCAAATTCGATGCATAATAACCAGTGAACGCTGATAAAAATATCACATTTAATGCAGGTTGCATAATACGATAACAATAACGCATAATAATGTCAAAACAGTTTACAATCGCATAGAAGACCATGTGGACTATTTTCTTTCCGAAAATGACCAAATATACTGAAGTATAATTTTGTAAGTAGGTACAGTGTATGAAACCATTTTGAATGACTAAAAATATTGACCAAAAACAACGTTTAAGTAATAGAAAACGTACCTAAGTATGTTTATTAATTGGAATGTTTGTAATGACATTTTAGACCTGATTTCTTTCTCTGACCCTCCGAATAAATGAACAGACAAATGCACATATTGAAAATTCTATTGCCTTACTTACGTCACAGAACAGAATTGTGGACTTGGGAATTAAATGCAAAGATAATCGAGAATACATAACGCTTGTTGAAGAAAAAGTTTAAGGCCTGTAGATGACCTGCCATATAAACGTGAAATTAAGTATGTACCTAAAAAAAGTAAGACGTCAAAAGCAGATCTTATTCGAAATGGTAATGGGTTTGTCTGCCATTTTTAGTTATAATATGAAGAAAACCGGAATATACTGGTTTTATAAAAAAGGCGGACAAAAATTCAGTGGAGACGATCTCAATCCTAGTTAAAACGAATTTGATTAAATTATGCTCGGCTTTGAACATTAAAATAAATTCAAAATTATGTGCAACCGAGACCGGTCTTAGTGACAAAGAAGATACTCTGAAGAACTCATTATGAGTCTCAAGTGATGACTTAACGTAACTTTGATTTTGGTGAACTTCATTTTAGTACCTTTATTTCGAAAAATTACTTTAAATTAATATTTTAGCGTGCTGGCAACTAGAATTTACTATCTAGGAAAAGTTAAGTTTAATTAGAATAAAAAGGCAAATGAAATGTTATGTATATGTGTTATATAGTATATAGGTATGTGTTTCGTATTTTAGTTTTGTTTATTAAATATGAAAAGAGGACGCAAGGTGGAAGTTTTAGATATTGTTTATTTCTCAATAACATTTTAATTTCAATTATGATCTCATAACAGATTATTAAAAAGCCACCTCGAGTACGACCTTTTGTAGTGAAATTTAGCTTAAGCCATTAACACTCACACTCAAAACGTTTTTCTAGTTCACATCCAACGTCGAAATGTCCATACTTAAACCTCGTTTTCTAGCTTAATCCATAATTTGTATGTATTTTTCTATTTTTATTTAGATTATCCCTAAACAAATGACTATTTACTACAAACCTTAATATTCACAAAATTATTTGCCAAAAAAATATTCCTTTACCGGGTTGTAAAATAAATATTGAAAATTGTGAGATTGAACTAAAATAAGACAATTTTCTATGTGCTTTCAGCAAAAAAAAAAACGTCGGGTTCGATGCCATCGTTTCCTATATCTGTACGGCAATATACTAGGTATGGAAAATAAAATATAATTTCCCAATTAATAGATTACATAGCTCTAGTTTTCGTCATGGTTTTTTACATCGCATAAGTAACGAAACAAAACATATACTTATTTATTTTCTTCAAACGTAAAATGATACTTGATATAAACTCTAATAAAAAAATTATGGAAATCAATGAATCATTTTATTCACTGAATCATCATTTTTCTGTCATTTGTAGAACTGTTCATTTTCAGTCGTTATACAGGGCAGTGAATCGTAGAATCAGTCGTTTGTCTGTATTCCTGAAAGACAAAGAAGGATAAAAGAGGTGATATGCTTCAATCTTTCTTCTGAAACATTGTATCATTCAGTTCAGCTCCAAATAAAAGGTTGCTTTTAATATTATTTTTACAGTTGAACGGCACGTGATGTGTTTTTTTTCTGAAAGCAGCTTCTTCAGAGTGGGATCATTAATAGGCTTGGTAAGCCATACAAATAAACTCTTATGTAACACTATAATATTTTGTAGCAAAAGTAAAACAGATTTGTGTATAATTTTTATGGTTATAAGATTTTTAAAAGTAGCAATAATTAGGAATGTAGGTAGATAAAGAGGCAAGCTATAAACGTCACAGTCGCCAGTAGTTGTGTTTCCTTTTTTCGCGTATTTTTTTTTATTTTAAACGGTACCTATATGCCTGTAGGATTTAACATTACTTTATAAAAAAAAAACCATATCTCCGAACCCTCAGGTGGGATCATCTCTTACTTGAGGGCTGGTGGGTTAATCTTAAAGAAATATGGCATTGTGAATGAGTAAAATAAAGATATGTTAGATGTCTGTGTTTGGATAAATAAAGAATGAACTGTATCTTTCGTTCAGGCACATCTCTAATTTACTCACAACGGAGAACTGTCACGCCAATGAACTTGTAATGTGTCCATTCTCTGAACTATTAAGTTAAGCAGACAGGTATCATTGTTATCTGACCTGTGAGATTGGGTCATCGGCTCTGTGATATCAACGTGGAAATGTACCAGGGAATATAAATTAGTATTTTATGCGACAGCGAAATCCAGCAGACTTTGCCCTGCTTATGTTTAATGGCGAGTTATAACGAAGATTACCTATTATTTAAAATATTCTCCATGAATATTCCATGACTGAAGGGAATAACTTGATTTTTACAGCGCAATTTGGTGGCGAGATTTGTATGAAATATAAAATTCAACGGTGTTGCACTGAGGCGCCTGAAATGCAATATGTATTTGGATTGGTAAAGATATAAAACACAGACTTCCTCGGTAGCTTAGTGGCCTAAGGCCACGGGTGCGATTCTCAGGTTAGGCAGTGTTATTGGGTTGTTCAGTCCGTTAAATGTTTAATAATAAAACGCCACTTACTAACAGTGTTAATAAGAGTATAAGTACCGAACTCCAGGCGTAAGCTAAGTGCAATTATATAAATTAAATAACGATAGAACAAAACATATATTTTTTAACGTTTTTAAAAAGAAAAATCGTTGAGAAATAAAAAATATTACAATATATTACAATAGTACAATACTTATTACAAATTACAATGATTAAAATTAATGTTACTTATTGTACCACCAGCACCATTGTCCCCATTTTAACTATATAAAAACAAAGCCTCTAATTTTCATACTTCTAATAAAAAAGATCGGAACAATCTAAATAGTATCAATCCATGAATATTAAACAATGTTAGCTTTAGCGTAATTACACAATTTTGCAAGATATAATCAATGTAAGGTAAGTGTGAAGACTTAAGTTAGACAATTAGGTTTTGTTTTGATTTTACCTAATTTTTTTTTAATTCTTTTTTGAATGTTTTTGATGGAATTGAATAATAATGGCATAAATCCTTATCCTTACTAATATTATAAATCGGAAAGTGAGTTTGTTTGTTTGTTTGTTCCGCTTTCACGCCGTAACTACTGAACCGATTGCTTTGAAATTTTGCAGACGTAAAGATAAAAGTCCAGATTAAATAATAGGGTACTTTTTATCCTGGAAAAATTGACATTCCCGAGGAAAAACAAAAATATTGTTTGCTTTATGGATGGATTGTAGATGGCGCTGTGTGTCGTTTAAAACAAGGTAAAATATTGCAAACGAATATAAACATGTAAATTTAGAAGCTAAGTGATACGATAATGAATCCCCGAAAATGAGGAATTCCCGAGGGATGACGTACAATTTGTTTTATCGTCTAAACTGTTTTTTTTACATCTACTTATATGTTGCAAACGAATATGAACATGTAAATTTTGAAGCTAAATGATACGAAAATGAATCCTCGAAAAGAGGAATTCTCGAGGGATGACGTACAATTTGTTTTATCGTCTAAATTGTTTTTTTTACGTCTATTTATCCTGAAATCACTAAAGTCAACGAATTACTAATTGGTATAAGTATTAGTTACGTTATTTAGTTCTAGTTATGCGATAGATGGCGCTGGGTGTTTTTTAAAAGATGGTAACGATGTGTTTTTTAAAATACGTAACAAGTGGAATGATAGTTTACGCTATTTAGTTCGAGAGGTATGCGAAAGATGGCGCTGGGTGTTTTTTAAAACGTGGTAACTAAGTGTTTGCCCAAAATCTGCATGTTTTTGCTCCACAAGGGAAAACATATAATATAGTGTACCATTCAGTTTTGGTTTAACAACTAATTGTATCCAGCGTTACATCGCGCTTCTTAGATTTTTCCGTGAGAATGAGAAGTTTTCTTATAGTTGTGCTTTATACCGCAATATAACCGAATTCCACGCGGGCGAAGCCGCGGGCGGAAAGCTAGTATGAAATAATGGCATACTTTAATTAGTAACACATCAGCATTAATAAAATATTCGTTTAATTATCGCCTAGTCAGCAATTTTTCCACTTTTTCATTTTTTTTTTATTTAATTTAAGTTCTTTGAGCATTGTAAACACAAAATAAATAAGATAATCATTTCTAAAATATTTCTGTAATCCTCCAAAATTGAGATCCAAACCCGTGCTTCCTTGTTAATCGGTCTGAGCAGTATAATCAAATAAGATAAAAATGTTGTGCTATTTAGAAAAACATTCTTGCATTTATTTAATGCAGTGAAACAATCTTTTAATGAAAAAGCTGACAAAACAAAGTAATAAAACAAAAAGCATTTCATTGTGACAAGAAAGCAAAGATATTAATATAAAAACAAAGAAATCAAGATTTACTTGAATCCCGAAGAAATACTTTCAAATGTGTTATGACTAATTTTAATTCGCTAAGGACGAGAGATCTGTTCAATTTCAACAATAAGTATATGCCACAAAATTATTGTTTAGTTATTTAATCAAGGTTTGATTATTTAAAAACATTGGTAGTGTTTGAATTATTTGCTATTTTTGATGATCGTTTGGTGCAACGGTTGCGATCCTGCCCTTCTCAAGCATGGTCCTGGGTTCGAATCCCGGAAGGGGCAAATGTACGTAAGGCAAATATATATGTATCATATATCTTACAGCGCTTACTTTGGGCTAGGCTAATTGGTGTGAATGTAAGAAATATTATTATTATTATGGGTATTTTTTGACTTAGTTTTTAATGCTGGCATTTATAGTCACTATCATGTATTTTTTTCTAAGTTATTTATTAGAGGTTTTTTTAACACCTAATTGCTTATGGTAATAAAATATGTTATTGTTATGTGAGTCTAGCATTTCAGCAATTTCAAAGACCGACATGATTAATATTTTGACATTTTTCATAAATTTGGAATAAAACTTATATATATATACTTTAACTAAATATGTTTCACAAGTAAATTTAATTATATATGTAAAAAACCCTCAAAGTAAAAAAGAAAAATGAATATTTAAAAAATTACAATAGTAAATTACCGTTAAAAAATGTTTCTTTAAGAAAATCTACTATAACACAGCAAAACATATTATATTGTTTATTAGAATGTCATATTATTCATATTATACGACTTGTTTATAGTAACTAGGCGATGCAGTCGCTAAGCATAAAGCTACGCTAGCACCATACATTGGAGCGGAGCGTAACACCTAAAAAAAGTTTTTTTTTGTTTCGATTACAATTTTTGCGAATTTCAAAATTCGGCCATTGGCCATATCCGGCCCAATCTGGTCCAAAACCTTTTGATTCGATTCCACACAAAAAATAATAAAATCGGTTTATATGTCGGGAAGTTATGGCGTAACAGACATTGCGCCATTGAAGCTGATCCATGGGACTCATCCACTCCAAAAATATATTGTATATTTTGTATTGTTTTTAAGAAGCAATTTTACGTACCTATATATCGTCAACGTCTTCTACAACAGAGAAACTATAACATATCTCATAAAGTAATGTTAATAAACAGAGATATGATGTAGGAAAAAGGAAAGCAGTTGAATAGAGTTCCCAAAAACATTATTCTAACCTTTTTTTAAATACAAGTATAGTTTTATACACTAACGTAAACACTAGTGTTGTTGGATATTGATGTATCGACCTATTTGGTGAAATAATAGGACTGAATCAATCTTCCCGCTACATTAATTTTGCTTTCTTCCCTTTCTCGCTCAATCTGTTTAAATCAATCTGAACTTTCAGAAATAATTGACCCTTAAGGACGAAACATTCGATTTCATTGAACTATTAAAATTTAAAATAGATTTTTTTAATTGTCTTTAAATGACCTTTTTATTATATTTCTTTTTCACTTAATTATTTGAATGCCTACATTATAAAGAAAATCACTGTAGTCCTGACAACTATTATTTTTAATTAAATATTTCTATTAAAAAGTCCATTAACATTAATATTTCTCGTTATTGAGTCTTTATGATTCAAAAGTGGTTTACTTTGATTGTTTATTAAAGTGCACAATATCATTTTCCATTTTAAAAACGTTATAGAAAATAAAACTTCTCATAAAATATCTAATAATAATACAACATCAATTTAATTAATTAACATATTTTTATAAATAAATAGTACTCTCTTGTCACCTAAAATTGGTCACGTTTTCTTTAAAATAAATAATGTAAATACGATATTTAGTAGTATTTGTACCATAATCTTTTTCAGCTTGCATTAAATGTTGCAACTCTCGAGAGGGCGCAAATAACGCCATATTTCAGTATGCCTCGTAAAGAATTGATCATCTGGAAATTCACATTGGAAACGTGTACTACAGACACGAGTTTATTAAAGCAGTATCTGCTAGTTCAGCGTTCTAAAAGCTTTTGTCATTAGGTTCAAAATAATCCAACAAGTTGTAGAATTTGGATGCAGACGCTTGTACCGATGCAAATGTATTTTAAAACAACATGCAACTCACGGGCAATCAAATCGAAGATAAAACAGAATATCACATCTAAAGCAATTTCGTGCGGGAAATTCCAATAGCAACAAAAAGTTTAAAAGCTTTTTAATACCTACATTTATTAAGATCGAGTTAAATATTCAAAGTGAAGAGACTTCGTTTATCCCTCTTTTATTGCTCATGCCGCCATCTCCTTTTTTCCATTGGACATCCAGACGCATTGCAGGCTACCACCCTTTCTTGGTTGCTATTCCTTCCTGTCGCAACAAACGCTCCTCAACTTCTTTTATAATGCGCACAGCAAAGGAGTGGAACTCTCTCCCTGCGTCCGTATTTCCGAGTACTTATAACCCGTCTGTTTTTAAAGCCAGGGTGAATAGGCATCTTCTGGGTTAGCTCGTTCCATCGTGGATTCTGTCAAGAACTAACCCATCCTAAATAAAAAAATAAACAAATATTAAGCTACTATTTTGAGGCAAACAAAAGATTATGCTCGTATAAAAAACCATCTAGATAATAACTAAGTCTTAACTCCCAGCAATACTCATGGTATCTGACTTCTATACAATTGTATCGAAAGTAATTTCACAATCTAATATAGAAAGATCTCATGTCACAGTGTTTGTTATTGAACTTCTCTGAAACAGCTTGACCGATTTTTATGAATTTTTGTGTATTGTTTTTTAGGTCTGATAATAGGTTGTAGGATATTTTTTATACCCCTAGGTGGCCCTCTAATCCACGCGTATGAAGTTGCGGGCAATGGCTAGTCACTACAAATTACTTCAAATTAAGGAATCGTAACATCACTACATAGTATAAAACAAAGTCGCTTTCTCTGTCCCTATATCCGTATGTATGCTTAAATCTTTAAAACTACGCAACGGATTTTGATGCGGTTTTCTTTAATAGATAGAATAATTCAAGAGGAAGGTTTATATGTATAATACATGCATAATATAGAAGAGCATTGTATCCGTGCGAAGCCGGGGCGGGTCGCTAGTAAGCATTAAAATACTATTTCACATTTTGATTTGTCACGGCAGTTGCATACCTAAGTTTGGACAGTTATATCACTGGCATTAGTAACAAGATTTATTACAATATAAAAGGAATATAAAGAAGAAGTTAGGTAATTATTATGTTTGTTTATTTACATTACGTAGATCTCCGTAATAGGCAAAAGAGGCGTTGGAGTACTTGTAACAGAACGAACCGGGAAAATCGAATGCCCTCTATAACCAGTACAATACGGAAAATAGTGTGTTCCTGGCAGTTCACACTGTGACGCAAAGTATTGAAGCATGCTCCGCTTAAGGGGTATATAATATAATAAAGAACCACCGAATGGAATCAAATGGAATTACGGAATACTCTTGTTACCATCACAATATCTACCACTGGTTATAGGCATTGCACGCAAAGAAACATCAAACCATCAGCAATAGTTAAGTTAGTTTGACGACCGTTTGGTGCAACGGTAGTGATTCTGCCTTTTGCACCGACGCTCCTGGGTTCGAATCCCGGAAGGGGCAGATGTTTGTGTGATGAATACGAGCATTTGTACCTGAGTCATGGGTATTTATATATTTCTATTAATATTACTTATTTATGTATGATATATGTATGTCTATACGTTACCCTAGTATCCATAACACAAGCCTTATAGTGCTTACTTTGGGCTAGGTTAATTGGTGTGAATGTAAGAAATATTATTTTATTAGTTAAAGTTCGTATTTATTTATTTAGTTTAGGATGAGTTAACTCTTTATCCCAATCAAGCCTGGAGGCCAAGACAGAATCCACGATGGAACGAGCTAACCCAGAAGGTGCCTATTCACCCTGGTTTTAAAAACGGACGGGTTATAAGTACTCGGACATACAGACGCAGGGAGGGAGTTCCACTCATTTGCTGTGCGTATTATGAAGGATGTTGAAAAGCGCTTGGTGCGACAGGTAGGAATAGCAACCAAGAAAGGGTGGTAGCCCGCAGTGCGTCTGGATGTCCGATGGAAAAAAGGAGATGGTGGTATGAGCAAATGCAGCTCTTGAGAACACTTGTATTATTTACAACGAGATTTTCACTATAGTTTTATTAATGACGCTCCGATATTTGGACGCCCTTGCATGTACCATACTCACGTTTGTCTAAAACAGTAGTTATTATCCCAATAATTCAAAAATAAACGTGATTATTGTTCTAACAGTAGTAGTGTAACGTAGCACGGAAGTGTAGTTATCAAATTCCCACTTCCCAACTTGGAGTTTAATTCCAATTTTCACATTTTTACTTGCCAAGCATGCTTTATATGGTAAATTATCGTGACTTTAACTTATTGTTATCTTAATGTTACGTATTAAACTCGGTCATAGAAGATAGAGTGGAGGATACCCCTTAAGTTGGATATAAAAAGCATTTGTTTCTGTAAGTAAAGCGTTTCTGACAACTTAGAATTATTACGCAGTATTTTTTTTGTAGTAGTAGAACACTGTAGTTGGCAGCATTGTTTTTGAACAAATTTAAGTTATGAATTCATGTAATTGCTTATGCACGATGCGTCAGAATGTATCTTCTTCTAATTTATAAAAATGGCAGAAATATCACTTATTAGGTGCTGATTACTCTTAATGATATTTCTGCCAGTGTCCAAATTTTTCAAAAAATTGTATAAGTAAAGTCATCTTAATTATGATGACTTACGGATGCACAATGTATGGTGAAAAAAAATTACGTCTCCGTTTCTTTGGGTTTTAGTAAAGATGATGACTGCTCCTACTGTTTTATTTCACTAGCCAGCTTTCTGCACGAACATATTAATAGTTCATATTAAAAAACATATACACTCGGCGTCAAAAAAATCGCACCTCTAAGAAAATCACGTTCAAATGGCATTAACTCTGGATATGCACATGCAGTCGTATTAATTATAATTTTATTTAAAAGGTTACTTAATTAACTTAATAAAAAAACATTATTTTTCATTATCAAATAAAACCTAAAGCAACAAATAAAGGGTCACAAAAATTCTAAGGAAATTTTGCTGCTCGGGAGAGTCGCGAGTTGCGCTAACTTTGTGGGTATAAAGAGGTCAACACGGGTTCAATGTGGGTCATTCGCTATTAAACCGTTGAAGGGGACACACGCACTGATTTTACTGAAGAAAGAACATCTGGAAAATGGACACTACAGCTGATGAGGCCGCTCAAGTGGTTGCACTACTGCAAGCAGGGGTGCGGCAGTGTGATGTCGCCCGGCAACTGAATCTGAGCCGTTTTTCGGTTCGTAGAGTCTACCAGCGCTTTTTAGAGACCGGTGGCTATATCCGGCGACATGGGTCCGGTAGACGTCGCTGCACTTCGGAAAGAGACGACCGGTTCGTTGTGTCGTACTCTTTGAGAAATCGCTTCTCAAACGCTGTTCAGCTGCAACAGGAGCTCCAGGCAGTTCGCAGACGCACCGTGAGTGTATCCACGGTTAGAAGAAGACTGAAGGAGAAGAACATAGCAGCCCGCAGAGCTGCTACAGGTCCAAAATTGACTGCAGCGCACCGACGAGCCCGCTTGCAGTTTGCTCGCGACCACGTCGATTGGACCATTGAGCAGTGGGGAGCTGTTCTCTTCTCAGACGAGACACGAGTGTGTCTTTTCTGCAACGACCGACGAAGAAGAGTATACCGGAGGCAGGGTGAACGTTTCGCTCAAGCCTGCATCCAGGAGACGGTGGAATATGGAGGCGGATCCTGCATGTTCTGGGGCGGTATGTCGGCTGCCGGCAAAACCGACCTGGTCTGCGTCTCCCGGACCGGAGGTGCTCGCGGACAAGGGTCGCTGACTGCGCGCCGCTATATCACAGAGATCCTGGATGTGCATGTGGTCCCTTTTGCCGAATCTTTTGGCGAGGGGTTCACATTAATGCACGACAACGCTCGCGCACACACTGCAGCCATCGTGAACGACTTCCTGCGGAGGTCCCAAATTCCTGTGATGCAGTGGCCAGCGAGAAGTCCTGATCTGAATCCGATAGAGCACCTCTGGGACCATCTTAAACGTAAGGTTCGATCTCGGGATCCGGCTCCTTCGACTCTAGAGGAACTCCAAACCGCGGTGATTGAAGAATGGGGTCTTATCCCTCAAGAAGAGCTCCTGAAGTTGGTGAGGTCTATGAGGGACCGTATGGAAGCCGTCATCAGGGCAAGGGGGGGTAACACTAGATTTTGAGTTAATTTTAAGACACTTTTTGTACATTTTTTTTGTAAATTATCGATTATTAATTAGGACTTAATTAAGATTTTTTATTATTTTTCAAATTTTTATGCTTTTTGTATAATTTTAATTAAAAAAAAGATTGCACTTAATTGTTGTTTGATGCTCCTTTTTGTTACCTTTCTAATGATACCTAACACTATCCTCTATATAAGGTTTAGGAATTTTTGAATAAGATTTTTATAAGGTGCGATTTTTTTGACGCCGAGTTTATAAACAAACAAAAGTATGACCAAATATTGCGCTTCACGTTCTGGCCATCAAATCTGTGATTTTTTCAAATTTGGCAATAAAAAGTTTATACCAAATATAAAAAAGTAAGTAAACAAATTGACATCACTTAACTATAATCAATGAATTAAACACTATTGCAGTTCTAGACGGTTTCAATTAAGAAAAAAAGTATTACTTTTCTCGACTTCCTTCTAAAAAACATTATGTCTCAATAAACGTGGTACCTACTATTTTCTTTAATTAGAAAAAATGCTTTTCCTATTTATCATCTAGTTTTTTTGTGGCAGCCATTAACTTTTTCACGTGAAAAAAAAAATAGGGCTGAACAAAAAAGTTTCTATGAGATTTGTTCTTTTTTTTCTTCTGATAGAGTAATCGTTTTCATTTGTTTCTCGTTACTCCGCCCAACCGTGAACGACCTTGCGAGGTCTTCCTTCATTGTCGAGCCGCTGAATGGATGCAAATGGCATCATTTAATGTTTTTTTTATATTGCCTAATGAAGCATGCTCACTTTGAATTGGTTATTTACTACTTGTATTCTGCAATGTATTGTTTAAATCGAATGACATCAATTCACAGCCTTTACAATTACAGTAATTATGGTTTCTCCACATCTGTAATGATTTCATTACATGGAAGATTTATTTTATAAGGAAGTTAAAAGAGTACTAAAAAGTTAGTATGTTATAAAGACGAAAATGTTTACACATGCTAATCAAAACCCGATAGCTTTCTTAAAGATATTGCCAGATCGATGAATTCAAGAATTTGTTGCTTCAAACAATTTTTTATGGAGTTTTTGTACACTTCAGGAACATACATAATTTTAAATTGTTAGTAGAAAACATATTGTATAAGATTATTTTAGTGTAAAAAAGAGCAATTTTATAGTTTCCACGGAATTAGAAGATTATTTTCATTTGTTTTATATAAAAGATAGCGCAAATGTTATTTAACCTTAACTTTTAAAATTTATATATCTTCTTCAAGCTAATAAAAATTTATTGAAATCTGTTTATTTATTTTGAAGTATTTGGACTTGACAGTCTATATGAAATGAAGTAAACGCTCTTTAACATATTTAGTTATTACATTTCCGCGCATATTACACATTTAAATAAATGTAAATAAAAAAATATACAAAAAATAAAACTATTTAACGGATACTTGTGCATACTTTATATGAAGTTATATTCATCCTTTTTAGGAAAGACAAAGGTCTAAAGGTGCTTTCAGACTACGCTATACTATAGTGCCATATACGAGTAGTATAGCAAAGAAGGACCTAATGCTGTACTATTTAGCTTGGCGTTCACATTACGCGATATTATTGCAAGCATTTGGCGCCAGCGAAAAATACGTCGCAGGCACAGGATCGTGTCCAGACGTGTTGTCGTTCGTTTCGCTTGCGGGACGGCCGGGGGTGAGGGAGGAGGAAGAGGGCGGCGCGTGATATAGCACAGCATGAACTCAGCGCATCGGACAATTTTATAGCGTATACGAAGCCAATAATATATAGTACAGTACAGTGTGAACGTGTCCATAACAATGTATGGTGCGCGATATTGTTGTGCTATGAGCTATATACTATATGCTATTATATTATAGTGTAGTCTGAAAGCACCTTTAGCCATACTGCAAGTTCTGATTGAGACGATGATTGATGGAGGATGATGAGAGGCGATCCATGAATTATAGATGATCAATGAATGATGAATGAACAGTGAAATATCTCTTTCACTGGGTTTTAGTAAAGGTTTGGGGTTTTACACAAGATACATCTAAAAAACTAATGATGATATGGTTCATAACTGAAGGCTGTTACTCTTAAAGCACAACTTCAAATTTTCAGGTCACAGAAAGCGACAGAACTATTCTAGGTTTTGGTACAAGGTAAACTTAGCAGCATTCAATGTTTACAAACACTTCTAGCTCGATATACGTCTCCTGACCCGGATTTCGATGCGATTATTTACTCGTAAAAGTTATGTATCGAGTAACTGAAAATGTTGTTATTCAAATTACCTATGCGCACGTAACGGAAACTTCTATCAAACTGAAAATTGTTGGTTCTTTGGAGAAGTATTATTCACGTAAGATCTTCCGTGAATAATGTTTGAATAAAAATTATATTTAACAGCAAAAGAAGGTCTAAAAAGTAATCGACCAGTGAGTTTTAGTTAGGGGAACAAGACAGGATACACAATGGAGCGACCTAACTCAGAATTCACCCTTGCTTTGCAATAAGACATTAAATTATAGGTGTATACAAAGGATTTGAACTAGTGTATGCAATTATATGCATTTAATGTTACTCGTGCATGAATATGCACAAACGTGGTTCAATAAAGAAAACTTATGAAAGAAAACCTTACAATAAATTGTAGAAATTCAAAGTTTAATTTTGACGATGTCAAAGGCTGAACTTTAATACTTATGCTACTTTACTATTTGTATGAATTTAATATTAAGGTAATATGTTAAGTTAAAGTTATTTACAGTATTCTTAATATAGTTTAATTAAATTGACAGATGTCAAACGTAAATAACATACAAAATTGCAAAAAATCCTTCAAATTTTTGTCGTACATTATTGATATTATCGGTAATTGTCATTGATTTACGCTGCGCCATTCCTAAAAATTTCTAGAAACGTGGAACGTGGTTAATTTAATGAAATACATATAATATAACATTAGGCGTATAACTGGTATGTGTTCGATGATCCTTATGTAATGTCTCGTGTCTCAGTAAAGTAATTTGGATGTTTACGTATGATTTTACAAATTTCTAACATATAGATAAAAAAAAAGAAGATTTTTTATAAAGAACGGTTTGTTTATTTATTTACCGGTTGGTTTACCAACAACTTATGACAGACAGTAACACATAATACTTTTCTTTACATAGGCATATAAGTAATATGTATATTATAACAACTAGCGGCCCGTCCCAGCTATTCTATTCTATTATTAAATATTTTTCGGTTAGCGCCATCTAGCGTCCGGTAGACGAACTACTTGCGGTTAACGCGTTGCTTTGGTAACGTTATTGATACAATGGATGAAGAGCGGGAAAAAGAGCGGATAGACAAACACACAAACAACAAATTTGTGTTCTTTGATTATAGATTAGTATATAATAGAATAATGATTAAAAATTACACAATTACTAATAAAACGCATTGCCTAAACCTGACATTCACGTTTTACGACAGTGGACAAAATGGCCTTAAATTCATCGTTTGCAATAATCAGTCGGATAGTTTCGTATCCTTAAAGAACTTTTTGGTGCTGATGTTTTGACGGAAGGACGTCGTTTTTTATATCTTTAACTGGAACTGGTAAATCTTGTTTGCCTCGTAACTGGGGATTGGCTACTTGTTCTAAGCTCTCAATCATGATTGGAGCGGAGCGAGCGAAGCCCCCATGGATCAGCTTCAATGGCGCAATGTCTGTTTCGCCATAACTTCCCGAGATCTTAACCGATTTTAATATTTTTTGTATGGAATCGAATCAACAGGTTTAGGACCAGATTATGACGGCGCACGAATTTTAAAATTCGCAAAAATTCCCAACGAAACAAAATAAAAAAAATTTTAGGTATTACGCTCCGCTCCAATATATGCTTTATGCTTAGCGACTGCATCGCCTAGTATCTGATAATTCTGCCATAAAACTTGTCGATACAACACCTTCATTTTATTATTATTCCCCATAGAACTAAAAGTTGCATTAACATCGATAAGTATTATAATAGGTTACCATGTCACTAGGGTAAACCTCATTGCGTCTCGTATTAAAACGTAAATGTGTCAATGACGCTTCAGTTACTTAAAAATCATGCCATAGATAACCGAAGTGCGGACGGAATTTAGGCCAATATTGTTATGTAACAACATTATACACACTGTGCAACATACATTTTACTATGTCTTGTATAAATGTTTACGAGTTCAATTGAATATAAAGGGGGAAATAACAAAAGAATAACACGAATGTCGCAAGTCATTGGAACAAAACAGGGTTCGAATATATCTGATATAATAATAAATATCAAATCCGATATTTATGATATATATCAGTTTTTTTTAATATATATATATATATATATATATATATATCTGATATTTATCGATCAATCTAATTCTTGTAAATTCTTTGTAAATTTAAATTTAGTAGGCCTTAAATTTTGGGATTTCTTAATTAGTCTAAATTGGAATGAAGTTCAAATGAAAAAAAGCATTTTCCATTTTTTATTTTTTAAATTTTTAGTAAGCAAATTGTGGATATGGTGAGTTCGAGAGATCAAGTATCATTAATCCAATGTTTTCGTAGAAATTAAACGATCCATCTATAGTCAGCGTTTATTTTATTTTGAGCTTCTTAGCATGGAGTTGTTTTCGGACTTCAACTTCGGCACCACCATCGAGTCCAAGGCTCAAATTGCAGCTAAAAAGCTAGGCATCCTAAATAAGGTCAAGCGGTATTTAACGCCGGATCGTGCATGGAATATTGCAGCCACCTCCGGGACAGCTTAACAAAACACCAACTTGCTGCACTGCACACGATTCAACGCAGAGCTGAGAGACTCATTAGTGACAGCAAACACCTTAGCTCACCGCTGCAAAGTTGCTTGTCTGTCGTTCTTCTACAGAATGTCCTTTGGAGAGTGTGCTCAAGAGCTGGATGTGCTCATACTGCCATCCCCCTTTTCCCATCTGACATCCAGACGCACTGCGGGCTACCACCCTTTCTTGGTTGCTATTCCTACCTGTCTCACCAAGCGCTTCTCAGCATCTTTCATAATGCGTACAGCAAAGGAGTGGAACTCCCGTGCGTCCTAACCCGTCCGTTTTCAAAGTCAGGGTGAATAAACATCTTCTGGGTTAGCTCGTTTTGTTGTGGATTCTGTCTTGGCCCCCGGGCTTAATTAGGATTAAGAGCAAACCCATAAAAAAAACGTTAGTAATCATATAAATATATCATCGATATTAGGTCTTTATATTTAATATTATCGTACTGGATCCACTTTTCATCACATGTAATGATCCGATTTAAAATCCCTTTATTATTGTGTCGGTTCAGCAATGTAACTCAACATTCGAAGCGTGTTTGCTGGTTTGATTCACTCAATTCCTGAGGTCCCTACCTTTCAAGCTTTGCCGATTTGCTTTAAGTGGATTAAAACAGTTTAATCACACAGAGCTGACTCTGAAGTGGTTTGCGATGGATCCGCTTCCATATTAGCCTGTAATTCTTCTTTTTACACTTTGGTCTCCGGCCGTCCAAGGGGCTGGTTCTGGAGGTCGTAATTTCCAGAACCAAAACGTTGGTACCAAGAACATACCATGTTTTCTTTTGCGACTCCACTGCCATACACATACTTTATCTTTCAAGCGTTTCTACAGCACTGATTCCACGGTAGAACTCATACTCGTAAATATAACGATATTTCATGTTTTCCATTGTGTGATATGAGCGACGCCAAAAAAAGCTAATCAGGCAAAACAAATGTATTGCTGTTTTCAAAATTTAAATGTACCAGCTAAATGGATTTATAAATTTGAATTTGGAATTCTTAACCAAAGAAGAGATATTTCATATTAAAGTCGCCAGTACGACAAAACGCCAATTTCATATGTAAAAATCGTGGTATATAATTAACGTGACCTACGTCATGAAATCCGGGAACAAATTGACATTTTAAGTTACAGAAATAAAACAAGAAAATGATTTTTTGTCACGTACCTGTACAAATTATGAAAAAAATATACTAATATGGCGAATAATCTTAATGTAAATAATAATAAATGATAAATGCTGTTGTTTACACATTTCAGTACTTAACTCAGTTGTATTGTCACATAACTTTATATGCAGTTAGTCATATTCTAAAACCGTGATATAGTACAAATAAATAAAAAAAAAAACACGAAACACAGCATACTAAGAAAATGCACAAAAAATCTTAACCCATATTTGGTAAATCCTAAAAAAATGAATTATAATGATTATGTAAGTGAATATAATTGTACTTTGATTAAAATTGAATAGACCAAATGCCTTGTTATTAGAATCCTCGAGCGTAACGTCGTGCTAACGTAGGTTCTTAATAAAGTCTGTTTGGGTCATGATAACGAGTAATGAAAAGTTAAGTTAATAATGGAAATATACAAATACATTCGTATTTAACAAGAGGTTAAGTGCGATCTTTCTCGAGTTATAGTGTATATGTCACCTTCTTTAAATAATAATTAATAACTATTAGTCTGGGCCAATGTAAGCATGGTAAGGCTTATGTTATGGATAATAGGGTAACATATAGATATACATATATGATACATATATAAGATAGACTCGGGAACAAATGCTAGTATTCATCAGATAAACATCTGGCCTTTCCGGGACTCGAACCCAGGACCGACGAGGATCGCTAGCTTTGCACTAAACGGTCGTAAGAAGTTTTATTTATTTATTTAAATTGCTTTAAACGCGGTGTTGATAGGAGTCTATATACATTTCTTCTAGGTTCTAAACAATCGCATGTACCTTGATAGGCATTAGGAAATTTATCTTAAAAATATTCTTCGTTGGAGTAATAGCATTTTGTAATGAAGAGCTTTTTTAAAGTATTTATAAATTTATTTATATTGGTCCTAGCTTTAAATATTCTGGTAATTTATTAGTTTATAATAGCAATGCCGATCGTAAGCGGGGGTGATCAATTCGGTACCTAAGTACGAAGCAACTGGTGGACTACCAGGTCATCAATCACTTTTGATCAATTAAAAAAAGCATATCATCTACATATGAGTTTTCAAGTTGTGTTTCATTTGATACGTACTTATACAACAGTTTTTCACACTTATTAATTTTTTCAATTAATTACAATTAAAACTCGGCTTATCAGAATTAAAACCTTAAATCTGTTGACATTAATGGACTTAGTCTCTGAAAAAATCTTATATTTTTTTGATTTGATTAATAATAAGCAGACCTATTCTATAAGAAATCAACCTGACATTGAAGTGATAGCTAATTTTATTTACAAAATACGTACATCATCTATGTAATACATTAATTTTGGTGTGTGGTGTTCGGAAGGATAGAATAGTATTCTTTAAAGTAAAGCGTGTTGTAAAAGGAGTCTAATAATACTAGAAGTAGTAAAAATACACCTCCTCAGCACTATTTTCCGTATCCTGGTCTTTTGCTGCGATTTCCAACCCTTCCCAAAAACTTCACATTTTTATGGGAAGCTGTCTAGCAGTGGACGCTGAAAGCTGAAGTGATAAATGTTAGAAATATTTTTTATGTTATATTTTATTCATGGAGTATAACATAAAGTTGTCATTTTATATTAATAACTTTTATATTCATATATATTGTAATTTAGTAATTTTAATCTGATTTCTAAAGATACATAATATATTGGTGTTTTGTTTGGCTTTTAAATGTTACAATATTGAAGACAAAAATGTTTTTAAATAATTATAATAAATATCATAAATCTAGGGAAATAAGTCTTCGCTTCCTTATGTATGATATCAATATAGGGAGAATTGTCCATTTTAATAGTTTGTAACTAATTAACCAATTCTAATTGTTAGTAATTAGTCTCTGCAAGGCCCATGCAATCACCAGCAGCTGTTGTCGCTGCCCCGCGCTTACATCCTTCTATGCAAAATGGTAAATTAATTGTCCCATTTTGTTAACTTTGTTATCTTCAATTATTGTATGTTTTTGTACTTACAGCTTGTTAGTTCGAGGAGCCATTATAACTGAATTGGATGCCTAACGTCACGATTTTCTTTTGTTCCTTTTTAGATGTCCTAAGATCCTCATTAGTGATAAATCTATTTGAAGTAATTTTGGTACTTTAAGATAACTTTTTGATATTCTTTTCATAACTAAAGCAATCATATTGTAATTCCGTATGATTATCATGATATAAATAAAGTTAACCAGTCAACTTAAACATTGTTTGCAATTGAAATCACTGCATAGCGATAAGGGATTTGATGCAAACCGTTCAACGTGATCTTAGTCCGTGCGTATGAGACAAACAAGATGGCGGCGAAATAAAATGGGGCAAGACGTTGTGGTACAGCTCACGTGTTTATAGGAATCACAAAACAACCTCGAAACTGCACGAGATCGACCTGGTGCTTAGGGACAGCCGGGAACACAACTCATTACTAGGAAAATAATAATAAAAAACTAACTTACAACGAATTCAATTACTTATATTTGGCTATTAAAATAATTGTCAGTATCTGTAAATAAAGTATTAAGAAAAATAATTTGTACAGAATATTTTATTTAGGTAGTTTTAACTGTTTATTTTGTGTTTGGCATCATGAATACAAAAAAGTGTTGAAAAAATATACCTCGGGTGCACTCCGGCTCGAATCTTTTGCTAGACGCCGTAAGTGCTAGGCAAGTGAGGCTAATGTTATCTTTTATTCTTCTACAGGCACGTACCTGGGCGCTTCGCTACACGACCGACACAGCGTACCATAGCCGAGGCCCGAGCCCTTAGAGGCACCCTATGGCATCCTGTGCTCCCTTTCCAGCTAGAGCGCCGTAATGATTCTATGCTGGTTCGGAGACTCCCTCATGGGATATGCCGTCCAGCTAGAAAACCAGTATGGTGGCTCGCTACTCTCGGCTTGAGATCCATTTAAGGATTTCGCCGTCCCAAAACCCGGTATCGTTATTAAGGTCATCTGCGACCAACATCAATCACACACCAAAAAACAAAGTTATTCTTCAATGCCTTATAAAGATTGTAAATGGATTTTGCCGCGGTAGTCGATATTAAACACCAAAAAAATTTTTACAGCCGATAAATTTTATTATTTTAATATTTTTGCTTTAAGCAAGCACGCCCAACTTATGGGTATGGGGCCGGGCAAGACTGATAGTAGTCTGACCAAGTAAGTTAGGCTACTCTAGTAGTTAGGCCAACCGAGGTTCTTACCCACCTTTTCAAATCCCACTTGATGAGAATATGTTTCTATTGACGACGTATTTACAGGAAGTAAAATTGTTATCGCATATTTGACTACACTAGGATTTTAGTTTTGTGAAGAGTATATTCTCTGGGAACCCATTCGATCAATCGGCGATTTTACTACCTTTAGTGGAGTGTCCGATGTTGTGTGTAGCTTTTTAATTATGTAATGATACTACATCAATACTGAGTGCTCGCTACAGAACTGTCTAACAACTCCCTGTGGGGGGCGAAACACGTGTAGAGTAGTACGTGAAGGTGCAAGGTAGGCCGCTGTCTTAGTGTCTGTTTTATTAATGGATATGGAATTCCACCAACTTATTAATACTGCAAAATTGATGGTACAACCTCATATCTTCACTTACTTCAACCACTTCAAAGAATAAGCAGGTATTTTCAGGACTCCATAATATTTACTCTTGTTATGTTAGCTGTAGGTATTTTGATTATTTTCAATTGCCATTGTCGTCTCGGATGTACGTCGACAAAGAGAGCACCCGCAGTGTGAATGTTCGACGCGATTACTCAAATATATGTCAATGCTGAATAATTTGATCGTTCAATAGTGTTTGGATAATGTGAGATTTATAGAGATCTTTCTCATTTTCTTGAAAAGTCAGTAGGGCTGTGTTGAGATAATTGGACCATAACGGAAGTGTTGGAAACTGGCTGGTCAGCAGACCTTTTTTACTATATTGACTGTGTTTTGGTATTTTTTTGTTTTGTTTGGTCTTTGTTTGGTCGTACAATTATTAGTTTTGTTAAAGTATATCTTATTGCTTTTAAGATTATATGTTTCCATCAGTTACAAATACAGTCCATCTTTTTTCACTAGCTAACAGGAAGGATTAAAGTTATAAATTTTGATGCCTAATTTGATGCTTAATAATTTCTCATAATTCCATCATTTGGTTAAGAGTATCTATTATGAAGAGAAATATAATTATTAAAAAATGAATGATTTGTCGTTAATGTTCCATTTTAAATTAAAATTTTCATTTATAAAAGACTGTTCCGATCTTAATAATTTAGGCACCAATATTAAGATGATTCTCTTGTATTCAATGGACATGGAAATTATACACGATATCTTAATGGGAATAAGACACGCCGGTAAAACTGTGGAACATAGCTAGTTATTTATATTCTCGTTTACAGACTCGTTAGTCGGCTAGGTAGACTGTATTGGGAGTCTTTATTATCTGAAGCTCCTTCTGAATGCTAAGAACGTTGATCCAAACTGTATCTGCTGTTGTTGAAATGAAATGTTATTTATTCACTGAAAATAGAGTACAGTATAGGTGTTATTTAATAAAAATGCCGTCTATTTTGCCAACAAGGGCATGTGAATTTTGGCTTAGAAATGCCACGTTATTGTAAGCAAACATCATGAATGATTAATTAATAATTTTACATCTACATCAAGATCAATTATTTAATAATAAAATAATAAATTTCAAATACTAATAACTATTGCGATTATTTATAACTTATGTCAATTTTACAATTTAAAAATTCTATAACTGAGTAAAAACATTTGGTTTTAAGCCAGTCGAGCTTTCTCCTGAATATGGTCATATTAAGTTCAGTTAAAGAATGTGGCAACTTATTGTAAATTTTCACAATACTAGGATACCAGTTTTTCTCAAATAGGACGGTCCACATTTTGGGTAAAAACAGCTTGCCACGGTGTCTTATGCTTCTACTAGTATTTGTATCCTTGCGAATAAGATCGGGATGACTTTTCTCAAAAATAAAGCTCTCAAAAATATAAAGCGACGGGAGAGTTAGTAAATTTACCCTGGCTTATTATGTTGGCTTCCACCAATATACAACCGACCTGCATGGTGGATTTAGTGACTCTTTCTCCCTACGATTTTATTCACTGTCTATTGATGCACTAGCAGGAAGCATTATTACAATAAATAATAGATAACATCACATACGTTATTCTGTTCACAGGTCAAATGGCTAAAGCATTTGTGTTTTGGAATTTAGAAGTAACGACGGTACCACGAAAGTTTGATTTAAAAAAAATATAATAAAAAACGTTTTTGTAAAAAAATTACATTAATCCGCTTGGGTATCGAACCTGGGACCTTGGAGTGGCGTTATCATGTAAACCGGTATGCAAGTCACTCGACCATGGAGGCCGTCATATTATACATCATACGGACAAGATTGATTCTGTAGAAAATTAATTTCAAACAAATTCAACTGACGAGAATCTATGCGTAAGAATCTTATTTATCGTCATATTGTTAAATCCTACTAATATTTTAATATAAAACTAGCTGACCCGGTTACGCGTTGCTATGGTAACGTTAAAAGAGCGGGAAAAAGAACGGACAGACAAACACACACACAACAAATTTGTGTTCTTAGATTATAGATTTGTATCTTTGTTAGTTAATCACTCACGCAAATACGGCTGATGCGATTTGGATGAAATATTGGATCAATAGTTTTACTGGGGAAAGATAGGAACTTTCTTTGATAAATCGAACACCACTCAAGGAAAGCCGCGGGCGAAAGCTAGTAATAAATAAAAGGAAGTCAAATGAATAAAAAAAATCATTCAGTCTTTATGAGAAACACGAGTAACGATTTTTTTTAGTCTCCTTGACGAAAAAGTACAGATAACAAAGGTTAAAATAATATTATGCACTAAAATTGGACAAGGAAAATTGTGGTGATGCCAGCGAACACTGCATTCCTTCCAGGAACAGTGAATGTCTAGAATGTACAACAAACACTTGTAGTTAGTTGTAACAACAAGAAAACGTCTCGTGATACCCTCAACCTCGAGTCTGAGTGCTCCGGATTATCAATAGTGATGTGGTGACGAAATGACTTTGATTATTATTATATCGATGATATTTAAACCGATTGATTTTTATCAACATAATTGAATTAAAATTAATAAGTTGAGATTGGAGCCTCAATGAACATCCACAGAGGCTTGGGACTGTCTAATTTATTAACAAATGTGCGTTTACCCACATATAACATAAATGATTACTCAACACCTTTCCCTTCTTACAAAGTTTGTTTCATTTGTGCTATAAATAATATATGCTAAAAACATAAATTAATAAGCGTTGAATACAATTTTGTTTTTAATCTATAGATATGAAACTAATGTTTACTGAACAAATTTATATATATATCACAGAGATAAAAATTATATTCCCGGCGGGAAATGGTCATACACTCTCTGCTAGTTCGATTCATGTTTGAGGAGCCCAATTTCTTTAAGAATATTTTGAATATTAGCATAGCAATAATATTTCATAAAATCCTAAAATTTGTATGTTTGAGCATGTCATCAAATATGTTTTATGAGATCATTATCATTTTTTAATGCAAGAAAACTAAGTGAATTTTATAAGTTTAGTTATAGTGATAGAATGCTAGTGTCTAGCCTAAAGCGAATACTCCTAGTAAAGCGAGGCTTCGCTTTGCGACATCCTCTTCAAATCTCAGTTGAATAATTTTAAGTTGTAACTTTTACTTACCACTTGAAATTATATAATACTTACATTACATAATCACCTAGGGGAGATATTATTTCATTAATTTCTCCATATTGTGAATCTTGTTAATTTTCTTAATTTATTTTATGGTACTGATGATATCAATTTTAATTGACAAGTAAGTGTATCGATATATCATATCATTGAACATCACATCACTAGTCCGTTAAGAGCTCCATTACCGACGGCCCCGAAACATTCGATTGGAGTTAGTTTCAGACAACTACTTCATCGCATTAGTCTGAAGCGTAACATCTCTTTTTAATTTCTTGTGTAACATCGAGTCAAAAAAAATGACCTTTCAACATTCTTTTAATTAACTAGTTAAAGTTTTCTAATAATTATGTAGAATTTAAATAAGTTATGTCTTACGCATTGCCCTAAAATATTATTATATAAAGTTAATCATAATTTATTTAGTGCTTTCATTATTATACAAATAAAATAAATAAATAAATATTTCTAACATTCACACCAATTAGCCTAGCCCAAAGTAAGCTCTGTAAGGCTTGTGTTATGGATACTAGGGTAACGGATAGACATACATATATGATACATAGATATGTAATACTCATAGAAATATATAAACATCCATGACTCAGGTACAAATGCTCGAATTCATCATAAAAACATCTGCCCCTTCCGGGATTCGAACCCAGGACAATCGGTGCGAATGGCAGGATCGCTACCGTTGCACCAAACGGTCGCCAACGATTACAATTAACCAAAAAAATATTACAAAAAAAAAACATATCTCACGAGTCAGGCTGGAGCATTTGTTGTACATAAATTAATTTCGCATATTTTGGAAATAATTTGGACGATTTGGATGATTTTTTTTTATCACAAGGTTTTGCCATTTAATTATACATATATAGATAGTATTTTCTTATAAAAACGCAATTTCACACATTTTTTTTTTACTTTTTACCTACCTTCGAATTAACGGGTTCAGTTGCTAGCTAACCATCGAGTGTCACCCAGGTACTAAAAATAAGATATGATTCTGTAGGATTTTTTTGTTTTTTTGTAATCACTGTATTGCTTTAATAATTAAAAAATAATAATAAGTGTTGGCGAGCCAAACAAAGCAGCAAAAGATATTTTTTCACGTCTCCTCAATATGTTTGCGGAGGTTTTCTTTAGGTAGTCGAACCTAGGGAAATTAAATTTCCATCAATCACTCATTGATCATGCATTATATATAAATTAGTTCTCGACACCTATCACCGTTTATTATTAAATTAAGATAAATAAAGATGTAGGCTGTATGGACTTAGTTCTTTTCGCCTACCCTTGGAGGTAAAACTTAAGAAAAAAAGTAATTATC
The DNA here is from genome assembly GCA_927399485.1 of Calamotropha paludella. Lineage (NCBI taxonomy): Eukaryota > Metazoa > Arthropoda > Insecta > Lepidoptera > Crambidae > Calamotropha > Calamotropha paludella. Next base: position 15,339,931 of record OV656824.1, on the reverse strand, counting down.
CTTATTCAATTTATGTATCTCTCAACAGAGTACCTAATACAATAACCACTTAACCGCCCATAAATGTCAAGAAGTATTAGGAATTCCTGATGGGTGTAATCATTGCCTTCGTGAGTGTCTCTCATGATAAGTGGCACTAATTACATAGGAATCGAGTGCCGATATGCTGTTTATTGTTACGAGCTGTTAATTCTCTATGTCTAGAGAGCTGCTTAAATACCTTGTCGGGTCATGAGTTCTGTTACAAATGAAAATACATTTTTTATGAAGTAATGTAATATTACTAAAACTTATATGTACATATTTATTAAAGTCTCAGCAAAATATATTGTATTCGAAATGGCCACATTTGGCTTTTATACAGGCTTTTAATCTGTCTGGCCACGAATCTATGGTTTTATGCACTGTTTCCATGGGAAATTTCGCCACTGCTTGCTTGATATCACCGTGTCGTTTAGAAGAAGCCAAATTGACCACATTTTGTAGTCAAAAGGGTTGAGGTCTGTACTAGATGAGGGCCAGACTTCAACTGTTATAAAGCCCGCATCGTTGGTTTCAAGTCAGGCTTGTTGTAGTTCGTGCCTTGTGACCAGATGCAGAATCCTGCTGGAAAGTCCACGGTACGTTTTTAAAAATGTATTATTGAGAGGTTTCACAACACGATCCAAGATTCTATTGATACAATTTGACTGAAGTTTTCACTCTTATTTCACAAAAATGTAGTTTTGTGACGCCCGCGCCTTGAGAAGACACGCCCCACCAGACCATCACTGAAGCAGGATGATGGCCACGTTGTAGCTTTCCGACCACTTGAGCAGCTTCTTTAGAACTGTGAGCGTACTCTTCATCATCATTTTACTTATCGTGTCTTCAAACGTCAACATTTTTTCATCGGTAGGTAAAGAGGATATTTCTGTGCCTTTCACCTGCGTTTCGTGACAGAAGGCATTTTGTTCGAACCACTCTCTTTAATTGTAAAGATTGATTTAGGGTATGTCCTGTATGTCGACGATAAGCACCGAGCTTCAGGTCTTGTTTTATAATATGCGACTGAGCCCTAGAGGGAAACTTCGTTTCTCGCGATAAGATAAGATTCAACAGCATTAGCAGCCTTTGTAGTTCTAACAGCACGTGGTTGCCCCGATTTTTTATGGTCTTCGACAGAGGAAGTGTTGTTGTATCTGTTAATAGTACGATATATGCAGACACAACTGATACCAGGCTTTTGAAGTGTCTGAAATATAACCTACTTTGTGCAAGGCGATCACTGCAATCCTATTTTCTTTAACATCTCATTCCATATTGTAATTTAATAATGAACACTAAAAAATATGTGAAATGGCGCGAAACCGAAAGACGTTTTAAAAATAATAAACGCTTTCCAAATTCAAAATAATTAATAAGGTGAAAAAAAAGAAAAGTAACAGTATTTATGGCCAGACTAGTTATATTTATGTCTCTTCGAAGACTCCCTCAGGAAAGATGCTGTCTAGAAACCACTACGGGATGGTGCGCTACTCTTAGCTCTACATCTTTTTATAAATTTCGCCGCCTCAACACAGGGTTGCACTGTGACGATTGTGAAGTGATGAGGTGTCTTATATACGCTTCATTCGGACATAACATCGATTTAATGTGAATAAATTGTTATCATACATCTTATGAACAAGTTCTGATGTACAAAATCATTGCAAATAAATGTTATTCATCATTTAATTCATCGGATCCGCATCTTAGAGGGCAAAGTATGTAATAACCGCTAAAATATTTACCAACTAAACTATCTACCCAAACGTGAAAGAGTTTGCCATAAATTTCACACTTACCGATTTTGTGGACTGCGGAAGGTGTGAGTTGATTAGCGTACTACTAGTCGCTTCTAGTACGCTCTTAAGCACGTAGGGTTTATGCTATTCTACTCGAGATAGTAAATTTTTGATCACCCATTCGATTACCGGATCTTGCTTATGTTTCTTAACTTCTGCAATGATACGTAGAACGCTCTCTCCACACAGAGGGTATGGATGAGCTCCACGGTTTTAAAAATGTACGAGGGATTAATAACGGAGATGAATTTTTGACGAGCTCCGTGGTTGAGTAGCTCGTATACCGCATACCATATTCATGGTTCGATCCCCGGGGAGGTCAATGTAGCAAACATATTCTTCCATATAAGTACGGGTCATTCCTTTTGAATTCCATAATAAAAGTACTTTAGCTGCTTAGCTTTAGAACAACGTCTGAGACGTTGTCTAATATTTATATTTATTACTTGCGGCCGCCCGCGACTTCGTCCGCGTGGAACATTGCAACATTACTTTACTTTTCTAAAATAAAAGTCCCGTCAAAATGCGTTCGGCCATTTAAGAGATTAGCCGGAAGAAACAGACAGACAGACAGACAAAAATTGTAAAAAATGTTGTTTTGGTTTATGTACTCTCGAGGTCTCTCGTGCCTTACCACTTTGTAGAAATATTCGTTTGAACTGATCGCATCGGACACGCCCACACGACCCATACCTATCCCTAGTTGGCTTCGTATTTTACTACGATTAATACTACGGCCAATCATAAACAACTAGTTTTAAAATCGCCCTTGATGTCAGTACTGTGAACTGTCAATCTTAAACTTAAACTTCTAAATGCTCTCACTTGCTTTTTTATCAATGTCGCACGCGCCCCATGATTGAATGAATGGAGCGGGGCGTGGCCTGAAGCGATAGGCATCGTGCAGTGTGCAAGCGAATTTCGACTTAGGACTGATAAGGCGCCAGAGGCTTTGATTTCATACGCATGTAGTAAAAAACGGTTATTTCAATATTACAAACAGACACTCCCATTTTATTTATATGTATAGATTATTATTATTATGACTGAGAACCCTACCTCAACTCAACCCAATATATATATAAAAATTCCGTGTCACAGTGTTTGACCGCTATGAAGTGTTAAACAACTCAACCGATGTTGTATTTTTTTTCATTATGCTGGGTTTTTTCCGACTTAGGACATAGGATAGTTTTCATTTTAATTTATAACACAGCAACGCGTGGCCGAGTCAGATAGTTAATTTGTGTTAATAGATAAGGGTAAAACAGTTAAGTGTCTCTTTCTCCTCTGAAAGGGCAAAATGAAAACAAACATTTCTTTTATTTTGTCAACGTAATAAACAAAGCAGCTATTGTTTATTATGTTGACATGTTGTTGTTTTAAAACAATACTTTTACGACTGATTCTATAATAGTTCCCCATATAATAGTCATAACTATTGAGCTATCTCTAATAAATTTTATATAGGAATCGGAAAATCAGCCGTAATAAAGTGTAGAGAAGACATTAAAACAACTGATATTTTATGTTATCATACAATATAATAAAATCGTTTGTGAGTTCAGCAGTGTCCATAGGTCATTACCCTTTTGAAGTGTACATTCCATGTTACGATGAAGTTTGTAACAAAATGATATCAAACGTTTTTGTCTTTTTATCCGGTTCTTGTGTAAGTAGATCTTGATGTTATTGAGACCAAATTCCCTGGAAAGGTCACTGCGCTGGAAGGTACAAAACAAAAAAATCGTAATAACAATGTCCCTTAATTATTATGGTTTCCGTTTTTGAACAAAAGTTGTTTCTATTTTTTTTATATAAAATCCGTGCATTACACGGAGTAAGTAGCGGTAAAAAAAAAATATGTTTAGTTAGTTCATATTTACATTGTTTATAATACATCTTTTGTAACTCAGCTGGGAATCGAACTTAACGCTCAGCGTATGTAATGCGAGTGCAGGAATACAAACTTGAATACGAGGAATCGATTACTTTTCTTCTTTCTGAAACCTTGCTTTGGTCACTTCATTTTAGAATACAGTAAAAATAAAGTAACTTTTGTCTTGTTTTAGACAACTTTTATTTTAGTATTTTTGATTTAGTTTAAAAACATTATGCTGAATAATTTTTTGCTTTTGTCTCTCTTAGAAAAGTAAAATAAAGTCATTTAAGTTGTCATTGTCATATAATAGTGACGTTTTTCTGAAATTCTCTTATCTTTTCTTCACATAAAGGATAACACGTATAATATGAACAAAAATTAATACAAAAGAATGTAAGCTAGTTAATTTTTAAGTTTTTAATATTTTTTTACATTTTTGATAAATAATTACAAACGATGTTATGGAAAAATTGACATATTTATTATTATTTAGTTCTTACACTTCCGCGCACATTACACATCAGAATAAAACACTTTTTTACGGGTTTTTGCGCATGTTTTATTTTATTTTATATTTAATCCTGACGTTTCGACTCCTTTACAGGAGCCGTGATCACAGGATGACTAAGATGATGGTTGTCATGTATTTTCTACTACCTTCACAATATTTTAATTTAATATAAATCAAATTGTTTTATTTTATTTTAAAACATTATTTAGTTATTTAATTAATTCTCACTACGATTACATTGTATACTACTGAGTCTACTACCAGTTCGGAAATTGGGAGGGCCTTCCGAGAAGAACTGGCGAAAGAAACTCGGGCAGGGGGACCGACCTCCATCTTACTGTTTAATTAAACGACGCAATAAAACGACACAACACTATCGAAATTGGAATTTTTATTTTTTAATTAGTTTATAACTAACTAGCAATTATAAAATCTTCTTTTTAAAAAGACTAATTTAAACTTATATCTTAGAACAAATCATACGGAAATTTGCGTCAACATGTCTTTTTCTTGTTTAAATACAGTGTACTAATTAACTAGGGGAAACCAGAGAGTAATTGCCCACTGACAGTTATTGTCCATGCTAAGAGAATTCGTTTAATTTTGCCACTAAATGTTGAGATAATTTACTAAAAATAAAACAGATGGCTCTGTAAGTCCTATAATACGAAACAAATTTTAAATATGGCAACACTCTTTGAAAAAAAGAACAGTAATGGCTGACATTCTGACACGAGGTGCACATGTTGCGTGAAAAGGTAAGATTTTTAGCAATTTTCTTAAGGAACGCCTAATCTTTTTAACGCAAAACTATGAGTGTTTGTAAAAGAACTGCAGTGAAATATTATTTAATACGAAAATGAAAGTATAATGTGTGCTTTAAGTAAGAAATTGTTGCCGGTTGCCACTTGTATTGCTTATTACAAAGGTGGACAATCACTGAAGTAATAATCAATACTTTTCAGTTATTGTCCATACGTATTTTAATGATTGTCATATGGCAATAGCTATATTTACTGTCCGGACAATGACTGTATCGCAGTGTGTTCTCTATTTTGCAGAATGCCTAAAGCACCGAAAAAAGAGCATACGAAAAAAAATTTAGATAATGCCATAGAGGAACTTAATAATAATGTAAACAACTTATCGGAACGCCAAATTGCTTCTAAATATGGCATACCAAGGTCAAGTTTACGACACAACCTCAAAAATCCTGGGCATAAGACGTCTATTGGTCCAGCCCCCATTTTATCAAATAACGAAGAAAAAGAATTAGAGAAATGGTTATTAATTTCGGCCAAAAAAGGCTTCCCGAAGAAAAAAAATTACGTACTCGACAGTGTTCAAAACTTTTTGAAAGACCATCCGCGTACTAACCCGTTCCTTAACGATAGGCCAAGTCAAGGTTGGTGGAAGGCATTCCTAAAACGACAACCCAATCTTAGTATCAGAACATCAGTGTCTGCTCTTAATGAAACGACGACATCGGATGTCTCCATAGACAAAACAGTCCTTCAGTTACCTAGCCCAAAAATATTAAAACGCAAGTGTTCTTTTGGAGAATATTTGGCTTATCCAGAAACTCCGATAAGAAAAGGGAAGCGTCAGATAGAAAGAACGCCATTTGCGATAAGTTCCAAACCATTCAAAGAAGCTGTTGGAAAGAAAATTATAGGAAAAGAAAACGCTGCAAAAGAAAAAGAAAAAAGGAGAACAATGAAAGAAGAAAAGAAAAGTTCTAAGGAAAAATTCATGGCTACTAAAAGATTAAAGTGCAAAGAAAAGGTAGGAGAACAAACGAAGAAACAAAAACAAGTAAGAATATAGAGTTACCCTTAAGTATTGAAAATGAAAACGAAAGACTGATTAAAGAAAACAAGAAAACTTCAACAAATGGAAAAGAAATAAAATACAGGAAAGATTTTACATCAACAACAAGTAATGAGAGAGAAATTCAAACATGTAAAGAAAATGTAAATATGTTTCCCGAGTCTAAGAAAATTAAAGTCCTGGATGAAATAATCGTGAAACCTGCTGAAACTTGTGCAGTTTGCCGTCGTAAAATGAGCATATTTGAATTAATCTGCAATGTTTGCTCAAAGAATTTCCACATTAGTTGCATACCAAAAAAACATAAGGACCACATTCCCGACAAAACTGATATAAACTTATTTTTGTGTCATATTTGCTATAAAACTGATGATTCGGATTTGGGAGACTCGGACTCGATAGCATTAGCATTACTTGATGATTTCAATAATGCCAAAAAGACACTATTTTTTTAATTCTTGTTGAATTTCATATAATTTTAATATATTTTTTTCATAGCTTATAAAGATTTGCTGTTTAATACTTATTTTATGTAGATTCAATTATGGTGGACAATCACTGATTTCTACCATGACAATCTTTGTCTTGAGTGGACAAGCACTATAGTTTTTTTGATGATTTTTGTTGTATCGACTTTTTTCCAAAATGTGTAGAGCTTAAGTTAAATTGACACTAGGTACTCAGTTTATTTAATTCTTTGAAAGTCATGTGAAGAATTTTTATTGTCATCTCTTTTATAATTAATAAATTATAAGACAACTAATTGTATTTATTGCTTAAATGGACAATAACTGTCTGGTTTCCCCTATGTTCAAAGAAATGACATTTAATTGTTTGCTAGGCTTAAATACAGAAAAATGCCTTTAAGAATTACGTTCGCGATGGAAAAACTATGAAAATACATTCTTTGTTAAGCTTGGGAAGATGAACCGGACTTGTGGACCAAGGTATATTTATGTAGTTAGTGTTTTTCATGTAATTATCTGTCGTATAAATAGTTAGGAATATAGAAAGAGCGAATTTCTTTTTTGTTGCTTTTGTTTTCTATTAATTTATAATATCTTATTAGTAGTATTCATAAGACAGCGTATAATACTATATTGTGAACATGATTTCCGATAAGGAGCCGAAATATTTTTTAAATTTTTTTAATATTTAATTAAAGTCAGTTAGTGGCCTGACCACTGTTTAGTGATATAGAAAAATATATTCACACTTAAATTAATGGGTATTTTTTATTACATTTATAGATTATACCGGTAAAATAAGTGAAAAAATAATTTGAGTCTCGCTAATGAATTTATTATGAAGAAAAATTGTAAAGTGAAAAAAAAGCGGCCGTAACTCATTGGTATAGATGTCAGCTTGTAAACCAAGCGAACACGGATCAACTCGTAACACAAGCCAAATGGTTTGTTATCACGAGAGGTTAACGATAATATTAATAATATGTTAACCACATTGTTAAAATTCTTAAAATATATTCTATAAAACTGCAGAGGTAGTATAACATTTAAAGGGTATATAGAGACCAAGTTTAATACATTGTTGGGCAAACGATCTCAAATGAATTTACTGTTATAACAAATAATTCATACTTATGCGAACGTTATCATTTCAAAATGTTGGTAGACGGTTTTTTGGATACATAAATTTGGGAGCAAATACAATAAAATTTTGTTAATTATTTTTATTGATAGATGGTACATTTTATAGTCCTTTATAACAGATATAACATAAATTCCCATATAGATGACTAACTCGTTAAATTCAATATTATTCTTGGTATTTAAGGATGTTTAAGTATCTTGCGAATCACATTAACTGAAAATTTCTGAATGTATATACGATTGCTGAGGAGAAAGGAAACTTCTCCCTGCTCTGCCGCCTTGGTAACAATATTTTAATAATTCTTCGTTCATTGCAAATCTAATTGTAAGACAATTTCTAATAGGTTTGCGATTCTCATAAGATGTTGCATGTCGACCTGTCAATTTAATTGTATTCCATCTACTTGATCTTGAATGACAATTTTGCCCCATTAATGACATCTTTACTTTTTATAAACATTATTTCTATGAGAATTTTCCTTGTAATTTCCATTATTGTTACTGTCTAGGAATGGTGAAGAATCAGGTTATGATTTAAGTGAAGTTATCATCACCACCAGTCTATTAAATTGGGGTAGGGGGAGAGGAGAGGACTCCTCCCTAGGAGGAGTAAGGGGGGATGTGACCCCACGAGTGCCTTTCCAATTGTGCTACCGAGGTTTTGACAGAATCATTGGATTTTTTTCAAGTGTTTCTGAAGCTGTTGTTATTCCAACCTGGCACTGTCTCAAATTAAATTGACCACAAACAAGAAAAGGGGCTATAACCCCCTATAATAGGAAAACTAACTAGATTGATTATTGAATTAGGTATTTGTTCATTAATTTTGTTTAGTAAGTTATTTTTTGTATAAATAAAACAAATCGTGCCAAATCAAAGGTGTCCGATAAAATTTTGGTCGCTGGTACTTCTACACACTCTTAAGAAATATTATCTTACTCATAACACGGGATTCAATAACGTAAACAAAGGCGACTCAGCTGTCGATTGGGTCTTTTGATAAAATTATTATGAATATGACAAGTAGTAAACAAAAGTTATATAGCTACGCTGTAGGCTGCGACAGACTGAGATATACGGCGAAGCTCTAAAAAGAATAAAAACTATTTAGGATTCCAAACTATTTAGTGGGTCTTAAAATAATTAATTAAATAATCAAGTATATAATGGTGGTACAACGACGTTAATTTATTAATTGTTATTACTGTTTGATGCAACGATAGCAATCCTGCCTTTGCCATCGACGGTCCTGGGTTCGAATCCACGAAGGGATAGATGTTTGTGTGTTAAATACGAGCATTTTGTGAGTCATGGATATTTAATATATTTCTATAACTAATGCATATCTATGTATCATCTACATATGTATCTCTATACGTTACCCTAGCATCCATAACATAAGCCTTATAGTGCTTACTTTGGGCTAGGCTAATTGGTGTGAATGTAAGAAATATTATTATTTTTATTAATTAGATACCTAGATACTAGTACCCTTTAAGGGTACTAATTATAAGTGTTTTTGTTACTTCAAATATAAAAGAATACAAAGTAAAATCGAAAAATATAGAATTTGATATAAGAAAAAATACCTAATGTTAATGAACTTCATAATCATATTTCTCGTGAATTCGACGAACTAGAGAAATGATGCTTTTTTAATTGAATATTCGGTTAAAGCCCTATAAAAGGAGGGTATATTCATAAGTCTATAACGATACACAAATTAAGATCAAAGACCGCACTTCCTTGGTCATTCTTCTTTACTTTTATTAGATTAGTTGTCGTTTTTGTTCGTTCAGAAGATACCTACAGAAATTGAACTGTCACTGCTGTCATATTTTACGTCACTTATCTCGGTCGTGCCAAGGCGGCTCAGTCACCGCGTCCCCAGACAGTTTGGATTGGGATTACAGTGACCAAGTGATTACATATATTACTAATATATGTAATCTAATAACCAATTATTGTTAGATTTTCTGCCAAGAATAGGCAAACTGCGGTCCACCGACTCGAGCGCAACTAACATTCTCTCGTTGAAGCATCTCAAAGACGAGGTATTCAATGCATGCATTGACTTGAGCTTTATGTAGAGTCAGAAAAAGTACTGAGGGTTTACCGTGATCACTTAGCTGACATTTCGATTGACAAAGTGAGACACAACTATAGGCAGCATCTTCTTCAACAATAGAACTAGTATCACTATAAGACCCGCAGGGCCTCGGCGAAATAGAGGGGTAAGACCCCAGTGGTTTTTAGTTCGGGTATACCTCTGTCTACGCTGCACGATGGTATAAGGTAGTAGAATCCTCTCCGTCAACCCTCGGCGAGTTGTCCATAAAGGATTTTTAACTGGGTCAAAAACGGCTCTCTGATGTGTTATATCATTTGACGGTATCACCGAGGTTTGAAACGTGTTTGTGATTTCATGCCAAAAAGATCCAGGTTATCAATAATTGGAATGGTAAGGCTTCTGAATCAAGGGTGAAGTTCAATAGCCACCTTCTTGCGGTGAAAAGACACTCGCCTGCATTTAGGTGATATTTAAACTAACGAAATGGTTACTATCTAACAAAAAATCTTTATGACCATTTTCTGTTAATATTTTTCTCCAAGAAAATTTTAACTCTAAATTTACAATGTCAAGACAAAGTCAAATGTCCTTGTAAAATTCATTCTTCTGTTTATCGTTTCTTTTAATTCTTTTTGTGCATAGACACACTATTAGTGAATAATTTATTTACGTAGATATCTATGTTATAAGTAATGTTTACCAATACTTTTATTTGGAGCGGAGCGAGCGAAGCTTCCATGGATTAGCTTCAATGACGAAATGCACGAGTATGTGACGCCATATCTCTATGAGTGCTTAGCCGATTTTGCGATCGAACCAAAAAGTTTAGGACTAGATCGTGACGAATTTTGAAATTAGTAAAAATCACAAATTTATGACCAAAAAATATTGGCTCAATGGCATAAGCAAAAAAAATATTTTCTAAGTTTCACCATATATACTCCCAATTCGTTAGAGCTTATATTTTAGAATGACCAATCCGTTCCGTTCCAATATATGGTGCTAGCGAAGCTTTATGCTTAGCGATGGCGTCGACCTAATTATTTAATTACAAGTAATTAAATAAGTTACAACTTAAATAATATACCTTAAGGTACAGACAATAAAAACTTTAACAAGAGTCTGTGGTTGAAAGTAAAAAAAATCTTTCAAAACTCCTTTTTTGTATTATATGATTTAGTAAAAGTTTTAGTATGAAATAACATCTACTGATTATAATTATCCTTTATCATTAAAATGACAATATACAATACATAACTTCCTGTGAAGTGTGGTTACTCTTTCAAAAGATATATTTTTGGCAACGAGTCAACTATGCATGTGCAGATAGGTAATTCCACACATATTCTGGGCCACTGCAACAACCGTGTCAGAGTAATGAATGAAAGTCGCGTAAACGTCAAAATGAATAGGTTTCTTCACAAAGAATGGTAATTTTTAACCTCGTGCTAATGACCTCTTTGATCTGAGCCGCCTTTTATTAACCACGCAGGAATAGTTTTGTAATATGATAAACACACTGGCATCTAATAAATTTTCTTGTCCTAGAATCGCAATTACTTCACGGTATAGTAATTAACAGAAGTTTGTTATTTCCTATAATGATTTCTTATGTTAAAAGATCTAAACCAAATGTTGAAACCAATTAGAAGAACAATCGCAATAACTCACAATTTCCTTAGAAATAGAAAGGCAGAATATTTGATTACTGTTGTATTGATCATGAAAGTTGATTTAGTTTATTATTTGTTGTAATACGAATTACTTCGTTAATATTTCTATTCTATCCGACAATTTGGTATTGGACTCATTTGCTAATCGAAAATAAATGCAATGATTTTGGATATACTTTTTATGAATTTGTTAAGTGGGCAGATTTGCATAAAAATAACGGTAGTTTAAGATTTTTTTGTGCAAAAAAATAAATAAAAGATTCAAAAACCCCTCAACGCAAACGAGAAAAGTGATCATTTATATTGTATTTTATAATGTTAATAGTTATAGTATAACAAAAGTACAACGTTCTTAGTCCTGTATAAGTGAGAAATATTATTGGAGATGGATGGATGCATCAGCTTTAACGGCGCTATGTCTGTTACGCCATACTTTTTCGAGTTCTTAACCGATTTAAATATTTTTTGTGTGGAATCAAATCAACAGGTTTAGGACAGATTGTAACACAGCCCGAATTTTGAAATTCAGAAAAATTCCCATCAAATAAATAATCTTTTTTGAGGTTTTACGCTCTGCTCCAATATATGGTGCTAGCGTAGCTTTATGCTTAGCGACTGCATCGCCTAGTTTAATTTATACCCATTATGCGGCTAAGATCCCTACCGTAGCTATCAAAAGAGCTTAAAACCTTGAAATGGTTCATTTCATAAAATAAGTTTAAGCACAACTACAAATCAGTTTACCCATTAAAAAGCTACGGTGTGACAGCCAGATATACAGGCAGATACGCACACATACGCACACACACACACACACACACGCACACACACACACTCAAAGAAGTCAAACTTACAACACCCCTCTTTTTGTTTTGGGGGTTAAAACGTCAATTACTGTGCATTAGTCTTGTAAAAACCCCATAAGTCGTTGCAAGGAAACGTTGCTAAAATTGTTGTCTTTATTTTGAATGGGTTTGCTCTTGATCCCAATCAAGCCCGAGGGCCAAGACAGGATCCACGTTGGAACAAGCGAACCCAGAAGGTGCCTATTCACCCTGGCTTTTCACCGAAGAAAGTCAGTTAAAAAGCGTCAGACAAAGTTAATTCTTGCACAAACACGTCGTTTGTTTGGTTAAAAAAAATATGCCAAGTCCATATCTAGCCTTATTGTTATATTATGTATTCATTAAGACAAAATATATTGCTTAGACCATGTTTCAGAGGAGTGAGGTTTTCGGCTACTTTCCATACAAGAATTCCATATTACAATACGCCGTATAGATGAGCTTTGAGCTTTTACTATCGACTGAGTACATCAAGATCTAGTAAGACAGACACTCCCGTGATTTCATCATAGAAAATCTTCCAAGTCTCGTTAAGGATTTCGCTGTTCCAAACTTCAGTCAAAATGTGAACAGGCAATCAGTAGAAACTACACATTGAGAGTTTACTTAAAAAAAATTCATTCGGAAAAATAATAGTTTGATTTATCCTGCTCTCTGCTAAGGCACAGGCTGTCCCTCTTTATAAAAAAACTGTATCATTAACGCTGGCTTAAAATAGATTTTTTCTTTTCTAACAAATGCAACGCAGATGGGCCGAACGGCTAAAGGTATCTTACAAAATATGAAGGACTTTGAGATAATAAATATTTTGGTCACCCATTCGATAACCGGCCCTCGCAAACTATGCTTAACATCTACAATTATTCGCACCGTTAGAAGTGATCTTATCCAAAAAAAATTTTTTTCAGGTTTTTCCTATATTAAACTTTCCTATAAAAGCAACTCTTGAAAATGAATGAACGAATAACACTTATTCATACTGAATTTATATCAATAACTATTATTAAAACGCTAAAATACGTTTTTTAAGAAATTAAATTATTAATTTTCCAATCAATAAAGTTTCAATTCATTATAGGTTATATTTATTCTAAGGGTTCAAATTATAAGCTAAAACCATTGCGCCATCGAGTTCCGCTAATTTATGATTATGTATTTATTTAAGCTTATTACTTGTAAAAAAAGTAACAGATGCCAGGAAGGATTAGTTTTAAACGTTCATCACATTTGATTTATAATTACGCCGTAAAACAACAATATCCTTATACGTGAGCATTAGGGAGATTTAAAAAAAATATATGCATTCCAAAATTTTATTTTATAGTTTGTGTTAATTATTATAATTTTGGATGTAACCTGTTTATTTACCTTAACAAATCTATAAATTACATATCCTTCACACTTAAGTGTGTCATTTATGGGCGATAAGTGATATCGGAGGCGGTCCCTATACACCTTATATAAAGTCTGTTCATTCTAACTTGTCCTATTTTGTAAACAATCTTAGCACAACTTTTTAACAAAATCACCCGTTTAAAAATAAAATAATAAAAAAGTCAATAATCTATTACAACAAATCGTTATTATAGACTGAAACCTATTAAATTTAGTTATTAGTTGATTTTTAATGCTGCATTTTTAATAAAAAGGAGTGCCAAGATTGTTTACCACATAGGACAAGTTAGGATGAATAGACTATAGACAAAATGGGCGCAGTGTTTTCCGAATTATGATTTTTTACTGTGATTTCAAGTTTGAAGACAATGTTAAAATTTTTCGCATTACTTGTTCCGTTCAGCAGAGGATGTCTTCCGGCCGACACGATGATGAAGATCAGAAAAAGAATGAGATGATTGTGAATCTATATTAGGCATCCCATTCCAAAAATAAGTGCTGGTCTTGTATGATTTGACTTATTCGTCAATTCCACATGCAATTTTCGTCCCCAAATCGGTTGCTTTCAAAATCGCGTAAACGGATCACGCGATCAACGTGACTGCAGTTTCATGGCATGACGAACTGCTGTTCAATTGTAAATCATTCGCTTCGACATCACAATTATTGTTTGCATTCCATCGGTATATCGATTATGGTGATACTCGACGGATGTTGTGTGGCGTTTATGATTATAACCCAGTGAATCAGTGATCTTAACCCCATTCTGTTCAGACGGTAGCATAACATTGATTAATAATATTCATAAATCAGTCTATCCTCTCTTTGAATCAGACCATTCATTTTATAAATGACAGATATGATTGTAAATCTCGTTATTTCAGTGGAATGATGTTTAACAAAACTGAGGAAGATAAACGTTTTGGTATGATTCAATATTTATTGTTTTATTAATTACCAAGAAATAAACATTTCAACTATTTTCTTTATAGAAAGCTATCGGACATACTACTCATAGTTAGCGAGAAAAAGTGATGGAGCGATATTTTTAGATATACTAGATCTAAATTCACAAATCCGCAGTTTTAGCAAATTCGGACACAATGTTATTTAATGTATGTAACTTTACCGCAGATACAAACCTAAGTTTATTATTACTTTGGCTAATAGGTGTTTGCGAAACAGAATAGCGTAATAAATCTATAATCTAAGAACACAAATTTGATGTTTGTTTTTTCCATTGTATACGCGTTAATGGTAACGCATATACAATGGAAAATGAGCAGGAAAAAGAGCGGACAGACAACACGGCAACGCATTACCGGGTCAGCTAGTTTATAATCAAAGATCACAAATTTGTTGTTTGTGTCTCCGCTCTTTTCCCCGCTCCTTTTCCATTGTATAAGCGTTACCATAGCAACGCGTTAACCGCAAGTATTTCGTCTACCGCACGCTTACGGAAAAATATTTAATAATAGAAAAGTTTAAAGAATTTTGTCCACCCGTGCGAAGCCGGGACAGGCTACTAGTAGGTACTAAAATAATAGATATGTTTTTAAATATTATAAGGATTTCATTACTCATTGTTCATGATGGCATCCATGGACAATATAGCGTGACGTATTAGATCGTCACACGAGAGTAAATAAACATCAGTGTCATATGTTTGGTCACACACATAATCACACTCGCGTTATTTACTGTTGCATGACGTCACTATAGATCTATACTATAATGACATCATTATAGTTCCATAAATAGTTTTTGTATACATAACGTTATTATAGATTTATAACGTCGTTACGTTATCGTTTTAAAATTTGTTTTACAGATTTTTTTGTAATAATAATCAAATCAATTTTAAAACAAACACTTTTTTAAAACATTATATTAAAACTAACTCTTAATCTATACAGATAGACAGACAAAAATTAAAAATTAAGTTTTTGGAATTCGGTCAACCCGTTCTTGAGTTATAGAAGGACATACATACAGATTATATCCGTCTATAAGTCAAGAACGGGTTGACCGATTTCTATGAAATTTGGTATATAGTAAGAACATGTGATTGCGCAAATGATAGGCTACATATCATATCTATACTACTATATAAATCTCTAGGCTCTGTCTGTATGTATGTCTGACAAATTTTATGATAAATATTCCTTTTTTGACTCACGGATCCTAATCTGACTTTTTTTCTTCTTGTCTATCTGTATGTCCTTTTATAAGTCAAGAACGGGTTCATCGAATTCGAAAAAAAATTGGTATATGGTAAGAACATGTAATCGATAGGCAATATATCATATCGGTAAAAACTTTATAGTCTTAACTAATATTATAGATATCAAAGTGACTTTGTTTGTGACACTTTCACGCCTTATCTACTCAATCGATCATCAAGAATTTTGCATACAATTTTTAAGGGGTTCAGAAAGTAAATAGGATACCTTTTATCTAAGAAAAAGTACTTTTCCAAGGTTTAGAAAAATAACTTTTAGCGGTAGTCTACAGTAAGGCCAGCGAAGCCGCGGGTAAAAGTTAGTAATAATATATTTTTATACCTTCAAATAGTGAATGTAAATTATAGCATAGACGTTCTCGGTTCTTAAATTGTTATTTTTTTTTACTTTTGTTGATAAAGTTCATCATTGTACAATTTAATTTTCATTATATGTTACCATTATTTTGCAGAAGTAATGGTTGCCAAAATAGGTATTAACTAAATTTGAGTTGTGACACTTTCGTCACAGCATGTCTTAAAAATAATTTAATGAAAAAACACGCTAAGCCGTCGTTGACAGAAATGACGTGACAAGAAAAGTCGACGAACTTGTTGGCACGATTCCAATTGGACAATCATGCACTAAATTCAACGTGATTAGGGTTGACTTTCCGCTAGATATGCGTGAGAAGACATAGAGTACGGTGTGCGTGATAGGATAACCTACAGTATTATCAATATAGATGAAAAAATATTTTAAAGTTAGTTAGTTTTATTATATGACCAGCTGTTGCCCGCGACTGCGTCCGCGTCAATTTTTGTTATTATGATTTTTCACTAATGATTCGCTCCTATTAGTCGCAGCATGATGTTATATAGCCTAAAACCTTCCTCGATAAATGGAGTATCCAACACAAAAATAATTTTTCGAACTAGTAGTTCCTGAGATTAACGCGTTCAAACAAACAAACTCGCCAGCTTTATAATATTAGTACCTATAGACTAGCTGACCCGGTAACGCGAAAAAGAGCGGGAAAAAGAGTGGACAGACAAAACACACAAACAACAAATTTGTGTTCTTAGATTACAGACTAACGGCCCGTTCCGTCTTCGCACGGGTGGACAAAATTATTTAATTTTTTCTATTATTAAATATATTTCCGTAAGCGCCATCTAGCGTCCAGTAGACGAACTACTTGCGGTTAACGCGTTGCTATGGTAACGTTATTGATACAATGGAAAAAGAGCGGGAAAAAAGAGCGGACAGACAAACACACAAACCACTGTGATCTTAGATTGTAGATTTGCTGAGCGTGTGAATTGGAATGTAAGTGGTTCCTCGCATCCTTCAAATTTCTTGTACAGCTATGGTGATAATAGGGAAATAGCTTCATAATTTTGCTAACTCCAAAGTTTGCTACAAGATTTGCACTTACTTTTCATAATCGACTGCTTCACTGGAGCTGTGTTCACGGGATGACTAAGGTTAACTTACCTTAGTTTATGGTTTTTTTTAATGTGCAGAAGTATAAGAACTAACTAACGAAAAACTTTTTTGAATAAAACACTTTTTTTCGGATTTTGCGCATATTTTATTGAATTTTATATTTAATCATGAAGTTTCGACTCCTTTACAGGAGTCGTGATCACAGGTTGACTAATATAATGGTTGTCATGTATTTCTACTACCTTCACAGGCACGTTACTAATTGTTAAAATTGCTTTATTAGCACATCATACGGTACAACTGGCATTTTAATTAGAATATCAGATTTCCAAATAGCGATCATTTTATTTAAATTAATAAAAAAATGTTAATACAACAATTATTTACTGAATAAAACACGCATTCCATTAGCCAATTGTAGAGGAGGTTGTAAACCTATTGAAGGGCATGTCCTTTATGGATTAAGATAATTTAAAAAATTACCACACTTATTAAAAAACAAAATTTTTTCTTAAATCTGTTATACTTTTGGTAAAAATAGCAGACACTAACCTATTGCAGTTCCTTGTACTACGAGCAGCCTCTTTGGCCTATTTAAAATAATTTAAAATGTTCTCAACGAATTTAACAACCTCAAATATGTAATGTATTTGTCTTACAATATTATTTTAATAATATCACTATATTTAACATAAGTCATAGAAGAAGGCGTTGTTTCAAATTTTAAAGAGTAAATCATTAACGGAGCATTCTCATTTTTCACGTTTTTCGGATACCTATTTTACCTATCCATTTAAAAAGAAAAAATATTTTTTTATTTACAAGAGCTTTAAATATTTGCCACTGAATAAAATTTTAATATATTGATTAAGTAATCATATTTCTACAAATGCCTCGCGTAGAACCATTTATGAGATTTCTAGTGTTTCAAAAAAGATGGTGACTGCTACCGGTGATAAACCTGATGATCACAGACATATTCCTAAAGTTATGCCTTCAATCTGTTATTATGAAGTCTATCTTGTTCTTTGTCACATTGTCAGGGCGCCTCCAGGTTCAGTTTGTCTAAGTGGATCTAGAACTTATCAGGTCTGCCGATGCGATGCTATAGAAATCATGGCAAATGGTTACAAGGCTACCAAAAATGTGGCATACATACTCCGAGAGTCACAGGTCCAATTGACGGTGGATAGAGTAACGTAACAAGAGTTTTTGCGGATTAAACAAGATAGCTTATTTCTGTTACAGGTATGAGCATGAGTAAATAAAATTTTGGGTGTTTGATACCACCTAGTGATACAAAAACAAGACACGGCAGATCATAGATATCAACTATCACAATTTGAATCCTTTATACCTTCACCAGAAAGCTCAAAAATTTTTTAGTCAGAAAATTGAAGCCTCAGTCACCATCCCACCAGAAAATCTGAATGTTATTTCATCTTTTTCTAAAATTTTACCTTAGCTACTTTTGCCTTAAGCAGAGTCTTGGTGATTGGTTCTTGTTTGTACCTCCTTTTTGGGTAGTCAGATAAAAATAGTAATGCTAACAATTGAATAGGAAGTAGATAACGTTTATTTGGATAATTTATGGCCATTAACATCCTACACTTCGTATGTGTGTAAGACTGTAGAAGTTAATTTTCTTGGTTGTGTGTGAGGGCTACATTGTACGGTAAATTTATTAGTTTTGGATGCTGTTCAAGATATATATCTCGTAAGATAGATGACAAGCGTGGAAAGTTTAATTTTAGTAGTGGAACGTGTAACATCTATTTTATAAATTTATTGAGTGAATTATGTTTATGAAAAGAACGTTTAATAGTTCTACCTGTGTAGTCGAGTTGCTACTAAGTAATTCTGTACATTATTTCTGCCAGATTCCCGTATCACGCTTCTAGTTATGAAACATGCATGTTCTGTATTAAATACACTGCCAGATTTTTTTTTTATTATTTAGGATGGGTTAGCTCTTGATCCCAATTAAGCCATCAAGACAGAATCTACAATGGAACGAGCTAACCCAGAAGGTGCCTATTCACCCTGGCTTTGAAAAAGAATGGGTTATATGATTTCGGAAATACAGACGCAGGGAGAGAGTTCCACTCCTTTGCTGTGCGCATTATGAAGGATGTTGAAAAGCGCTTGGTGCGACAGGTAGGAATAGCAACTAAGAAAGGGTAGTAGCCTGCAGTGCGTCTGTATGTCCGAAGGAAAAAAGGAGATGTTTTACCAACATTTGAGATTTGATTAAAAGTACCTAAACACAATATTCATACAAAATTGTAACTAAAGAAATATTGAACAATATTTATGTATTATATTATTTGAAGTCATAACAATGTCATAAAATAATTCATAACACATTATTTTTCTGATAATCAGCTACTGCTTTAATGATGTAGTGAACATGACATAATATGTCGTGACATTTATTAATAAAATGGCAAAGCCGTGGAACCGTTGAATTAGTTATGATATTCGGGTGTTTATTTTCTAGGAACTCTATACTTAAACAGTGTAAAAAGGCTCGGACAGGCAATTTATTATTCTAGACCTTCCAGGAAGAACTGATGATTTAGCTTAAGGTCGATAATAGATGCTGGCGCGATATCACCGGCGCTGTCGTTCGCAATCTTTAGCACAGATTTGGCGAACACGTTCTTGTTGCCGTGATGTGTGTTCCTGAAGGGCATCTACGACAGGCGATGACGAACGCCTCTAATCAAACTCATTTCACCCGATATTTTCAGCCAGGAGTTCTCTACTAGCCGTGAGATGACCTCATCTATAAAACCCTACTTTTAACTGCTTAAAGCTCTTTTTTTGTTATTTTTATATAAAAAGCTTTATTGACCATAAATATAAAATGGTATAAAAGGCGGACTTAATGCTAATTGCTTTCTGTTCAAGTCCTTGTCGTATCTGACAGGGTTTCACGTCACTCATTTAGTACTAAGTCGTGTCAATAGATGGCGTTACGTGTTCTTTTAATCGCGCTATTAAGACCTTTCAAACTACCTATATAAGATGATTTTTATGTTTATTAAATAACTTCAGTACAGCTAATAAAGGTTTCATTTTGATCCTTATTATTAGCCCCTTACAGTTCACAGATCACCTAACTATAAGTTAGGGTATTTAACACTTTCTCTCCCAGTCAACCTTTGGGAGAAAGAAATATAAAAGAAACAATGGAGATATATATATACTTCTAAATACATTAAATAAATTACAATAATGTGATGATTCGATTTTACAATATATCCGTCAGCTTTCTGCAATTTACATCGTAAGCTGAAGTTTTTCTTCTTTTCTTACCTAATTATTATCTGTAATGTGACCAAATTTGTCTGCGCAATGTCACTTCGATTCAGTAATTCAAAGAGCTTCGTCACTGACCCCGAATTCTTTTTCGAAGAATTCTTACAAACCTTATTACATAAAGGTATGTCTTTGATAATATCAAAGCTATCAAGCTTATTTTAATAGATAGATGTAACCAGACGTTATTTTCAAAATTTATAGCAATTTTAGCTGTCGATTTTCAACCTTTGGTCTTATGATGCACAAGAGATCCCACGAGCCACGCAGTGATAATAAATGTCAGAATTCCTCATCCCATTTTTTTTTGTGAAATTCCTTTATATCCAACTCTCTATTTTCTACTCAGTTTTGTACGTCATTTCTATAGATTCACATCGTATCCGATATGTTTGAATGACGTTTCAGGAAGACGCACGTCGTGTGCAATTTTACGGCTATTGCACTATAACAAGGTCATACATACATAATGTATGGTTGCCTTGAAATTCGGGAATTGAAGCAAGAATAGATTGTAGTAGATAATGAGTACAAAGATACCTTTTGACGTCAAAATATGAGACATTTCTTTTGCTTTCATCGTATACTTGAAAATAAAATAAGATGTCATGTCTGCCACCGCCATTTGTGAGGTTTAAGGTTCTTTATAAGTACAGAAAAACGTCTTATCTCTGTTATACTTCCTGGATTTAAGGAATTAACTATTATTAATGGTATTTATCTTGGGTTCAAAGCAGCGTTGCCAGACGTCCCGATTTTTAAATCAAAATTAAATGTCCCGCGCTGGACAGGCTCAGTCCCGCTTTTCGGGTATACCTCGGCCGGAGGATAACTCTCAGACTATTGTTTAAAATACAACATTTTTTAACTTGGATTTTTGTTTTTTATTAATATTATTATTAAGATGAAGATGGCTATTTTTGCTATATATCATTATGTAAACATAATAAATACTTAAATAAAAAGATAAATATTCAAAGACGTATAAAACGTCTTTTTTACTATGTCCCGCTTTCGACGAAAGAATCCAGGTTTTTTCACTCAAAAAGTTTCAAAATCCTGATTTGTCAAATAAAAAATCTGGCAACCCTGGTTCAAAGGAATATTATTTTTTTAATGTCGTCTAAAAATATAAATTACTTCTAAAGAATTCATATGCGAACATTTTGGAGGACAAAAGTGTCCTCTAATTAGTCGGTTAACCATTCAATGCCCGAACGGCACGCGCCAAAAAGCTTCTCACTGCAAGAATAGATCGTGATGAATTATCGTTATTCATAGCATTATGGCGGGATCTATCTCCGTTCAAATGCAAGGTAAATATACCAGGGCTACAATTTACTCGCATATCACTACTGTATACTGTAGCACGTGTCGTTATTTTGAATCATTTGAATTCCTCCATAGTTCAAGTTCAAATGCATGGTATTTACGAATGTGGGATATTGCATTTTTAATCAAATATGGTCACAATTTTTTTTATTCTACTTTTGACTAAATAAAGACAAAAGTTGAAAGCTTAACAAGATATTCTCGGTGGCATTAATTTATGTGCCTTATGTACGTAAAAGTTTCATTGGACAACCAACAAGAACAATAAGAACAATCTTTACGAAATATAGACTACTAGCTGACCCAGACACGCGTTGCTGTGTTATAAATTGAAACCTATCGTATCTTTCAAGTTGGATCAAACTGCACAGGGTATACAAATTTGATTAAAATCGGTTTAGTAGTTTAAGAGTCCATCGCGGACAAACAACGTGACACGTAACTTATATATATTAAATTATGTTTCTCTTGTTTACAATGCCGGCGATGTCATCAGCTCAATGATTGGACAGCTTTTTTGTTGTCAATGGTGATTTACTGAATTACTCTAGCCAGCTCTGCTAAGCGAGACGCTCCAACAAGCATAACGTTGAAAGCATCCTAAAAGGCTGAGATAATCCAAAATATTGATAGCTGCTGTTTTCAGATGCAGGTTCTGAGTCGGTTGAACTATTTTAACTATATAGGTTGTCGGTCGGTTGTGGTGGAAAAAGATACCCACAATATGGTTTCTACTTACAGTAGTAGTATGGTTAAGTGGACCAAATTTAATAAAACAATTTTTACTTCATAAATGCCAAATTTACATACAAACTTTCACACTCTATTTCAACACCTTCGGAGATGAGTTTTTAGATTCTGTTGAACTCACTTATGTTGGTTTTGTGAAACATTAACGTTTCTGGTTAGTGCAGCAACGGTTCCACGTTTAAAACTTGGTGGTGGCATATGTTTGTATGATGAGTAGTAAGCATTTGTTCTCGAGTCATGGTATCCCTTGTACACGTTTCTCTTAGTTTAGGAAATAAGTGTTTGTTGTCAGAAATTTGTTGTTATTATTATGATGTCATTCAACGAACCTATTAGCAAAAGTTCATGTTTGGTGACCAAACAGTTTCAGTTGATCAGTCAGCAAATCAGTATCTATTTCAGCTAGTAATTCATCAGTTTTGAACAAGACCAATAATTCGCCGAGGTTAATAAAACCGTCAGTAACTTACCGGTAAGGGAAGCTGGTCTAATCTTATACTAAACCGTTTGGTTCGAGTAGAACCCAATTTTTTTTTTTGTGTTTAATTTTACTTTTTGCATTAATAATGCCATTTTTCTATAACTTACATACTATTGCCTTGTAAAGCTTTTCTCTGATGCCGATTGTACACGTGGTCGTATTTTTAAATACCGTCGTCATTAAAACGCAACTCACTTAGATATTATTTATACTTCTACGACAGTCAGAATTTGTAAAACGTTGCCAAGCCGCGTTTGATTTGATGAATAGGTATGATAATTAATAGTACACATTGCCTCATTCATTCAAAGAAATTCGGTAGAAAAAAACAAAATTTTAATTTAATACAGCGCTCTATCTTCTTTCTATGTTATTGTCGTAGGTCTATTACTTTTCTGTCATATGCTGTAGTACACATCATAGACACACAAGAATGGAAACACAGTAAGGAGGTTGGGCAGTTTTTTGTAGGTACATTCAACGCCAAACACTCGGGCCCTTATATTTATAAAGATATTTTAAAGAGCGATGTGGTCTAAAAGAAGATATTGTGATAGAGATAGTAAAAAGGGATTCATAGATAATTTGGAAATGTAGAGAGGAAGAAAGAAGATTGACATACAAACTTTCACACTCCATTTCAACATCTTCGAAGATGAGTTTTTAAATTCTCTTGAGCTCATTTATGTTGCTTTATTAGACGACCGCTTTGTAAAACAGTAATGTTAAGACAACATTATGAGGGAAATGTGCATGGATAAGTTGGTAAATGCAGACCAAGGTTAACTCACAAGGATCAAATAGAAAATGCCCTGAAACCTTTTTCTGGACATTCTATTTGGTTCCTAAAAGTTAGTTTATAATGCTATCGCTTTCAAGGATACGGGTTTTGTCAACTTTTTAAAAGAACAATATCATCATAGCTCGAATTTTAGGGTTTGTCTTTAAAATTCTTACAGAATAGAGCTGCTGTCGACACGCGGACACACCTGAGTGGAAAATGAATTGCTTGCTGTCCGTTTTAAAACAAAAACATTCATCTAATTTTCCCAAATATCTTTTTAAACGAAGTTAATAGTGTTCGCCTATTTCGCAAATCGATCTTTTCTTTTCTTTCAAATCAACAGTGTTTTAAAAATAAATTATTGTCGATTGATATACATGAAATTTCATGTTTTAATTTGTTTTTATTAATTAGTCAAAAGGAGACCGGAATTTCTCGCTTAAAATATTTAAATTAAAAGAATCAGTTTTAATTTTGCCATTTCACACTAAGAGAATCACAGGTTGGATGAATTAAGTACCTACTTTTTTAAATGGTAGTTCCCATGCTAAAGTACTATCTATTTTGCCTTACTGGAATATCTTTAAATAATTCTAAATATAGTGACGATAAATAAATTGCCCTTAATTCAGACTTAAGCTTTAATGGCTGACATTACGAGTTGCCCATTTCTATCTTTTGTTCACCAAGTTCACCTGAAGGTTGTCTAGATGAAATTAGTTTAATATTTTAGAAAATATCAGAGTACCTAACTATCTGTAGCAGTATTCGTGATATTAAGTGATTAATTACGTACATATTATTACATTATCTAAGTGAATGTTCATTTATAAGATTTTCAAGTCGTAACAATAATTTTAGTAATAATTTCTGTTAAAACAAAAACCGATTCAAGGGACAAACGTACGGAAAGTGTCATGTCTATCGTGCTGTACACAGTACATGAGGAGACGTGTGCAGTAAGTGACGTTAGGTGCTAAATTAGAGATGTTATGACTCCGCTCATTACAGTATAAGCATATCCGTTTCAAACATTCGTCGACTTGTTATAGCATTTTTAGTTGATTAATCTTATAGAATTTGGGAAATACGTTCATATACATTTACAATAAATAGTTTAAACAAAAATTGACGCCGGCTACACTCACGACACCATAAATATTAATATTGACGACAATTTCAAAAATACATTTTTAAGGCTTTTAACTGAAAATGATTAGTCTAATAGTCATAAAGTATAAATTGCGTTAACTATTAACAAGTCCCAGGGCCAAACCTTCGAATTAGTAGGGTTCGACCTTCGAAAAGACTTACGACCATGTAACAGGAAGGAACTTTCACAACTGACGAGTTTGACAAATCAATTACTGACAACGGGGTTAGAGGTCTTTTAAAATGCATCTGGAGCGTGTTCGGCCCAACCCAATTTAGGGGTAAGTAACGAGTGAATAGGTATCTTCTAGGCAAGCGAGTCACATCCTAGATCGCATCATCGCTTACCATCAGGCGAGATAGTGCTCAAGCGCCTGCCTATTTAGTGTAAGAAAAGTACTTTAGACACCCCAGCAGACCTTGGACAGCTCCAAGTGCTTATAAGTGAGTACCGGTATCTTAAAGTAAACGCACGAGACAAGGTGCCAAAGTTTTACTCATGAACAACTGTATGTTGGCCTAGCACGGGTCGGAGCTCCTGAAACACATTTATTTTGTTGCCACAAAATAAAAAAACATCAAATATCGTATACAGGGAACTTTTGACGCAATAAATTAAATGGCTTGTTTTGTAGAAACATTAAAAATAAATTAATCAAATATAGAAAAATAACAAAAAAGTCATTAAAATAACAATATCTAAATTTTATTTTTAAATGTACTCTTGTTAGTAACCCCCGACGCAAAGAGAAAGGTATATGTGTGTGTGTTAAAATTTATAATTTTTGATATTTTTGTTAAATACCTGTGCGAAGCCGCTGGTAATATAAAAAAGGTAACCTTTAACAACCTTATTCAAGATAAATCTCTTAATAAATCAGCAGTTTATGACAAAAAACTATTTTTCGTGACTAAATTAATTGTTCGTCTCAGTCAAATGTCGTCTACTGCGGGACAAAGGGTGCCCCCAAAGATCTTGGGATTTTAATTTTTAATTAGTTATTCATTTTCATTTGCCCTATTTGGGGATGAATTACTAGGCGATGCAGTCGCTAAGTATAAAGCTACGCTAGCACCATATACTGGAGCGGAGCGTAATACCAAAAAAAATTTTTTTTGTTTCGATGGGAATTCTTGCGAATTTCAAAATTCGGGCTCATTCACAATCTGGTCCTAAACCTGTTGATTCCATTTCACACATAAAATATTAAAAGCGGTTTAGAACTCTGGAAGTTATGGCGTAACAGACATTGCGCCATTGAAGCTGATCCATGGGGATATTTTATTCATTTAACAATTAACAATTTTATCCATTTTATACCTCTAAGTAAATCAACAGATAATGATAATAGATACAGTATTTTTACAGTATGGTACAAAACCTAAAACCTGCCACGAGCGACAAAACTTAGATTCAAAATCTACAATGTTTATTTATTTTTCATGCTGTTGTTGACCACTGCATTGATAATAGCAAAAATTTTATGCAAAACTGTAATTACTAAAAACCGCCTAACGTCATGTTTTACAAAACGGACCTGTTAACGGTTATGTAAAATAGCTTACTTCTGGGAATTAGTCTCTTCTTAAGTCTGGGAATTTACTGGAATTCTTAAGAGATCGCGAACAAGCACCTTTCACAGTTGTAATTCACTTGTCAACACTCATGCATGTTCTCAACACTTCTTTATATATAGGTACTACACCGAAAAAACATGACGTTTTTGACACGCCCATAACTCTGCTTCGGCTATTTTAAATTCTCAGTCGGAGACTGTATAAAAGATGGGATTTGCACCAATTTTTAAAGGAATTAAATATTTTGCGCATCAATTCAAATTTAAACCGCCTGAAGTTGATAAAATAAGCACAAAGAGATTAATCAAGGGAATTACAATAAAATCTCGGTGCTTCATATTTTTCTATTATAAAACTTTATTTGTTGTTTTTTTTCAGATAAAAGTACACAGTTATTGCTTTGTGTTCCTGAGTTATGTTTCTCTCGTGTTTATATTTTAAGGTGCAGAAAAGTTTTTCAATGAATACAAAAACAATCAGCTTTTTAGACGGGAGCTTAAAGCATCACTTACCAGTTAATTAAAAAAAAATGTAGTTTGATGGATTAAAGTGTTAGAAAGTAAATCACAGCAATAATAGGTGCATTTTCGCGTTTTCTCAAAAAGTCTAGTAAATCCAAAGATTTTACCTTAAACCTACATTATGTCGCAAATGAATTGCATAATTAGCCTTTTTCTATAACGAAACCACAAAATAATAAAAATCTGTAAAGAGGTAAAGAAAAAAAAATCACTACCTTTTTCTTAGTTTGTAAGCCGATTTTTTTGCCTGGTAACTTTGATGAGCTCAAGTGTTATCAGTATTAATTTTTATTGTTTTTTTATTTAAGTATTTAGATACTTATAAGTTCAATATTTCAGTGGACATTAGACTTTAATGTAACATTGACAAGGTGTAGTTTTTTAGCCCAACAATTTATTTTTCCGACAAATTCTGCAAGGGAATATGGCGAGTGGATGTTAATAATTAACTAACACCTGACAGGTATAATGAACGCTTTGTCTCTGATGAAATGAGGGAACTGACGTTGCAAGGACGGTCGGGTTTCGTGAATAATGACCAAAAACTTTCTACCTTTTTTTTACTTCATAATTAACGGATTCATGCTGGTTGATGATGTTCAAGGCGTCCTCACGACCTTTTCACAGTAAGGAACTTTTACAACTGACGAGTTTGACAAATCAATTAAGTAATTAACGTAACAATTAATTTAGTAAACAACGGGGTTAGGGGTCTTTTAAAATGCATCTGGAGCGTGTTCGGCCAAATACAATTTAGGGATAAGTAACGAGTGAATGGGTATCTTCTAGGCAAGCGCGTCACATCCTATATCGCATCATCGCTTACCATCAGGCGGGATAGTGCTCAAGCGCCTGCCAATTTAGTATAAAAAAAGTACTTTAGACATCCCAGCAGACTCTGGACAGCTCCAAGTGCTTATATGTGAGTAACGGTCTCTTAAAGCAAACTTAAAGCAAACGCACGAGACAAAGTGTCACAGCTTTGCATTCCAGCAGTATTTTTTCGGCATACATACATCCTCTAAACAGCGAGCTGTCAGAGCAAGTGACACATAAGATGAATATGGTCTCTGTGTTAAATTATCCGTATTCCATCCTTACATATGGATAATTAGATTGCAGCAAAGTGCTCTTGAATTTGAGTCCCAGAAGGAGCAGATGTTAATGTGCTGAATACAAGCATTTGTAACATTGGTATTTATATATATCTAGGAATATTTCTTGTGTATTCTCTATCTATATGTATGTATATCTGTCCGTTACCCCAGTAACTAGTAATAAGACAAGCCTTACTATGCTTACTTTGGGCTAGGCTAATTGGTGTGAATATAAAAAATATTATTATTTATTTTAATTTTTGGACATAATTAATTTCTATAGAGTAATAACCAATATGTAATATTATTATTACTTCTATGATCGGAAATGTAATTAACACTTTCTTGGACACTATATATTAAACATTTTATATTTTTACTTAGCTGTCTTCACGTCTTTCACAATATTAAAAGGGTTAAAAGAAAATAAGAAAATGCAATTTTTGTGCAGCGGCCATCTTGAATGTTATTGACGTGACATTAATCTTTGTGACGTCCGAAAAATAAATCATACGCCATCTTGTGACGACGGCTATTTGGAATTTATCAGAATTAAATATTTATGGAAGGTTCAGCACAATAAGATGCAAATTGAGCATGCAGAGCAAAAGATTTGTCCCAAACAAACAATCAACATAGATTGTAAGTTACATAAAAGTTTGTAAAAAGAAAATATGTATTAGTAATAACTACTTTAATATAACTGTAACAAGATCTGAACATACATATTTAGTCCTTTTTTAATAAATAAAAAATAATGTTACACATCACAATGTTTACGTATAAAAATACAATTCTAACAACATTCTATAATTAGAAAGTTATTTCTAAAAGTGGTTATTTCGCCCCAAAGGCGCAGAAGGATTCTTATAAGGCTTACGACTGGTAAATTATATGTATTATTCCATGACCGAGTCTTTGAACTGCCGACTCGTTAAATAAGGATCAACGAATCGTTAACCTTGACTTTAATAATTTTATGCATTATAAAAAGAAACTAGATAACCATTATCGTAGAATAAATATTAAACATACAATTTCTATAATAATTGGCGGCTGTGGCTGATGATATGTCAGCTTTAACTCAAGCGAACCGTGTTCGATCCTCGCCGATTCACTACAGACGTGGTTCCACTTTGTAGCATAATATGGCTTACTAGGGGAAGTTAACAGAAATAATAATTATGTGTTTGCAGCTTTGTTAGTATTAAAATCCGTACCGCTAAAGAGTAGAACGCTTTGTCTGAGTCTGTGTTCCCTGATTAATTAAATTTAGGGGTCTTCAAGTCACGAGTGATAGATATCTTCTAGGCAGGCGCGTCACATCTTAGATCGCATCGTCGCTTGCTATCAGGCGAGATAGCGGTCAAGCGCTTTCCTATTAATGATAAAAAAATTTAAAGTAATTATATTATAGTATGGTACTTGTATTTTTTTGTTTTCGTGGATATTAAAAAGGCTTTATGAACTGGTGGTTAGGAATAAGTTACGGTCGGTTTTGTCTACGCATAAAATGAGTATTTGTTTGATTATAGGATTGAATACTTTGTATGAGGATTGCAAAGCATATAGAGGATGTCCTGAAAAAAGGCCAGGTCAAAAGTATCTTTAACCGACGAGCTTGTATGAAAAGGCTTATGAGAGTCGAAGAAGCGAGAGATTTATGACAGGGTCGTGGTAAGTGAAAATCTGTGATCTCTGCCTGACTGGAAAAAGGCGTGATTTTATGTTGGTATACTGAAATGTACAACATCGGAAAAGGTGTGAGAAGAGCTGTATGTAGTGTCGTCATAGCTGTTCAACCTTTTCATGGGCATTTATTGACATGTCTGAATATTGAAAGAAACTGAATACGGATTACGTATGAACGAGTTACTTGTCAAATGCCTTATTTGTACTGATGATCAAGTTATAGTCGCGTCGTCAGTAAGCAAGTTGCAGAAGATAAGAGGTTGAATACGGAATTAAAGCTAACGTAAACAAAACAAAATTTATGGCCATTGAAAGAAATGAACGACAGACGGGAGGTAAGAAAGTTGAATAAGCAGTTGTAAACTTGGTATACACACGTATTTACAAGTGTTGGAGAGTGTATCAATAACATTGAGAAGACGATAATATTGTAGATATGCTAACTAAGCCTTATATATTTTAACGTTACCTAATGTCAGTCTGGTTGACCTATACGTAAAATTGAATAATGAAGCAGTAGAATTTCTAGAAAAAATGGGAAGTATATTAGATTTATGACTACAATTCTCAAACGACTGAAATCTGCGGTGTACATTAAACAGATTCTTTTTAAAAGAAATCATTAATAAAATAATAAAAAAATCATGTTCGACTACGTAAAAACTCAGGGGATTGGTTGAATCTGTAGTGACAGGCTTGTTTACATTTAATGTCAGTTTAAGTTTTTGTACATTGTATCCTTTTAAGATTTGACAGCAGAAAGTTTGTTTACATGCAGGTGACGTCATTACATCAAGGCGTCTTTAGCGTTTTGGCGGGTTCTTTTATTCATTTAAACTTTGATGATTTTTTTTTTTTTTTTTTTTTATAGAAAATAGGCATGCGCTTGACCACTCTCTCGCCTGATGGTAAGCGTCGATGCGATCTAGGATGTGACGCGCCTGCCTAGAAGATACCTATTTACTCGTGACTTGAAGACCCCCAAATTGTATTTGTCAGGAAACACAGACTCAGGCAAAGAGTTCCACTCCTTAGCGGTACGCATCATAAAATTGAAACCAAAACGCTTAGTGCGACTCTTTGGTGTATCCACCATATAACGGTGTCGCCAATTTGTTAGTCTGGTTGTCCGATGAAAAAATGGGGATGGCGGAACAAGGTTGTGCAATTCAGCTGCACACTCTCCGAAATGTATCCTATAAAATACTGATAGGCTTGCAACTTTCCGCCTATGCTCAAGGCTTTTGAGCTTTTTACAGAAAAGATCTTCATTGCCGATGAGCCTCTTGGCCCTCCTCTCGATGGACTCAAGCGTCTGGAGCTGGTATCGGGCGGAACCGTCCCAAAGATGAGAACAATACTCCATACACGATCGAACTTGTGCTTGGTAAAGGGTGAGCAACTGTTCCGGTGTGAAGTATTTTCTCACCTTCGCCAGAATGCCAAGTTTTTTTGAAGCCACTTGAGCCTTGCTCTCAATGAAAGAGCCAAAATTGAGCGTCGGTGACAAAGACATACCGAGAAGCTCAAGATGGTCAGTGATCGGCAAGGATACACCTCGGAAAGTAGGAGTCAAGTTGAAAGGACTCCTTTTAGCGGAGAAAAGACACGCCTGGGTCTTTGACGGATTGAACCCCACTAGATTGGCATCGCCCCATTCAGAGACAGCCTGCAGAGATAGGTTCATACGGCTAACCATCGCCTCTCTATGACACTGGATCTGTTCAGCACTGGCTCGTGCATCAGACATATAGGTCTCTACAACAGTGCTGTCATCAGCGTACCCCAAAATACCGGGCAAAAGCAGGTCATTTATATGCAGCAGAAAAAGAGTTGCAGAGAGAACGGAACCCTGAGGGACGCCGGCATTGATAGCCAAATGGTCAGACGAGCTACCGTCAATGACAACTCGTATTGACCGATCCCTCAGGAAGTCCGATATCCAGACACACAAACCAGTGGGAAGACCATATGACGGAAGCTTGCTAATAAGGCCCTCATGCCACACCCTATCAAAAGCCTTCGAGATATCAAGAGAGACGGCAAGCGCCTCACCATGCCTCTCGATGGCTTCGCTCCATTTGTAAGTGGCGTATGCTAGAAGATCTCCGGCAGACCGGTTCCTGCGAAACCCATATTGCCGGTCACTAAGGAGGTCATTTTCTTCTAGATACGACAGGAGCCTGTGGTTCAGTACACGTTCCATTATCTTGCAGAGAATGGACGTGACCGAGATGGGCCTATAATTGATAGGATCAGCACGACTGCCCTTTTTAGGCACAGGTTGCACGTTGGCCAGCTTCCAGGACTTTGGCACTTGTCCTTTAGCCAAAGATAAACGATATAGGCGTGTCAATACCGGAGCTAACTCAGGAGCGCAAGTCCTTAGTACTATGGCTGGTATACCATCCGGACCACTGGCTTTATTCAAGTCCAGTTCCCGCAATGCCTTTCTGACTTCGGTTTGTCTTATACGAATTTCAGACATAAAAGTCCCACAACTTGACAAACCGGAAGGTACAGCATTGCCAGGATCCAAACGCGAACTTTCGGCAAATAATTCGGCAAATAAATCGGCCTTTTCCTTGGCCGTGTGTGCCAATGATCCGTCAGGTTTCAGCAAGGGAGGCACTGAAGTACGGCAGAAGTTGCCCTCGATCGACTTAGCCAGGGACCAAAACGCTTTACTACCCGAGGGGTAAGAGGCAAGCTTCTTCCCAATGCGGCCTATGTGATCGAAGCGAGCTGTCTTTACAACCTTCTTGCAGGACTTGGCGGCTTTATTAAAGGCTTTCTTCTTTTCGCGCGTATTACTAGCTTTGCGGGATCGAGCTTCAACCCAGGCCAAATATGCTTTGTATTTTGATGCCACCGCATCACGACATTTGGCATTATACCACGGGCGAGCTTTGCCGGCCAGTGATATGTCAGAGAAGGGAATAAAATACTCCATACCCTGACGAAGCACATTGGTCACAGCATCCGCGCAAACTGAGGGGTCGCTAGAAGAAAAGCAAACCTGCCGCCAAGGATAAGATGCAAAAAAACAACGCATCTCATCCCAATCTGCTGATTTAAAACGCCAAATCCGCCGGGAGCCTTTTGGGCTTGGGTCGGGCGGAGAATACATCGACATAGATTCCACCACACAATGGTCAGAACTGCCAAGGGGTGGTGTAACCGACACCGAGTAACTGTCGGGATTTGTCGTCAGCAGAAGGTCCAAGCAATTGGCTGTCTGTCCGTCAGAGTCTGGCACTCTAGTGGCTTCCTGGACCAGTTGGGTGAGATCAAGTGTCAAGGCTAGCTTTCGCGCTTCTCGACCAGCGTGGTCGGTTTTCTCGAAAGGGAACAGCCAGTCCTCGTGGTGTGCGTTGAA
This sequence comes from Calamotropha paludella, assembly GCA_927399485.1. Taxonomy (NCBI): domain Eukaryota; kingdom Metazoa; phylum Arthropoda; class Insecta; order Lepidoptera; family Crambidae; genus Calamotropha; species Calamotropha paludella. The sequence continues at coordinate 15,306,527 of OV656824.1, read as the reverse complement.
ATCACCAAGAACCACCAGTTGAGCGGACGGGTATCGCTGTAGGGCCATGTCTGCCTTCTCAATGAGTTGGTCGATAAGCCTGGTAGTCTCCGCGTCTCCACTATGCGAACGGTAGACACAAGCATAGATGATTTTCTCTAAACCTGTATCCACCAGAACCCAAATGATAGAAAGGGTGGGGTCTTCAAGATCACGGAGACGCAAATAACAGATGTCATCGCGTGCATACATGCAAACACCCGCATGAGCCCTAAAACAATGTTCAAGGACATAACCCGGGTAAGCCAGGTACGCTGCGTCAGTTGGACGTTTTATTTGCGTCTCCGTGAGAAAGAACAGGTGCGGTTTTCTAGTCTCAAGATGGTGATGGACGGGGTCGAGATTAGAGTGCAAGCCTCTTATATTAGAGACGTGCACTAGGAAGGAGAGGACGTGCGACCGCTGTTTAACCTTTTTCCTGTTGCTTACTTTCATTTTGTCGTGAGGGAAGGTAATGTAACGAAGGACGGAAGTAGAACGAGATGCTGATTGCGAACCAAATGAGAAGAGTCAGGGCCTCACACCTCGGGATAGCCAAACCGGAGACCGCGGGGACGCCCGAGCCCCCCCAGGGGTGTCCATCGGGTCCTCTCGTCCGGGCGCCAACCGGCACGATGGCGCACCCCCAGGATTTTTCGCGAGATGGCGGGGCAGCCTTTTGTGAGTGGCTAGCTCACTACTCGGGCCCCCAACTATCTGCGGTCGGCCAGCGGAAGAACCGTGCCTCGGATCCCGCTGCTCTCCGAATCTGAATAACCGATGCATTGCCCTGATACATCTCAATAAATCGTCCATTGCAACCAGCACAACTGTACTGACCCGTCCTCCAATATGGCTTCACCAGACTTCAGCACTGGAACACGATCGGTTGGGACCGCTTGGCAGTGCTGTCTTTGTCTGGTGGGTGGTAACACGCCGCGGCCGAAGCCTACCACCTGAAAGGGGTTTACTCCTTTAGCACCACCCAGGGGCCACGTGTGGGACATCGAGGGTTAAATCCCACGGACGCGAGTAAACTTGGACCCCCGATGATTTTTATAGGAAACTAGATGGCGCTGTAGCGCGTAGAAACACGCTATCGTATTGTTTTTGCGGGAGTACGAAAGGACAAGTTTAGTTTTGCAATGTTAGGGCCCAACTGGCCCGCGCATTTCAAGAGGCTGCGCGAGATCTTGAGGCACGCGCCCAACGCACGCCCCTTTGGAAGGGGCATCCGTTTCCTCCCCAAATCGACGGGGGAGTCCAGGGCCATCCAGGCCTATCTACACAAGGCATCAAGAACGGAACCAGCTATCAGCTGGTTCACCTTCACCCAACCCCAGCACCTGCCACTGAAGGTGGCCATCCGTGGTCTTCCCAGGGACACTGAGCCGTCCCTGATTGCAGAGGACTTGCAGCGTCGGGGGTTCGAAGTCCGCTTCGTCCGCCTTTTCCGGGCCAAGCGCGGACGCCCCGGATGCATCTTCCACGCCGAGCTGGAGCACCTCAAGCGGGAAGGACAGCGGGACCTCTTCGCGACCAACGAGCTGCTCGACATGCCTGGCGTCACCATTGAGGCATGGCGCCCCCGTAAAGGGCCGGCGCAGTGCTTTCGATGCCAGGCGTTCGGGCACTCGTCCCTAAACTGCTACCGGCCTCAGAAGTGCGTGCGCTGCGCGGGCGACCACCCGGTTGCCGAGTGCACGCGCGACCGCACCGACCCGCCCACGTGCGCTAATTGCGCACAGGCGCACACAGCCAATGATAGGCGCTGTAAAGTACTCCTACGAGAGGCGAGACGTAGAGGTAATTCCGTCCCGCCACCCTATCCCGCAAGAGCTCCTGCCGCCGTCCCACCGGCTCGTCAACAGAGCCGCCGCCCACCACCTAGCGCCGACACGCGGGACTCGCGGCCCGGGTCCACTTTGGCCCCGCCAGCGAACCCGCCAACGACCCGCGGCGATCCGACGCCCATACGTAAGCGTCGGCGGCGCCGCGGCAAGCGCCGGCCTCAGACTGCGCCCGCGCCCGCCTCGGCGCCCGCGGCCGCGTCGAGCCCGACGCTACCGACGCAGTCTTCGGTTGACGGGCCGTCACTATCGCCCGTCAACCAACAATCTCCACTTCCCACTAACACTGCTCTCCCACAGCCGTCGCAACTCGTCCCCTTGGAGGACGTTTTGGTTATGGTGCAGTCCGCCGTCGAGCGCATCAGCTTCGGCGATGACCCGTACCTCGCCATCACCGCCCTCCTGACGAAGCTGCTGGCGACCACAAGAAGCCAAGAAACATCGGTGCAGACGAGGCAACACTAGCGCCACCTGCTCACTCGCTCCCCCCACCCACCTACCGCTTCCTCCATCCCTTACCCCCATCTAAATTATTCCTATCCCCACCCACTCGCATGCGTAAGCCGTGGCCCGCTCGCTGGCGCTCGCTGGGCCTCCCCCCCTCTCGGGGGGGTCTCACCCGGTGTGCGGACCGCGCCGAGAGCAACGCTGCATTTACCCTGCGAGTGAGCACTCCAATCGTCGTTAAGACGGCCGCTGTCCAGCGGCACCAAATAACCGTGGGGGCGCACCCCCACGAGAAGAGGCTCGGGGAAGAGCGATTAGCTCACAGCCCGTATTTCCCATGCCACCACAGTGGCGAGGATGAAACCCGAAGTGCAATGTTAGAATAGCGAGACAATGTGATAACAAACTCACAAAAAGTATTTTCATAATATAATTAGAAAAGAGAAATTAACAAATAATTAATCAAATGGCAAATGTATGCCGAAAAATACCAATCTGAGATATTTTGGGAAACCTTTGTGTACTTGTTGGGATTGTTTGTTACGTAAATAAATAAATACGTCATGAGCTTACTACGGGAGTAGCTTCAGGCCATGTCATATTATTGCTATAGAAGTATCCACAAGCCCATCCTATAGATAAAAGAAACGGTAAGGGAGAGTTTATGACTAACTAACGACTTAAACGACGACAGATACCGCTAAGATCAGCTACACAGTGTGCAATGTTTTTGGTCACCCATTCGGATATCAGGTCATGCGAGAGTTGCTTTGCTTTTTAGATGTTTGTGGGATAAATATTAAATATCTATATATCATGTCCATCCGTTACCCTAGTATTCATGATACAAGCCTAACAGTGCTTACTTTGGGCTAGGCTAATTGGTGTGGGTGTAAGCAATATTATTATAATTATTATTATCCGTAATAATAGACCATAACGTTCTTCCATTCATGTCTGTTGTTTATATAGTGTTTCTTTTGTTCTCACTATCGTAATGAAGTCGTTAGTTACACTTAGTAACGTTTGAATGATGAGCTTGGAACGGATCCAGTTTTTCGGGTTTTTCTTATTGTTGTTTTACATTTTCATATACAATCTGTTCTTCCGTCTGAAACAATGACGTAGTTTGCCGATGTTATCCATTAAATACACTTTTTGAAACTTATTATCGTAAAAAGATTTCATATTTAAATTATGTTTTAGCATTCGGAAAACCAGCGTCGAGCTATCTGGTTCGACGTATATGCTGAGTCGTGACCATTTCCTTCTGTACACTGTATTTTTTTTTCTTTCTTTCTTAATTTTTGTATATGTATGTTATGTGTGCAGTTTGTAAATAAAGTTTTTTCATTTTTCATTTCATTTTCATTCACAACCAGATACCACATCACCGAGCCCTCAGGTGGGATTGTGTATGCTAAAAAGAATACATTATTATAGCTGTTTTAACTTAATCGATTTTCAGATATTTGTAAAAATATTACTTTTGTCGTTGAAGGTAATTAATCTTCGACTTTTTGGAGCGATACTAGTTCATAGTTGAAGTTAAAATGCTCTTGTAATTTTCGACGTGTATGTCGGCTTTTCAGTAGCTCAGCGGTCAGAGCAGTCACTTCGATAGTGAAAGGTCGTGGTTCGATCCCACCTAAAGGGTAAGAGATGTAGTTGTTTCTTTAAAGGCGTATTAAAAAATTTTATTACTTTTCTTACAAGAATCCTCTTTTAGAAGTAAAGCTAAGTTAAAATTACGTGCTTAAAGTACGTAACTCTATAACCCAATTCTATCATACTTGAGAAAACGAACTTAGACCCACTTAAGTATATTTTAAGATTAGGTTAGCATTGAATGGAAATGGATCTGAGTCCCTTGGGGCGATTAAGCCTATATAGCCTTCCCAAGCTATGGCGCTTTTCAGGTGGTGTTAAGTCAGTACGAGTCTGACCTAACTCTCGGGTCGGGCCGTTGTATTTATGAGGATTTTCCAACCTACCTCCCCGTGTCCGGAGGGTAGCCCATTTAATACTTCAGGAGCAAAAAAAGGGGATTCGATATCCTCCAACTAATATGATGATAAGTGGATTATGGCCCGTTCTCCTTAATGTGTTTTCACTCACATGGAAGTTTTGGTTACAGCCCAGTAGTGAAGATCTTTATTGGCTGGTAATAGGTACTAAAGAGCTGTATTTTTCAATGCATTTAAAGTATTTATGTGCGTGGGCAAGTCGGTAAAGACAGATCAAGGCGAACATTCAAAATCCAAAAAGAAGATGTCCTGAATAATGGCTCGCCAAGAGATTTATTTCGGAATCATGGAAAGTGGAAATCTTTTATCCCTGTCTAACCTTGCGGGAAGAAGTAAATGAATGAAAAATAGAATATTGTTACACACACAGATATAGTAGTTTAAAAAAATACATAACGATAAGGGGTACTACAATATGTGCGCGATTAAAGGCACTACTTCGTTCAGACTTTAAACATAAAGTTTGAACGAAGTAGTGCCTTTAATTCAAAATGGAGATATCTTATTACCTAATATTTAAACCAAAATATCGAAATCGTGTCATGTTCTTCATATCATACGTATTAGATATCGCATAAGTTATAGAAATTCGAGGTGGCATATTCAGTTTCATAACCTGTAAGCTATTTTTTTGAAATGGAACACAAATGTAAGGAATTAAAATAATGTAACCTTTGCAATATAATAATGATTGAATGTTTAAAAAAAAAGTATTTATTACATTCTGAAATATTAATTGGCCATTCTAACCTACCTTTTTTTACAAAGAGACCAAATGTGGTTTATTTGCTAGGAAACTTTTGATTTTCTTGATAAAACAGAAATTGTAAAGCAACAAATATTTAGTAGCCCTTTCTGTTAACAGGGATGTGTTATTGAAAATGGCAATTCGTTATTGGGCATCTTTTAACAGAAATATCATAATGAAACCATGTTTAACCACATATAGAAACTGTGTATTTTTTTCTTAAGTTTCCATGCGGAAAACAAAGGGTCTGAAGCCTATGCAAAAATAAAAAAAAAGCTTTTCAGAGACTGTAACGTGAAAACTTGCTTAAGTCTGTAATTTATTGTGTCGTTTATTATGTAATTGTTTTTATATAAATTTATATTTTCATTTGATCATTGTAAATCTACCTACATATTTATATATTTTGTTATAACGCCTTGGCCACCCATCTGATAATTGACCCTTGTGAAAGATGTTTCCCCAATCGCAAGCTGAACGCGCTAACCAGTGCGCTATCGAGATAATTCGCCGATAATTTAATATGACCTTTACATTATAATAGTAGTTTATGATACTGTTGCATAATAAGGGTTCTTATAACATGAGTGTGTTTTAAAAAAACGAGCCGTAGGCGAGTTTTTTTATAGTATCACACGAGTGTTATAAGACCAAGTTATGTACAGTGTCATACACTACTTTATCTACTCTCATACTATATTACGTAAAACAATGTTGCAAACAAAACCAAACTTTGTTTAAATATTGAAAAGATTTTTTAAATGTCAAATGTTGGCGCCAAGGTGCAAACATCGATTGTGAATGCGTGTTGCGTCGTCGCGGACTCGTTCATTGAAACCTTTTTAAAGTAGAGGTTCAACCTCCTTGGTCCAGCTGGAGGTTGTATAGGTGTATCGTTATGATTAAAAAGTTATATTATGATACAGGCGTCCATACAAGACCTGTATCGTAATTAAACTTTTTTTTTAATTATTTTTGGCCTGTACGTAATGTTTGTCATAAGCATTTTGTTTTCAGTTTTAGAATATTTGTATTATAGTATCAGAGTAGATAAAGTTATTAATATATATATCATGGATTTTGAAATATTAATAAGATCGATAGTCCGAAACACAAACAATTTATTGACAATACTGCGGCCAATTAATATGGCTGCTAGCTAACTAGTTAGTCAGCCTGCATGTAACAACGCTACCACATGGGGTTGATGAGAGTCGTTAGACACGAACGTTGTTAAAATTTATTCTCAGACGAGAGATTAACTTGTGTCGATATTTTCTAGTATTTTTATTATAAGTTATCATATAGCATTGAAACTGTAAAATATAATAATTATTTCTAACATTTTTCTAACATTGAAAGCAATTATTAATAGCCTAGCCTAAAATCATCACTGTAAGGCTTGTGTTATTGATACTGTTTGCTGTTACTGTGTTATGGGTAACGCAAAGACATACATATTTTATGACTAGCGACCCGGCCACGCGTTTCTGTGGCTGAGGTATAATATGTTAAATGATATATAGCCTATAGCCCTCCTCGATAAATGGGCTATATAACACTGAAAGAATTTTTCAAATCGGACCAGTAGTTCCTGAGATTAGCGCGTTCAAGCAAACAAACTCTTCAGTTTTATAATATTAGTATTAATAAAAAGATATGTCATATTTATAGAAATATGTATAAATACCCATGACTCAGGCACAAATACTTGTATTCATCACACAAAAATCTGCTCCTTCCGGGACTCGAACCCAGGACCGATGGTGCGAAAGGCAGGATCGCTATTGTTGCACTAAAGGACCGTCATAAATTAAATCAATGTTTCATCTTAATCGATTGTCAAATATTCATAAAAGTATTCCTCTCATTGATGAAGCAATACTGGCCTACAACGTCAAATAGTTAAAATTACTAGAAAATTACGACGCACTCGATCGATTGGGAAAACTGGATTGAGATTAACTTGCGAGCGGAATCGATATTTGCTAGAAATATTTCCTACCAAAATTTATACATTGACAACGCTAAATATAAAAATGATGAAATAGAACCTAAAGTTAAATACAGTCGCATCCCAGTCAGCTTAAACCGAACGAACCGAATTCGAAACTCTCTGATGTAGGTACTATAACACCCGCCCGCTAATATGAATTATTTGGTTCTTTTAAAACTAGTCTAGAGTACTTACGATTCGTTTGAGATGAGAATGAGAAGTAGTGTTCGTGTTTATAAAGTCGTTCGTAAATAAAGAAGTCACAAGGAAAATATTTAATACTTGCTCTTACCCGCGGCTTCGTTCTCAATAATGTAAACTACCTATTAAAAATCATATTTTTTTCCCTCGAGAATAATACTTCGTTCAGGATGAAAGTTACCCTATTACCCTGTGTACCCCTGACGAAATTAAAGTTAAATGTAATAAATACCGATTGGGTAGTTAAGGTGTGAAAGTATAACAAAGTAACAAGCTTTCGTATTTATAACAATAGTTAGGATTTATAAGTGCTCTCGACCTCTTATAATTCCCTTACAGCAAGCATCTAGAACTCATCATTATGGAACCAATCAACCATCTCAACATTATAACTAACTAACTAACCCAACCGATTTTGATGTTTTTTTTTCATTATACTGGATTTGTTCAGACTTAGGACACTGGATAGTTTAATTATAGTTTATAATAAAAAATGTAAATTATAATAACCTTGCCACAGCAATACGTGGCCGGGTCATCAAGTTAAATTATATGTTGCAAGCTTATCTGCCCTCTGTTAGCTAAAACGTCGCAAAGCACTAGATCTTTTTTGAGATATAAATAAATATTTCCTACATTCACACCAATTAGCCTAGCCCAAAGTAAGCACTTTATGGCTTGTGTTATGGATACTAGGGTAACGGATAGACATACATTATATCATACATATATAAGTAATATTCATAGAAATATATATAAACATCCATGACTCAGGTACAAATGCTCGTATTCATCATACAAACATCTGTCCCTTCCGGGATTCGAACCCAGGACCGTCGGTGCGAAAGGCAGGTTCGCTACTGTTGCACCAAACGGTTGTCGATATAGATATGAGCGAAAAACGAGAAAATTTTTTAAAGTTGATGTTTGATTTAATGTATGGAATTGATAAGGTTTCGACACATAATCTAAACTTTTACTTATTTTTTTTACCTTACGTTTAAACGAATAGAAATCAATTATTATAATAGAAAAATACTAAAAAAATCGATTCGGGTCACAAGTGAATTCTCAGGCGGGAATCCGGTCCAATGCTCTCCTAATTGAGCTACTGAGCCATATGAACACTAGTCGAAATTTTCTAGTACCTTTCTGATTTTACGCTGTAGGCCAGCGTTTTTTTTTATAATAATTTATCTTATAAGATAGCATTGAAAAATGCATAAAATATATAAAAATTATAAGAATAGAATTTAAATAAAAAAGTTTATATGGAATTTGGGCCAGCTCATGAATACCATTTTTCCGTACATTGATTTTTATTAGAAACTATAAAAAACCTAAAATAAAACATGATTGATTATCAGTGGTCGGAGTAGGTATATTGAATTAAGGTCACTGACATCAAACGTATATGTTAATATGGATACGCCTCCGAGTTTCCGGATTATTATGATAAAAATACCGAAACATCGAAATTATTACATGAAACTAGTTAAAAATGTATCAATACTCTCAACGCTATGCTGCTAGTGGCGTAGATGGCCAGAATTTAATAGTAAAAAAAATTGGTTGCCTGTAAAGTCGATATACGGGCGAAAGTTTTACGTGACAACGACTTTGAGTGGTAAAATAATTTTAATGTGAATATTCATTCGTATAGTAGGAAGAAGGATGAAATAATAGTAACAATTTAAAACATTTATTTATACAAAGAATTATATTTAAAACATTAATTTATACAAAGAATCTCGCACTGAATTTCATATATCACCGCCTAAGCGAAATAGAAGCGCAAGACATGAACCGGTGTGTATGCCTATCTCTCTCACTCTCTCTCTCGCTCTGTCTCTCTCGCTCTTAGGCGGGCTAACCATGCCCGAGTGGAAGGGACGCGTGCCTCTCACTCGCTCTCATTTATAAAATGATATAATAATAATATTCATTTCAACACACGACATCCGGCAAACAGGGTCTTTTGTCCTCTTATGTCTATGCTCAACGCATCTGACCAATTAGAATCAAGTATCCTGGATGACTCATTGACTGTTTGTTCGAAAACAATGCTCGCACCGACATCCAGACCAAGTGGCTCACTCACTTATTTCGGTTCGTGGAGTGCGCTTATTTTATGTGTTGTGAATATCTTGACTTGACCCTGGCTTGTGTACTGTCTTCTGAAATCTACTTAAAACGACGAATTTGGCTTATAACTACGGACATCGATTTATTACTCTTGGATTGGGCCCATTTGAAGTTGTTTTTGTACGGGTAAGTTTTAATTATTTTCACTATTTAAGAAGGTTTTAGAACTTGGAAACAGTTAAAATATCACTTTATAGCAATCATCATAGCGCATGAGAGTCCGGTACGCACACCGCAGGGCTATCACCGCTTCAGTTAAAAAAATCACTTTATATGAAACAGAATTTCATTATCGACTTTACAGTTGTGTATGTATATATTGTAAATTTAAATCATTGTTTTAGGTGACATATAAATAAATATGGCAAAGGTCAAGGCTGAAACAGTGCTAAAGTGGTTATTGCACTATCCTGAGCTACTTTACGATAACGCTAGTGGCACTATATACTGTACAAAGTGTGAAAGTCATTTGAAAGCTGTGAATAGAGGCAACATTACCAAACACATTGAAGGCGCTGTACATCAAGGAAAATTTAAGAGACCGCAAGAGGAATTTTACTTCGACCTCATTAAGTTCCTGATTCTATGCAATATTCCTTGGTCGCAAATGAAAAATCCAGCGTTCAAAGAGTTTTTTCAGAAATATATGTGCAGTACTTGTTGTTGCGTTTGTACCAATCGTAAAGTGGTTGACGAATCACAGTTACGAAAAGTTTATTTGGAGAAGTTTTATAGGAATAAAATCAATTCGATTTATGAAATTAATAAAAATGAGAAACTATGGATATCGCTGGATGAGACAACAGACATTTTTGGTCGATACATAGTCAATTTCCTAATAAAACCATTGCATCCTAGTAATAGTGCAGGCCGGCCTTATTTGATTGCTTGTAAAATGCTAACAGCAGTAAATGGACAAACAATAACACAATTTGTACTGCAATGTCTAGAAAATTTATGGCAAAACACTTTTGAAGCGAAAGTTGACAATATTTTAATGCTTTGCACTGACAGTGTCGCGTACATGCTATCTGCAGGGCGAAATTTAAAACATTACTTACCTGAAATGAAGCATGTGACATGTTTGGCGCACGCTCTTCATCGTGTAAGTGAGCAGATAAGGTCAGAATACAACGATATTGATATTCTTATATCAAATGTTAAAAAAGTATTTTTAAAGGCTCCTAGTAGGGTAAACATTTTAAAAGAAAAATATCCTGACTTACCGTTGCCTCCGCAACCAGTCATTACCAGATGGGGTACTTGGTTACAGGCAACATCTTACTACGCTCAACATTTAGATAAAATAAAAGAAGTTTTATCCTGCTTGAGCAGTTCTGATGCTATAGCCATACGAAACGCAAAAAACATTTTGGAAAAACAAAATTTAGAAAATGATTTAAAATATATCGAAGAAAATTACTCTATTATACTACTAGCCCTAAAAGAGTTACAAAAACAAAATTTATCTCTAGCTGATTCACTTTTAGTATTTGATCAAGTAAGGGCTACGCTTAACGAGTGCAATAATGAGAATATAAAAAATAAAATAGAATCAGTTATGGAACGAAATCCAGATTTAGATACAATTAGAGAATACAGCGAGAGTATTGAAAAAAGCGTAGCAAATAATCAGAAACTTTATTTCAAATTCGCTCCATTGACATCTACAGATGTTGAACGATCATTTTCCACTTACAAATGGATCTTAGATGTTAAAAGAAATAGCTTAAAAATCGAAAATATTGAAAAAATTATAGTTATTTATTTTAATTGTATAGAGACAGAAAATCAAAATGTAGAAATTGTAACCGATGAGGATTAAAAATAATTGTTTTTAATAAAACTGTAATAATGATTATTTGTATTCACAATAAACAATTTTGTTTGCTTACATATGGTTTTTTATTTTATTACTCTATTTACCAAATTTTTGGAAACTCCGGTACATTCCGGAAGAAATGCATGTCCATGTTATGATATCATGACGCAAGTATCTAAAATCAATATACCTACTCCGACCACTGTTGATTATAGCGGAAAATTTATTTTGCAACATGATTTTATGGAATATAATGATATTTAAAATAATTGTAATTCCGTGTTTCGTCAATGTTTTGTTGCGTTTGAGTATTTTTTTACACTTTTTCATGTCAGGATGTTTGAAAGATATTTGTATAGTGACAATGATTAATAGTTATTCTCAGTCTTTGTCAGAGCATTTTGACATACTTTCCTGAAAATTAATATATCAACATTCAACATAACGTCATAGAAGGAGTATGAAAACTTTTACTGTATTTTGATCTGTAATTGACATGTTGTTTGTAACCGGCTACCTCTGTGATGTTTTTAAAACATTAAATTCTGCTTTTGTAAAAGGCGTTGTGGCTTAGGACGGTTTATTTTTGGGCACTTAAGACTACTGTATTGCTATTTTTATGCAATAATTATTTTATTTGTTTTTTTTGCAATGAAATAAGAGAATTATATATTATAGTATCATATTGTTTTAAACTTTCATGGTCACTAACATTATAGTAATATAAGTTATTTACGGGATTTTCACCATGAATTTTGTATTAATCGTGGAATCCAAGTAACGCATTACATTTTTGTGTACAATCTGAAATGGTGCTTATGAGCTGACCCGAATCTTTACTATCTACTTTGTCATTTAGTTAACCCACTAATACTACAGTAGGTAGCTAGTAGAAGTGGGTGATGCTTGGTGAGTATGTGGTAATATCATCTGCAAGGAAGCTCTAACTAGCTAATTCTAGTAGTGCATATATTAGCAGACCGGCTCTTAAGAAGAAGAAGGCGCTAAGAAAATTAATTGTCTAGTCAAAGTCCGAGTAAGTCTTAAAAATTAAATTTACCAACGTTAAAACAAATAGAATAAAAGGTTTCCGGTACCTAACCAAGCAATTATCGTGTCTTGTAAGCACTGAAAGTGGGTTCGAATCTAGTCAGACGTCAATTTTTCTACACAATTTTTTATGAGAAGTGCGTACAAAATAACATAATGTGTACTATTATTAATAATGATAAATTATTCACTAAAGCGTTTGCATACTAAAGCTACTTGTTTGTTTCATAATAAACGATAACCTCCGGCCTTTTATAGCTGAAACTTTGTATGAACTCCGAACTACAAAATAAGATCTCTAAAGTTTAATCAACTGAAGTCGGAAAAACTATTTTGTTCATGACATAATAAAGCTTAAACTTTGTTTATGTTCGAAAGCGTAAATCTCTGCATCAACCAATTATATTTGAAACATTTTTTTTGCATTCGGTAGCTTGATTATAGAAGTATACCTATAGGCCATATAAAAGTATGCGACGATTTTTAGTAATTACGTAAAAAAGTCAGCAAGATTTTATTTGTAAACGGAGTAATAAAAAGTCGCTAAGGCTAAGGGGGTTGATTTGCATTTTAAATACATACAATAAATACAAAAAAATCTTTCTATCCGTCTAGGAATCATATTTCTATTATTTGTAATTTTTGCAGCAGTTCTAGCAAAAACATCAATTTTAAATATACTCCGCTTTTTTTCTCATATCCCAAAAAAATTGTGGCTGTGTGACGTTTTGGCTTTCGGATAGCAGCGATGCGATGGAATGCGATGTATTGGAACTCAGCATTTAAGAGAAGCCGAACTCTTATTGTATGTTAAACTGAATTTCACGCTTTTGTAAGCGTAAATCTCAGCGTTCGAAAACTCCAATAATAAAATATAGATTCTCATTTTACGATATCGCAATATAACAGTTGAATATTATCTCTACTCCCGATTAAATCATACTTAGCTGTTAATATAAATCTCTAAGGACAGAGATGGTCTGTGACATGCATGAAGTTCAGTGGTCTCACACTCGTGTAAGTCACCACGTGCCGGCCAACAACCAGTCAGTGGAAATTATAGAGTCGCCTTCAAGATAGGTAATAATACATTTCTATTGCTCACTCTAGTGAAAGTTCAGCGATATCTGAAATATCCGAAGTGTATAAAAGATATATATTAAATGTAAAGAAAATGTGATAGATTTTTATATGTAAAGAAATTATATTTATGCCACGGTCTGGTTAGGGTGGTACCCTTGGTTTGACGGCCTACCACATCATGGGTAGTCACAGATGCGGTCCGCCGGCAAACCCTCTGACCCGACGGATCGCTCCTGCGATAGTGGGGGTGAGGTGCCGGCGCAATCGAGAGGGGGATGTTCGAATAGTCGGCGTCCCTCCCCTTATTGCGGCCTCCCCCATCCTGCCCTACCAACACAGTTTAGAGATGGCGGTTGGGAGGCAACCAGGGAATGCAGGGCAGGGCTTTTATGGTGGTTGAGAAGGCAGTGGAGTAGCCGCCACTGCCGGCATCCACTGATGGCATTGCACTCACCTCGCTGTCTGTTGTGATGTCTGACTGTATTCAGGCAACAAAAGGCCCAAAAAAGGATTCCACAAGGCCAATGGGTGAAGTGGAGTACAGCAATGGGTTTTAGTGGGTAGGTTCCTGACGCTACACGACTCATTCTTAGCGATGACTCCGGTGGCGTCAGGCGTTCGAGGTCAAAGGTCATTGTCCGAGTTGCCCACTACGTAGTTTTTAATAATAGCAACAAAAAAGGGACGCAATATGTATTGGTATGGAGAAGAAAACCTTTTGGAGTTGGTATTTTATAACAGTTGATATAAGTACTTTCTTTATCTTATTAATTAAATAGATAAATTTTAAAAAGCCGTTAATTTAAAAAAAAAAACAAAAATTATTTAGTCCTAAACTAAGCTGAGCTTGTACTATGTGTATTAATTAATGTATACTAGCTAACCCGGTAACGCGTTGCTATAGTTACGCGTTGCCGGGTTGCTATGCATGCTATGGTAACACGTATACAATGGAAAAAGAGCTGGAAAACGAGCGAACAGAGAAACAAACAAACAACAAATTTGTGTTCTTAGATTTTAGACTAGCTGACCCGGTGACGCGTTGCTATGGTAACGCGTATACAATGGAAAAAGAGCAGGGAAAAAGAGCGGACAGACAAACACACAAACAACAAATTTGTGTTCTTAGAGTATATATGATGATATATATAATGATCATGACTCGGAAACAAATGCTCGAGTTAATCATTCTTAAAAATAAACGTATCATTATAAGCTTTTATTGAATTGCAGCTGTCCCGGGTATATGTTTGCATCTAATAATTTTCCAAGTTGAATTCAAACCATGCACAATTTGAGCTGAAATTTTGCATGTCAATGTGAATCTGACCGTAACGTAATATTATTATGACATATAACGCGTTAATTTGATGATGCAACTGGAAGATGGCCAAGTGAGCTTTGTAATAAAACGCCTCATCTCCTCGAGTTTGGCCTGGCAAAACTATGGCCCTCGCCAAAACGCTATCGAACTCATATATTATATGAGTTTTTCCATGCCATTTATTTGCTGACCATACAATAGAAAAAGTTATTATAAGCTATAGTATAAAAACTTATATTTTTCTGCCAGTGCCGGTCCCGTTAAAATCGATTACGCCGACAACACTTCACAGATCAGCCGGAACGAACAGACAAGTTTTTTTTTCATGTATATATTGTATACTTATACGTTCATATGTATTTTGTTAACCTTTAATTAGTCGCGTGGGGTCCATTGGACCCCAAGCGAGTTAGTTTGTGTCATAATTTAGCAAACATTACACTTACGCGACAGTGCGTTCTAGTAGCTTCCTAGCTCATCTGCCCCTCCCGCCTTAGTGTTCCGCTAGCCGCGGCGTTTATCACACGTGCCATACGGAGGTATTTGGGGTCCAACGGACCCCACGCGACTAATAGTGTAGTACAATTTTGGTAAGTGCAATGATTACATTTTGCTTTTTATAATCACAATTTCATGAAAACTTGTATTATATAATTATTTACTAAAATTTACAGGTAAAAAATCACACTGGCACGCCGCCCTTTGAACATAGAAGTAATATCAGCGATGCTGAATGAAGATGAAGAGCCTATTGTAGTTTTTTTTCATCTTTTCAATGTAGCAGCTGTAAACGAATATATTAACATAAATAATAACAGTAAAATAACAAGAAGGGAATTTCTGAAAAAGCTTCAACAGAACTTGTAAAAAGTTTTAAAACAAAGAGAGCTGAAATTACTACTCTGCCACGGCCCTTGAAAAGACGTCTTCAATGTGACACCAAACCTTGTACTTCTGGAGGCAGTTCAAGTGGTTCGAAAGGTCGTTGTCACCTATGTGCAAGGTCTAATGACAGCAAAAACAAAAACGAAATATGGTAAATGTAATAAGTTTATGTGTAATGAACACCTTATAAAAGTTTGCGATTTATGTGCCTATGAATTTGTGATATATTTGATTAATGTTTTAGAAGTTTATATTTAGTTTTTTTCTAGAAATCTTATAATGTTTCGTTAATTTAGATGTATCTCTTGAAGTTTCTATATAAAATAAATATTTTTACTCATGCTTTTTGTATCTTTTTCAAAACTAAACCCTGGGGTCCGTATGGACCCCACGCGACCAACAGCGTAAGTATTTAGGCGCGACTAGTTAAAGGTTAAAGATATTTTACTTGAATGTATAGATAATTTTACTAGTTTATTATAATCGTTTAGTGCAATGGAAGCGATCTTGCCTTTTGCACCGACCGACGGAAGTTCCTGGGTTGTTTCTAAGTCCCAGAAAGGATAGACGTTGGAATGATGAATACGAGCATTTGTATCTGAGTAATGGGTAATTGTTTCTACACGATCATCAGAAAGCGCTGCGCCTCGCTTTGGGTATGCGTGCGCGGCAGCTCGAATAGCATCCTGAGCACCTTGGCTGACCGGTGGCTGCAGCTCCATGCTCCTACCTGTAGCTTTATTATTTGTAGCACAGGAGTTGCATCGGTGGCTTAGTTAATTAATTATTTAGCGTTTAATTTTTATTTATTTTTTTGTATGTGTTTAATTACTTACTAACACTAGAATAACATTTCTTGCAACTAAAATGTTTGTATGGATTTTAATATCTGAATTAATAATAATAATAATATATTTATGTAGCATATATAAGTATGTGTACCTGTTACATTATTAACCGTTAACGTTATTACCCGTTTGTTACTCTAATTTTGTTTATCAGTTTACACGAAACATCATGGAAAGTTTTTTTTATACAAACATAATTAAAATATTTTTTTGATATATTATTTTTACTAGAAAAATACTACAAATAAATCGACTCGGCTCACAAGTAAATTCTCAGGCGGGAATCGAACCCGCAACCTTTAGATATCCGGTCCAATTACTCTTTTCTCCTACGACTCCACCCATAAGTAACGCACTTGTACCATAATCATCCAATCACATGAGGGATTAATTTATTTCACATAATTTTATATACCTACTAGCTGACCCAGCCACGCGTTGCTGTGTTATAAATTAAAATGATATCTATCCTATCTTTCAAGTTGGATCAAACTGCACACGGTGTACAAATTTGATTAAAATCGGTTAAGTAGTTTAGGAGTCCATCGCGGACAAACAACGTGACACGTAATTTATATATATTAAGATTTTAGATTGGCATAAAATCAAATGGCATAAATTGATATTCATTGCAGGTGAGGTTAGGTTAGGTTAGATTTTTTAAACATAGCCAGACACCAAGTTAAATGAAATCATTCCCTTTAAAATTATCGTTTTTAAAACAAGGAACCTCCACGTGACGACTTGCAAACCCTCGTTTTCTATGTTGTCTCGGATCGGACTCGAACCAGGACCTTTGAGATGGTGATGCTTGAAATCGGCATACCAGCATGAATCGTGATGACCATCAGTTAAACTAACTCTTTGCGCATTATACAAACTGGAAGATATAGTCAAAGCGATATGTTGAATTCGTGTTGAGGTGACTGTGTTTTATTTAAGGGTGATTTATTACAACAACCCTCTGGTAATTAAATGCTCTAAAAAGGAGAATATAAACTTTAAATCAAATCCATTAATTTATTTAATTATAACATTTATATGATATAAAAGCTTGTCGCGAGATATTTATTTCTGATTGTATAAATAAGTACATATATATTAATTAGAAAAATTGCCCTAATGGTTTGATTACACTTTAAGTCAATGGTCGACAGTATACTAACTAACGTAACACAAGCCTTACTTTATAGTGCTTACTTTGGGCTAGGCTTACTGGTGTGAATGTATGAAATAATAATATCGTCCTGCTCTATCTGCCTATTAATGAAATATGAAAGTGCGTAATGGTGGGTAATTACGACTTTTTTGGTCAGCCATCCGGAGACTGTTTCGAAAGATGCTTAATATCCACAACATAAGTTGAACTTTGTTTTCAATTTATTAGGTTGAAATTTGATATCCTCAAATATAAGACAAACACATCTTTCATTTTTTAAGGATTTTTTATATAAATGCTGCCAGCAAATGGGTTAGTCCTATCAATGGGCACAGGTCTATTATGTTTGGGGGGGTACCCAATATGTACAAGGGGCTGAAGAGCCGCCCGACAGATACTTAGTCGGAGTCCCCATTAGGTGACTGCCTCACTACCACAATAGATCCAAGGAATACGAATAACTCTGCGTCACAATGGCAGAGGAAGTCCTACATATTCCTGCTGACAACCCAGCGGGTAGAATCCATAAGGGATTTCCTCTAGGTCAAAAAGGGGGGGTCTTTATATCCAGTATTACTTATAACATAAGTTCGGATATCATATATTGTTTAGTAGCAACGGTACATCCCTATCCTTGCATCAATGTGACTTCAATTAGACGTAATTGATTGCGAGTTTATCGCAATACATATGAAATAGTTCAAGGCACCCAAGTCAAAATGTCATGGAAGCCATTTCACCTGTTCTGCAGTGAAGGTTAAAGGAAAGCCTATAGTTAGGTTTGCTAAGGTTATTTCATAACGGTTGAAAGCCATCCCACTCAGTTTCAATTTTTAACCATTTTAGCTTAAAAATGTTTGATAGCTTCAGTTTTTTAAGCACATGTTTTTGTTAATCAACTTTAAATATACTCTTAAAGTAAGATAAGAAAGATTTTATTGACCCATAGCACAAATGAAATAATTTAAAACAAAACATAGAAAAAGATTTTTTTTTTTTATAGAAAATAGGCATGCGCTTGACCACTATCTCGCTTGATGGTAAGCGTCGATGCGATCTAGGATGTGACGCGCTTGCCTAGAATATACCTATTCACTCGTGATTTGAAGAACCCTAAATTGTATTTGTCAGGAAACACAGACTCAGGCAAAAAGTTCCACTCCTTAGCGGTACGTATCATAAAATTGAAACCAAAACGCTTAGTGCGACTCTTTGGTATATCCACCATATAACGGTGTCGCCAGTTTGTAAGTCTGGTTGTCCGATGAAAAAATGGGAACGGCGGAACAAGGTTGTGCAATTCAGCTGCACACTCTCCGAAATGTATCCTATAAAATACGGATAGGCTCGCTTCCTTCCGTCTATGCTCAAGGCTTTTGAGTTTTTACAGAAAAGATCTTCATTGTCGATGAGCCTCTTGGCCCTCCTCTCAATGGACTCAAGCGTCTGGAGCTGGTATCGGGCGGAACCGTCCCAAAGATGAGATCAGTACTCCATACACGATCGAACTTGTGCTTGGTAAAGGGTGAGCAACTGTTCCGGTGTGAAGTATTTTCTCACCTTCGCCAGAATGCCAAGTTTTTTTGAAGCCACTTGAGCCTTGCTCTCAATGAAAGAGCCAAAATTAAGAGTTAGTGACAAAGACATACCGAGAAGCTCAAGATGGTCAGTGATCGGCACGGATACACCTCGGAAAGTAGGAGTCAAGTTGAAAGGACTCCTTTTAGCGGAGAAAATATATAGATAATAGAGAGATAATAATAATAAAAATAAAACTAAAAAAAACATGAGGGCCAATCAAGATCCTGCCTCAGCATAATGCCATCGACCTGTGACCTGTCACAATGCATCAGCGCTGGTATTCTGACAAGGCCTGAAGGATGTACAAGCAGTACAAACAAGTATAATAAAAGTTTACAATAAATTGACCCAAACAAAAAACAAGACAAATAAAATAAATGGAATGTGAAAAAATAAGTATAACCACTATGCGACGAATTCAATATCCATAGAGTTATATTCGTCTGCGTATCGCCTGTGACACATACAGACAATACTCTAAGGATCCATGTAATTTTATAATTTTGACACTGATATTACACGTGTACAATACAAAGCCAACTCGACAATGCCCCGTTATAATTTCGAATTGAATTGCCACATCTACAAATATAAAAGAAAATGTTTGTGCTCATGTGGAGATTTATCAAGATACATACACAAATCCTTACATTCATTTTTCAGTGAATTCATCTCATGAAGTTTTTTTTTTCTGAACGCTTTATAATATTTTAATATATTATTTTATATATTTTTCTTGAGAATTATTTTGCAAGAATATTCAAACACTTAGGTATATTTGGAGGGTCTCATATATTCCTTGACACAGTAAAAGGTGGAGTACAAGCGAAAGAATGTCTTCGTGTACGTAAATGCATATAAAATAGTATTAGTGGGTTTTAGAGATGACGAAATATACAGGTATAGAGTAAATGCCTATTCCATAGTACACTCTAAACAGCTGGACAATTTCGAAGGGTCTAAAATCCCTCTAAACGTATAGTAGTACAAGGTCAAAATTCTAAATGTCTTTTTGGGGCACTGGGTTCAGCGTCTACCGCGTCTGGGGGAGGGGTTAGACCCTTCGGATACGTCTGGCCATTTAAATAATGACTTAGAATGGTCCTTTGAACACTCTGTGTAAATTTAAGCTTTTATAATTTAACGTGAGAGAGCTCAGGTTGATGATCGGATACCTACCGAAGGCACCGTTACTCTAGGTTTGTAACCCCCAAACATTGTTCCCTGCACCAGTGAGAACACGCAAAAAAAATTTCAGCTTTTATACTTTAACGTATGTCTGGCAGGCACTGGCTCTCACTCTATTGAGTCAGTCGTGGTATGACAGCATTAGTAAGCCGTGTCTAGAGTTGTGACTTAAAAATGAGAGTGATAAGTGTAACAATAACTCAGTGTTAGCAGTATATTAACGAGAGATAAAGTGTTGTCGAAAGTGTTTCATTTGGGGTTATTTTACACAAATAACACTAGTGTTATACACTTTTTTAAAAGATTTTATTATTGAAGTTTGAAACTTGGTTTCAGAATATTGTTTACTGACGAACCTTTCAGAGCTCCGGAATGAAAACATAAATGTAGGCGTAGTACAGCATTTAACAGTGTTCTTCAAGATGACTACATCATCTGCTTTAAACAGAATACTCGCTTAAGAGTACAGCAGACAATCCCGGATGCGGAAAACACAGCTGTGGAAGTAAACTTTTCCAAATTTTTATATAATGAATTAATGACGCAGTAATCCGTACAAAGCATATGCAATACAAATTTTCAGGCTTCGGATAGGTTGTTTGGCATTTGAAGGGTGACCAGCTACGACATTATTTAAGTCTGTGGCTTTTCATCGGTTTTACAGAAATGTAAAATTAATAAATTTCGTAACGTAGGAATATGCTCCTACATAGTTACGAAGAAACTGTTTAAAGGTCTGTAAAAGAAATATAAAATATCATATACATTTATAAGTATAAACAAAAATTCATATCAGCCTAATGAGTGCCAAGTACCTACTATCTAATAACGATACGGAAAATGATATCCACACCCTGTGGCCGAGCTCTGCACCGGGATCGCATAGTGAACGAAGTTAGATTCGAGTTGCCTTTAAGCCTATTTTTTTTTTCATTGCAAATAATTTCAACTTTGAATTATATATCTCTTAAAATTATAACCTTAGCCATATATAAACGCTAAAAGATTTTTAGTAATTGAAATATGTTATTTTTTAATATGTTGTTATGTAAAAAACACTTCTAAATTAATCAATATCTTATTATATTTGGCTTTTATACGAACACATTAAAAATAAAATATCATAAGAATCCTTCTAGAACGTTCCAGCGTCTAACTTGTAATTCTAAAAGTATTCTTGCAGCCACGTGGAATGGTAAAGGTTTTCGACCCTTGCACATTCCATGATTGTTTGTTTGCCATATCAACATGGAAACTTCTTTGCGCTTAAATCGCCATGGGTTGCGTCAGTACAGGTCATGCACTACAGCTGACGTCCTTCATGATTTTTCCAATGGACTCCTGCTACTGGGATGTAGGCCGATGAACCCCGCACGTGGCTCCGCCCTCGGGACGTGGGATTGCGAAGTTATGATTAGCTCTGCAGAACGAGTGGGCTTAGCGATAGGGCTACCACTTATTAAATGACCACAATATGTTGAAATTTTACTTTTTTACTCTTAGATTTGACAAATTGTATCTAATAAGAATACACTAGTTTTTGTTTCATAGTTCTTAAAATCGTCAAAAGATGACACTATACGATTATACACCACGCTTACTCGTTATTGTTTCTTTATGTATATAGCCTAACAATACTTATAAAATTTTAAATTCGCCTTGGATATAGTTGTTTTTTATCACCTATTTGGGATTTGTTCACTAATATCTAATTAGGTGCCGTCGTTTGTACAACATAAGAATAGAATGTTATTGTAACTTCTACGGCCTATTTTTTATAATTATTCTTATAACGCAGAAACTTTGTTTCATTTTGTATTCGTGTCCACAGATAGAAAGATGGCTTAAATGTAAATGAAACTAACCGGCTGTAAATAAATAAAAATGTTATATTTGTAGTTATACACACTTTGAAGTGAAAACTTCTTTAGCATCGTTGTGCTTTGAAAGTCGATGAAACGAAAAAGAGACACATACATAAATTCATAAAATTTAACGCAGGAGAAAATGAGATAAGAAGCAATATGTACGTGTGTTAATAGTTGTGTTCGTCACGGGATTTTGCTCATGCGTAATGAAGAAAATCAGTTGAAAAAAAAATCATAATGACAGTTTTTCATGCGTTGTCATGACTGTATTTATTATTTATTTTAAAACTGTCATTATGAAATTTAAAAATGGCAGGCAATGTCATAAGAACGCATGCGTTCAACTGATTTTATTCATTACGCATGTGCATAATCCCGCACATGCACACAAAAAAATGTAAAGAACACGACTAATACGTGTTCGTGTGCGCATGCGTGGAACAAAACTTGAGAGAAGTATTGCAACAACCGTGGTATTTGTATACGTGTACGTATTATTTTTGAAGGTTTCACTTTTACCACGTGTGAATTGCACACATGCTTTTTTTGTATCCTATTTAATATTATGACATTATATCAACATCATAATAATGTTTTTCTTATACATGTGGTGTAAAAAGTACCAAACACTTAAGGTTGTCGTAAAAAGCGACTAATGATACAGGAGTAAATCACCAATCTGTTCCCGAAGCCCAGAATGGGCAGGAGTGGAGATTATGGCAACGACCACATATTTCGGATGAAGCATCCAGCAGTGAACGTCTTTCAGTTGAGATTATTAATGTTCTTTATCTATCGTAGTAAAGAACCTATTGAATATTTGCAAACCTCTTAAAACGGTCATTGACATCTACATGGAAATTAAATTACAATTCAAGCATTTTAAATGTTATTATTGAATAAAATCATCCTTATCTTTTATATACTCATTTACATAAGATATCACAAATGTATGCGCCATGTTTATTTATTAGGTGAAAAAGTTAATATTTCAAGTTTGAACTATATTTTTGATGATTTATACACAATTATCCTCTATTTAGATTCACAGATATGTTATTTGTTGGCATACAAATTGCAAGTCTTGTAAAATGTACAAATTTGTTATTAGTATAAATAGTCTTTAAATTTTTAGTATAATTTTGAATTTTGTAGTTTTGGCAACCCTGGGGAGAGGATATATAAAACATCAAGCATCCCACGACAATGATGTAGAATCGTAAAGTAGGCACGGGAGAAAAGTAAAATTGCGAATCATACAATTGTCGTTTTTTTTTCTAATAAACCAGCGCCTAGTTTGATCATCAATCATAGAATTTTCTAAAACTAACGACCATACAGCGAATTAAAAATGTTTGATTGACTTAAAAAGTGAAAATACCTAAGTTGAGGTACAATGTTTCAAATAATTAAAACAGTTTTTTGTATTATTGCTCCTCAGAATAAACTCGAGTGTTAATAGAAGTGGACTTTGCCTTCAGTTAACACCGGTTGTAGCAGTCAATTGCCAATTTTTTATTAATAGAAATAACAGAAGCCCTTTTTTGTCTTTTTAAAACTCAAAATTTTATGGATCTTTAAAAAACTATAATGAGGATAATGAGGTTGCACAGTCAACGACACTTCAAACTACCTTAAAACTAAACGATTTTTTTTCTAAAACGTTTAGTTTTTTTCTACAATATTGCATATTTAGTTTGAAACTTGAAAAGATTACAACATACCATTACAATTATTTCGTACTTAAATTTATAAAATATCAATCTTAATTCATTATTAATTTTAATAGATACTAACAAAAAAACTATATAACCTTTCGATGTTATGACTTTTTGATTATGACGCTTCGATAGCAAGAGATTCGATTTAGTAACTTATATTTTTTTATCTTTTGACCGATTTTCTAGTCGCGCCTTCCGCGACAGCATTATGTTTGGGCGATGGATTCCCAAACAAAGCCACCTAACGCAACATCGCGGTTTTCCTAATAGACAAGCTGTATCAGTTCTCTTACAAAAAAAGTTTTTGTAGAATTACAATATTTTTTTAATTAACAGTGTAACTTGTAACTAGTGATGTATCATCCTCAAATGAAAAGAGAAGTAAATGAAAATAATAACAAGAAGAACGGGCGCAAGAAACTCGTCAGCTTCAACAGAAGTAACGACATTTACAATATTATACGTCGTCACTATACATTATCCACCAAAAAAACGTCATCCTTTTTTTTACAGTTATAGTAGTTAAATCGTTGATTACAACAAGTCCACAAGTATCTGTTTTAAATACGTATACAACATTGATATTCACCGCAATGGCACCATAAATACCCTCGTTACCAACTAGTACTAATATCAATTTTAACAATGCTTCAGTTTGAATAAAACACTATTTTACGGATTTTACGCATATTTTATTTAATATTTAATCTTGACGTTTCGGCTTTATTTTTAGTCACCTGTGATCACGACTCCTGTAAAGGAGTCGAAACGTCAGGGTTAATTATAAAATAAATTATGCGCAAAATCCGTAAAAATGTTTCCGTAAAGTGTTTTATTCAAATGTGTAATGTGCCCGGAAATGTAAGAACTAAATTCTTCAGTTGTCAACGGAGCTTGGTTACCAGTTGTTCGGTACCAACTTAACTTCTTTGTTCACACCTGCTGATGAATGATCGATTACATAAATTGTTGGCGTAACGATTTCGATGTTATGAGAACACTCTACCTTACATACGGAATCCTTTGGGACATTATGGTCATGTATCTTTTCAATAAATTACAATGTCTTAATAACCCGTGACGTCATTGCTTATTCAAAACCCCTACATGCCAAACAAGTTACCAAGTTAAATTTATACACTTTCTTGACTTTGAAATGTTTTCGTTTTTATTACCTAGTTACTGTATTGTAAAGAAGCAGATAACTTTAAATTCAACTATTGCTCCAAAGCATTAATTTACTATTCAAAAAGAAAACATTATTCCAAATTGTAACTGATGTAAGGTTGAGCTTGGTAAAATGTTAATGTTATTATTTAGGGTATAAAAGGCCTTCAATGAATCAGTGATTTATGAATAGTGTATGTACAGTACTTTTACAAAAGTGTCAAATTTCTCCAACGGATTTTCAGCGTTTAGTCCAATATGTAGAGATGGATATGGTACATGAAACGAAGTAACGTCACCAAAAGTTATAAATTTAAAATTACATTTATTTTTTAAATAAAAATCCGTGTATGGACGGCGAATTTCACATAAACTGAAAAGAAAACCTGATGCACGGATCCTGTGAAGTAGTCCAAACGATAGGATAAAATATAAAAAAACAGATCACACATGCAGTAAATCCGGTTATAATTGCTTTAATAAAGAAAGAGATGCTTGTGTTAGCATTACATGAAAATGATAGACATTTTTTTACTATTAAAAAGATAATTAGAAATACTAATAAAATTAATTAATGAAGAATGATTTCAAATTGAATAAATATAACATCGGCTCGAGAGATGTCGCGGCAGTCGTTGCTAGGCAGTGACAGTTTTCACACGAATGCACGCTTCCGGTAATACTATTAATTTTCCTCTTGAATGTACGCCAAGGAAGTAAAATAAATAAAAGCAAAGCCTGAGGAGTATACCATCTTTCATTTCAGTAGTAAGTAAACACTTGATTTGGTCTTCAATAATTGTACAACTGACCTAGGTTACTAGATCATAATCTCATAATACTACTCACGCTAATAATACTCACAATAATCATTTAGATATATTTTGAAATAACAATGGGAAAAAAAAATACCCGTGCTGAATATTAATTTTAGGAGCCTCTCCAAGTTTCTTTCGCATGTTAGGGCAAGTTACGTACCTAATAATTGTTTTTTTTTATTAGTACTATTTAAATATTTTACAATTTAATATCTAAATTTCATAAATATTATATTCACATATAAATTTTGTTCCTTTTTATTTATTGCTTTATATGTTTGTAAGGCTGCAACTTATGTTGAAGATCCAATAGATAAATAAATATTTTTTATAAATTTAAGTTTTTGGTCTTGGAATATTCATCAGGCCAAACTTTGGGCGGTTCGGTACTCTGAGATCAATAACTCTATTTATTGCAAATGTTCTTTGTTAATCGGTACGTAAGTGCGATCTAGATTAAGTGTTATAGCATTGTATAATATGTACTATGTGGCTTGTACTTATATAAAAATAAACATAATGCCACGCAATCATCTCATGCGCGGGGGCAATGTAAAATTCATTTTATTCATTCACAACCATCTCTTTGACTATCGCGTTTTTTTAGTTAGTTTTCATTGTTAAACACGTGTTGTCATAAATATTTCCGTCTAAAGTCATGGTCAAGGTTTATGTATTCGTCTGTTTATAATGTATTCCATTCATTGAAATTGTAATTTTGCTAAATATTTAATATCGACCCGCCCCGCAGGGCTTGTCAAAGCTGATTTATACAACACCGTAGCGAGTACGAGCCGTGCTTGATACTTATTTTATACATATTTTTATTCATAAAGCGGGTAGGAATATATAAAGATACTGATCTAAAGATCTTACCTGATAAGAATAATATCATCTGTCTACGACATAGTATGGTTATGTACTATTTATTTACTTTAGTTTTGAAGTAGGTATACTTTATAAGTCATAACGTAGCGTGTACGATCCACTTCTCATATGAATCATGTTCAATTATATAGAAGCAGACATTTTTCACTCATATAGAATAAAAAATGTCAGACGCAGCGGCCAGTAATTAGATATTACGAACGAATTATATTTACGAACCATTTTATTCTTCTAATACCTATGTACGTGTTATGGAAATATTAAAAAACTGTAAAAGTGGTATTTTTATTTAAACCTAGACCTCGTCAATCCACTTAGCATTTTGATAATACTAAACTAATTATATAAACAAACATTATTTACTCATATATCGTATAATAAACATTGTGTTAACTATTTTTATTACAAATTTCATATATGAAATAAGCACGGTAGCAGCTCGCTCTCGTCTCGCTCTAGTATAAATTCATCTTTGAACCAGTATGCTTAATGTGATCGGATAAGTATGTAATTACCATTCATATGATATAATAAAGAATAATTAAAACCAAATCAAAATAACACAGAACTATTCATTAAAAGTAGGCATTTTGGTTATTTATAAATTTGTAGTAGAATACCTAAGCGGGTTATAAAACTCATGGAACCGCTGTGTATTTAAAAATATATAAGGTATTAATGCTGCTAAACCAAAGAGAAGCCATATAATATATGTCAATTCAATATACAGTAGAACGCCGATTATCCGATTTTATTGGGACCGGGGTCGATTCGGATAATCGAAAATTCGGATAATCGGACATTGACTGGTAATAAAAAAAAACGAACTGTCACACATAGAATGAACTTAATTAAGTTTAACGAACACAGTTCTATAATAACACTCACTTGAACATTTCGATCAAAGTAGGTAAGTAACATGTAGTGTCTTGCCTCTAGCTTTCAACCATAACAGTTCAAATATATCTGGACTCAGCGAGTTCCAACTTGATACAACAAAACAAAACAAAAATTGCTTGGTTTTAATTTTTATATTACGCTTAGGATTCGGATTATTGGCGATTCGGTTAATCGGCATTCGGATAATTCTCGGCGTTCTACTGTAAATAAATTGTAATTGACTGAAGTATGTTTGTAAAAATCCCTAAAAAATGTGGTCTGGATTCCAAACTAATTAAACAAACTATAGTTCGATCGAAAACAAAAGGCATCTGGTATAAAACAATACAAAGTGAGCTTCCTCGAATACGTAGTTTTAGTAGAAAAAAACTTAAGCTTATATTAAGCTTATATTAAGACCTAGGTCCACTCATGTCCCATTAAGGAAGTTTGCATACATGACCAAGAAAGTAAATACACCTTTGAATATGTTAACAAATTGAGCGCGTGCATCATCTTTTGATGGAATATGAGCGGAACCAAGCTCAAAGACAAATATTTTAAAGTAGTTTTAGAATAAATAGGCTGGATTTAGAGATTGTTCAGAGTATTCTGAGCCACCCTATATTTGAGGCAGCTGTGTGTTTTTGTGACATATACGAATAAATAAAAAAAATATTGTGGATTAATAAAATAAGAGGTTATAATTTAAATTTATTTCGATGGAGCTTGCATGTCATGAGACAAAGCTCCTTAATAAATAAAGACTGTAATAGTTACTATTCCCGTATAAGGAAATTTGAATTATGCATATAATAATGTGAAGGAGAAAATCGTCAATTTTGTGGATAAAAACATAAACACCATTTTTTGTGTTTTCATTACAATTTCCTGGTAACGTTTACCTCAGTGAATAAACTTAAAAAATACGAGTTAATAAGAAGTTAGTTACTCAGTAAATTAAAACCTAGATCTACTATTTGTCTATGGCAACCGAATAGTGATGTGAGTTCCCAGAAGTATATTTGTAGTAGCAATTTGCATTTGAAAATAAAACTAAAATTATCTAAACATGATCTGTTATTCTTGAGGTTTTCCTCTACGAGATTACTTGGTTTAAATGCCCAAAACAAATAAACAAAGATAAAAAATAATAAGAATGAATTGTTTGGTGCAACGGTAGCGATCCTGCCTTTCGCACTGACGGTTCTGGGTTCGAATCCCGGAAGGGACAGATGTTAGTGTGATGAATACGATCATATGTACCTGAGTCATAGATTAATATATACCCTAGTATTCATAACACAAGCCATATAGTGCTTACTTTGGGCTAGGTGAATTGGTGTGAATGTAAGAAATATTATTATTATTATTATTAATTGTAAAATTCTCTTCGAAAAAGAAATGAGTTACACATATAAAGCTGACTATTCGCTTGACTTTTTAGTAACTAAGTTTTTAAGGATCTATCATTTTAGAACTTTTAAAAGTTAGGTTTAGTTAGGAATAAAATGAAATATAAAAGACAATATTTTATTTATATAAATCGAGCAATTAGAAACGTTTCGGGTTAAAATAGTGGAATGTAGCACCTTAAAACGATCATTAGTTTAGTTATCCTGTGCTCACGGCTCCTGTAAAGGACTCGAAACGTCAGGATTAAATATACAACAAGAATATATGCGTCGCAAATACGGTAAATATGGTTTTATTAAAAACAAAATTAACTTGTTCGCAAATCGCGAATCCCCGGTGACGTAGTCTTGTAGTTCAAATAGCTAGAAATTCTTTTGAGTACGTTTAAACCATCTGTTCAGATAATTATTGTGCGTACGAACGTCAAACATTTGTACTTATAACGTATTGAAACTCACGTATACGTAAAACGATTTGCTAGTGACGTAACTTTTTCGAATTCACAGGTATGTCTTAATAATTACATTAGTATTTTGGACAAAAAATTGCTTCTGACTCGTCTACAGTGTAGACTACACGTCGTGGTGGGCGTCTTCAAATATTATTTTGCTAAGGTTCCAAAGAACTTTAGACTTTAAGTGTTATATTTTAAGGTCTCTTGTCTTCGTAGTGTTTGATGGCGCAGATGAGACCTATGATTGCGTAGGTTAAGCTGGTCATTGGATGGGTTATTCCGGCTACATCTCCAGCCGTTAGAATCCGCAATGAAACCACGTGGTGAGATATAGCCGATTCTCCCAAATGTAATTTCATCTCTAAGGAATCATTAGTAAGTTGATTAGGAAAATAAAAACTTGTGTAGTTATTGTGAATTACCTTAATACCGCCATTTTGGAACTAAAACTAGGTGCGTTTTGTTAGTTAGAAAATGGCGGAATTAAAGATTTATTGGGGGTGGTGCTTTTTTTCTTGTTATGCATATATTTTGGGCATTTAGAATAAGTAGTTGAACTAAATGTTTACCAAAAAACTTTTGATCTAAATTATTTTAATGTTATGTTTTAACTTTTGTCGAAAAATATATATCTTGGAATATTTTTTAAAATGTGGCGTTGTGAATGCCACAAGATGATTTTATTTTACATTTGTTTGTTTACTCTCCAAATAGATAAAATTAAGTAGTTTATTTTATAAGAGCTAATTTAAGGGAACATAAAATATCGATTTTTTTAATGAATTAGTTGGTATTTTTAGTTGGACAACCATTAAATTGTTCACCACAAAACTATATTTGGAATACCTATGCAATGCAATACACTAAATAAATAAATATTAAATTAAATCCACTTATACATTTCATACGTATTAAATCTGTATAGATTTAGACAAAACTCAGTAGTGAGCAGTAAAATTTGTCTAGTCTAGTCCATCAATAAGGCGAGGAGCCATCGGCTCGATAAGGGGCTCCAATTTTGACAGTAGGTACTGTATATTTTTTATTCTTGTAAACCAAAAGGGCATGACATTATGTATTTAAAATCTAAATAATTACATGGCTAAACTGTCAAACACTAAAAAAAGTTTCTAATAAAGCCGGGTTTGGCGTTGTAAGTTTGGCGTTGTAAATATCTGCAAGATGGCAATAGTGGCCATTAAAAATATTTATACAACCCGGTTACAATATCTGTGGACCTGATGACGTCACGTCAGCGCTTAGGTACGGTGCACAAAACAAGCATCATGGGGATAGTATTGTAAACAATAATAATTATTAACTATAAATAAAATATATTATACTTTTACTCTTTTATTCTTTTATGTGATAAATTTTATGGTTTTATATGATAAATTAACGGCTGGCTCGACATTCCAGCGAGGTCCACAGATATTGTAACCGAGTTGTATGTATTGAAATCTCGTTTTCATACAGTCGTTTAGGATACAGAAAGGATATAGGAAAATACCAAAACCTTATTTAGAAATAACGCAAACAATATTGCACTTTGTATTTTAATATTTTAACAGTCTTAAATGTTTAAAACCACTTAATACTTTATTAAATCATCATTATTACATTACTTGACCAAAAACAAATAACAACAGAGAGAATTAAATTAAGGTGACGTTTCACGCTTCCAAGTCCTTATTTTGACGCCTGGTAACATAATATGTAAATATTGTAATGTAATTATTTAAACGTTCAACCATAGAGAATGTCGCCACATCATCCTCTTTGTTACTATGCAATGTACTGCTAGGACCTTGCACATTGTCCTTCCATAGAATTCGAATTAATACTCTTTTGTCTATACGTTTAATATTCAATGGCTACACGGCTTGCGACATTTGTTGATTCAGTTATTGTTTATATGTATACCCTTTTGTTTTGTGTTATTTGAAGTTCTCAACATTTTACTCGAAGCAGTAATAATGTATGCATAATGTATAATGGACATGATAACATAAATTATTATTGAGTTGCATATTAAGTTAAAGTAAATAATTTTCATAAAATAAATACATTTTATGAAAGAAAAAATAATATTAACGACCTTAAAAAACTAACTGAACAGATACTAAAATGAGTTAAACTAAAATGAGTTAAAAAGTATCTAACTATTAACGAAAGTATTATCAAAATGAATCACATTGACTTACTGCGAGTGCTGGTGATTTGAATCATTATTTGATTCATCTAAAAGAGAAATAAACTGAAATACTTATAAAGAAATCTTTATAGAAAAAGTAATCTTACCTGAGAGTAAGAAATTCGATTCACTTGACTAATGAAAACTCGTACTTTAATCGAAAGTATCGCTATACGAAAGTATCGTACCACAGTGTAGTGAATCACTCAGAAATCATTCTGTAAAGTGCAATAAGTAGTACGTCACGAGGTATGTAATAGCTAATTTATCACCTTGAATATGATGTGAGCAGAAAAAAAACTTTATTACAGGAAATTATTCAAAAATCTTTCACTGATTGTTTTTCAAATTATTTCCTAAATACGAACAACTTGCCTACTAAAGAAAAGAAAATACGTGTACAATTTTTGAAAAGTGGTAAAGTTACAAAATTGAGGTTCAATTGTTTCCTTTTGTTTTAAGTCTTCCATTATTTCAGTTTCTTAGTGTGTTTTGTTATTCTTATAAGCAATAAAATTCTTCATCCATAAATGCTGTTTTATTAAAACTTTTCAAAATTATGGCCGTTAGCGTTTTATCAAAACAAAAATCTCAATTTTTTTTTTCTCATAAAACTTGTAAAAATGGCGTCCCATAATAATTGCTGCTGATGCGTTAAATGTCGACGTAATAAGGTCTAAATTAGGTAATAAATTCGTGTAGTGCTCTATGGCTTTCAAGATGACTTACTCATTTGATTACACTGTGCTCCAAGGACTCAAAGGTATTTCACTTTTATCGGACATGTCTGGACGACTAATCACTAGTTCATTGAAGTGAGAGTCACTCTTTCCTCAACTTGTTATTCGTTTGTATTTTATATGTTTTGTTTTTACTTGTAACGGTTGTATATACACTATAAGGAATTTTTATACAAATAGAAAAACTTAAGGAAGAAGATCTCATTATAAATGAGATTTATTTATCTCTACTATATAAAAGAAGGACTTAGTGGTGGACATATATAGTTACCATAGTTACCATAAGCCTAAGAATAACAGTTTTTATAATCAATAAACGTTACCATAGCAACGCGTGGCCGGGTTAGCTAGTAAGTAATAATTTTGAGAATTGATGTAAAAACAAAAAGAGAAGAATTGTACAAGGGCACAGATGTTCACAGTACAGTTTGTTTCAAATTGAAATTTCCTTGATCTGGCCTTCGACAAGAAACAAAAAACCAGGGTTAATCCATGTGTACCTGCAGAGTATTCATACAAAATACATACATTCATGTGTTATCAATATGTATATATATGTATATTTGAATACAGTAAAGATCCAATCGCTTGCATATGCACTAATTATAATGACATCAGTACGAAATCTCTAAGATATTTTTGATGTATCGCAATGATTTTATAAGATAAAGCTGCTGGAACAGTTTAATACAAGCTGATCCGTTTTTATATAAAATAGTTCCAACTTCTTGTAAAAAAGTTCAGTATTAATAATAATTCATGTTTGTATCCAACATATTTTAAACATATCCATATATTAGTTTAAATTTACAATCTTTTATATTCCGTGTAATTCAATGCTGTGTAAGCTTAAAATAGACTGAACATATCGCTGGTTTGTGAGAATATCAACGCAACTCAAAATTCTGTCAAATTGAACTAAATATGCCAAACTTAAATCTTTGATATATTATTATTATTATCGTGAACAGAGATCAAACCAGATATCGCGCCACCGATCGCCGGAAAGAGATACAACTACATTTTTTGGTATGCGATAAAAGATTTAATAAGAAATTTGAAAACCTTATTCTATAAAATCAAAAGTTTTTAGTTCCGTCCGTATTCTCGCAAACCAGCTATATTAATATTACATATATTAAAATTAGTATTTTTTTGAAATATAAATGTAATTATGAGTTTAACAAGTATATATATTCTAATATAATAATAATATTTCTTACATTCACACCAATCAGCCTACCCCAAAGAAAGCACTGTAGGCTTGTGTTATGGATACTAGGGTAACGGATAAACATACATATATGCTACATAGATATATAACATTTATAGAAATATATATAAATACCCATGACTCGGGTACAAATGCTTGTATTTATCACACAAACATTTGTCCCTTCCGGGACTCGAATCCAGGATCATCGATGCGAAAAGTAGGATTGCTATTATTGCATCAAACGGTCGTCATATAAGCTACATGTTAGAAACCTAGAGTAAAATAATTTACACCGTTCAGGGTTATAAAAGGAGAGACCATAAAAGCTAGACAGTATTAGGGCAAGAGGATAAGTAGCATTCCTGCACACGATTTTTTAATAGAGATATTATGTAACAATCTTTTACAACAGATTATTGGTTGCTATTACTGCCTGTCGCACCAAGCGCTTCTCAACTTCTTTTATAATGCGCACAGCAAAGGAGTGGAACTCCCTCCCTGCGTCAGTATTTCCGAGAATTTATAACCCGTCTGTGTTTAAAGCCAGGGTACGGCCGCCATTATGGCGGCACCCAAACACCATGGGGCAGAAACCTCATGAGAAGCAGCTCGGTAATAGTGGAAACTCGAAGCGTACCCGTGGAAACGGAAGAAACCCGATGACAAAGCCAGAGTGAATAGGCACATTCTTGGTTAGCTCGTTTCATCGTAGATTCTGTCTTTGCCCCCGCGCTTGATTGGGATCAAGAGCGAATCCATTCTAAAAAAAAAATTAAAAAAAGATTGGAAATCACATCTTCTGGAAACTATGGTAAGACCCCATTGTAATGTGTTGACTATCCTTAGCTGTCTTTAATGAGACACTTCAAAATGTTGCTACTAACAATATTAGACATGGCAACCCTTTTTTTTGGTACTATCTGTCTGCCGGTTC
Source organism: Calamotropha paludella (assembly GCA_927399485.1). Classification (NCBI taxonomy): domain Eukaryota; kingdom Metazoa; phylum Arthropoda; class Insecta; order Lepidoptera; family Crambidae; genus Calamotropha; species Calamotropha paludella. The sequence goes on along the minus strand of OV656824.1, from coordinate 15,271,860 downwards.
AGTGGGTTCGTTTGTGGCAATTGCTACTATGGAACCCGGAAAGGCATGGCAACCCCGCTAAAATTAGAATCTGGAATCTTGGAAGGCCTAACAGATTACGACTAAAGCTACCTTTTGTATCCATTTCAATGAAAAAGTGTCATTGTACTCTTTACCGATTTCTTAACATAATCAGTCAAGCTAACTACTGTTAAGAATCTCCATATTTTCTTAAAATGAATATTGAAAATTTTCCTTATTTTGGGAGAAACATAGAAAAATACATCAATCATATTATGTAAATTTATGATTCAGGATATATTTATTTGTCATCACTGTAATAAATTCACTAGTTGCATAAAGTTAAAATAAAGCTATGTAATATCATCCTTATCTCAAGGAGTTAAGATACAGAATTGATCACTTATAAATTTAAGTGATTATTCTTAGTTTTCACACTTCATCTTTGTATAGTTAACAAGTGATGAATTGATTGCAAAGTTCACTTAAGTGATTAAATATTAGTTAGAAAGTAATATTATTTCTTATGGGATTCAAGGCGTGCGTTATGCCTTCCGTGTGTGACAAGGACGAGTGACCTAAGTGGGACGTACGTGATCATCATTAATCATCCATCACCAGCATGAATGTTTGGAAATTTTGTAATCATTGCCGATACATCTGTATGCAGTTTAAAACCGAAATTCACGATATCGTTATTAATAACTTAGTTTTAAATGGCGTCTACCATGACAATAATTTGTTAAATGAAGCCAAGCCATATATGCCAATACTAACAAAATTTGACTTTTTTGAAAATAACATTTTTTTTTTCTTAAAACTATCTAAATGTGATAGATGATCATTTCTTTCTAGTAGAAGGGTGGGGTTCTACTAAATTTCTAGTGTGCATCTTTTTCGATAAACAGGCCTGTGAAAACAGTTCACACCCAAAACATTTCCGTGGGCATTCCGGTGGCTGAGCGTGTTAATTAAGGCGTTAATGAATCTAATAGCAATAACGCGAAAACTTAACATAAAATTCTTTTGATGCTAATTTAGGTAGATAAACATAAGATTTGTTTATAGCCTTTTACTTTGAAATATGGTAACTGTTTATTAGCGTCAAAATGTAAATATATGTCCATAACATGTCAAACGAGTGTAAGGTTCCGAGTTTATTTTTTCTTCTTACCAATGGGCTTTCTCGGTGTTTAACAACTAATTAATGAGACTAAACTATGTATATATACATGTATTGTGATAAATTAAGATTATTATTTAGACTCTTTATATAATTTCAGTTTCTTTTACAAGACAAAAAAGGGTTCGAATGATTTGTAAATATTGTCATAAATATCGAATACACGTATATCAATTTTGAAACCAATCTGCTGAATTCTTTTAATTACTTTGTAAATTTGAATTAATATCCAATGGAAAACAAAAAATAATTAAAAAAACGACATTAACTTTTCACTTCATGAAGTGGAAGAGAGATAGATGCGCCACAAGTCGAACGCTTAGGCCGATCGTGCCTCTCTATCGCTTGTTCCGCGCTCTCGCTTGCACGCTCCGCTCAGGTGGAATGTTACACTTTTTCATCGAATGATAAGACGTTATCAGGTCCAAATGTCGTCATACCAATTCAATGTTTTCATAGAAAAAAAACATGCCCTTTTTTTAAATACCACTAGCGCCAACAAAATATAAATAAATGCAAATTGATATATATCCAAGGATAATTATCATAATATAAACCGCGATATATGTCAACGATAAATATCATAAATACTTATCGTGACACCCTAATAGAAAGTAAAATTTAGATAAGAAGAAGAGTCATTAAAATATCACAGTAACATGTCGAGTCACCGTTGTGGTTGAATTCACATCTCCCAAAAAGTATAATCTTTACCAACCTCCCGTTATTTTGATTCCGTAATTTCCTTTCCTTCGCTTCCCAACTTTTGACATTGCCAAATGCACAAACCGTACGAAACATCAAAAAAAAGTTTATAATTGTTTTTTTCTTATTTTGAACTCCTCGGTTGTGAAAAGTTATAATTATTATCAAACAAATTAGAAAATTTCTCAAAATAAGAAATATCTTTTAATTTGTTAGTGCACTTGTGCAAATACAGACTAGACAATCTAAACACTAGTCGAGGTGTGAGGTTGATATTAAACAAGAAATGTTAATGAAATACATGTAGGCATTATAATACAGTATCGTACGTATATGCATTTTAAGTTGACATGTTCAATTTTATATACAGACAACCAAATTTTTTCTTCAGACACTTTTTCATGATTTAATTACGGACAACATCAACCTTTATTATTTCCTGTCATTTTACAAAAAAATAAGCAAAAATACTATAGTAGGTAGTCCTATATTTTACTAAAACATTGGTTTCATTCAGAATGTATATAAACTTTTTTCTGTTTTCAAGATATTTTACAGCATAACAGCCGTTAAAGTTTCTATCCTAGATAATAGAATCAAATAGTATCTTAAAATTTAAACTGCCATGGTCACTAACGTAGTAGTACTAGTATTATTAGTATTATAGAAAACGAGATCATCCATCTGCAATGAAACTTCATTTCCATTCAGTTTTTCAGTTTCTGACGCCCATTTGGTGCAACGGTAGCGATCCAATCATTGATACCGACGGTCTTGAGTTCGAGTGCCGAAAAGGGCAGATCTTTGTGTGATGAATACGAGCATTTGTGCCTGAGTCATGAGTATTTATAAATAATTCTATGAACATTAAATATCCACATCTGCTACTATAATAGCTCTAATAATAATCTGCAGCATCTGTATGTAAATTTATTTTTTGGACAAATTTTCTGATAAATATTTGTTTTATGACTCAGTGATACCAATCCTACTATTTTTATTTTTTTCTGTCTGTATATCTATCTATACGTCCCTATAAGTCAAGAACGGGTTGACCGATTTCGATGAAATTTGGTATATGGTAAGAACATGTCATTGCATAAATGATAATAATTAAAATGCTCATATCATATCGGTAAAACTATATAGTCCTAATATAACTTTCATCGTTAGTCTACATTAACGCGAACGAAGACGCGGGTAAAAGCTATCCATTACCCTAGTATCCATAACACAAGCCTTACTTCGGATTTTTTTTAAATAGAAAATAGGCATGCGTTTGACCACTATCTCGCCTGATGGTAAGCGTCGATGTGATCTAGGATGTGACGCGCTTGCCCAGAAGGTACCTATTCACTCGTGACTTGAAGACCCCTAAATTTTATTTGTTAGGAAACACAGACTCAGGCAAAGAGTTTCACTCCTTAGCGGTACGTATCACAAAGTTGAAACAAAACGCTTAGTGCGACACTTTGGTATATCCACCATATAACGGTGTCGCCAATTAGTAAGTCTGGTTGTCCGATGATAAAATGGGGACGGCGGAAGAAGATTGTGCAATTCAGCTGCACACTCTCCGAAATGTATCCTATAAAATACGGATAGCCTTGCTACCTTTCGCAATTATACTAATTGGTGTAAAATAAAAATTTACCATAACGGAGCATGGTACTGCGTCGAACAAAAAACACTATAAAATCCCATTTTAAATAATACTTAAGAATCTATAAGTCACAATATTAATTACTACAAATATCGTCACAACTCACTACCTCTGAGCTCACTACCCATAACGTCACCTCTTACTTAAGTAGAATAATGGGCGTCATAAAACGCCCAGTCGTGTCATTCCCAAGTGCTCAAGTTACACAATTGGACTAAGCATTATCTAATACTTGTAATAGCGTAATCTGACTGCCTGCTAGTAATATTATCGGTTCCTCGTTTAAAACGACCAGTATATCTTGGACTTTTGTATAGTATTGAATACCTAAAGGTTTACAAGTTACAATATGAGAAAAGCTAGTCATTTGAGTCGATATTTTCTAGTATTTTTCTATTAAAATCATTTATCATATAAGATTGCATTTAAAAATTAAAAAAAGAACATAAAATTATTTGACTGTTTCATCTTAATTGATTGTCCAAACATTTATGAAAATGTTTCCTTCGAATACAACTATGGCCTACAGTGTTAAAGTAGAAAGGTATTAGAAAATTTCGACAGATGTCACGAGGCTCGGTAATTCAATTGTGGACCGGACATCCTAAGGTTTATTAATAAAACATAAATTTGTAGCTCACGTTTTGCGGAAGTAATCAAAATATTTTTGTTTTGTTAATGGATAATGGACTTCTGTGAAGTAACGCCTAATTATATTAAATACCTTAAAGTTTACCACAAAAGAGAAGTTAATTTTTTTACTGTCCTGATGCCCTGAGGATGACGGAAAGTTCCTCAAATATGAGGAGTATTGCTATGATTTTTACGCTTAATAGATCGCAAAGAACATTGTTCGGAAAACGCTGGCACCCAATTTCTGGGCTACGAGAAATGTATGGTGAAATAAAGTGTGAAGGATTAATGATATTTTATTCTTTCGGACATCACACGGGCTGTCATTAGTCTATTTACCCAACTTTAATTGTTGTTATACTTAAGCTTCATTCGATTGACGGCTGCTTGGTGCAATGGTAACGATCCTATCTTCTCCTCCAAATGTTCTGGGTTCGAATCCCGGTAGGGGCATATGCTTGTGTGATGAACGTAGGCTTTTGTTCCCCAGTGGTCGTTTATATATTTATTTATGTATTCTATACATTATGAAGTACACATAGTACGATCTCAGCTTAGTTAAGAACTAAATAGTGTTGTGATTTATCTGTAATGAATTAATTAATTGCTTAACTTATATCGATCAATTTAGTGCACAATTTTTATGGGTTTCAAGATAATCTCTATTTTATTTTAAGTGTGTTTATATGTGTTATGTTCAAACAGGGCCGTTTTTAACCTATTGGAGGCCCTGGGCATATAAGAATAATGACTTTGACAGAACACTTCTTATTGCTAGAATAAACAATGATTTTTTTTATTGACAATCAGTAGATAAATAGATAATCTTTAATGTAAATGGGGCGATTCTCACATATTTAAAATTATCTAAGCATGCTGAAATTCGATCTATCTCTAATCGCTATATTTGGACGAGAGTAGAGTAACTTCGCGCTTGCAAAAGCTAATAAGCAAGTCGATAACATAGTCCCTAATTGAGGTTCGATTTACTCTAATCGCATTTGCCCAGTGTCCAGTGGGAAAGAGGGGCCTGTGTTCAAAGCTTGTGAATTAATATTGTGTCTAAATGAAACTGAATAAATTTCGTGGAGTTATGCCAGGCGAATGAAAACACAGGGAGAATTAGGCATAACCTTTATAGGTTGAACGGCTATCCTCACAGTGTGGAATATACTGAAATTGAATCATCATCTTATTGTAACTTATATAGTATTTAGTTTAATGAAGTTAAACTCCTACTGGATATATAAGTTTTTAAAATATGTTAGTTTAAATATATTTATATCCGTTGTATACCGCTTTTATGTTTCGCTTTTTTAAAAGGCTGACTACTAGAGTGTGCTACTAGCATTAAGTCCGTCTGTTGTATCAAATTTTATATATATGGTTAATAAAGCTGTTTAAATAAATAAAAATAACAATAATGCCTATAGATTCAGCCTGCATCAGAAGGGCTCACGGGTTAATGCCTTCAGAGGTACGAAGGGTTCGAGATTGTAAATATTTGTTCAAGAAAGTTTAACTTCCGAGATCGTAGGTCGCTACAAAATGTTTTTAATATAATTTTTTTTTATCTAAAACATCTATTTGAAATTCAATTTCTAAAAACAGTTTAATATTACTCGTTTAATTGTACCTTGAAAGGTAAAATGACCCAACCAAAAAGTTTCAAAGAAATGATGACAAGGCAAAATTTAATTTGTCTCCATTATCAGGTGGGACTCGAACCCAGTTCCCTGGCTTAATTAGTAGTGCCCTCACCCGGATAGCGAGGTGTGGGTTTTGTGTTGTACATGTGACAGTTGAATTTTTCTTACATAAAATAGTCAAACAAAAGCAACTTTTGAAAATGAATGACTTACTTACATTTATATCTATGAATATTACTTATTAATGTATCATATATGTATGAATATCCGTTACCCTAGTATCCATAACACAAGACTTGCAGTGCTTACTTTGGGCTAGCCTAATTGGTGTGAATGTTAGAAATAGTAATTTATTTATTATATTATTTATCTTGAGTTTATATCAAAAGCTATTCATGGTATTGAATTGCTTTGATCGCATCGTCGCTTACTATCAGGCGAGATAGCGGTCAAGCGCTTACCTATTTATTATATACAAATATCAATTAATTCATTATTATTTATATTATTTGGATAGACCATTCTATTTTAAGGGGAACGATATAGAAATAATTTTATAATTAATTACCTAGAAAAGCTGTTCTCCAAATCAGGCTTACTTCGTTGGCATTGTAAGTGACTTTAATAAGACAAATAAAGTATAATGTTATTGAATTCATCAAGTCTCGGTAGCCTTGGGGTATGGCGGCTTATCACCAGATAAAAATTTCGACTAAAGTTTTTTTTTATTTTCGATAAGATGGCCAAAGCCCAAGGGTAGCGATATCATGTTTAAGCAGTGGACCGAGTGGATGATGTACTTCTAACGTACATTGTCAAGAGGAATATTAACAATGAGTTTGACGCAATGTTAATTTTCTTTGATTTTTTTAGTTTTAGGCAATGCGTCTAACACAATCTCGTTAACACAGTCTCGTAAACCACTCATGGTAACTTAAACGTTTCTGTTAGAAGTGGGCCCCTATCAGTAGTACATATTTGAAAACATATTTTATAACCAGCTGACCCGGCCACGCGTTGTTGTGTCTCAGTTATAGATGTCGCTGTACCGAAATGAATCGCGCTAACGTTTCGGTTCTACGACTACACATATAGCTAACCGTTCTTAGAGTTCTTAAATGTTATTCTTAGGCATTATGGCAACGCGTATACAATGGAAAAAGAGCGGGAAAAAGAACGGACAGACAAACACACAAACTACTGTGATCTTAGATTATAGATTCACAATTTGTATTGTGATTTGTCAGTTGTGTAAAAAATATTATATTTTTATTTATAACGTTATATCTTCTTAGAGTAGGCGGTAAATATCTTTAGTAAATTACAAAGACTGATGTCTACGATATAAAAAGAATATAAATTTAACTTGTAATCTAAGTATTTATAGATGGATTTTCAATTTTATTAAAGTTAGATTGATCGACAGCCAATTCGCTACCTACGCACTTAACGTACTCGGCTCGAACGAACCAAAGGTTCGGATCCTTGGTACGCACTTTTTTCTAAATAAATAGTTTTCAAGTGAGGGCTAAAAACTGAAAATATTAAAGTTATTAATATAAGACTCATATTTCTATAATATCCATCGATATTTATTTACTGTTTTTTTACGTAACGTCGACTGACGTAGTGCGCTCAAGAAATTATTGTTGAGGGCGCTACGTCATTTCCATAATTATTTCTTTTTTTCCGATTACATTGTTAGTAACAAAAAATAAAAAGTACGCATTTTCATCGTTAGAATTATCAATTAAAGACTTGAGTTTATTCAAACATTCATTTTTCTTGACTTTGAAAATTATGTAAGACACTTTTTCAATTCTTTTTTCATAAAAACCTAATAAGGACTATTAGCAACGTTTTGAAAAACACTCGATTCGTTTTCAAGTTTCGTCTTTATTTATATAGACATAGATTGTAGAATTAGTAACTTGTTAAAAAAAAGTTTTGAAGTATTATTCAAATAAGAAAAAAAATTTGAAGTAACCTTTGAATAACAAGAGTTTTGCAATCAAAAGAGTGTTAATTAAAATTCGGAAGTTTGAAAGATTATGTAAGTTATTATTTAAATAGGTTGAACTTAACACTCGACCTAGGCATTGTAATTCCGCCATTGTCGTAAATAATACTTACGCAAACTTTTAGGTAGTTCAAGCCCAGTGTCCAATGTCTTGTATGTCACAAAATTTGTAAGTGAGACAGACATCAGACACTGTCACCTTGGAGCTGTTTACGATAGGTATAAATTATATAATGTTGCAAAAATGTGACCCTTACGATCTAGAAAAAAAGAAAAAATATATTGCTTATCAATAAACTTTTAAAGGTATGGACGATTCACGAAAAAGTAGCCGTAGTCGATTGGTAAAAATGTCAGCTTGAAACCAATCGAAACGAATTCGATTCTCGCTGATGCACTACGGACGTCCTAACTACGAAATCGTCATACTTTGAACATCTTTGAACACTTTGTGAACAGAAAAAGCAGTTTCCGAGCAGATTTTTTTCGGTTTTTTTTTTCAATCTTTTCACAAAATGGGCTACAGCGTTTTCCTACTTATGTCTTTTATTTCGATCTTCAATCAGCCTGTTAAGATTAGAGATAGTTACTGTTGAGAGTAAAAATAAAAACCTTCTTCTTCTCTGGGGTACGTCTTATTTTAACTTTCGACTAAGATGACGAAGAAACATATTTATTAATTGGAATAATTAATCTGCTACTACTAACGCTCTATTTTAGACCTAAGGTTCCTTCATATGTAATAGCTCACCTTTAATAATTTATATGTTTATATATATAAATCTTCTGTACGTGTGTATGTCCTCCTACTAAACGGCTGGACCGATTTGAATACAATTTTTGTATGCGTTTGGGTGGCATGGCGCCCTGGATGGTTTAGATTCACAAATCAGCCCAGCAGATGGCGCTGCAGTCGGCACAGCAACGCGTGCCCGAGTCAACTAGTCTATACATCTATACATATAAATAAAATTGGAGTGTCTGTTTTCAATATTGAAATAACCGTTTTTAACTACATGCATATGAATATTAATGCGGTACATACACCAAATTAACATTTTTTTTTTATTTTTGTCTGTCGGTCTGTCTGTTTGTTCCAGCTAATCTCTGAAACGGCTGGACCGATTTTGATGGGACTTTTATTGGCAGGTAGCTGATGTAATAAGGAGTAACTTAGGCTACTTTTATTTTAGAAAAATAATGTTGCAATATTCCACGCCGACGAAGTCGCGGGCGGCCGCTAGTTTATTATAAATTTCGTACAAACCAATATCAAGCCTAAATTCATTTATCGCCAAATGTGGTAATAATTTGTTGTTACACAAAAAAATTACTCAGACCTATTAATTAATTAGTTAATTATAGATTTAGCTTATACTATGAACATAGAAAACTGAAACCATACATAAAAAGTATAGAAGCCAAGCAATTTTGATTCGAATATAAATGTTTATAATCATGACACAAAGATAATCCTTTGAAAATAGGCAGGAACGCTACCATTGTACTAAGAGGCCATCAACTTACACTATAGTATCCATCTGCGACCGACAACAGCAACATATAAAAAGAAAGATGGTTGAGATAATTTTCGTTCGTCTTCATTCTGTTTTATCTTGAATATTATCTACGTTTTAAGGTTCTATTTTGAGCTGACACTCCGCTGTGCCATTTCTCTTACAATAAAGATTACTAGACCAATAAATCAGGCTTAATTCAAGGATTTTTTTAAATTAAATTCAAAGGGTGAACAAATTCAAACACACACAAATATGCCCATTCAAAAATTGATGCAATTCCGATATCTTTTGTTTATTACTTTGTTCTTTCTTCATTCTATGTGCATTCCTCTGAATTTCCGGATACGTTGAGAAAATTCCCGGCAACTAACGCCCATCGTCATGTCATTGTTATCTGTTGTAAATTAACGCAAACGAATTTAATTACGAACAGTAATTATACAGTCTATTACAATGACTATTATTCCTTATTGATGTAAGACGTGTTTTATTCGTCTTTAAGTGTACTTCATACGCATTTCTGTTCAGTCATTGTAATGCAACTCTTTTTAAAGACTAACTTGTTTGTTCTCATATTACTAGGCGATGCAGTCGTTAAGCATAAAGCTACGCTAGCACCATATATTGGAGCGGAGCGTAATACCTAAAAAAAGAAAAAAAATTTTTGTATTGATGGGAATTTTTGCGAATTTCAAAATTCGGGCTCCGTCACAATCTGGTCCTAAACCTGTTGATTCGATTCCACCCAAAAAATATTAAAATCGGTTAAGAACTCTGGAAGTTATGGCGTAACAGACATTGGGCCATTGAAGCTGATCCATGGGAGCGCTCCAACTAAAGCGTAAGATCGTTATTTTGTGTAGAATTAATTTTTGTCGCAATTGTTTAATATTCTCAGGGAACGTATCCTTAGATGGACTTCAAGACGAGAGTAGCAAGCCACCGCCAAGTAGTGTAACTTAACGGATGGCATCTCCCGTCCCGAGAGCCTTCGAACGTTAGTTCGAATATATTTATAACACTGCCGTCCCTTAGCTAAAACGTCGCTAAGCCACGCACATTTCTTGAGATCAACTATAAAGATATGAGTGAAAAACGTGGAAAATATTTTAAATTGATGTTTTTGCTAGAACTTCGAGTATTTCAATAACTACAAGTAATAGAAATATTATTCCTCGATCAGATCGAAAGAGTTTTTTAATATATAAAGGTATTTCTTAGCTTAGCGACTATTAGATAACTGACGCCAGTACGGCGCTTCAGTCAGAAATTAACATTACGCTGTAAGTATCCAATCCGTATCTGGGCTCACGCAGTTGTATGTAGCTCATTTATATGGTATTTTTAATCCACAGAGGAGGTTTGTGGCCCAACGATGTGGTAGATGATGATTTACACCATGTTAAAATCATGAAAGAATGCATATTAAAAAAAAAACCGGCCAAGTGCGAGTCGGACTCGCGCACCGAGGGTTACGTAAAGTATTTTTATTATATGATGTAACTAAAAATTTAAGGTTTTCGCAATTTTCCCTTTATCTGTACTATAAGACGTTGCTTTGTACCAAATTTCAAGATTCTGAGTTCACGGGAAGTACCCTGTAGGTTTTGATTACCTTGCGAGTGTCGAAAATTTGAGGAATTTTGCGGCATAAATGGCTGTATCTTTTGATTGCGTTGGCTTAAAAATTTGAGTTTTTCACAGCTCCAAGGGACAGTAGACCTGAGTATTTGATATAAATTTCAGCTTGATACGTCCACGTGTTCCTGAGAAAAAGGGTCTTGACAGACGGACGGACGGACATCAAAGTGATCCTATAAGGGTTCCGTTTTTTCTTTTCGAGGAACGGAACCCTAAAACTAATGCATATTAAATACTCTCTATATCTCTTGATATCTTTATTTCTTAAATAAAGAACAAAAGAACCGCGTACAAAGATATTTACGATCAGCAATTGAATGAATTGAATGTCGGGTCAATTGAGATGATTCAGCTAATGATTGTGGTATTGGTTAATTGAATTATGTGTTCTGCAATGCGGTTCATGGCTTCAGTGTTATTTATCCTTTGAATCTTCAGAAAGGCTAAGGGCATTTTAAAGAAATGGCTTTTCGTTTTAATGATAAAGACAATATACCTATAACCAGATATAATTATGTGCAGTAAAATCTCTTTATTCGCGGGGTATATGTTCCGGAAATATGCCGCGAATACAGAAACCGTGAATATGGAATGATAATTAGTACGGAATCATAGGGGATGCGTACAAGGTTCCAAAATTAAACTAACATATATCAAAATAAAAGCAATTTATTCAGAAATTCGCAATTGAAACCAATCGCCATTCTAAGCAAGCAAGAGTTTAAAGAATTACACTTTTTTTGTTTTGCCGCTTTTAAAATGTCTTTTAATTTAGATTAATATTGATCTGAAGCAATAATAATTTGCCTTTATAAATAAGGCTCCTTTCCAGATTGATCAACTTTCATGAAGAAATCACAAAGGTTTTGAGAAAGTTCATTTCTCAAAACCTTTACTCAGATTTCACAAGTGAAATGTCCTCTTTTCCAAGCAGAACTAGTTCGGCCCTCGCCGATGTACCACGGACGTAGAACCACTCGATTATCATGAGGGTTTAGCTAAAAGCGAATAATGAAATTTTTAGCCGCGAGTACAGGAACTGGGTTGCAATTTTTTCACCCGCGAATAATGAAAACACGAATAAGGAAACCTTAAATAATGAACTTTTGCTGTACTCGCTATATAACTAACTGGATTTAAGGAAATCTGTCAGTATTCTATTTTTTTGTTATTTGAGCATTAAACTGTTACATCTTTGATATCTAAAGAAAAAAACCCCGGCTCAAATCAACTTATCCTTAAAATAATCTCCGGGCTTGACTGATTCGTTAAATTTTTCACCTACAAACTAGCGCGATCATAACCTACAATCAGATAGCGAAAAGCTGTGTTTTTGAGCTCCACTTTACTCCTAAGGCATTTCTTTTTAGATATAATAATCAGATATTTTATCGTTTCAATTGGTGGAGAAAAACTCTGCACGCAAAGCATCCTAGTTCAGCCATGACGTAACCAATTTATGGTTCGTTCTTTTTCTTAGCAACTATAAAACTTAACAAAAAGTAATTTATTTTGTGATGAAAGCTATAGTAATAGTTTATAATAATTTATAAGCTAATATGGTGTCATGTCTTGGTTTGTGGAATATGAACGATATGTCGCTCATGTGTCTTCGCTGATGTATTATCAGCACTCACGTTTTATGGTTCATGATCGGCTATGTATTACCGCTCATTATTTTCGTTTTGTCGCCAACGTTAACTTTAATTAACTTTCTTATTAGAACAATATATATAATATGTATGTATGTGCAATTCTACTTTGTTTTTTTTGCAGCGAATTTTTCGACCATTGACATTGACATTGTTCGCGACATATGTGTATGAATGCTTAGGGTTTGTGTACCTCTGCAAATAATATCGAAAATAGATTTTATAATTGCAAAAGTTGTCCATGTTCTATTTGAAGAATAGTTTATGAACAATCTGTTAGGAGTAACGGCTGTAAACCAAAGGAGTCTAATATAAAATAGAGTTTTCGCAGTAAACACGTCATAAATATAAATAGTTTCTGTCAAAACTTTGGCTTCAGCTCAAAGGTCAGAGGTTCAGAACCACTGAAAATTTATTCTCTCGCAATCTCTTTTACTATTTGTATAATTTTTAATCTATACGGTATAGCAAAATCAACCTAATTACCAACTGATAAGGTATGATTTAACCTAACATCATGGTTATAACGGAAATCATATTTGTGATTTTTGTAGTAGAGTCCAAGTTCATGGTGAAAAAGGACGACCTTCGGTGTTTATGAATTGTTGTTTACATATTTTTTCAATGAACCAAAACAATTTTTTAAAGCTTTATCTCATAACTTTGTGATTAAATAAATCCTTATATTGGAATTTATCAAATAACGTTAATTTAAAGTTACATATATTAGTGTAACATTTAATCAATCAATTAATCAATCAAATTATTTATTTGCTAAAACATGTGGTATAACAAAGGTGTTAAGCATAAAATGTACCGTTACATATCTACCATATGCAAATGGTGTGCAAATATTTGAATAATTAATTTTAAAAAATGTTAACAATATTTTAAATAATACAAGTTAAGAAAAAGCAATAAGTCAAAAATAATGAATGCACTCTAAAATTTCAAATTTGATCATAAAAAAAGTAAAAACATAAACATTAAATAAGTCAATACAATACAATCTTATTAAATAAAAAAAATAAAAAATAATTAAATATCTAAAATTTATCGCTAAGAAATGAATTCACAGTATAGTAACACTTTTAAAGTAAGAAATTGTGAACTAAAGTCTTAAATTTGTGCAAAGTAGCCGACTTAAAGTTATCTGGTAACTTGTTGTATACTCGAATACACATACAGTAACAATTATGACTGTGTAATTTGAGCCTTCTAGCACCTACGTACAATTTATGGGCATAACGTCCTGTTCTTTTTAAGACATCACAATTCTTTTCGAAAAGATGAATATGCTGAAAGACAAAAATACAGACCTCATATATGTACAATCACGGTAACGGTAAAATATTTTTAGATTGAAACAGAGGCTTGCAACTATCTAAAGGCCATGCTCCGCAATCAGCCCTTAAGCACTTTTTTTGGACTCTAAATGCTTTTATGTTATCAACAGAGAAACCCCACAACACTAGTCCATATCGTAACATTGAATGAACATAGCCGTGGTAGGCTAACATTGCTGATTTCTCTGATGCTGTATTTCTTAGGTTTCTTAATACATATATATATATATATATATATATATATATTTATATATATATTTGTCTTATTTTTACAAAGAATAAATCTATAATCTAAGATCACAAATTTGTTGTTTGTCTGTCCGCTTTTTTTCCCGCTCTTTTTCCATTGTATCAATAACGCGTTAACCGCAAGTAGTTCGTCTACCGGACGCTAGATGGCGCTAAAGGAAAATTATTTAATAATAGAAAAAAATTAAAGAATTTTGTCCATCCGTGCGAAGCCGGGACGGGCCGCTAGTCTTAATTTTATTTATATTGAAGGTTATTTATATACTAATTATCAAACAATCATTAAAAGATAAACTGAAAGACAAATAATATATGACTAACATTTGCCATTTTAAATTTGAATAATTTTGTTTTGCAACAGTCAATACTTTAAATCCAATTCGGAAAAAAGACAGGCGATTGTTTTCAGAGGTTTATTTCCACTTTATTATTTTTGATGTCAACAACGTAGCTTACATTATTAATTGTTGTTATTTGTTGTTTTAGCATAAATGTTTTTGGTAGAATATTGTTAGCCAAAATTTCAAAAGAAATAATTTAATAAACCTCGGAATATATAATTGTATGTTTTTTTTTTTATTTTATAACAAAGTAAATTAGGAATAAACACATTACGCGAAAGAAAGGGATTCCAAACATTGATGGGATAAAGACCAAGCCCTGGATGAAAACATCAGATGAATAGAGTTTATCCCACAATACAAGTTTAGTGCAAACTTGCAGGTGCTAATAATAGCAGAAATATTTTTTTTTATAATTTTTATATATTTTTAATGCGATCTTATAAAATAAATTATTATAATAAAAAAATAGTAGAAAAAATCGACTCGGGTCACAAGTGAATTCTCAGGCGGGAATCGAACCTATGGAAATCCGGTCCAATACTCTCCCAGTTGAACTACCGAGCCTTGTAACCACTCGTCGAAATTTTCTAGTACCTTTCTGATTTTACGCTGTAGGCCAGCGTTGTTTTATCAATAAGAGGAACATCCTCCCGTATTCGAAAGAAACATTTTTTACAAATGTTTGGGTAATCGTTTAAGATGAAACAGCCATTTAGTTTTTATAATTTTTATATATTTTATGCATTTTTAATGCGACCTTATAAGATAAATTATTATAATAAAAAAATACTAGAAAAAATCGACTCGGTCACGAGTGATTTCTCAATTTTCTCTAGTATTTTTCTATTATAATAAGAAATAATAATGTTAGACCACATCTCATACTTTATTCTGAACCTAAGTTAAGTAGCTAAATCACGTGTATTATGGAATTCAACGGTACCACAACACGCAGACTCGAAACAATATAGAAGAGTTCGTTTAATACAAAGATCCGCGCGGGGATCCAACCTGGGGTCTCGAAGCGACGTTACCACGAAAATAGGTTTACGAGTCACTTGACCACGGAGGCCATGACGGCCTCAGATACAGATATCGATCTTGTTTGTACGGGACTGACCCTACCAGCGAATCCACACAGTCCTGGGATAGGGGAAGATGTTTTCGTGATGAATACGAGCATTTATACCTAATTCGTGGGTATTTATATATAAAGTCGATGTGAACAGTTTAAGGACATCAAAATTGACAACTAATTTAACACCATTCTGCGGATTATATTAAAAGTACTAAAATTAGTTCAGTAAGTTACAGTACGTATTTAATTTAAGGTAGTCATTTCATTATAAACAAGCATTTATTTTTACAAAACATAAAATTAATTTTGATTTTAAGAGCAGTTTTGTATGCGCATTAAGCATGTTTTGTTAAAAGTTTTTTAGGCTTTATCGCCGGGAAAATCAATATTCAGTAACATAACCTTTGTGTTTAATCATTACTTGACAACTATGTGGCATAGCTGATATGAATTTCTAACCTGTTTTCACGGGAATTATTGTATGATTTTTATGAAAGATTATAAATTTAAAGATTAGCTCTTACACTTCCGCGCACATTACACATTTAAATAAAACACTTTTTTACGGATTTCGCGCATATTTCATTTTATATATAATCCTGACGTTTCGACTTCTTTACAGGAGTCGTGATCGCAGGATGACTAAGATATTAATAATATTATAATGATAATAAGATATTAATAATAATAATACTATAATGATTGTCATGTATTTTCTGCTACCTTCACAATATTTTAATCGGGCATGTTCCTAATTGTTAAAATTTTTATATAGATAAAATTGTTTTATTTTTACATTTTGTTTCGTTATTAAAATCTCTCTACGATTACATTATAAACTACTGAGTCTACTCCCAGTTCGGAAACGAAGTTCGGTTCCCAGTGCGAGGCCCTTCCGAGAAGAACTGGCGAAAGAAACTCGGGCAGGGGTACCGAGCGATACGTAAAAAAGTGTTTTATAAAAAAAAGTTAAAATTGCTTAAATGTTCGTCTAACACTGTGGTGCGATACTTTCCATTTTTATCGATTTTGTACCAAAGGTGCTTTGCTGGTTAATCTAGAGCTACTGACAGACTGATGAGAAAAAAATTATTAATAGTTCTTTATATTAAGGGTCGTTGTCATGCTGAAACGTTCTTATTCTTCAGCATAGGAAAGCACAGTTTCCTCTAATACCACTTTGTATTGGTCTAAATTCGAAATATATATCGATCACGTTCAAGGATCGAATCCAGGTCTTAGGAGTGGCTTCACTATGAAATAAGGAGTTCGTCATAAGTGAGCCCCATATTTTGGACAATAGCCCCATATAGGTATGGTACTTCCATTATAAGAAACCAATTTCCCTTTCGTCTTGTCAGAGAACAAAGCACATGGCACTGGGCCTAGGTCGAATCTCCATATTTACATGCAAATGCCAAACGTGCATCTTGATATTCTCTTTTAAACAATAGTACTTTACGAGCCACTCTTCCGAACAACCCCGTATCAAATAGACGTCGTCGAACAGTCCTCGCAGATACCCCAGCTGTTAGATCTGCTCCAAAAATTCATTAAAATAGACTGTAAAAGGTCCTTTCTCGGCCAATGGCCATCATTCTGTCTTGCATTTATTACAACTTTTTGTTATGTTTAATCATAGCTTATATTTTTTACCATCTTTATAAGTCAAAACAATTACATGACATTAAAAATCAAAACCATTGCCTACAAAATCATGCAGCACTAATGGAATAAGAGAAAGTATTTCTTTTTATTTTGAAAATGGAATACAAACTACCAGTGTCCCTAATGAAGCAGCAAGTCTATTATTGTGAAAACATGTGAAATTTCTTATCCCTAGGTACTAATATTATAAATGTAAATGTAAGTTTGTTTGTTATGCTTTCACGCAAAAACTACTAAACTGATCACCATGAAACTTCGTATATATATTCTTGGAGGTATTAGAAGTAACATAGGATACTTTTTATTGAAAAAAAAATTGCGGGCGAAGCCGCGGGTAAAAGCTCGTATTTATAAGTGAAAAAATCAAAGAGGTTTATTGTAAAACAAGATATTATTTTTTTAAAGACAATCACTTGGCTTACATTATATAGAGGAATTTAATAAAAAAGCTTTTTAGATGAATTAAAAAGAAAATATAGAATTCACGATTTTAATGTATCACTATAAATATTACTTATCTATGTATACGTATGTCTAACCATTACCCAAGTACCCATAATACAAGCTTGTACAAGCGAGTACTGTACGCTGTTTCTGAAGCTAAGCTAAGTTTACTTTGAAAGCCACATATTGACGAGTAGCGTATATGTAATTTGGTATGATAAGAGATAAGCCAACGAGAAAGGGTAGATGTATTTTTTGTGTTTATCAAAATGCAGTTATGAGAACTATGTGTTTAAAGTAATATAAGATTAATAAGAATAATTTTATTGCTATCTACAGATCTTACCTTTATACTGAGTCGATTTCCATCACTACTAAGGCCAGCCTTTTTCCAACAGAAGTCTCGGAAGATAAGCTAAATCTTGTAAAATGATACTTCATGTGAACGCATCTCCCTGTCTGGTTGGCTTTATTTCCCTTTTTTCTAAGTGACTAAGAATTCAAATCAAAGTGTATAAATTGTGTTTAAATTTATATAAGAACATAATTATTATTTTAAAATGAAACAATACAAATTTTCTCAAATATATAATATATATTCTATTAGTTAGAGATAGGATAAATGAAAGGTTACAAGGGAGAGGAGCTTTAAAGTTTTGAGAACATCCTAATATCGCAGCATAGAAGCCATGTTGGCTTTCAAACGCAGACGACGAAGGCATTCGTTACATATCCAGCTCCAAAACTACCATAGAGTGCGTTAAGAAAAATAAATTAGCTTTGAAATTTTGTAAATTACATAATAATTGATAAAAATAAAAACGCTTTTTGTAAGGATTTTACATTATATATTATACTAGCTTATACCTTTAACTTCGCTCGCGTTTATCTAGACAACCGATTTAAAGTTATATTTTTATCCCTCGGGAATCTTTCTCGGGATAAAAAGTATCCTATGTCCTTTTCTGTACCCCTGGCAAAGGTTATGCAAAATTTCTATGGTGATTGATTTAGTAGTTAAGGCGTAAAATGGTAACAAACAAACTCACTTTCATATTTATAATATTAGTCACAACTATAAGGGATTTTTTAGCTTATTATTTGCGCAATCACATGTTCTTACCATTTACCAAATTTCATCGAAATCAGTCAACTTGTTCTTGATTTATGGGCATACAGATAGACAGATAGAGAGACAGACAGACAGACAGATAAAAATTTAAAAAATAGTAGTATTAGTATCAGTGAGTCATAAAACTAATATTTATCATAAAATTTGACAAAATAATATAAAACCTACAGATTTATATAGAAGTATAGAATGTTTAATATATTTTTGATATTAATTCCCGTAACATATCATGAAAATACACACCGTATGAAACAACCATCTATAGATCGTTTGAACAATTCACTAAAATATAATTTGGATTACTTCTTCAAATTAAGGAAGGGAACACGTTATTGGCCTGTGTTTACAAGACTGTAGGAGGAGCCAATTTTACCAAGATAACATAACCAATTAGAATTAAAGCTTAGCTAAATCTCTACAGCGGCCCAACTGTTCTCATTAACTTTTTAGAGTTACAGGTATCATTACAGGAAAACCGCAAGAGAAGTTTGATTTCGTTTGGATTAATTTCCCCTTTGGTCGGTTAACGACTCCAATTATTTATTCTAGGAGGTATTTACACTTAATTTTAAGTCAAACGTAACGAAAGCAGATTAAACGTGTATTTGTTCGTAGAATTGTATCCCTGTTCGTAGACCTCACTTGATGAAACGGAGTTCCATCCATGTGGCTTTTTACAACCTTCACCGGGTCATCACTCCACCTTTATTTACTTTTTGTACTTATTTTTTTACTATCCGTTCTGTTCGTAGCAGATCTCCCGCTTTCTAAATATGAGTAGACTTATGATTTTTGGTTTATTAGAGATTTATCGGTTCAAAGTTAAGATATACTAGCGGCCCGTCCCCGTTTCGCACGGGTGGACAAAATTCTTTAACTTTTTTATAATATTATATATTTTTCCGTTAGCGCCATCTAGCATCCGGTAGACGAACTACTTGCGGTTAACGCGTTGTTATGGTGACGCATATACAATAGTAAAAGAGCGGGAAAAAGAGCGGATAGACAAACAACAAATTTGTGATCTTAGATTATAGATTTATCTTATTACGTTTAGAGAGATTTATGGAATATTATTATTGAATACTTTTACTATTTCATGTTTATGATATCGATTACTTCGTATGTGTTTTTATTGTTGCTATAAAATAATTTTACAACTAAATAGCTAAACATATAACAGTTGTTGTGGCTCTATCTATAATGAATTTTATACTCTCGCTGCGTTTTCCTATTTACGCAGAGTTTGTTCAATTAATATTGCAGTAGAAGTGTGGTCGATGTCTACTAAAAATATAAAAAAATATATTTTATCACTATGTGGTTACTTTATCCACTTAAGTGGCTTTCTAAGTTAGGTTGTGTTAGTAATTAGATATTTTTGAAATTAAAATTCTTAGCGTGTTTTTGCGCAGTAACGATGACAAAGCATATTCAAAAGGAGTTATGTATAAATAGGTTGTTAATCAAATTGACATAAACTGTTCCATATTAATGACGTCTTTACGACCAAATAGGCGAAAGTCAATATAAATTAACGGTCAGTTTTGCCTCTATAAGTATTCCGTTACGTAAAATGGCGCGAATGGCCCACGGAAGTGACGTCATGTCATCCGAAACAATATTGTTCGTACAATAATTATGGGACTATGACCTTTACTGCATTCCGTTAGAGTTCATTGCTTTACACGCAAAACTACCGGTTCACCTAGAACTTACTGAGTTTTAAATTAATAAAAATGTGTGATGTATATCATGTCGTATACTGTCGTTAACAAGTAATCACGACTTAAGTATGATAGATTTAAGGTCGTTAATTATCTGAATAAGCGCAAGTGACGTATGTAAGTCGCACGCGCAGTTATCGTGACGTATTAGCGCCATGTTGGTTTTCCTCCAAGTTTTATTTTTACGGCTTCTTTTGTTGTTGCTTACGAATAGTTATGTAGGTGTGAAACTAAAATAGGTATTATGTATATTGACGAATGAACAATAGTATGCTTCCGTGTGTAGAGCGATTCAAACAAATATGTTTAATGACTATATCCGCATCCCCGTGATGTGACATCGAACAAAGATGTTTTTTTAGTTTATTTATTTAAGCGTGAGCCATTATTTTCATCATTAATATCTTCAATACTAGGACACAGGTTTTCCCTATAGATGAAAATATCTTGGATGGGACCACGCAAAACATATCACGTGGGACCAGGGTCAACCACTACACACTTGTCGTCATATGATCAACAATAAAAAAATAAAAAATGTTTGTTTTCCAACATTTTAAGTACAGTTAAGTTATGTATCTAAGCATCATTTTTAATAATGAGTCGCAAAGGTTTTATGGCTTTGCATTTGACAGCTTTAATTTTGGCTATCAATGATATTTAACCAGAAACAAATTACTAGGATTCTACAGAGTCAAATAGTCATTTCGAATTGAATATTGAAATAACTTTAACTTTTCGTTACGTCTTATTGTCATAATTATTATTATTATTTTGAGGCTCGATCTTTGGCGTAGTTGCATTCGCCATCGTCACGAAAGAAGTGAAATGTCGGATCATAAAAAATTATGAACATGGTAATAAACCCGTTTGATTTATCACTAAATTAATAATATTTACCCAAACAAGTCTCGTGAATAGCGGTTGTGATATTCTTGTTTTTACCATGACTAATAAGAAATCCA
The DNA here is from genome assembly GCA_927399485.1 of Calamotropha paludella. NCBI lineage: Eukaryota > Metazoa > Arthropoda > Insecta > Lepidoptera > Crambidae > Calamotropha > Calamotropha paludella. The sequence goes on along the minus strand of OV656824.1, from coordinate 15,250,241 downwards.
CTATAAACAAATACGTTCGGAGACATTCGTCTCTTAATGCTCTCAGCATGTTACGACACCATTTGTTTATTGTTTTTCTTTAATGTTTGATTAGATTTTGTTTTACATACCTTGAAATATGCTTAATGCGGTATCCAACGAAGCGCATACAGGACATGCAAGAGAGTTAACAACTTGACTGCTCATCACGCCGCGGGGCGTGAAACGGGGTGCGGGGCGGACGCCCGTCACGCCGCAGCGCGTGATGAATTCATACAGCGCCTTCAGGCGTGATGGGCACCTGAGCTTGGAATCCTTTCATCGGTGCCCGTCACGCCTTAAGGCGTTTTTTTTTCTCCCCCGTTTTTACCCCTATTTCAAATTTATAATAAATATAATATTTTTTTCTTGAATAGTTGCATATATTTAGAGCTAAATAATACGAAATTGAAAGTTGGCCTCCGGTTATAAATTTTTATGGGCAGTCAAGCTGTTAAGATGTATAGACCGTAAATAACCAATAGCTTCACCGTTAGCGTCAGCTTAAGAAATTATTGGATGAACTGACAAGTTTGTAAAGGTCTCGATGGCTCAATTAGAAGAGTACTGGCCTGGATAGCAAAGGGATGTGGATTGATTTTTTTCTTGTAATTATTTCTTAAGATATTTATATATATATATATATATATATATATATATATATATATATATATATATATATATATATAATAACTAGCTAACCCGGCCACGCGTTGCTATGGTAACGTTAATTGATCATAAAAACTGTTATTCTTAGGCTAATGGTAACTATATATGGTAACAAACCCACAAAGTCCTTCTTTTATATAGTAGAGATAGCCTATACGACCGGCGTCATCATAAAAATCATCCGACCATGTAAGTTGGCAAGGAAGGCTTCTTACATTACTGTAGAAGGTAGGGTTGTGAAAGATATCCAGTTTGTATTAAACATGCATAGTGTAACATACTGACGATGTTTCAACTCGCGTGGTAAGAGATAACCCGCTCATGCGTGGGGGGTTCGATTACTATGTAAAAACCACGCGTAAAAACAGATCTGTGTCATCGTAGCCGTGCGTATCATCTGATCATGAAGATGACTAGATGATACGCACGATCTTCCGTTAATCGAATGTATTCCACTTATGGCACCCGTTTCAATGATACCTTTGGATGCATTAAACATGGCAAAAAAGATGACACACATGATTATAACCAACATGTTTAGCCATAATTTGGCGTGCAAAATTACATCATTTAGGATAACCAATTAATTTCTTGAAATTTGAAAAATAATATTTAGATATATTAATATATACATTTAAATATTATTATTATTAATATATAATATTTAATTGAAAATAAATATTTAAATGGAAACAATAAAAAATTACATGTTATTATTGTTTATTGGCACCACATACAGCATCCACCGATATTTACCACGAATGTCATTCGTAAAATAATCTTTAATTATATTACACTATCAGCACAGCTCTTAGTTTTCGTTATACTTTTGTTATATTTGTCAGAACGTTGTTAAATAAAAGATATTATTAAAATCAGTGGAATATTGTCAATCAATATAATATCACTTTCAACTTGTTTAAATTTTTATTTTTAAAATGACAAACACTTTCCTTAATTAAATCAACTTTAATGCATTAATTAAAATAATCAATTGATTAAATGTAAATTAAAAAAATGCTTATTTAGATATATTAGTTAGTTATTTTTATAATAACTAGCTAACCCGGCCACGCGTTGCTGCTATGGTAACAAACACACACACACACACACACACAAAGTATTGTCATAATATAATGTAGATAATACTAATTTTTTAGAAAACACCTTTTTAATATTAATATAAATATAATAATTAGTGTCCTTAACTTAAACACATTTGGACATATAATGATTATTTAAAGATATTCTGATATAATGGATATTGTGATGTATAGACCGTGGACCAGTTGGTGCAAAGGAAGCGATCCTGCCTTTCGCACCCACCGGAAGGTTTCGATCACGGAAGGGGCAGATGTTTGTGTGGATACGAGCATTTTTACCTTAGTTCTGGGTATTATCTATGAATATAACATAATTATCTATATATCATACATATGTCTATCCGTTACAGTTTAAGCACTGTAAGGCTTGTGTTAGATCCTAAGGTAACGGATAGATTACAGATACGGATAGATAGGATAGATAGGATTACAGAGAGTAAGCTATGGGCTAGTTTAATTAGTGTTAAGTACTTTATTGTTGGAATAGTAGCTGAATGAATTTTAAAATATTTTTTTTCTATTCAACAAACTTTTCCCAGCAACAGATGGGGCTACAATGTTATTTCCTAGATATTTCTATTTTGCTAGCAAAGGTTGTAAAAAAACTGAATCAAAGAAGACCTATCTCTTATTGATGATGAAAAGTTACGAAGAATGACTGTTACTGATGCCCGCAGTTGAATAGTAATGCAACGACCGTGCAACGGTAGGTATACCAATGGTACTGGGTTCGAATCCCGGAATGGGTAGATGTTTGTGTGATGAATACGAATATTTGTACCTCAGTGACATATGTATATAAATATATCTATAAATATTACATATCTTTGTATTATATATGTAAGTCTATCCGGTACCCTAGTATCCATAACACAAGCCTTATAGTGCTTACTTTGGGCTAATTGGTGTGAATGAAAGAATAATTATGATTAATTATTAGGACTCTGAGTATCATTACATCAAGCAACGTAAACTTTTTTTTCTACCCCTTATTAAAAAAAAACAAACACCCTTAGCCTTGACCCTAAAATGCATGGTTAAGTCATAATGCTTAATTCGCAAGGTTAAGGTTGTATTATGATCGGGTTACGATATTAAAAACGTTTTGTTGATTTGACGAAATACCACACTGGGAAAGATGGCGCGCGTGACGACGCTGTGTCGGTAGGTAATTAATTTAAATACGATCCTTTGTAACTATATACTTTTTAGTAATACTACTCATGAAATACGTAATTTGAATGCAATATCTGACATATTCATTATATAAAGATTTTTTTGAGTTGGTATTTATTTTAATTTTTAACATCCACATTGCCATATTTCTATCGATATATAGAAAATTTCCCTGTCACACTGTTTGACCGCGATGAACTCCGAAACAACTCAACCAATTTTGATGTTATTTCTTTCATTTTGCTTGATTGGTTCTGACTAAGGACATACGATAGGTTTCATTTTAATTTAAAATAAAAACAATCCAAGATAGAATAATTGGGATGCAGCAACACAGGGTCAGCTAGTATGATATAAAATGCGCCAACAATGATAGGAACTAAATAGAGGATATCCTGAAAAATATGAAAAGGCTGATGACAGTTGAAGAAGGAGAGTATGCCAGTATTTTATGTGGAAATCTGCGATCTCTGTTAGGAAAAAGGCATGATTTTAAATTCAATACATCTACATCACCGAGTCCTCAGTAGGACTATTATAAGTTTTTTGTTATTTCAGCAGTTAACTACAGTAGAACGCCGATTATCCGAATGAATTGGGACCGGGGTTGATTCGGATAATCCATAATTCGGATAATCGGATATAGACTGGTAATAAAGAAAAACGAACTGTCGTGTTTTAACAACCACAGTTCTACAATAACGCTCACTTGAACATCTCGATAAAAGTAACAAGTAGTGTCTTGCCTCTAGCCTTCGACCATAACAGTTGAAATATATCTGGACTCCAGCGAGTTCCAACTTCAAAACAAAACAAAAATTACTTGGTTTTATTTTTTATTAACACGCTTTTATTAGCTTCACTTGTAACTATGTAAGAATATCTCGGAATCTTAATTTGACCCACTTTCCGGTCTTTGATTAGGATGAAATTTTGCACACCCTCTGAGTTCTGATGACAATACATGACTAGCTAAGAAACGTCATTACAAATCAAATATGGCGGCCTCCCCAAGATGGCGAACTGGCTGTTTGAAATGCACTTCCATGATATGGGTATCAAATGAAAGGGTTTGCTGTCAGGAATACGAAAAAGCGTGTTTTTTAGTTTTTTGAACTATATTTTTATTTATGTTACGCTTTGGACCAATTCGGATAATTGGTAATTCGGTCAATCTGCGTTCGGATAATCGGCGTTCTACTGTACTAGATTTTACATGTGCTTTGCCTAATTAACTTGGCGACTGATTTTGCCGAGAGGGAGTGGTCGAAACTTCAACGCCCAGATTCGAGCCCCGAATTGGGCAGATGTTTGTGTGAGGATTAATGAGTACCTGAGTCATGGATATTTTTTATATAAGAGTTTTACTTATTTATGTCTGTCCGCTACCCTGGATCCATAAGCTAATTGGTGTGGCGGTGTGAAAAATAAATTATATTATTTTTTTAGGTATTAACATGGATTCAGATCAGTGTACATAAATGTGTGGTTGTCTAATATTTATTAATTTATAACGCGAATGAAATGTCTGACGCATTAAGTCATTGTTATTTTAAATTTATTTATTGATAGAAAATAATTCATAATCAGTCCTATCTATTTCCCCATTTCTGGGACTGCTGAGGAACAGGCTATAAATACCTTTGTTTCCCCTATTTTTAATTCATAATTTATTTTGGAATAACCAGTTAGGTACACTTCTTTTTGTTAGAATAATACTTTGATATTATTGTTTTTTGGCATACTATGCGTATAGACGTTTAACTTTAGGCTATTTAAACAGCTATATTAGACAAATTATTAGTTACTAGCTGCCCGTCCCGGTTTCGTACGGGTGGAAAAAATTATTTAATTTTTTTCTAGCATTAAATACAGCCTATGTTACTCAGCGTGAATGTAGCTTTCCAATGGTGAAAGAATTTTTGAAATCGGCTTAGTAGTTTTTGAGTTTATTCATTGCAAACAGACAAAAATATAAAAATACAAATGTTTCCCCTTTAAAATATAAGTGTAGATATGACTCTGAAAAAAGAAGATTATTTAAATTAACGTGGATAGAGAAATAGTATCGTTCATACTGTCCACCTACCCACGTTTGTTTTGCATTGTTGATTTTGACATGTTCTTCTTCCTATATTAATATTAAATGTCATTACATTTATAGAACTGAGGGCCTACTATGATCTCTTAGCGCGATGCAAGTTCGATTGTTCAAGTGAGACACCGCTATACGCGGTCTATAGTTGCGTCTCCCTTCAACAACTGAACTTGAATCGCTATAAGAGGGCCTCTGTACTAATCAGTGGCAAGTTATGAATAAAAAGCACTTATTATTATACAATAAGTTGTTCGTATATTAACCAAATTATAGTCAAATAGTTTAAGTCAAATATTAATGACATACTAAATTTCGAAGATTAAATTTGCGATGCACTGCAGGCCAAAAGTACTAAAATGCGACGCACGTTTGAGCGAAAGTATGCTGCTTCGATTATATTCTGAAGGTTGCAAAATATCGAAATATATTCCATGCACGAAATTTAAGATGAAATTTCTGTACAAATACCATTAATTTTCATGAAAATGCGATGAATTGTAATAGACCTTATTCGAAAAAAATTGTTTAATAAATCTATAGTAGGTAGCTCATGTAAATAGCAGTTTATATTGAAAAAAATAAGTTCCCATAAATATTCTGACAAAAACAAGTCAGATCTTATTTAATTATAAAATATTTAATAATGCCGATTAACACAAATGAAATTGAATTATGAAGAAGGAAATATCATTATTTTAAAACTATCTGATTAAACATTTGTTCTGAATATAGAGTAAAAGAGATAGTATTTTTTTTGTGATCATAAAAAGTATTTATAATGTTTAATAACATTGTTTTTTGTGAGTAAACAAACGTTTCTAATGTGAATTTATCTTCAAGGTGTGTACAAGTCTGTGCATACATACTACTCGCTTATATACAAGTAAAACAAATTATCATTCGTTTTAGAATCAGCTCTCATCAATTATGAGGCAGTATGGGCTTTGTGCTCCTTTGCCTTAACGAATTCTTTTTGCCCTTGAATAAATCAGTCCCATTAATACAGACCAAAACCAATCTTATGATAACTGAAGCCGACGGCCGACGCACAATTAAAAAAGACACGACGATTTGAAATGAGAACGTCATAAAAATTTAAACTGTCTGACACTTTTTTAAAAAGTATTTGCGTCAGAGCCATGTATAATGGCCAGGATTTTGAACAAACGTTCGGCGTTTGCGTCAATTTACCATAAACATGCGAATTACGCATAAACAAAATGAAGGAGTACCTATTGATACTTATTCTACTTATCTGACTGTTAGGATGAATATTCATTAATAATAAAGTAGCTTGTATAACTTGTAGTATAACTATTATACTATTCATAATATTTCTTTTGTTTACACCAATGAGCCTAAACCAAAGTAGGGACTATGAGGCTTGTGTTATGTATACTAAGGTACCTAACTGTAATAGGTAATAAGTAAGTAAATTGGTAATAGGTAGTAACTATAGGTAATAATTGGCGCGATCGGTTTTTTGGTTTCTTGTTAAAATTTTTGTTGTGGTGGATATTAGTGCGTAATAATGGTGGATTATTAAGCACTATGTATTTTCAAACTTGAAACAAAGCAGCGAGATTTGTCTTTTCTTGATTTCTCAAGAAGTCCAGGTTTAAAAGATAGGTTATAGTACAACCCTACACCTTTACTGAAACCTAGGAAAAGGGTTATTTAATTGATATTTAATCATTAATTGATGGTTTTCATAATTATTCATCATAATCTAATAAAGAAAAGAAATTACTGAATATCAGAACATGGCTTAAGGTACACCAATCCAGGCCATAAATTCTTATAAAAAAAGAAAATAGGTACTTACATTATAGAGATGGATATGCAGCATCACCTCTTGTGTCTTGGCTAAGAAGTCTACATGAAATAAGAGAGTAGTGCCTATGCAAATCAAATATGTAAGTAAAGAATGCCATCTATGTTTAACATCTGTTGCGAACACCTGTTAAGCTCGTCAACCACTTCAATAGTTTAAAATAAAATATCAAAATTTCTTAATTGAAATTGAACCTTATATGTTGACCTCTCAAGTTCAAATCATTTGATAATATTTTAAGTTTCTGTGTTGAGGACTGTACTCTTAATAAATATTCAAAAGTATCTCCACTGTTTACATTTATAAATTAGAACATTACAACAAATTCCTATTTATAATCATAAATTAGTCAGGGATCACAAAAAACCTCTGACCGAATTATATTTACATAAAATTAAATTATCTTCTTTAAATATAATTATTGAATCGACCTTGTACTTCGTACCTTATACTGTTTAAACTAAAACGCCATTGCGTGAAGTTAGTGAACACCGTACTAAATTGAAATGGGGCATTTTACAGGAAATTTTATTAAAGACAACACGTCAAAACATCAGGATCTTTTTTATTTTTACGTTGCGACTCGTTGTCAGGAGGATCACAAGGTGACGGTTGTCATAAGTCTGCTATTAGTGTACAATTTTTTATTGTTAGGTATGTGCCCCACTGAATAAATTTAGTGATTCATCATGGTTGAAGATAGCAGTAAAACACCATATTTCGGCAAACGCTGTTTTGTTGTCTACGGTAAGTGTACATCCTAACTTGTCCTTTTTGGTAAACAATCTTGGCACTCCTTGCAGTGAATGCAGCATTAAAAATCAACTGATAACTAGATTCAATAGGGTTCGGTAGGGATAAACGATTTATTGCAATAGATTATTGACTTTGTTATTATTTTATTTTTAAATGGGTGATTTTGTTAAAAAGTTGTGCCAAGATTGGTTACAAAATAGGACAAGTTAGAATAAACAGACTTTATGGTGACAGTCATCATATCATAAGACGCCTTGTACAATTATTTGAAAAAAAGAGAACGATTAGCCACTTAATATGTAAAAATCAAATTAGTTTTTTTGTCTTATTTACTTCCACTGCTTAGTTTAATGGTAGCTGTTAAACTGCTATTAGGTTGTTCACTCTTAATGTAACATTATAATTTAATCCAATACTTGATTTGTAATCAAACTCCAGTTAAAAGTAATAACGTCTTAAATATTATATTGACAAATTCAAACATTTTATGATTTTTTATATTTTTTGCATTTCGAATGTTATTTTTATATATTAAACTAGCTGACCCGGTAACGCGTTGCTATGGTAAGGCGTCAATGTAAAAAGAGCGGGAAAAAGAGCGGACAGACAAACACACAAACAACTAATTTGTGTTCTTAGAGTAAATATTAATTTAAGAGAAAAATACCTAGAAAATATCAATACAGCTCACAAGTTAATAACTGTTGTTCTAAAATTTTCTATTAAAAAAATCTATCAAATTCAAACATGCAATCAATTATGTTGGTCTTCTTAAGTTATTGATGTTTTCCTTTGACTGGATAATTTGTCTGACTCAAAATAATTAATAATAATATTTTTTACATTCACACCAATCACCCTAGCCCAAAGTGAGCAAAGAAAGGCTTGTGTTATGGATACTAAGGTATCGGAAAAAACAAACATATATACATAGGTATGTAATATACATAGAAATATATATAAATAGACATGGTTAAGGTGCTCGTATTTATGACACTAACATCTGCCCCTTCCAGGACACGACCCCAGGACCATCTGGAGTGAAAGGCAGGGGTCGCTACCGTTGCACCAAACAGTTGTCAAGGATTGAATACTTTTTCATCATTTCTAAAATCTCATATCATTATTTATCACCAGCAGGTTATTTGGACATTGTAAAATTAAATAAAGTTAAAAAAAATTAGTCTCTATCGAGTGACGTTGAACTTATTTGCTTAATAATCATAATTGATGTGGTATAATGTTATTTAATAAATAGTTTTATGCTTATGATTTTAACCCGTATATGGCTATTGGCACGTGGTAATGTGATAATTTACACATGTGTATTTTTATGTAGGCATTTGATGTATGGCTTCCGCAACTAAAATATTTAAGCCTCATGCTTACTAGTATCGTTGATAAAGCAGAAGAGTGTGTTTTTTTTGTTAGGCAATTCCATAAGTTTATTAATGGGAGGGGAGGCAAAGTTTAGTGTTTATATTCTTTGCCTTTGACCATATTAACTTTCATATTTTTTTATTTTTTTTTTGCCGTCAATTTGGTGCAATGGCATGTTCACTATTCTGCCTTTCACACCGACGGTCCTTGGTTCATTATATCATGGTCATGGATAATTATATATATTTTAATTACTATTACTTTTTTATGTATAATATATGTGTCTTTCGGTTATTTTAGTATCTATATAAAAAAAAAACCTTACAGTGCTTACTTTAGGCTAGGTTAATTGGTGTGGATGATAATAATTATTTATAAAACTCTAATTACATTTATTGTTACAATAGACGAATTTAATGCTAAAAGCATTATCTACCTGTCAACCTTTGGGTAAACGAAATTCGTGACACAAAATAGATAAGTATGTATTTAAAAATAATAAACAGATGACAAGAGCTGATTTATGAATGATTTCAGTAAAATTATAGAGTTTTACTAAAACCTCCTTCGATTTATTGAGAGAGTACGAAAAGACACCTCCCGCTGTTTTGTTTCATTTGCTAACATTAGTGCATGTTTACGAATACTTAATGATTAAAAATCTACAAATTAGTAAACACTCATACTCGTCACAAGATATTTTTAACGGGAAAAATCAAAACTACTGAAGTGACATTTCAGCTAAAAAGTTAAGATTTTTTTTATTATTGAACAGTTATAGACAGAAATAGTTATCCAGAAAGCAATGATACATAAATCAGTATCTATGTTGTGTATTAATTAAAAATAACTTCATTTTATGTGGATTGTTCTTAATTGTGACTGAGAAACCATATAAAGTATTTTGAATTAACACTCAACTATAATAAAACACTTTTAGGGTTCCGTACCACAAAAGGACAAAACGGAACCCTTATAGGATCACTTTGCTGTTCGTCCGTCCGTCTGTCAAGACCATTTTTTATATCCAATACTAAAATTTATATCCAATACTCAGGCCTACTGTCCCTTGGAGCTGTGAAAAAATCAATCTCCTAAGCAAAAGCAATCAAAAGATACAGACGTTTATGCCGCAATTTTCCGCAAATTTTCGAAACTCGGACGGGAATCAAAACCTACAGGGTACTTCTCGTCGTCTTATAGTACAGATAAAGGAAAAATTTCAAAAACCGTAAATTTTTAGTTACATCATATAATAAAAAATATTTTTAGAAATTTTAAAGTTACTACCTCTTTTTTCATGAACGCATAGAGGTATTAAATTGAAATTCATATCAAATACTCAGGTCTATAATACCTTTGAGCTGTAACAAAATCAAACTTTTATGTCAACGCATTAAAAGAAATAGCAATTTAAGCCGCATATTTTCGAACTCGCAACTACTCGCGAGGGAATCAAAACCTAAAGGGTACTTACTTCCAGTCGATCTAGAATATTGAAATTTGGCATGAAGCAATGGTTAACAGCACATATAAAGGAAAAAATCCAAAGACCTTAATTTTTTTGTTATATCTTCATTTTGCAATAAAAATACCATAACTAGAACTCGATTGTCGTGATGGGTGAACTTTTACTTATATACCCACAGGTTTGTACGGAACCCTGACTGACATTTCGACTCTTTTTCAGGACCCGTGATAATAGGTTGCATCCATACTAATATTATAAATGGGAAAGTGTATCTGTCTGTTTGTCTTTCTTTCACGGCAAAACGGAGCGACGAATTGACGTAATTTTTTAATTTGAAGGGATGGAGAGTAACATAGGCTACTTTTTGCCCCTTTCTAACCCCCCTCTTCCCAAAAAAGAGGGGTGAAATTTTATATGAGACCTTTCGCAGTTTTCAATGCAGGAAGCTAAAATCGGCACACAGACTCTTTGTTACTAACGAAAATATCTGCCATTTTTTAAAATCCTCTAGAATATAAAATTAATAACAGATGGCAGTGTTGTAATAAAATAAATAACGTGTAAAATTCTGTTCCGAGTTCTCTTCTGCGTTCAGGAAAGGGGAACAGTGCTACCGCAATTTAACGCAAGCGAAGCCGCGGGCAAAAGCTAGTACAATAGAAATGTGAATAAAATCCTTAAACATAGTTATGTAAAAATAAGTGCAAATGTCAGTTATTAAAGAAAAATAGGAAAATATCGGCATCCATTTTTTTATATTTTAATGAGTAGAAACGAAAATAATATACATTGTTTTGATGCCAAGTTACGTAGACAAAAGCATACGATTTTTTAATGTGTTTTTATCGTAAATATGTAAGCGCTGGACCGCTATCCCGCCTGATGGTAAGCGAAGATTCGATAAGGATGTGACGCACATGCCTAGAAGATTCAAGATGCACCTATTCACTCGTGACTTGAAGACCCCTAAATTGTATTTTTCAGGAAAATACCATACTGTAATACACTATATATCAACAGTTTATGGATTAGTCTTACTAAAAAGTCCGCAATGCTTTACATTTTTTCTATAAATATATTCAGGGCTCTGTTTTGGCTACCTTCATATTGTAATGATTCTGCCATGTTTACTGAGGCTGATGTGGACGATTTTTTTAGAATTGAAAACTTCTTTAGTATCGTTTTGATTTGAAAGTCGATGAAACTAAAAAGCGACAGTAAAAAGAGACAGACACATAAATTCATAAGATTTAACGTAGGAGAAAATGAAATAGGAAGCATTATGTACGTGTGTAAATACGTGTTTGTGTACGCATGCGTTGTACAAAGCTTGAGAGAAGGCATCACAACAACGGTGGTATTTTGTATACGTGTACGTATTATTTTTTTGAAGGTTTCACTTCTACCACGTGTGAATTGCACAAATGCTTTCTTTATTTTGAATGGGTTCGCTCTTGATTAAACCCGGAGGCCAAGACAGAATCCACGATGGAACAAACTAACCCAGAAGGTGCCTATTCACCCTGGCTTTAAAAACGGTTGGTTTATAAGTACTCGGAAATAACAGACGCAGGGAAGGAGTTCCATCCTTTGTTGTGCGCATTATAAAAGATGTTGAGAATCGCTCGGTGCGGCAGGTAGGAAGAGTAACCAAGAAAGGGTGGTAACCCGCAATGCCTCTGGATGTCCGATGAAACAAGGGATTTCTATAAGCGTTGCCAGAATGTTACTTTTGTTACATTTAACGTAACTATCATACAACTCTATTGATTATGTTTAAAAATAAATGATTATTACTTATTTTTTATTTCAAGCACTAGAGTTATGGAAATCAAAAACCACGACGGTATCACATACTATACCGTCGTGGTTTTTGATTTCCATAATGATAATTGATATACACAATGTGGGAACATTAACTGTAAATATAATCGAACTAAGTAATGTGAATCAGTTTTATTTTTAATTTAACTGCAAATAATTGAACAATAGATCGCAGAGTTACGCAAATACCGATCATACTCAAAGGCTATACAATAATTCCATATGTGTGTTGAATACAAGAATGATTTGACCGAATAAATTTTATTTAATAGTGAAAGTGTTGTCGCTAAAGGTCATGGCTTCAAACTTTAGATTATGTTTACAAATATAACCATTGGGCTAAAGATTTCTCGTCTAGCAGGATTTTGGCATTTAATAACATTTCCAAATAACGTCCAATGTTAGTTAATTATTAAATTTGTAGTTTCGAATGTATAAAAAAATTAACACTGGTGTCATCAAAACTTATGAATTCAGCTGTAGTGTTGATAAAATCGATAAAAAATTAAGTCTTTGGTCTCGGAATACTTATCAGGCCAAACTTAATGATATACTGAGTTTAGTTATTCTATTTTTAACTTTGTTTTAATATTCGCCACGTAATTAAATTAACGTTAATTAACGCCTAGTCCATTATTGTCTTGCGAGTACAAGCGGTAAAGTTATATAAGTAAAAATCATTAAATAGCCTGCTGGTTTCTTTAAAAAAAAAACAAAAACAAACTTAAGTACTAGTAATCAAAAAATTCTTATTTGAAAATTCAAAGAAGTTATTTTCTCTTTATTTGTGGCTTGCACGATTTATATATTTTTCCCTAGTTTTCAGTAAATGTGTGGGGTTACCGACCCCTCCCCGTTGACTTCTCGAGAAAGCAGGAAAAGGCAACCTTCACTGCTTTGTTAGACTTGCCAACACTCTTGTATGTTTACAAACAGTTAGTGGTTAATAATCCACTATTATTACGCACTAATATCCACAACACAAATTTTAACACGAGAAACAAAAACGTGACGCTTCCCGCTCCCACCAAAGTTATATCATTTGTTGGTTTTTCTGCACAGATCCTATCATCTATTTAAAAAATGAGAATCTATGGTTGATTTTTTCATTTCATTTGGATATTTATTTTTCCCAGATTTATTGAGCGAAGCTCTCTTTTAGGCAACTCACAAATTTCGCTCGTCTCCCTCCTGCTACTTAACGGTTCAACCGATTCGAACGAATTTTGGCATGAACATACATGATTATAACCTGACGGACATAAGCTATGTAAAGAAAATATAGACTTTGCCATGGAGGAATAATCACCGAAAGAAAAATTCAAAAGATGATCACAGCCAAACCGCTGATACTACATCGATGAAATTTGGCGCCAAAACTCACGTCGTGGTTGTGACTAATGTGCAAAAAAAGTTTTGAAGTCGGACATACCATGGAGGAATAATAATCCTTCATAAATCTAATTGCTTCGCTCAGTGTTTGCAAACAGCAGCATGTATTGCAGACCTAGTATAGTAGTGAAAGCGATTTTATGACAACTTATAAAATCTTTAGTTCTGACACTTCCGCGTACATTACACATTAGAATAAAACACTTTTTTACGGATTTTTGCGCATATTTTATTTTATATTTAATCCTGACGTCCGCATGCGCACGCATCCCGCTTATTGTGCACATATCACACTAATTGGTATTTGCTAACATTTCTTGCAAATTGATCTTTTTAATATTCAACGGGGCTACCGTGTGAACATATTTTTATACGTATTTAATTTGCCAGTAATTTTAATTTGTTATCTTTATTTATATATAAATTCTATGTCACAGTGTTTGTCCGCGATGATTTCCGAAACTACTCTACAAATTTTGATGACTTTTTTCATCTTGCTGGATTGGTTCCAACTAAGGTCATAGGTTTAATTTAATTTATAACAATGAATTACATTGCAAATTATAATAACATAGACACAGCGAAGCGTGGCCGGGTCAGCTAGTATCTTTATAAAAATTCCGAGTCACAGTGTTTGACCGCGATGATTTCCGAAACTAGTCTACCGATTTTGATGATTTTTTTTCATTTTAGTTGATTTTTTATAACTTAGGACATACGATAGGTTTCATTTTAATTTATAATTTAAAAAAATTACAAATTATAATAACTGAACCACAGCAACGCCTGGCCAGCTAGTCAGCTAGTCTTAATAAATTGGCACATGAGTATCTTGCTCGATTCTTCTCATGTTAGCCCCTACATTATTATTTTATATTTAATCCTGACGTCAGGATTAAATATAAAATAAAACATGCGTAAAAATCCGTAATAAAGTGTTTTATTCTAACTTATAAAATCGTCACACTATGAGTCATTAAGAACTTACCTCATGAGAAATCTAGAAGTAAAAACCGATAAACGGCAATGAGGATAAGCAAATTGTGCCAATATCATTATTATATTAATGTTCCACTAATGGGGCGAAGAAAACCACTGTTAAAGAAAGCATGTTAGGGAGAATGGGTAATAACCTATAATGGTGGACCATAAGGATCCAGTGCTAATTGATGGGTGCTTACAAGTGCAGACGTAACTGGATCCAATGGCTTAAGTACGTGACTACTTCCGTGGTCAAGTGTCAGCTTTCATAGTAAAGCTTCTCCGAAATCTCGGCCTAATGAATATGGAAAATTAACTATTCTATATTGGCTTGGATCTGGGTGTTGTCGTAACACTGTTGTTGCTGAATTCCTTAATACAAGTACCTAAGCCTCTTAAATTGAGTGGGGTTGATTGGGTTTGGTTTAAATGGGCCTCTTAAAATGTATGTGATGTTGCCTAATACTTTTATTATATTATTTATCAGTACATTATATTCTGATAATACTTTGTGTGTTTGTTACCATATATAGTTACCATAAGCCTCAGAATAACAGTTTTTATAATCAATAAACGTTACCATAGCAACGCGTGGCCGGGTCAGCTAGTGTTGATACAAAAGTAACGGACAAAACATACAAACAAACTTTTTTTTAAATTATTATTGTTTAATATAGCTGTTTTCTTTCTTCCTTACGTTATTAGAGATTTTTTTGTGAATAAATACAATGGATAGATAAATACTAGGCCTAAAATTAGATATGACCACATTGTTTTAACGCGCAAATGGTTAAACGCTTGTTGGTTATCATGCACTAGTTTACGCCCCTTGTTTGACTGATAAGCGCAATATTGCGAATGTGTAAAAATGCAGGAAAAAGGTGAAAGAACTGAACTCGTTCTGCGGGTCAAATAGGTACTATGTTGAGTTTTATGATGCATATATTATGATATTTATTTTTGGATATATCAATTATTATAGAATCTAGCTTTTACTCATATTTTCCGTATCGTTTTGTTTCTGCGAAAACATTGGATTGATGGAATTTGATCTTTCAAAGTCTTCGCATCGGCAATGTTTAGTCTATGCTGAAACAAAATATTTTATATAATTATTACAAGAAATACATTTTAAATTTATTAAAAAGATTTTGTTTAATAAAATATTATCGTATAAGAAAAGCAATAAAGATTAATTAATTATATCTTACTAGCGACCCGCCCCGGCTTCGCACGCATGCAATGCTCTACTATATAATGCATGTATTATACATATAAACCTTCATCTTAAATTACTCTATCTATTATAAAAAACCGCATCAAAATCCGTTGCGTAGTTTCAAAGGTTTAAGCATACATAGGGAGATAGGGACAGAGAAAGCGACTTTGTTTTATACTATGTAGTGATAGTGATGTGACAATTATCCTAAAATGAGATTTCATTTTGATAACAATTTAATTTAATAATTTAAAATGTGCACTTTTTATTTCATGTAATATAATACAGAAGATATTAATTAAATCAACATTTAAATTTAAACAGAAACTTGTTATACAACGAGACAGAGCTCCTTATTATTGACAATATAAACTGTGTAAAACATTTAATTAATAGATAATTCTAATACTATATATTAAAGAACAAAACTGTAAATTAACAAAGATAAATATTTCAAAATCAAAATCAAAATTACTTTATTTCATAGGCCCTTGCGGGCACTTAAAATCGTCAATTTTACAAAATTAAGAACATATTCTACTATTATAAAGATAGCCCGTGCGCTAGCGGCAAGTACATCCGCGGAGTTGATACCGCGCATGTAATCGCCACCAGCGACCCGATTCCGAATGTAGGGGCTAACATGAGAAGAATCGAGCAAGATACTCATGTGCCAATTTATTAAGACTAGCTGACTAGCTGGCCAGGCGTTGCTGTGGTTCAGTTATTATAATTTGTAAATTTTTTAAATTATAAATTAAAATGAAACCTATCGTATGTCCTTAGTTAGAAAAAATCAACTAAAATGAAAAAAAATCATCAAAATCGGTAGACTAGTTTCGGAAATCATCGCGGTCAAACACTGTGACTCGGAATTTTTATAAAGATACTAGCTGACCCGGCCACGCTTCGCTGTGTCTATGTTATTATAATTTGCAATGTAATTCATTGTTATAAATTAAATTAAACCTATGACCTTAGTTGGAACCAATCCAGCAAAATGAAAAAAGTCATCAAAATTTGTAGAGTAGTTTCGGAAATCATCGCGGACAAACACTGTGACATAGAATTTATATATAAATAAAGATAACAAATTAAAATTACTGGCAAATTAAATACGTATAAAAATATGTTCACACGGTAGCCCCGTTGAATATTAAAAAGATCAATTTGCAAGAAATGTTAGCAAATACCAATTAGTGTGATATGTGCACAATAAGCGGGATGCGTGCGCAGGCGCATGATACTCTTGCGAAAGCGCAGACGCCGGCCGCGGTCCACCCAAGGAGACACGTGCTTATAGTCGGTACGCCCGCATGTGAAAGGCGTGAAGCGATTGCAAAAATAAGATGTCGGTACACGAGAGAGATTGTATTATAGCATGGATCAACACAGTTGCAGGCCAATTGCCAAGCTATACGGAAACGAGTATTAACGCATTTAGAACGATATTTAAAAGGTACCAGATTTCGCTAGTATTGAATTCAAATATGCTGGGTTATCTATTTGTATGTTTTGTAATTTTATTATTTTGGTTGACACTCCTAGCCTCACTTCCATTTATTACATTTCCCTTTCGCACATACCTTGTCTCGAATATGGAAGAGGAAGACGAACGCGCCATCTAGTGGTGGCAAATCATACCGCAGTGTGGCCAACATGCGGGCAAAAAAAGACGATTAATTGCCGCATGAATGAATTTCGCAATTTTATATTGAACTAGTAGGTTATCCGCAAAAACCCTACAACAAACTATAGTTATGTGAAGGTGTCTTCGTGTGCGTAACCATAAGGAACCTCACACCACGTGGCGTTAAAGGTGCCCGTTCATCTTCCTCTCATATTTGTTGTCGATATTATTTTTCTTATATCGCAATCCAGTCCACTAATTTAGAATCGCCCGCACAACCACTACTTCTTTTTATGCTTACGTTTCATAAAGGTTACACAGTCTATACAGGGCAAATAGATAGAAGGAGCGGTGGGAAATTTAGAATGAAAATTAATATCTGTCGTGTTGAAACATAAAATAATATTTTAATATTAAATTGTATTCATTACATTCACACCAAATTGGCCTAGCCAAATCAAGCATGTAACACATGTAAACTTGTGTTATGAATACTAGGGTAACATATAGATATAAATGTATGATATATAAGTGATAATAAGAGAAATAAATATGTAATATATAAACACAAACATCTGCCCCTTCCGGGAGTTGGACCTAGGACTATCGGTCCTAAAGGAAGGATCACTACAGTTGTACCAAACAGTCATCAAAATAATGAACATGTACTGAAAGAATTCAAAACAAATTATAAAAAAAAACTTAAATTTTGAGGTATTATTTATTTTTTATGCTTTTAGTTTTTCATGCTTAGGGCATCGTATTCGTTATTTTTATCGTATTGTTATTATGCTTGCTTCGTTCGTCAACCAATTCTTATTTCGCCGGCCTCTGTAATCATATTTTAAACACTTTAAAACAGCTCGAAAAATTATGATTAGCAAGAATTATTAAAGTTGCGTTGATTACTACTTGTACCACACGCCACGCGACCTTACACATTGGAGTTAATAAGTAATGAACTCCTTGGACGCACGCTAATAATTGCTACGTTTGTTTTGGTGATGATGCTATCTTCATTTTTTGGATTAGTCACGAGTTTTGTATGAATGGAATATTTGCAGAGTCTGGATATGATTACGTCTTTAATGTGTTGTTCTTTTGCTAAAGATGTTCAATTTAGATAGGTACTAAGGAAATATTATTTTGAAGCGAAGCTTTTATACGGACGTTCGGGCCGCTCGCATATATAGTCCATTTTTTAGCTTTAGAAATGATGTAAACAAAGAAGCAGTGGTGGCTATCTCTGTGCTGGAGTCCACTTGGACCGGCTTCAGGCTCGTCCATTGTTGAACAGATTAAATAACAAATAACAACAAAAACTTTTAACAAAGAACTTCAACAAAAACAATAGAAACTTAACAATAAACCAAAGAAAATAGTCAAAACAGATAAATGCAGACGTTGACATTTTTCGCTATTGTTGCAAGTGGCGGCCATGTTAAGCGACCATTTTAAAAATCACCTAATATGGTACGTATTACAACATCGGCATGTACTTTTTAATTTTGTCGTGTCAAATTGACCACCGTTTCGTTCCACAAGTGTGCAACTTCTGCTTCTTAAGGTATTATTAGTGTAAACTTTTGACGATGTTACGTTTTGCTTGTTACATTATATGTGTACAATAAAGTACCCAAATTTTGTTCTTTGTAATACTAAAAAAACGGACTATAGGCGCTCGCCGCGCGGCCGCTCTATCCGTACTAAGCATCAGATTTAGTACCGTTACACGAAATATATATCGGAGCCAGCTGCCTCCCCACCTCAGTGTGCGTGGCCTTATGTCTCGCTGTCACATATGCCAATGTGCATGGCTGGCATGGCTCTTTATCTGTTTTTCCAATCCTTGCAGCCACGCTAGTCACTTTTGAATATCCGTTGCGATCAGCTGTTTCGTTTATTCTTTAAGCGAGTAATTTTCCGATTAAGCTACAGACAGATCTTAACTTTAATTCGAACTGTACTCGCCCGGATAGCGAGGAGTTTGAGTCCTGCCTGACACACAAAACTAGTTGATTTTTTCTAGTAATCATTCCTTTAGATATAAAAGTATCTGTGTTACAATATCATATCTACCCAACCTCAAGACAACAAAGGAATTTTCTATTCAGGAATCTGTAAATTAGTGGCACTAGAATATGCGGCAGTATGCTAGTAATTAAAATAGGGAAGTCTTAAATACTTGACAACTGCGTCTCCGATTTGCGTACATAAGGTTCCGTATGAACTTCTTTAAAGGTTATTTCACCTACACAAGTATCGACTCTCGAAATATGGAGTCTAATTCCAAAGTCCTTAATTCTGTGATCAAGGATTCAGTAAAGAAGTAAAAAAGTCAAGATTAAATTAAAAAAAAAAAACAAGAATAAACGCGTCGTATATTCGGTAAAAGTAATATTTAAAAATGCTTAAATTTCATATAAAAGGAAAATGGTAATTGTGCAGATAAATTTACTAAAACATTTACTATAACTTAAGTTCATATATTAAAAAGCACCGAGCAAAAAAGTTCCATTAATCACAAGCCAACAAATTTGACAAAGTTTCTTACCCAGACACCTGAGTATATTTTCCCGAAGGATTTTGGTGTGCTGAATCCAAATCCGGTCGCAGAATTGCTCTATCACGTCAGGTTTATGAGATCTGAAACTGATCTAAATTAAACTCATGACAGTATAGGTAGCATGAAGCAAAATTGAGAAAAATGAACTTCAAAATACGATATCTCAGCAAAAAAAAAAGTTTGTAAACAAACTCAACGCCATTTGAAAGTTCAAGACTTGTACTTTAAGATGACCATTGTAGTTTTTTAGGTATACTAAAAACTGAAGGATCACATAACCTCAAAAATGGGCGAATACGGCGTTTTTTGCACTTTTAGGTTAGAATTTCTCAAAAACCTGACGTGATAGAGCAATTCTGCTACCGGATTTGGGTTCAGCACACCAAAATCCTTCGGAAAAGTATACTCACGTCACTGGGAAAAATTTTTGTTGACCTGTGTAATATAAAATCATAAGTTTACCGTTTATAAATTCAACTTTATAGTTGAAAAAAACAATTCTTTCGCATCAATATAAATAACGAATCAATTCTTCAATTGCAAAACGTATTACTAAGTGATGTAACTTCTTACAAATAAACTATTATCGGTATTGCTAAACAATCACTTTTCCTGGCAATCTTGGGTAAAAAGAATATATAAAAATAGTAGGATAATAGAGTAGGTGCATGTATTGAGAGGACGAATGTAAATATGTAATTTGTTTTAGCTAATAATTTATATTAAATAATAAGATAACACAGATATAAAAAGACAATAGCGTCAATAATGATTGGAGGTAAGGAAATATCTTCTAACTCTGTTGCGAAATATTTCCTTGTGTGTGTTTATTATTCCAGGTTACAACCCGGTTACAATATCTGTGGACCTGATGACGTCACGTCAGCGCTTAGGTACGGTGCACAAAACAAGCATCATGGGGATAGTATTGTAAACAATAATAATTATGAACTATAAATAAAATATATTATACTTTTACTCTTTTATTATTTTATTTTTTTATTCTTTTTCAAGAGAACGGGGAGGGGGCTTGACATTCCAGCGAGGTCCACAGATATTGTAACCGAGTTGTAGAAGGTTTTGATTTACTTGTCGTATGTCATAATATGTGACATAAGGACCAATATTTATATAACTTTTCACATATCCAAGGAATCATCGCCTTTAATGTAAGATGTTAATACGCACACTTATTAAATTATCTACGTTCTAATTTGTGCCATATAAAGACAGATAAAAAGAATTGATCCCATATTTTGAGTTCAGGAACTCTAAAATACAGTATTAATTAAAATGCGTCGGTAAAAAGTAACCTTGATAAATTTTATACGAAACGAGATAGTTAACTATTACTTATCTCTGTTGTTTTTATCATTATCGATATTAAAATCAGGAGTTTGATGGTTTGTGATGTGAAGGTGAAGCCACTTTTGTAATGGTCGGTTAAAAGATAGATGACCAAAATATTTCGAGCTCATTTCCATTATATTAGAACTGGATCGCCTTGGTGGGTTACAACCTATTCTCATTCAATATTGTCTTCTGCACTCCTTGCGGTTAGATTGGAAGACTGGAAGATGATACTAAATAATGTATTATACTATATATTAATTGACATATGTGGTCGAGTGGCTCCCTTACCGGTTTTTGTGGTAACGGTACTCTGAGGCTCCGGGTTCGAACCCAGACTGGGTTAATATAGAAAACGAACTTGGCGATTGGGTACCGTTAAGTTTCTAAATTCTTTAACACAAATGGTTTATTTAGTTCTTACACTTCTGCGCACATTACACATTTGAATAAAATAACTTTTTACGGATTTTGCGCATAATTTATTTTATATTTAATCCTGATGTTTCGACTATTTTACAGGAGCCGTGATCACAGGATGACTAAGGTAATGGTCGTCATACATTTTAATGTTTTAATCGGGCACGTCCCTTATTGTATTTTTATATTGGTTTATATAAAATGATCACCGTTCCTGATCTAAATATAAAATAAATTATGCGCAAAATCCGTAAAAAATTGTTTAATCACAAATTCTTTGGCTAGATTTGGAAACTTGGGTTTAGATATAAATTTGAACTTAATGAAACTCCTCTTTTATTTAAGTATTAAACTGTTCGCATTTTTATACTTTAAGAAATAACACACATTATATTTACACGAAGAAATTCAATTTGTCTCAGGTCATGTCAAAAAGCAGTTCAATGCTGAAATAAGAAAAAAAATATATAGCTGCTTTTTCTTTATAGATTAATTATATGTAAAAATATATCATTCGATGATATAGGTAGTAGTAAGAACCTAGAACTGGCGTCAGCTTAAGCAATAAATGAATAAGACAGGGTCTAGGAATCTCAATTAGAAGAGCACTCGCCCGAATAACAAGGGGATATGGGTTCGAATCCCGCCCGAAACCCGAGACAATTAAAATTTCTCGTGTAATATCTTTTTTACAAATTGAATTGTCTTATTACATATAATAAAATAGTAATACTGATTCATTTAATACATTGCGTGATGCGTATTTTTTTCATTCACAACTGATAACGGTACGATTACACGAAGTGACACGCATAAAAAGTATTTTGTCACCGTTCTGTTGATTCATGACTAGGCGTGTACGAATGATATTGATATAGTAAATCAAACGAACTATGACTTTTGCCAATTAAATTTAAAATGTCCTAACGATGTCACAAAAAGGTGTCATGATACTGTGAGTTCATTTCATAACCTAAAACGGAACTTTCCTACAGAAACATAATATTTGACTTATTTGTGTCATTAAAGGTTAACGACCTTTTTATAACTATAGAGTAGATTTTGAAAATAGGAAAGCACCTTACAACAAAAATATTTCTACAAACTAATTTGTTTTAGACGTAGATTAAATATTTAATATTTTGTCATATAAACATTGCGTAATTAGTATAGTTGTAATATTGGAAAATGGTTAATTAATCGTTGCTTGCTTTTGTTTTTTTTAATTACTGAGAGTTAAATGTAAGGTAAGGTAAGTTACTCAAAGTTATAGTTGAAAAAAGGTTATATAGTTAGCAAAAAACATCAGCTATTCAAATAAACACATAAGTTTCAATGTCTTTAGCAGTCCTATTTCATATAAAGTGTGGTAAAATCGTAAGAAATCATTTCAAATGCCTTTTGTACTTTTTTAAAACAATTCACATACATTTTTGAGTGAATGAATGAATGAATGGATGAATAATCATTTGAAATCTGTTACAAATATAGTTACCTAAATTTCAAATAAAAATAGAATCAGTATGAATAAATCGGATAAGTAATCTTAATATTTATTTTTATATATCCTGTTATTGTATTGATTTCAAGGGCCATATTTAACTGACTTGATCCAGTAATTCGATTATCATTTCAGATAAAAGAAGTCTAGTGATTAATGTAAACCTCTTTCCATCTCTGTCCACTTTCCTCTTTCTCTCCTCAAGAAATTGGGAGGCTTTTACTATAATCTGCTTAGTCATGCTTGGAAGGCGGGTTGAAGATTGTTGTAAACTATTATATTCGGAAAACGTTATTGGTCATTTTCTGATCTAAGGTGTTTTATGGGCTAAACTTTCCAATATGGACCGTCGATTTAAATGCCCATATTGCCCATATTGTGTTATTTGCCAATTTGTACGAAAGGTTTAAAAAAATATATCTCATGAACCGTAAGTTTTCGCAACCTAAAACTTTGCAAAACGCTTTCTTTTAGTGAGTACTATCTACAAAAAAAATGGCCATTTAAATCGACGGTCCATATTGGAAAGTTTAACCGTTTTATGTAATTTTTCTATTGTGAATAGGTAGTAAGCGCTTGACCGCTATCTCGCCTTATGGTAACTGACGATGCGATCTAGGATGTGCCGCACTTGCCTAGAAGATACCTATTCACTTGTGACTTGAAGTGAATAGGTATCTTTGTGAAGACTCGTAAAATGTCTTCTGGAAACACAGACTCAGGCAAAGAGTTCCACTCTTTAGCGGATACGGATCACAAAATCGGAAGCAAAACGCTTAGTACAACTCTTTGGTATATCAACCATATAATGGTGATGCGTATTTGTAAGTCTGGTTGTCGTATAATAAAATACTACGGAACAGGGCTGTGCAATTCTGCTGCACACTCTCCGAAATGTATCTATAAAAAATGTATTGTATATATTAAGTTGTCGGTGATTATCAGGTGAAATATAGAAATGTGTGTGTGAAATATTTCTTATGACAAATTTAATGAGTTCAAACTTGAGTATACTTGTCTTAATAAGTGCGAAGGGTCGACGTTATTCTACTTTGCCGGTACCACACAGCAAAGAGGTTAGCTACTTACCTTTTTGTTTGAATAAACTTTATTGTTTTTGTCGACCGTTTGGTGCAACGGTAGCGATCCTGACTTTCGCACCGACTGTCCTGGGTACGAATTCCGGAAGGGGCAGATGTTTGTGTGATGAATACGAGCATTTGTCCTTGAGTCATGGGTATTTGTATATATTTCTATTAATATAACATATCTATGTACATATTGGTATGTCTATCAGTTACCCTAGTATCCATAACACAAGCCTTATAGTGCTTCTTTTGGGCTAGGCTAGGCTAAAGGTGAATGTAAGAAATATTATTATTATTTTTATTATACACACACATACGGTCTTATGTGATTTCTTCTATGCAACCTTGAGATGGACAGAAAATAAATACAAAACCACTTTGAGGTCGGCGGCATGAAGTATATGAACTGTAGAAAAACAAGCAAAAAAATTCAAACCTTATTTCGAAAACAAACAAGTAGGTACATGTTAATATTAAGTGCTTATCTAAAAAATTGTTGATTCGTATGGGTATTTACTGAAATGTTTTGTTTTTCTCGTCAATTGTCCATTGGTGGTCAACAAAGAGTATGTAGATTGACTGAAACTTATATTCGGCACAACAAACATTTTAACGAGAAAATCAAAATTACTTAAGTGATTCTTGCTGCTCCCATACATTTTTTTTAATAAGATTTTATGGCCTGGATGCCGTCATTTTAAGTCATGTTTTTATATTCAGTTATTTATTTTTTAATAAGATGATGATGAATGATGCTTAGAGCCGATCCATGAGCGATAAATGATCAGTGAATAATAAAGAACAATAAAATGGAGTTCTTGAGGGACCAGGAAAAGATAAGTCCCGCTGCTTTTCACTTGCCAACACTCGTACATGTTCAAAAACACTTAGTGATTACTTATCCACCATAATTACATAATGAAATCCACCACAAAACAATTTTTTATTCAGAAATATTAAAGTATCAATTCCCGCTTCCGTAAAAAGTTTTACCCGCGATTTTTTTTTTTAAAACAGTGTTACCCGTTTAAAGATCTGACATGCCGAATAAAAACAAAAGTTATAAAAACTTTTCCTCATTGTTTTTCCTATTTGTGTTGTAATGTAATGCTCTGATAAGGGACTTCCCTACCCACCTCGATGGTCACGGCATGAAGTGTGCCCAACGCTAATCAGTCAAATGTGAGTAGGACATGCGATTAGCGGTTGTCATACTAACCAGGCGATTCAGTTATTATTACTGTTAACGTGATAAGCATGTGATAATGATAATACTGAAAATGAAACTATTCCTAAAGATTATAAAAATGTTACGTGTGAAGGATCAAGAAGATTTTTGAACTATTTAAATAAAAGATAATGGGTAACTGTAATCGTATACTTATATAGAAATAAAAATAATTAAAAAACTTGGTTTTTAATATACTTAACTACATTTAAAGGCAAAAAGGTAACAAGTCTTTTTAAGATGAAACTAATGAGCCCAAACTCGATTCACCAAAACCTTCCAGTTCTGTCATCAGATTCCAAAATTATTGCTACGAGTTAAACCTAAACATTGGATTGGTTTCATCATAAGACCAGGTCAGTGGTAATATATTATTGTATTGTCATCTTAACTGCATAATTATATGCCATGTTTCGCTATGATTCAAGAACTAGAAGTATGCGAAATTCAGCTTCTTAGATTTTATTATAAAGTTTAGTTACAACATGAACGAATAAAAGTATTTAAATAAATAAAAGATAATTGGTAACTTATATAATATACTTATATAGTATATTATAGTATATAGTATACTTATATAGAAATAGAAATAATTCAAAAAACTTAAATGGTTTTATGTACTTAACTGCATTGAAAGGCAAAAAGTTAACAAGTCTTTTTACGATGAATTTGATGATTTTTCTTAATTTGGGATTAAAGCAATATATTTGATAACGTTTGATCATTATCAGTCAATCAATTTTCCAAGTGTTGGGATCCAATCCTTCACAATGAACAAAACACTATATAAGGAATAAGGTTTAATATAATATTATAATGGGCTATTATAACCCACTTAATTATGGGAACTAATTTTTTGAGCTGTTGTTTTAATATTCGAGATGTTATTATGATCAGTTGGGAAATATATTGAGCAGTTATTTATTTTAATGGTGGTTGATTAATTATTGCGTCAGTCAAACATGGACAGTAATAAAAAATCAATCAGTCGGTAATTTTATCATACAATGTCAATTCTAAAAACAATTGAGCAGTCCAATAACTGAATGAGCAGTAAAAATGATGGAATGAGCGGTTCGATAAATAGTTAGGCAGATCATAGCGAGCGGTGACACCCGAACTCAAATTCATTGAGAAGAGAAGTGGCGGAAGCGACCAATTACAGGGTTGGTTAGGTTAGGTTAGGTTATAGAATTGCTTAGAATGAGATTTCTTACCGACGAATTCCGATTTATTACTGCCACACGTAACCGCTCGTGCAATAATGTTTACCGCCCATTTAATTATTTTCCTGCTCAATTATATATTCACTGATCCATTTCATTATTTTTTATATCTCCTTTTTGTTTACTTTACTGCTTAGTTTTAACTGCTGAACTAGTTATTAGTCGTGCCATTTATAATTTTTAATTTACCAAAACTGCTATTTACAACTGCCTCTTTAAATCAGTGCCCTTAATTATAATATTAGGTGGTTATTTTTTATAATGTAATTTTTTATGATATAAATTGAATATATTTTAAAGTGTTTACTACAAATGAGAAACAATTATTATATTACTATACGAGTATGCTGTCCTTTATCTTATTTCTATAGTCTTTACTTCTATCACGCACACATAATGCGGCACTTGAAACTATGCTTCTTGGTCAGATTATCTTAGGGCTGCATAACTTGAAAGTTACTCACAAAAGATTAGATTCGATGAAGGCTTTTCGAATAGTGAGTGGTGTTAATGGCACGAACGTAATTTCGCGTGAAATTGAATCATTTTCCTAAACAGACGTTTTTTTTCTATTCCAAGCGCTTAACCTTTAATTAGATTTATATGAAATTATGAAAAAAAAAGAATTCTATTTTTTCCAAAAGTATTTTTAGATTTCCTAAACTCTTCTTATCCGAATGACGATTTTTGACGAAAGCATCTAGTCATATTTGCATAAAGTAGAGGACTAGATATTTTCGTTAGTTAATAATAATAATTCATGTAAGGCGCCCGGTATGACAAAAATATAAATATTAAAATTTAGTATTTATCAGTGATGTGCCGGATATCCGTATCCGTATCCGCGGATATTCGAGGCAGAAGAAAGATCCGTATCCGTATCCGCGGATATTCGAGGCAGAAGAAAGATCCGTATCCGTGTCCGTATCCGTTACTTTTTCTGCGGATCTTTTACGGATCTATTACCTTATTAATTTTATATTTATAGATAAAATTCTTTTAGCGATTCCTTTACTTGACACAAAACATTTTTATCGATTTCAGAAAAACGATACTCTAATTCATTCTTCAAAGCAGACACAAAAGTCACAACTGCGGATACACTGACATGCAAAATTTTCTGAATCTCGTCATAGATTTTATTCAATACTCGTAATAGAGGAATAACGTCAGATATACACGTGTTTTGTGAGCTCAATTTTTTGGTAGTATCATCCAAAGGCTTCAGCATTTTTATTAATTCTTGAATTAAAATCCAGTCATCATTTATTATCACAAAATAATTCCAAATTACACTACTAAACTTCTTTGTAGACATTTTTTATCTCATGTACCAATACCAAACACAAGCGTTATCTATGCTGCCCAGTGTCACATTAAATTAAAACAAAACAGAAGAAAGACCCGCCGAAACATATCGAAGTCGAAACATGTCTCAACTCAAGATCGCGTCCACTGACACCGATTGTGCAAGAAAGTTAAGATCCGTATCCGTATCCGTATCTGCGGATCTTGACTCCAAATATCCGTATTTAGATCCGTATTCGCGGATCTTCATTTTTGACGATCCGGCACATCACTAGTATTTATACTCAAAATTAGTAGTCTCCGCCACGGGCTGCGGACGGAGATATGTAGGACTCTCCCGCACCATGGCGCATGGAGCATCAGCGTGGGAATACCCCAACTAAAAACAACAGCATCGCAGCACCACTATTTCTGCCGTCTCTTTTACTCACTCTGCCGTAGGCCTGCCCCACTGGACTCAAAAGTCTTGCGCTCTTGCGTCCCGCTACCATCACCCTTCCATCCTACTCTCTAACTGCCTCCCACCCGCCATCTCCAGACAGAGAACGTTGGAAGCATCCCCGCCATCCTAGGTGGTGGGTTGAAGGGCCTCTAGGAAGTAGTGATCATCGGAAAATGGACCAATAGAGCCTCGATGAAATAGAGGTCACGTGATAGAGATTCTTGTTATACCTCTGTCTAACCTTCATGAGCAATGGCAACCTGTGGCGAGTTGAATCTAAAAAGGATTTCCGTTGACCGAAAAAAAGGTTAGTATTACAAATACAGGCTGCACAATCACATTTTTTTGCATTGACAGTAGACAATTACGTACTTGCGGTAGACAAAGTATCACAGATTAACCTAATTACCTTCTTAATTGACATCATGTAAAGATTTACCCCATTATAATAAATTCTGCTGTACTTACTTGAATATTTTCAAATAACTATTTATAATATTAAAGTTATTATCAGCTTTGTTAAAAATAAGTTTGTAAACTCATCGGCAATGACCATCTTTTTTTAATAGGCTAAAAAGCCTTAAGCCGGAAGGTAGCTAGCTTAGGATACATTTCGAAGAGTGCGCAGCCAAATTGCACAACCTTGTTCCGGCGTCCCCATTTTTTCATCGGACAACCAGACTTACCAAAGAGTCGCACTAAGCGTTTTGGTTCCAAATTTGTGTTCCGTACCGGGAAAGAGTGGAACTCTTTACCTGAACCTGTGTTTCCTGATAAATACAATTTAGGGGTCCTCAAATAACGAGTGAATAGGTATCTTTAAGGCAGGCGCGTCACATACTAGATCGCATCGGCGCTTACCATCAAGAGAGATAGCGGTCAAGCGCTTAGATATTCAAGGTAAAAAAAAATCTCCAATCTTTATTACAACTAAGTGTTGCCAACTGTAATATAGTTAAAAATCTTGGTTTTATGAGGAAATTCATAAGGATATTTACGACTGACTTGATATTTAATAACTACATAAGATATTTTACAATGTTCTCTTTAAATGACATCCGGAGTCACGCTAACAGATAAACTTTGTGCACCAGAATGCACGCGAGCATAATTTGGTTATTGACATAAATATTTTTTTGACTAGGCGAGGAATTACTTGAAAACTCGAATCCATTACACTAGCTTTTAATGTCCTGTTAACTAAGTCTAACCTCTTTTGTTTCTGTAGTGTTTTTAACCATATAAAAGTTCTGAAGTAATTTTTATGTCGATGTTATTTAGTAGGTACAGACAATTTCCCACAAATTGATACTTTTTCTTAATATACATATATTGAAGTCTATGTATTAGACTTGAAATTCACAATCCGAAGAAAAAAAATTAGTCTTTACAGTAATGTTTCAGAATTTATGCCTGAATACCTTATTATTGCCTGAATAATTATTGTACATTAACAATAATTTGTATTTAGGTATTTCACTTTTTCACTGTATTGGTGCATCAAAACACAATCACAGGTACCAATAATGTTTTAACTATAAGTTCAGCATTCAGGAGAAGAGATAACTGATTTTCCTAAAATACAGGCTATGGTTTAGTTCAGATACTAGTCTCTTCACTATATTGTACTATTTGTAAGTTACTGCATGTATCATCTAGTTTTATTTTGAGAAGATATATTTTTTTTCAATAATATTATTGGTTTTTATATATAACATTCTCTTAAGATCTGCAGTACGAGCACATACGATGATTATATGTTAAACTAGGACTCACACTTCAGTCATACTGTAAACACGGCTCCTATAAAGGAGACGAATCATTAGGTTCAAAGAAAACGTATCCACAAACAAATTAAAATTTTCCTTATGTCACATCTAAAAAGTAAAATTCTTGTTGTCACAACCCAGCTGCTAAATCAATTAATAACAAAAAACTATATATATATATACTGGGAAATATAAATACTGGGAAGAATTTGTGGCTCTTATGTGACAACCGGAGTGACCCTACCATTGAAGACAAACAGACCCGGGTTCGAATACTTGAAGGGCCGAATTTGTGTAATGAATACTAGTTCTTTTATCTAGTTCATGTTCATTATTTATATATGTAGCATATTTATCTGTATACGTTACCATAGTATCCACAACACGAGCCTTGAATTAGTTTGAATGTAACAAAATGTAATTAGGTACTATAAGTTTTTGTTACGGGTCGATTTACACAACGATTTATGCTAGAATATTTAGTTCTTACACTTTCGAGTCCACTCATTGAAATTTAACACTTTTAAGGATACCGAAAACGCGTCTTTTTCATGATTAAACATGATTTCATGATTATTTTGTTTGAAGCCGAACCCTGGATGATGCACAGTGGTCGTAACCGTTGCTCTTGCAAGCAATCCAACACTTTATTTATTCTTTATATAATTTTTATATTTATTGTAAAAGGTATTCTGTGATTTGACAAAAAACAAATTTCCTATTTAAAAATAACGTTTAACAATATTATATTGGTCACTACATAGTATAAAACAAAGTCGCTTCCTCCGTCCGTCCCTATGTATGCTTAGATATTTAAAACTACGCCACGGATTTTGATACAGTTTTTTAAATAGTTTTTACAGTTTATCTATCCTCATTTTTTTAAATCGCAGATTTGATAAACGAATAACATAGTCAAATGAACATTTTTGGAACGATATTCTAATAAAAGTAAAAATTAGCTAAATCTTTATTTTGTCAAATATTGATAAAGCGATATGTTTTGCGAAAGGAGATCTTTGTTGAATGATTAGTTTTTATAATTTTATTTTTAAAATGATCATTTGTCATTTGTTTTTTCTCAAACAATGAGCCAAAAATTTTGTTATAGTTGGGGTAAACAGAACACTATAGCTGTGCTAAAATTTGTCGATACACTATGTTTATTTTTTAAATTAATATATATAATCTCCGACTAATAAATGAGCGATGCACTGTGCGTCGTCGTTAATGGCAGTAGCATTAAATTACAAGGCGACGCGTTGAATGCCAAAATCAGGAATGCTTAGACATGCAACTTTTAAAGAAAGCAAATATGAAGTTATATCATTATAAGAGACTGGGGCAAGAAGCTCGCCACACTTCGTTATTAAAGGTGGTGGTGGATAGGAGGTATAAACTTTAATTTATACCTCCTATCTGTCGCACCAAGCGCTTCTCAACGTCTTTCATAATACACACAGTAAAGAAGTGTAACTCCCTCCCTTCGTCTGTATTTCCGAGTACTTATAACCCGAGCGTTTCCAAAGCCAGGGTGAGTAGGCACCTTCTGGGTTAGCTCGTTCCATCTGTCTCGGCCCCTGGGCTTAATTGGGACCAAGAGCGCACCCACTCAAAATAAAAATAATAAATTTAAAAAAGTTACATATTATTATAAAATAGTTTTTATATGTGTATAATACTGTGGAACTATGACTATCATTCTTGCCTATCGCAGTAAAAATATTATTATATTTTCATGCAGTGGGTAATAGAACACGATATGGCGCCTGCGCAGCGGATATTGCTACGTGACGTTACGTCGCGACATGATAAGGTATCATATAGCGGTAAAGGCATCGCTTCAAAAGACATATGAGTAATCAAGTTCTGAAATAATCTACATCAGTGTATGATTGTTCACAATGCTGGTACACAGATTTTTAATATGGAAGTAAGCACCTTAGGAAGACTGCGTATCATCAAGCAGCCTAAACCATGCATAAATATTTATATAATAGCATAACAAAAGTTAAATAAAAGATCACAAATTATAATTAAATACCAAATACCAAATTGAATAATTATATTACAATTGACGAAGTGATAATGAAATGAAAATAACTTTATTCAAATGCACTTAAAATAAGCTGTTTTGAATCGTTCAACATTTTTACCTACCATCAATTCAGAACGTCTTTTAACTGACAAGAAGAATGGGCGCAAGAAACTCGTCAGCTTTAACAGAAGTAACGACATTTACAATATAACACGTCGTCACCATACATAATCCACGAAATAAAAAACAAAATTATTTGTATAGTGTTATGATATCATTATTTCGTTGATTACAACAAAGTCAACAAGTATCTCTTATAAGTAAGTATCCCTGAGTATTGCAATAACATACAGGGAATAAACGACAAAAAGAAAACAACAAGATATATGTTTTGTATTAGTCAATTTTGTATTAGACAGATGAAATAAGCATCAATACCAAAAGAAACAACTAACAAAACCTTATCTTTGATCTCTTTCTTTCTTGCCTTTCTTTCGCTCTTCCTGTCTTCTCTCTTTTTCTGGCCTCGTTTTTGCTCATGGGCGAGAAGTATCCCTAGATGTGACTACGACCAATAAAAACTCTTTATAATTGCCAAAAATGGGGGAATGTTATTCAATAACATCATTTATAATAAATATGGTTACTGAGAAATATAATAAATATATAGATTGAATGATAAAAAATGGCATCAGTAATAAATAACATTTAATAATAAGAATATAAAAAAATAATATTTTTGATCACCCATCTGTTGACAAGTCCATGATAAAATTACTTATCCTCCATTATTGTATGGCGAACGCTAACAACTGCGTTACAGTTAATATCGCTTCCATATTAATTTTATGTAACATTCAAAAACACTTATAAGGTTTCACAGTTTTCCTAAGGGCGTCATTTCAACTTTCGCCTGCTAAAATTAGAATTTAACCTTTTTTTGTGAAGTAATCTTTACAAAGAAGTTTTTAATTAAAAATTAAAACAAACAAGAAGCTAAGTTTTTTTTTATTTTTAAACATTCTTATTATTAAAGCATGTTTACTGCACGTTGCATTACAGTTTGTTGCTGCGTGCTTTTCATCGGTTGTCATTTATAATTACTTATTTAGAATTTTTAATACTGTTTTGGATACATAACGACAAGTCATGAGCAATTAGATGTATACACTTTAGAACCATGTCACACTAAATTGGTCAAATGCAGAGACAATAGTATTCGTTGTGCGGGCGATTCAAAATTAGTGAACTGTATTACGGTATGAGACAATTAATGTCGACAACAATATAAAAGGAAGATGAAGGGGCACGATATCTTGACCGACACGTGGTATGAGATACTGGAGGCTGCCGGGGACGTCCCTGGGTTTTGCTGTTCCTTATTGTTACGCACACGAAGACACCGTCATATAAAAATATAGTTTGTTGTAGGGGTTTGCGGATAGGTCACTCGTTCAATTTAATATTGCGGAACTCCGCTCGTGCGCGTACGCGCCATCAATCCACTTTCCTCTTTTGCCCGCACGTTGGCCAAATTGCGGTATGATTGCCACCAATAAATAGCGCGGTTGTCTCGCTCTTCAATATGCGAGACAAGGTATGTGCGAAAGGAAAATGGAATAAATGGTGGTGAGGCTAGGAGTTTCGACCAAACTTATAATAATTAATAAATAATTGATATAATGTGACAAGGTTCTAGGTTTTTAAATCTTATTGCTTGTAACTGTATAGTATACATGTCGTGACTTCGTCTTCTTCCTTCCAATTGCATCTTGCTGGATCTTTTAAACCCAGTTGATGTGATTTTGTGGAAATTATAAATATACAGTAATATAGTATATATTTTAAGTTCATGGGGTCTAAGTGCTTCCAATTGTTATAGCGAAATGTCTGTAATACTGGTAAAGGCTTCTGGAGACTAAGAGCTGTCTTTTTCTTCGGAAATATCAGTCTGGCTGCAATTAAGAAATGCCGCTGACATTTAAGTCCGATACCACAAGGACAGCTTAGTGTGATAGTAGTAATTTTTAAATTTATTTTAATTATTATATTTCTTTTATTCTATGTAAATTTCCTTTCGTGTAATCAAATTGAAGAACATATTTTACAAACCATTATTTAAGAAAAAAAAATGAACTTATTGTATTTTTTCGAAGCGAAACTTTAAGCGAAACGCGCTAATTCTGTGGAAGTTAGTTCAGATGGTCGGATAAAAATTACTCCGGCAATTTTCCTTTCAAATCCTAATTTTTCGCCTCTTTTCTACACGTAAATGCGAAAAAGAGGAAAAATTCTAAAAAACAAACTGTTGGTATTACGCGCACCTATTCCACATAGTGCACCTAATGCGATAATTAATTTTCTTAAAAAAGTTATGTTTGTCATCTACATACCGTATTTTTCATAACAAATAAAAGCGCTTAATAACCTTGACAAAACTCTTTTTAATACAATTAGTTTTTTTTATAGGTAATACATACGGTAAGTTTTTAATTTAAATTCCTCATTCGGTTCTAAGATATAACCGTCTTCGAGCAGATTATATAAAAACGTAGTGTAAGTTAGTAAACTGAAGACACGGCTTGTAATTGGTAGCATCATTTTGACTCTATACATGACACGTCCAAGATAAGAAAAATAAGCCGTTAACGTCTAAGATGACTGTTCATATTTACTTTCTGTTGTACAGACAATAGCACATCAACCTACCGCGAAATGTCAAGTTTTTTATTCAATATTGAACTTTTAACGTAAGCTTTAAGCTTAAGAACGAGGTTAAGTTTGCAGACTGTCCATTCTATTGCTATAATTTAAAACCTGTAATTGACTGTTTGAAATATTCTAACTGTTACCACTATTTTCAGGTGTATCAACATTAAGTCACTTATTTGGTTGCATATAGAGTATATTCTATTTCAAGGCGAGCATAAACCAATATTTATATATTCCCTTCAATGTAATGAATACCAAATCGATGACTCGTTTATCTATTAAAAAAAAATCGCAATTCATTATCAGTTTCACCAGACTCAAGTGATTCACGCTGCACAAACACTGAAGACATTGTCTTCAATGCCGTGTCGTACTCAATACTATCTTTAATTATTGTAACACAAGGTTAATGGATAACTCTTGTAATTAAATATAAATACTTTTAGGTCACTAATATTAATGGGGCTTATATGAGAATTTAACTATTTCAAATTTCTTTATTGCATATCACTATGGATATATTTGCACTTAGACCATCTAGCATCCAAACTCCTGTGTGCCGTCATCTAAATGCAAATATGCCCATGTACATGTGAAGCCCCGTAGAGTAACTTTATAAAACATAAAACATTATTAGAACAATTTAAACTTAAGTATATTATATTGTTTATATATCCATCTCCATGTACCAAGGCAGCACGGGATTAATAATATTTATAATGTTTATATGTATAAAAATTCTCTGTCACAGTGTTTGACCGCGATGAACTCCGAAAATATTCAAGAGATTAAGATGATTTCATTTTTCATTTTGTTTCATTTTTCGACTCTAAACATAGAATCGGGTGCATTTTAATTTATAATAAAAAAATGTATTGTTTTTATTTAGAATGTGTTCTCTCTCTTGATCCCAATCAAGCCCAGGGGGCCAAGACAGGATCCACGATGGAACGGGCTAACCCAGAAGGTGCCTATTCTCCCTAGTTTTGAAAATGGAAGGGTTATAATTATATTATAATAACGTCACAGCAACGCGTAGCCTATAATCTATATCTTCTTAGTTGCGTTAGTAACAATTTTATGTATACCTATGTTAGTATTGTTAAATAATACCTATCACAATAACGGTTCCTTAGTCTCAATGCTATTTCAATCCAGTACATGCATAAGAAGCATTAATACTCTACGACATACGATAAACGTGTAGTCATTTTAATAATATTTAATAGTTACGTGTGAACAGTTACAGTTACAGTGAAACGTGGTCGTTCACTATAGGTCTTGTAAGAAGGCTCAAGGTCGCCCAGCGGGCAATGGAGAGAGAGCTATGCTTGGTGTTTCCTTACGCGGTCGAATCAGAAATGAGGGGGTCCATAGGAGAACAAAAACCGCCGACATAGCTCAAAGAATTGTGAAGCTGAAGTGGCAATGGGCAGGACACATAGCAAGGAGAACTGATGGCCGTTGGGGCGGAAAGGTTCTCGAATGGCGACCGCGTGCCGGACGACGCTCAGTAGGTAGGCCCGCTACGAGGTGGACCGACGATCTGGTAAAGGTCGCGGGAAAACGCTGGATGCGGGCAGCGCAGGACCGATCGTTGTGGAGATCCTTGGGGGAGGCCTATGTCCAGCAGTGGGCGTCGTACGGCTGATATGATGATGATGATGATGAATAGTTACATGCAGTCATCCTTTTTTTTGTTGATTATATAAGCATAATTCTCGCATAGCATGGCATGCTTCTTCTCTAGCATGCATACAACTTACCAAAGTTTCCTAGACATCTATCGACTTTTATCCTTGAGTTGATTTCTATATACATATAAGAAGAAAAAGATAAAGAAACATTTGAAACTAGTGAACCCGAAGAGTTTAAATTAGAGAGAAAATCTCACACTCGATGAAACAATTAAAAACATCGATAAAAATAGATGATTATTCATGAGGAAATAATCTCACTTCTTTTAATAAACTGTTATAGTCAGTTTATTGTAAGAATCTCTATAGTTATAAATGTTTCTGA
Organism: Calamotropha paludella; assembly: GCA_927399485.1. Taxonomy (NCBI): domain Eukaryota; kingdom Metazoa; phylum Arthropoda; class Insecta; order Lepidoptera; family Crambidae; genus Calamotropha; species Calamotropha paludella. The sequence continues at coordinate 15,213,020 of OV656824.1, read as the reverse complement.
CAAGCTTATCGGTTTTGCGGTTGAATAAAGATGTTAAAGCAAGTGAAAAAATATTTCTTTCTATTGATAAGATTTTTTCTACGACAAAAGAGTCTTGAGCTTTTTTCTATTACTTATTATAATATTTTATTACGGATATTGTAAACGCGTTAATTTTCATATTTTCATTTTATAGGTCCTTAACCTCACGTATCTTCCACCCGTAGGTACTTACTTTGATCACTCGATAGAATCAAGTTAATGACACTGATAAAAGGAACACACATTTGCTTTTTTTAGGCAGTTGTGTTAATGTGTTTTATTTAAACGAGTGGATAAAACAAATAATATTTTTTAAATTTAAAAATATGATAATTATTTTTGATCCTAATTTTTAACAAATAAGTTATAATACATATATTATAAAAAAATAAGTTTGAACTACTTTTAAGTACAGCGGATCTATTATGGGTTTATGAAAAACAAATTGGCCATTGAAAAAACTGCTTATAAAATCAATGCGAGTAGAAAAGATATTATAGTTTTCCAAAAAGCTTTTGCTTTAACCAGGCTAATTGTAGTAGTCCTTACGAATGAAAAGGCGGGTAACCTCGAGGTTTAATATTTAATAAATGTTTATTAACATCGCCAAAATAAGCCTTATGTACTGGTTATGAAGATTTTTACTTACAGCTGTCTACTGGAAAACATTATTATTCTGAAAAACTATCATCTACGTCAGCTTAATAGGTTCCCACTCTTAAGGAACAGGCTTTTCTTAGAGTTGAATAAGGAAGGAGAATAGGCGTTAACCACTATTGAGGACTAGTGCAAACGTACAATAAAAAAAAAATGCGTCTTCCGAATTATGAAATCTACTCTTATAATAATTTAAATTATAAAAAAGGTTTAAGAGAGCAAAAAATCAAGTTTAAGCTGATTTTAAATCTGATTCTGCCAAGTTTTCTGGAAAATGCCCATGTAGAGTTCACCATTATCTGTATTATCCCATTATATATTTAGTTCCTACACTTCCGCACCTGCCGTATATTAAAAAAACTATATATTTTATTCCGACGTTTCGAACTCTTTACATGCGCTTACAGAATTAATAAGGTAAAGGAATCGAAACGTAATCGAAACGTAAACGTAAATATAAAAAAACAAGAATATTTAGTCCGGTTAAAGTGGTTTTATTTTAATTATTCCATTATTTTTTAACGCGGAACCAACAACATATACACTGGTAGTATCCGTTATCATTAAGGTCTTCCTCAGTTTTCTTTAAAGGTTAATTAAGACCAATGTGAAATAGAAATGTTTAGGCATGTGTCTATCAGACTATTCAAAATCCCTTAAGTGACATTGAACTATATTTTTATAGGATAAATAGATGAAATCATGATAAAAAAGCATCGGCTGAGCATTGATCGTGGCTGGCAACGTGGTGGGTCGATGATACTAGTAATAGATCAAGAAGAGATGGAAAAGAGTTTGGAAAGTGATGGGTAACATTAAGCGGAAGAATGTGCATGTTGCCTGAATTAACAACGGATTGTTAAGACGAGGTGCGATGATCGTTTTTGAGAAGACAAGTATTAAAGTCACCCATGATAATGGAGTGATTGTATGAAGGAAAAAGACTGTCAAAAAAATTTAAAGAGAGGCTAAATAATTAACACGCATGGATGGACATTAATATACTCCAAGAATGATTTTAGGGTGCGAGGGAAGGACTTCCACCAGCAGACGCTCGCCGGAATTTGGAGGAGGTGGTTGAGTGGAGGTGCTAAAAATGGTGAAAGGAATGTGATCACGAAGATAAATAGCAACTCCGCCACCTTCAACGCCTAAACGGTCATTTCATATGAGACGAAAGAATGGCAGAGCGTAAGCGGAAGAGGCAAGCATGGTTTTAACCACGATTCAGAGATAATGGAAATTTTTGCGTGTGAATGACGCCAACATATCAATATAATGAGCAGGAACACTCTGAGCGTTAATGTGAACTACATTAAAATTCTTCGGAACATCAAGGGACTCAAAAAGCGACGGGATGCTGACAAAACTGCTGTAACTGCTCTTGCAATCAACAGAGGACATAGTTATAAAAGGTTCATCATCACTTTAGACATCTGAACTTGACATAAAAATAGTAAATATATAATATAGGTATTAATTAAAGAAAAAATATACAATAATAATATATGTGTACTGAATTAATATACTAACAACCAATTAGTATTAAAAAGTTCAATATAAATAAAAATGATGCTCTCCACCTGCTGGTTGAGGTCTCCAGCTCTAGATCACTTAAGCATAGCAAAACAAAATAACAATAATAAAACAGTTTCACTAATAATTTAGGACAAAGTAGCAAAAGCATTACTAAGGCTTCAGAATCGACACCATTAGTTGCAATTCGGAACGCAGATGGATAAACAATGAATAAAATAAAAAAGCAAAAGTATCAATGTCAAACTGAGATTATTGAACTACCTTGATTGAAGATTATCAATTAATTATGAATAAGATGCACGTTTCAAATAAAGCAGTATTGACGGATACCGAAATCTTGTTAATATTCTTTTAAGAAGTCGCGTTCAAAACAAAAACAAAATATGGACCAAATTAATTCCGAGTGTCCGTCGGCACGTGATATTTACTAAGAATACTAGTTCTCTCGAATTATGGTAATTTGGACACATTGCGACAAAAAGGTTACTCTATTAATAAAATACTCGTTTTAAATAAAATGCGGTAATGTAAAAAGTTTTGTATCGCGATTGTGAACTCTTTGTTATGACATACTAAAAATAATACTTAGAAACCAGTAATATACAGAAAAAAAATAAAGATAACCTTATATCAATACGGAAAAGTTGCAAGCTTTTTGACGCTAATTATTGGTCTTAACTTGATGAGTAATAATAGAAATAGATAAGATAAAATAACTTTTAATTCTTTTAATCATAATTAAATTAGATATTTGTACTTAAGGATTTATATTTTTTCGATCTCTCGCTATTATTATTATTGTTACTTTAGTCATCTTATTTTTATATTCTAATCAATTATTTATTTGCTATAATAGTAGTTGAGTTGAAGTGAAAACTTCTTTAGCATTGTTGTGATTTGAAAGTCGATGAAACGAAAAAGCGACAGTAAAAAGAGATAGACACATAAATTCATAAGATTTAACGTAGAAGAAAAGTTAATACGTGTTTGTGTGCGCATATAGTACAAAGCTTAAGAGCATCACAACAACCGTGGTATTTTGTATACGTGTACGTATTATTTTTAAAGGTTTCACTTCTGCCACGTGTGAATTGCACACTTTATGTTGTTACATCACACATTCATTAATTACGTTCTTTCCATCCAAATGTAAAAAAACTAAGCGTTCGTCTCAGACCAATGACGTTCACTACTGGACAATGGCGTCCCTCAAGGATCTCTACAATGGCCGGTCTTGCGCTGCCCGCATCCAGGTGCTTCCCTCGACCTTCACCAAATTGTCGGTAACTAAGCGATAAGACCGTGTATTTTTACCACGTTTTTCTTATCTCACTTTTCTTATTTGTTTGTCTGTCCGGGCAAAATCTTGCAACTTAAATTTGAGGCACTTTCCGATAAGCTAGAAAGCTGAAACTTTCAGGATAGTTCAGAACCCGATGACAATGCACTCTAAAGCAACTTTCAACTTTCCAGATGCACTTTCAGGTCCACTTTCGGCAACTTTCACTTTTGTATGGGGCTTATCCGATTGTTGCGTAACACATGGTTACTTCGTTGAGTTAATAATTAAAAAGAATAAAATAATTATACTAGATTTAAAAAATCTAAAAATCCCACGTTTTTCAATGTCCTAAAAAGAATAAAATAACCCTGCGGGGCAAAGCGAGGGGCCACTCAAAACGTGGGGGCGCATCTTTACAATAATCGGCATCAATGCATGTCATTCATCTCTTTAAAATCTCCTCTTAGTAATATGCGCCCCCACGTTTTGAGTGGCCCCTCGCTTTGCCCCGCAGGGTTATTTTATTCTTTTTAGGACAATGAAAAACGTGGGATTTTTAGATTTTTTAAATCTAGTATAATTATTATTGTTCTTTATTTCATTAAGGCTAATAATTTGTGTGTAATAATTTATTTATCTTAATATATATAAACTAGCGACCCGCCCCGGCTTCGCACGGATGCAATGCTCTACTATATTATGCCTGTATTATACATATAAACCTTCCTCTTGAATTACTCTATCTATTAAAAAAAACCGCATCAAAATCCGTTGCGTAGTTTTAAAGATTTAAGCATACATAGGGATATAGGGACAGAGAAAGCGACTTTGTTTTAAACTATGTAGTGATTACGTGTCACGTTGTTTGTCCGCGATGGACTCCTAAATTACTTAACCGATTTTGATCGAACTTCGTAACTATCTGTCATTTGATCTAACTAAAAAGATAGGATAGGTTTTATTTTAATTCATAACAAAGTAACGCGTGGCTGGGTCAGCTAGTTTTATATATTTATAAATTTGACAACTTACAAACATACACAAAGAAGAGAATGATACAATTTCTGATTATGTGGCTCGAGCTACAGTGTTGTTTCCACAAGTTTTCTTACAAGTTGCTACGGCAAGCAAAGCTGTCTTTAACCTATTGAGGCCCTGGGCATATAAGAATAATGGGGCGCCTATGAATTTGACAGAACACTTTTTAATACTAGAATAGACAATGAAAGTAGATAAACATGGTTTCAGTTGTTTTTATTGTCAGTCAATAAATTAATTTAAATGGGGCGATTCTCACATATTTAAAATTATCTATGCATGCTGAAATTCGGTAGCCTTATTTTGGGCGAGAGTAGAGTAGCTTCGCGCATGTAAAAGCTAATAAGCAAGTCGATAATATAGTCCCTAATTGAGGTTCAATTTACTCTAATTAAATAAGTTGACATATTAAATGTCGGCATTAGTTTAGTGATCTAGCAGGAACTAGGGGGCCCCTATCGCCACGATCGATAGGGGCCCCCTAGTTCCTGGGCATTTGCCCAGAGTGCCCAGTGGGAAAGAGGGGTCTGATGGCATGTAATATAGGTTACAAGGTATATGCAAACAACGTTAACGATTTACAATAAATAAGTGTATATTAATAAGTGTATATAAGTGTATTCATTTAAATAATAATAATATGAGACAACAACGTACTTTGTTCTAAATTCAAGTAACTAAAAGCACTTGTGTTATGGAATTCAGAAACAACAATGGTACCACAACACCCAGACTCGTGCCAAAGAAAAGTTCGTTTTCTAATTGAACAGGGAATCGAACCTGGCACTTCGGAGTAGCATAACCATGACTGGTATGCGAGCCTCTCGACAACCGATGACGGAGGATGATTTACCATCGTAAGCCTAAAAAAGAGATTACAAGCGATTATCTTTATTTCATAACTTTCTTATTGTCGTTACATATATTTGACATTCCTTCTATTGTTAAAATTGAAACGAGCTTAGCAAGAATAATATAACAATTAACTTAACAAAGGAATATTTTATTGTATTATTTTATAAATGAATATTTTATCAGTGTCATTGACTTGATTCTTGTGAATGGGCTTATCAAGTTATCAATCAAATGATTTTCATTGAAATCAATTCGCTTCTTTCGAATTACAATGACGTCACTACAATCATTATACATGTGAGAAAAATGCACTTGAAACATATCAACTTATCATTTACTTTTTTCTATAATGCAAATGTGTTTTTAATTTTGACTCTAAATAATTATTGGTTATATTTATTTTAATTAACCCCCGACGCAAAAAGAAGGGTGTTAAAAACAAAATTAAAAATTACTAATCTAAGAATTTAATTTAATTTAATAGTTAGTAATTTAGTTTTGGAGCGGTCCCCGAACGCGAAGTTTTTTTTAAAATATTAACACATACTTATACATATAGGTACTTTAGGATTATTTTTTTTTATTATTTTTTACTTTTTAAAGGAAGCTTATGTTTTTTGTGTCGGGGGTTTTTAAAATTTTTAATTTAATTTTTTTATATACTCTAAAAACACAAATTTGTACGTTGTTTGTGTGTTTGTCTGTCCGCTCTTTTTCACGGTCTTTTTCCATTGTATCAATGACGTTACCATAGCAACGCGTTACCCGGTCAGCTAGTATATACTCTAAAAACACAAATTTGTTGTTTGTGTGTTTGTCTGTCCACTCTTTTTCCCCGCTCTTTTTTCGCTGTATCAATTAACGTTACCATAGCAACGCGTTACCGGGTCAGCTAGTAAAGATTAATTGTTTTACTTTAGTATTTTTTCTTTTATTGTTACAATTAATCAAAATAAGATACCTGCAGTACCAAAGTTCATTTCTCCATTGGAATGATAAAAAAAATACATTTTTTTTAGGTGTTTGGTATAGTTCAGTCGGTTTCACTATTTTTACACTTACGTCATTACAATTCTGAAGGCTTTAAAGATTATACTTAATGCATTATTAATTTGCCTTTTTTATTAGACACATATTGTTCTACTACCTATAAAACATTATACACAGTAGAACGATGTCACATTACATCAATTATTTATTTCTAGGATACTGTTGTCTCTTTGCTTTCGGATGATTTAGTATGACATGGTTCTACGGAGTTGCTCGTGATTGTGCATGTATTTCGTATCATGTTATTATAATACGGTGTGTTATAGAAGAGAGATGTTTCCTGGCACAGGGATAATCATGCTTAAAAGGGAATATCAGCCTTGTATCTACAATGGAATTGACAATTTGTTACTCAAGTCTACTTTTCTATAAATTAAGACAGTGTTGGAACAATGTTTTATGAGGGTGAAGTGAGTGGGTGTTAATGACTTCAGATGCAGGCGGGATCAAAGGCTCTACGTGCTTTCAGAAATAACAAAGAGCTAAGGACAATAAATTTTCGATCACCCTTGATTGTAACCATAATAATAGGCCGAATGTGCGAACTACGTCTGTAATCGTGTGATATTTTTTAATAGAAAATACTAAAATATCTACTTGACTCATGAATTATTCTTAGACAGGATACGAACCAGAAAACTTTGGATTTCCGGCTGCTCACCCAATTGAGCTACCGAGCATCGTGAGCCACCGTAAAAAATTTTAAACTACTTTTTAATTTTTTTAACGCTGTTGGTCAGCGTTGCTACATCAATGAGAGAAATATCCTCGAATTTTAATGAAGCACATTTATAAATCTATAATCTACGATCATAAATTTGTTGTTTGTCTGTCCGCTCTTTTTCCCGGTATTTTTCCATTGTATATGCGTTACTATAGCCACGCGTTAACCGCAAGTAGTTCGTCTACCGGACTCTAGATGGCGCTAACGGAAAAATATTTAATAATAGAAAAAATTTAAAGAATTTTGTCCACTCGTGCGAAGCCGGGACGGGCCGCTAGTGTTTAACAATCGATTTAGATGAAAGATTATTCTTACTTGCTACGCAGTAATTAAATTCATATCTAAGCTTTCGCGTTGTACAATCTAATGGTCCTAACAAAAAACTTAGTAATGTAAACATTTTAGATGTTCGTGTGAGCCATACTTGAATTCATGATGTGTTTTAGACATACGATTATGAGACTTATGAGATGTCTGAGAATAACTTGTAAGCAGGGGAGTTTTTTTTTATGCAAAATGCACCCTCTGGACTCGGGGGAGGGAGGTGGTGAATCCTCGATGGATCCTCGGGCGGCCCAAGAGTTATGTCAGACTCGTACTGACTGAACACCACCTGAGGTTGGGGGCGATTTTTTCTAGTATTTTTTTTAAACTCTATCATATAAGATAGTATTAATAGTTCAAAAACATAAAAGATAAAATAGTTCAAAATCAAGATAAAATAGTTCAAAATCATATAAGACAGTATTAATAGTTCAAAAACATAAAAACTACATATAAAATCCTTGTTTTACTACGTCTTTTGTTAAGAACAATAAGTACTGTACAACGCGAAAGCTTAAATGTGAATTGAATTACTTCTTATTAACTAAGCAATAATAAGAATAAGGATAAAGCTTATTTATTCCAAATGTTATTAACTACTGGGGTTTTACCATAACCCTTGCACCCAAACCTTATATTAGATAATAACATTATATATATTAACATATTTAATACATAGCGCGTAGTTAAAAAAACTAGATGAAAATCCGGAAAATCAACAAACTGTAACAACTGGCATAAGATAAGAAAATACAGTATAATATCAGTAATAACACATATTAATTACTTGGATTTGAACCGTTATGACTATCAATTTCAGCATTAAAGCTGATATAAAAAAATAGTAATAAAAATAAATATAAAATATATAATATGTAATGCCATAACATTTCTAAAACAAACGGATTATTAAGAAATAATTGCTTACTTATCCTGCTAATCTGATCGATTTCAATTGCCGCCATAGTTTAACTTTGACAACTATTATAATTAAGTGAAATTGTTATTTATTACTTTGGTTTTATTAATACGGATACTATATTTATTTAACTCACAACTCACAACACAAGCTACACAATTGCCATTGAAATGAATCGAAACAAACAAATATGAACCTAACCCAAAACATAAGTTTTTTTTTCTTTATTTATGGATTGTACAATCTGTGCATTTAGCCAATGTCAAGTAAGTATAATCTTTCTTCTATGTTCTTGAGTAATTTCATAGAACTTTTTGGCGGGAGCGGGAAGCGTCACTATGGTAGTCTTGTTTTTCTTGTTAAAATTTGTGTTGTGGTTGATATTAGTGTGTAATAATGGTGGGTTATTAACCACTAAGTGTTTCTGTATATGCACGAGTGTTTGCAAGTGAAACAAAACAATGGATGGTGTCTTTTCGCTCTCTCAAGAAGTCCACGAGAAATTTTCAGTAAAACCCCACATCTTTACTGAAACCTAGGTTAAGGTATTTCACTTTTCATTCATCATCCATTGATAATCTATCATTCATATCATTCATAAATCAACTCTTTAAACAAGAATGGACATAATATGAAGAAATGGCTCAAAGGTCTTTGTAACCAAGCCAAAACCCCTTATAAAAAAAGTAATTTCCTAGGTTTCAGTAAAGAAGTGGGGTTTTACTGAAACCTCGTGGCCTTCTTGAGAGAGCGCGAAAAGACACCTTCCAACCTGTTTTGTTTCACTTGCCAACACTTATGCATATTCAGAAATACTCAGTGGTTAATAACCCACCATTTTTACAAACTAATATCAACCACAACACAAAATTCAACAAGAAAACCAAAACCACTAAAGTGACGCTTCGCGCTCCCGCCAAAAAGTCCAACATAAGTAATACAAAAGAAAAAAAAAACCTTAAAAAGTTGAAAATCATCCTCCCCGCTTATGTTGTGACCAAACGTTAAAACGTTTTTTTAAACGTCTTTCCAATTTAATAACATTTGATTATAATTAAATTGACTTTATGACATTTAAAAAAAAATTGCGTTGAAGTGAGTCAGATAACTATTTACTTTTTAAAAACGCCAGATCATTCTGTCTTGTCATTATTATTTTTGTAGTATTGTAGTATAAGTAAACGTTTAAAGAGGAACTTCTTTAATTTCAGTTAAAGAGATTAATTATCAAGTTATTTATTAAATATAAAGCTTGACAATAGCACTATCATAAAGTTACCTATCGCCAACAATTGCGAAAGTTACTTAAGCTCCGCAATCTTAGGTCGAACGCGTTGCAATGTATCCAGCTCCTCGAAACTATCCTATGACTTATAAATATATGAAAATATGATAGTAAGCATTCATAAATTATGCTAAACATTTTAGTTTAGAAGTAAATATATTTATATTTTTGAAAATATCACTCGTCAACCTGCATACGATATTTTTACCAGTATGTAGAAGCGACTGAAAGACTTATTTTCTTCAGCAGTTGTCACTTCAGGAACGTGAAATCTCAGCTTAGGATTATGACAAAATCAAGTCACTATTTTGTCATCATCGCACAGTGGATGTAACTTTTCATAGAAGCTATGACATTTGGAGACTGTGTCATAAAACTATTTAAAATTACTAACTACGTGTCAAGTAGTAATATTAAAAACTGATGTAAATCAAAAGAAATAATAACAAGAATATATTAAAATTGTATCAGAATTCACATTCGCGTAATCTTTCAATAGGGGATAATACTGCAATGTTCTGGCGCCAGAGTGCAGCACTAGCGTAGACAGTAAACAATTTTTATGACAAGTCGTTCAAAGCGTGAAGAAAATTGTGAAGTTCTACCTTTAATTGAGTTTAAAATTGGAAAAAGTGCATTATATTATATTATAATGCATCAGTGCTGTATATTTGGATGCAGGAATGAAGGGAACCATTCATTTCCAAAAGAAGAAAGTGTTCGAAAACTATGGGAAGCAGCAACACATAAATACTTTCGAGCTCAAAAACACTAAAATATGTTCAGCACATTTTAAATCCGAAGATTTCATTGAAATTGGAAAGTATTCAGGTGAAATAGTCGCATTTACAGAATAACATTTAAGTACTTTTGTCAAGTAAAACAACAAATATGACCAATATGTCATAATTTGACAAGAACACCATGGCGATTTGTTTACTCTATGTGCTACTGGCGCCATCTGCGCCGAGTTTCGCGTAATGTCCCCTATTGAAAACTTGGGGATTTAGCTCAAGGGATAGTTGGAAAAATTCGTAAAGGTCTCGGTCGCTCAAGACAAGAGAGTTCTAGAGACAAGTTAATTGTTTTCTTTATATATAAAAACTTTGTAGTTAAATTAATATCAAAAAACATATAAGTTCCAGAAATATTCAGTGCTTACACTTTTCCCTTGTTCATGAGAATTGAAACAATTTTTAACGAGTCAAATACGAGTTTATTTTTAAATATTCTATTTAATCCCGACTTTCAAATTTTCGGAAGGCCCTTCCAATTTTCGAACTGAATATAGACTTAATACTTTTTAATAACGTAGAGATTATTAAAAGAACTAAATGAAACAAAAATGTAATTGTTTCAAATTTCATTCTTATTAAAAAGTAAAAAAATGACATGACATTTTGATGAAGTTGACATTTATAAAGTTTTCTTAAAAAAATGGCAAAGTAATTGAATCTTTGAACCGTAAAATCGTAATTTGTTGTTGCGTGGAAGACACTTGTATAAAATTCTCTGTTATTTATATAATTTTAATATTGTTTGCTAAAATTTTTGCTGAATAAGAGGAGCTTTTTTATTCTGTAAAATATCAAATATTGTATACCCTAATCATGCAACTAAATATAATTCTATTTCTATTTCCGTGTCTGATTAAAAAGTCTAGTGATCATGACGGCCATCAAGTTCAATACCAGTTTACGTTTGGCGAGAAATACTTAAAGTACACACTTTTTCTGCTCATAACATCATTATTGTGAAGTTTTTAATACATAGACATTTCTAAGGCACTTTAAGTTCTGCAGTGTGACTATTTATCACCCTAATAGCGGCCGCTTAAATTAAAAAAAAAATGATAGTTTTAAGAGAAAACAAAACGTTAATTTGGAAAACACCTCATGCCCGGGATGATTTTCTTATGTAAACATTATAAGCAAGGGTAAAGCGTACCTACTAAGCTTACCTAACTTACTATTGCATCAGTGAACTGTTGTTACATAAATGGCAGTAATAAATTGATTAATAATATTGTTAGGGTATGTTATGAAGGTCGTGTTGTTGAAAATAGAGCTTACCTTACTTGTTTTATTTTGTCATAGACCCTTATGAAAACTCTTTTTGTTTTTAAAAGTTAGACGTCATATGTAAGCAAGTTAGAAGTAGTTGCTTCTTTTATGATCCAAATATTTAAAAAATCTCTCTAGGGTGATAACATATTACACGTTTTTAATAATTATGTGAAAATGTGTAAGACAATATCATGTGCATTGGTCTAATCGTGAAATGTTATTAAGAATTTGTTTTTGATTTGATTTTTTTTTTAAATATTGTCTGAGTAGGGAAATTGAATTCAGACTTCCAGAAATTCACGCGGCTGCGTTAGTACACTACAATTAAACCGATATTTGTTTACACTGAGTACCTAGATTTTATAGCAATATTGTCTCATGTAATCGTTAGAAATTGCACTCCTGAAGTTTCGCATGGATCATACTCCCAATATGTAAAAAACACTGAAACAGTTTTTAAACAAAAAGAGTCACTTTTCTCTTATTTAATTATATTTTGAAATTTAGAAATGTAAATATCCAAGAATAATAGAAACATCGATGTTACAACTAGTACTATTTTTTTTTTGATTTTGTTATTTTCTTTTAATGGCTATGTATAATGTGTGCACATATGGAGTTAAACATATCTATCTACTATTAATATTGGAAGGAAAAGACTGAAAGAAGAATGTCACATGACCTATTTCATGATTTAAATACGGGTTCGTGGATGTTTACAATATCAACGGATTTGGTGGTGAATACCGCTACTGGCCCCACCGGACACATTGCAGAAATTACGGTGCATGGGTGTTTAGTTGGTATGCCTTCAAACCTTTACCGGGCACTGGGCCTGTTAAAGGGTACTACATAACTTCGCTGATACCCGCGGCCAAGTATGAGTATCGCATTTTCCCGTGTATAAAAAAAGGAATAACAACGAAAGGGCTTATGAACAGATATTTTTGATCACCCATTTACTTACTGACCCTCGCGAAAATTGCTTATCCACCATAATCATAGGTCGAATGTGTTAACCGCTGCTCTATAGAGCTTTCTACATATCGGTATTAAATCCGGTATTCAAATCGTTTTAGTGATTAGCGACTAAGGTAATGTATGACTTTTATATTTTGCATTTTCAATGCTAAGTTTGTTACGAGAGCACGTAGTAGGGGTTACGCTAAGTTAGCAAGCGCAAGGGACAACATTGCACACGGCCCTAAAAGCTGAGTTAGCGATTGTACGTGCATCGACCGCTGCAATTGACGCAACTGGCGTAAACCGCTGACACCGCGCCTCGTGTCTTCGCCGCGGTGTGCTACGTGACCGGACGATGTCGTCACTTCGATTCCTACTTCGATCGGGTCGACATTTTAGAAATAATTAATTATAGTTTTTACTTTGTATTTTTATTTTCTCATTAAACTAATTTTTATAAATTTAAATCGGTTTTTTTTGAGTCCTCCGGCCGTGGCTAACGTAATTGGCGCAGTCGGTAGGATACCCGGGTCGTCGCGTTGACTATCAGGAATCACAAAATCGGGTTCACGCCGCGCTTCGATCGCCTTTTAAGTGCTAACCGGGATTCCTGCAAAAGGTACGAGCCTATAACGGAGTATCCAGAAATCGATAGCAGCTCAAAGGAACCGAGATCTACGATGTTCATGTAAGTGCACCACTGAATTTTCTCTAGTGTTGCTCTCCTTTTAATTAATAGATTTTTTATCCTTTAGTTAGTGTAATCCTTCAAGATTTTTCACCCACGTAGTAACAGTAGCCATAAGGCTATTAGACATAGTAGAGTAGCCCGTACCATTGTCGATAGTCGTAGAAATATTGATAGTGATATAGAAAGTAACTGTAGTTTTAGTACGATTAGTGAAGTTAGCACAATGACTACTGATCCCGATGTAATTCTTAAGGCCTTACGCCTGGTGCCAGAATTTGATGGCAACCCTAACGTATTAACTAGGTTTATTAGATTATGTGACCAATTAGTTGAGAGCTTTTGTGAACAAAATGATAATTTAGCCAAGTTATATCTTATTAATGGAATCCTTAACAAAATAACGGGTCCCGCTGCTAGGACTATTAATTCGAACGGGATCCCCGACTCTTGGAACGGAATTAGAAGTGTTTTAATCAACAATTTTACCGACCAAAGGGATGAATCCACCCTCTATAATGACCTCGCTGTTCAAACTCAAGGGAGCAACACGCCACAGGAATTTTATGATAAATGTCAAACGTTATTTTCTACCATCATGACGTATGTCACCTTACATGAGACTATAGAGACGACTATAGAGGCAAAACGTAATCTATATAAAAAGCTTACAATGCAATCTTTTGTTCGTGGACTAAAAGAGCCTCTAGGATCTCGTATAAGGTGCATGCGCCCTGACACTATTGAGAAGGCACTGGAATACGTACAGGAGGAGCTGAACACAATGTATTTACAAAATCGTAATGAAGCATTGCCAAAAACTATTCAGAACGCATCTAATTATAAACCTCCCGTACATATGCCAATGCCCATGTCTAATGCTTTTAGTGCACCGAAACCATTTTCATTCCCATTCAAGTTCCCTACCATGCAAGGTCCAGCCCCTCGCTTTAATAATAATTTCATGCCAAAACCTCAATTCCATCAACCCATGCCACCACAACCGGTCATGCGTATGCCCACGCGCACTCAACAGATGTTTAGTGCGCGTCCTTCTAATTATAACCCACAATCAAATATGTTTAGAATGCAACCCAGACCAAGTTATAATTTTAATAGTAACCCGAAGCCTATGAGTGGCGTCAGTCACTTCACGCCTCGAGTTTTACCTCCATCGGGACATGATTGGACTAAACATGGTAATCCACCACCTTCAAATTATTTTAAATCTCGAGACGTTAATGTGAACGAATGTGTTCCTTATAACGACTATTCTAACTACTACTACAATGACTTTTATGACAGTAATTTTTACAACGCTATGTCCGATTTCCAAAGTAATTATGAATATGATAATGCGGTTTCGAATCAATTTCCATACGATGAGATGCCACCACCTGAGGGTTGGTATGGCCAGGTAGAGGAGCAAGACCAGCCCTCTACATCATCTAATAATGACGATCAAGATTTTCAGACGGACAAGAACTCAAAAAGCTTAAGATAGAAGTCAATTTGCAAACACAAAGGCAACTGCCATATATCCTCATTTCCGATCCACCATTAAAATTACTGATAGATACCGGAGCCAACCAGTCTTTCTTGAGCCCTGATGCTGTTCAGAAATATTATCCATACCAGCAACTTGACTATGAGCCGTTTGAAGTATCCAATATACACGGAACCAGTAGAAGTAATCATTCAATTACAGTGCCATGCTTTGCTGAATTAAACGAGGATAGTAGTATTAAATTCTTCATTTATAAATTTCACGATTATTTTGACGGACTAATAGGACTTGACCTACTGACTCAATGGGAAGCGACTATAGACTTGAAGGACAAAGTTTTAAAGACGCGCATCACCAGTAATCCGATTAAGATGTATAATTCGCGAAACGTCAATCTTTATGAAGATATGATACCAGCCAAATCATCCAAATTAATTTGATTGCCTATTAACGCGTTAGATGGTGACGTCATAGTAAACGAACAGATACTATGTAATTGTATTATTTCAGAATGCGTCACTAACAGTAGTAACAATCGGGGTTTCGTAGAAGTTACGAATCCAACTAACAACGACGTCATATTTTCACTAGACCGTCCCGCAGTAGCAGACGTATTTAATTCAGAATCTTTCGACGTTAAATATGGTAGTAAACTAAACTCTAGTACACGCGCTAAGGAAGTTATCTCGCGACTTAGGACAGATCACCTTAATCCGGAAGAAAAGGCTAATCTTATACAACTTTGCTCTCAATATTCAGATATCTTTTATATTGATGGCGAACCGTTATAATAAATAAATAAAATAAAAACTTTTTATTTCGAACAACAAAGGCTCATATTGGGTTAGTATTACACAATTCTTAACTACTAGGGTTAGTAAAAGACAATATATTAAATCACCCTGTGTACCATACCTGTCCACAAGGGTGAAGTGAACCTATCGGCCACCGTCTGCAGAATGCTGTTGCGACTACCACGCAGTCTGCGCATCAGAGATGCTGTCTTTTTGCGAATTATGGCATGGAAGCCATCAGTGTAATAATGTGCAAACATCTCTGATGCACTGCAGAAGCGCGGCAGTCCCAACAACATCCTGAAGATATTGTTATATTGGACCCGCAGGGCATCAAGCGATCTTTTGGCATAATTAATCCACAAACTCCCCGTGTAAAAACTTTGACAGTATGCTTTAAAAAGCGTGATTTTCACTTCAGTGCTGCATCGGGAAAATCTGCGAACCAACATGTTACCACGAACTGCCAGCGCCCTGCGCTCCCTTTCAATATCAAAATTGTCTTTAAGGTCGTCGGCAACGAAATGTCCCAGATACTTGAATTTATTCACCCGATTAATGTGCAAGCCGTTAAGGGTGATGGGTTGGTAATTATCGGGACATTTGCCGGCGGCCCCAAAAACCATATATTCTGTTTTCTTAACATTATAAATGAGACCATGTGTAACGGCATAATTTTTGCATACTCCTAACATTTCGCAGATTGATCTCGCAGTTGGGCCGAGCAGCACCATGTCATCAGCATAACTGATATTATTTACACTAATGCCATCAATATAACACCCGACACGCATGCTGCTCAACTCAACTATGAGATCATTGACATAAAGGTTGAAGAGCTTTGGGGACGACAACCCTCCCTGTCTCACACCACACTCTAACCTATACGCATCAGTGAGAGCATTAGCCCATTTGACAAAATTCGTTTGGTTGGCATACCAAAACTGAAAAATGTTCAAGATTGAAGCCGGTACACCCCTATTCCTCATCTTTCTCCAAAGGACTTCATACGATACAAGGTCAAAGGCCTTGGAGAGGTCAAGGAAACAGGCGTACACCGGCGTCCTACGGTCAGTATAATACTGAACAGTATTCTTGACACAAATGATTGCGCTCTCAGTCGACAGTCCAGATCGAAATCCAAACTGAGCGTCATGAAGATTTAGGTATTTGTTTAAATACGAGTCAAGCATACTGTCCAATATCTTAGCCATGGTTGTCGCTAGTGAAATAGGGCGGTAGTTCCCCACGTCCGAGATGTCACCTGTCCTGTTCTTAACTAAAGGTACCACAATTGTTTTCATCAAGTTCTGTGGAAGGTAAGAATGACTAACGCACATAGAAAAGAACATAGAAAGCACTCTCGGGAGGTGAACACCCGCGTATTTGAAATGCTCAATACTGAGCCCGTCATGTCCCGGAGATCTGCCACCAGCCATTCTCTCCACCGTCGATCTTACCTGAGCGGCGGTGAAGCGAACAAGCGGCGACTCGTCCCCCCGACACTCGGTCACAGTATTGGTCTTTGCAGTCACAGAGCAAAGTGGGGGTTTTACTCTAAAATGGTCCTTAAACAAGTTTGCTATCTCTGCTGTCCCATGTTTTCCTCCTACACTCACAGGAAGGCCAGGCCTGACATCATGCTTACTAGTCTCCTTCCAGAACTTACTGAACTGCTTTGCGGATCTGTGTTTTGCTAGTATATTCATTCTTATTTGCTCTTGGTTATTTTGGCACCATTTTAAGCGGCTCTTGAATATTTTTCGCGACTCATTCATTTGCTCAAAAATTATACCAGTAGATGGTCGATTATGTAAAACCCAGATATTGAATCTAAGCCTGGCCTCCCGATGAGCATTTTTGACATGATCATTCCAGCCACACAAGTTCCGCGCTCTTAAACACCCACCACTAAACTTATTTTTAGTTTTTATAGCTGCATCACACAACGCATGAACAATACTATTATAAAGCTTGTCCAAAGTGAGGTTATGGTCCGTTATCTTACATGACCCACTACTGCACCCTGTATAATCCGAGGGAAAGTCAATCTCTCTTAAACTCTGATTACACAAGTCGCGATAGGCGTTTATTTGAGCCTGACTTCTTTCACCCCATGTAATTGAACTGCTAGGCACCGCATGAGATAGTAATTTACCCCTAACTATATTTAGGTCACACTTAATATTTAGAGGTATGTGATCTGACATGTAAACACCCTCGCTGGTACTAGCATCAACAACGGTCTGAGAAGCAGATAAGGACACAACACAATGGTCTAGCCAACGTCTACATCCATGCGCGTCACTAACATAAGTATAGGTATCAGATTCCAACCCCAACCTATGAATGTCTGCACATATCCAAGACTGATCCAAACAAAAGTTATTAAGCTGGTTGAAAAATAGTTCATTAGGGTGGGCATTATAATCACCTAAAGCAAACATACATTCAACATCATCACTTGCCATGATTGCACTCATCTCACCCAAAACCTCAGTAAATGAAGGTACGTTGTCTGGCAAATCAATTGGCATGTACACAGAAAATACAATAATCCGTCTATCATTAAGACGTGCCTTGATAGCAGCTAGGCGATTGCTGACACATTTTATCACAGTGACTTCTTGAAAAATCCCCTTTCTCCATAGAATGGCCACCCC
This sequence comes from Calamotropha paludella, assembly GCA_927399485.1. Lineage (NCBI taxonomy): Eukaryota > Metazoa > Arthropoda > Insecta > Lepidoptera > Crambidae > Calamotropha > Calamotropha paludella. The sequence continues at coordinate 15,194,645 of OV656824.1, read as the reverse complement.
CCCATACGGCCTTCCTATTAATAGGCCTTTAGAAGTGTCTATTGCTGACTTACCCGTATACTCAAAATCAGATGAAATCGTTCCTAATAACGGGATATCATGGGGAAGTAGCCATGTCTCTTGGAGAGCTACTATATCAGATGATAGACAAATTCCACGAATATCATCAATCGATCGTTTAAGAGATTTACAATTAAATGTCGTAAAATTACAATATTGTTTTTTATCCATTAAATACAAGACTAAGTGACTTTAACTGGTTCAACAGATTTGGTTTTGTACTGAAAGTGCACAAAACGCCTAAATGTTATGCCGTCAGGCCACAAATGATCATCCAGAAATAAATTTAATTTACTCTTCGAAACATACAGCTTGAAAGCATTATAACTCTTAGCCTTTCTCATATTTATTAATTTTAAGGTAACAATTTCATTAGTTTTATCTTTTATATAACTAACAATATCTTCCTCTTTAGCATCTATACAGACGTTTGAAATAAAAAGAGGCACTTTTAAGTCTGCAGCCTTAAACTTCCCTCCTGGTTCAGTAGAAGCACACCCTTTTTGACCTATTAGCTTGTAACGCTTTGCAGTCTTTTTTTGCACTGTTTGCCACTCAGAGTTTTTGGTGCCTACTAATTGCTTACAGTTCTCACTAAAGTCCGACGTGAATGTATTGCCGTTATCTCCGAACTTATCAACTTTGTCTAAAACCGGTTTCGTAACACTGGTAGGAACATCGAATGACTTGCATTTATCTGACGTCATAACTTGCTTAACCGAAACCGCGGTACTCACTGCGGCCTCCTCGCGCTGCGCTGTCCTTGTCGTTTGCACCGCACTGTAGCGCTCCTGTCTGTCGGCACAACTACTCGCGCACTCACCAACCGAAACCGAGGTGCCGAGCGCAGGCGCCTCCGTGTATCGCTCGTCGCCGTTATCCTTGTGAAGAAAAGAGACAGCGTTTTCGTCGCTATCGGTGACCGCAGATTGCCGAGTAACATATGATCTATCGCTCACATTAATAGTTGTATTGGCGGGTATTTTCGATGCCTTTGTGTCATCTTGAACGTATTGAAGACCAATTGGACCGCTATCGAATTCAAACCTACTTTGAAAACAAGCACCTCTCTTCTTGTTTATATTTACGTTCGAAGGGGAATTCTCTAAAATAGATGCATATTTTAAATTGTCAACTTCACGTTTGAGCAGTTCAAACTTTTCTACGGTAACCATTCTTTCCTCTACAACACTAATTTGGTTTTTTAGGCGAAGCATATCCTTTAAAAGGCGGGTCACATCAATATGATCGAACGTGACCGGTGGTAGTTTGTGTAGATCCTTAGCCACGAAAATGGGAAAAACCTCAGGATTGGAACTTTTCATCAGGCTAATGATATCGTCCAAATCTCTAGCTGTTTTCTTTTTGCCTTGTTTTCGACGAACTTGCATTTTCTTTGTACTAGGCATCGATTCAAAAAGTAGTACTTTAGCCGTCACTATATCTTCTGGCGAGAAAGAGGAAGTACAGAGCTGATGAATACTTTCCTCGTCCATAACATCAATCACATTTTGCAGAAATGATAACACTTCGTTTATCACAACATTACAATTAGAACACTTGATTCTATTAGAGGTCATTGTCCTCAACAACGGTCGCCAGTCAGCGACGGAACGCACGTTCGCACTCACTTGCACTCGCCGCGACACTCGATCGTTATCGTTTAACAATAAGATTAAGCACTCGATTAAAACTAGTGACGAAGTACCCATTTACACTAAGAGCTATCGGTACCCCTTCGTTCATCGAGATGAGGTTCGTGATCAGATTACGAAAATGTAAGAGCAAGGTATAATACGCCCCTCTGACTCCGCTTGGAGCTCACCGATATGGATAGTACCTAAGAAGGCAGACGCGTCAGGTAAACAGAAATGGCGTTTGGTTGTCGACTTTAGGAAAGTTAATGAAAAGACCATCGACGACAAGTATCCCATCCCTAATATAACGGACGTTCTGGATAAGTTAGGCAAGTGTCAGTACTTCACGACCTTGGATTTAGCAAGTGGATTTTATCAGGTGCAAATGAATCCTGATGATATCCACAAAACTGCGTTCAACGTGGAGCACGGACACTTTGAATTCCTGCGAATGCCCATGGGACTTAAGAATTCTCCATCAACCTTTCAAAGAGTGATGGACAATGTCTTAAGAGGGCTTCAAAATGTCATATGCCTGGTTTATTTAGATGACATCATAGTTTTCAGTACTAGTCTCCAGGAACATATGATCAACCTTGAGAAAGTATTTATAAGACTAAGGGAATCTAATTTCAAGATTCAGATGGATAAATCTGAGTTCTTGAAATTAGAAACGGCCTATCTTGGTCATATAATAAGTAGAGAGGGCATTAAACCAAACCCAGATAAGATCAAAGCTATCCAGAGCTATCCTGTGCCAAAAACTACTAAGCAGATTAAACAGTTTCTAGGGTTACTAGGATACTATCGTAAATTTATTCCAGACTTTGCCAAAGTAACGAAACCGTTAACTCACTGTTTAAAGAAAAATAAAACTATCACTTTAGATTCAAATTATATTGCGAGTTTCGAGACCTGTAAAAAGCTACTTACCAACGATCCCATATTGCAGTACCCCGATTTTAGTCGCGAATTTAACTTAACAACCGACGCGTCAAACCTTGCTATTGGTGCCATTCTATCACAGGGTCCCGTAGGTTCAGACAAACCAATTGCCTATGCCTCCCATACACTTAATGATAGTGAGGTAAACTATAGCACCATTGAAAAAGAACTGTTGGCTATAGTATGGGCCACCAAATACTTCCGACCTTATTTATTTGGGAGGAAATTTAAAGTAATCACAGATCATAAACCATTACAATGGCTTATGAACTTAAAAGAGCCCAATTCTAGACTAACTAGATGGCGTCTTAAGCTCAGTGAGTATAATTACACCATAATCTATAAGTCAGGTAAAGCGAATACGAACGCAGATGCACTTTCTCGAATTGAAATAAACAACGAAGAGACTAGCTCTATGTCTGTCAACCCTTCAGAACGACCACCGACCTTAGGTAACAACTCTGACACTAATACTGTCCACACTGATCAGGAACACCCTATACTCGAAGTACCTATAACTGACGACCCTTTGAACAGATTTCATCGACAACTGTGTCTTACTGTTGTAGGAGATTTAAAGAAACGGACGGTTGTAACTAAGCCCTTCGACACACATACACGTATATCAGTTCAATTATCCGAATCTAACCTAGAAGAAGATGTAGTAAATGTAATCAAAGAATACGTTAACCCCAAAGTTAAAACTGCTCTTTTGATAACGCCCCCGTTAGCCATGTATAAAATAGTACCTATTATACAAGAAAAGTATAGTATAGTAGTATACGGCCATGAACCTTGTTATCGCAAAATTTGAGCTTGAAAACGTTAAGGAATATCTACGACAACAAGATATTATAAGGCATTACCACGAAGGCAAAACGAACCATAGGGGTATCAGTGAATGTCACCTATCCTTGTCCAGCAAGTATTACTGGCCAAAGATGAAGGAACATGTCACAAAATTTATTAATGAATGGACCATCTGTGGACAAGCTAAGTATGATAGGAACCCTATTCGACAACAGTTAAATGTTGTACCTCCTGCTAGTAAGCCCTTCCAAATAGTTCATATGGACCTTTTCACGGTCCAATCTGAAAAGTATGTCACTTTTATTGACGTTTTCTCCAAATATGGACAAGCTTACCATCTAAGAGACGGTACAGCCCTTAGTGTGATCCAAGCCTTATTGAAGTACTCCACCCATCATGGGTTACCTCTCACCATCATCACTGATCAGGGTACAGAGTTCACAAATCAAATGTTTTCTGAATTCACAAGAGTCCATAAAATTATACACCATAAAACTCTTGCAAACGCACCAAATGATAACGGGAACATTGAAAGGTTCCATTCCACTTTATTAGAACATCTAAGAATATTGCGCCTTCAAAACAAAGAGGAAGCAGTAGTTAATATCATGCCTTATGCCATTATAGCATACAACAGTAGTGTACACAGTTTCACTAGATGTAGACCTTACGACCTTATAAATGGACACCTTGACCCTAGGGACCCAACTGACATAGACATAACAGGACATTTAATGCAGCAATATATTAATAACCATAGGGATCAAATGAAGACCGTATATGACTTAATCAACGACTCAAGTTTAGCTAAACGTACCGCCATAATCGAAAGCCACAATAAGAATAGAGAGCCTGAACAGGAATATCAACCTCAACAACAAGTATTTATTTCCAATCCCTTGGCGAGCCGACAAAAAATCGCACCGCGTTATACACAGGATAGGGTCCTCGCCGACTTACCTATTCACATCTATACTTCAAAGAAACGAGGCCCCATAGCGAAATCTAGACTAAAACGTGTACCAAATAGCGCAAAATTGTTACAGGATAACGCTGACTCTAACCCTGAGCCTGGGACTAGCAGAGGAGATAAGACTTGAAAGTTTGGATGACGGACCAGGACTTTTACCGTTTAGACTTGGACCTATGAACCTTATAACACATTCCCACAGCTTCTTGCAATATATAGAGTTAACTGATATTCATAGTAAGATTAATATTGTTAGAGGTCAGATTATCGAGCTAGAGAGGAAACTACCCAATGATACTTATATACTCTTTGAAATACAGATTGATTATCTCAGTTCAAAATTAGACAAAGTAAGTTACCAGTTAGAAAGTTTAGAGCCACATAGGACGAAACGAGGTCTTATAGATGGATTAGGATCTGTTATTAAATCACTTACAGGAAATTTAGATTACACAGATGCAATCAAATATAGTATTGCCATAAAAAATCTCAGAGATAACCAAAACAAGATTAACTCTCAAATCAATAGTCACATTAGTCTAAGTAAGGAGTGGATGATGCACCACTCTAACATAATCTCAAGTATAGTGCAAAATCTGATGAAAATCAATAGTACCTTACATTTACTTTTAGATACGGATGCCTATGTTCAACATAGCTTATTAAAATACGCCAAATTAGCCCAGCTTCTTGCAATTATTACAGACAACGTAGATGATTTATCTCAGGAGTTGCAACGTATAGAAAATATTATAGCTTTTACACACACTGCAAGTACTCACCATTCAATGATAGGCATAGAAAATCTGAAAAAGATGCTAAGTGAACTAGAACATATTTACAGTAAAGATCAATTAATAAATCTCGAACTTAGGGAATATTATGACGTCATAAAATCAGGTTCATTCTATTCAGATAAGCAGATAGTTATAGTATTTAAAGTCCCAATAATCTCTCCTTATAATTATCAACTTTATAAACTTCCTATTGCACCTAATAAAGCTAACGAAATCCTTATTCCTCCTTATCCCTATATAGCAACCAATGAGAACTTTTACGTGTACATAGAGGCTGAATGCCCGAAGTACAATACTCGGTACCTTTGTCAAGAAAAATTTAATCAGCATCTTAGATCCAGTCCAGACTGCATCCGGGAGCCCAACGATTAAATGAACTTTGTAAACCAATACCGGTTACCATCCTGAAGGAAGCCATCCAAAGACTAGACGATCGCCACTACGTAGCAACATTCCCGGTTCCAACACAAATCCAACTCACATGTGACCGCAACGATTATCAAACGCTAAGAGGAAGTTACCTACTCACCATCCCATCTCAATGTTCAATACGTACGAAAGATTCCACCGTGTACAACAGTAATGACCTGATAGAAGGACAGCCCATGAAGATGCTTAATATTTCGGGATATGTCACCGACACCGAAGCTACACCAGATTATATAAAACTCTCGTCGATTAATCTCAATGACCTTCGAACAATACAGGACAAGATCGCATCTCAGACCCCAATACAGATCAAGGACTTCCCTGCAGCATCCCTTTATCATACTACGCTACCATTTTACGCAGTGCTGTTAAGTACATTCACACTTGTCGTAATCTTACTGTGTAGAAGACACACCTTATGTTTCAAGACCCGCAAAGCAGACCCTGAGACAACGCCTGAGCCTGTGGAAATGTATACAACACCAGGACCTGCCAAGCCTGCGCGACAGCATCCAGCAACATTTTTGCGACTCAGCCAAAAATAGTTGCCGCTCTTCGGGAGGGAGATGTTACGAGAGCACGTAGTAGGGGTTACGCTAAGTTAGCAAGCGCAAGGGACAACATTGCACACGGCCCTAAAAGCTGAGTTAGCGATTGTACGTGCATCGACCGCTGCAATTGACGCAACTGGCGTAAACCGCTGACACCGCGCCTCGTGTCTTCGCCGCGGTGTGCTACGTGACCGGACGATGTCGTCACTTCGATTCCTACTTCGATCGGGTCGACATTTTAGAAATAATTAATTATAGTTTTTACTTTGTATTTTTATTTTCTCATTAAACTAATTTTTATAAATTAAAATCAGTTTTTTTTTAGTCCTCCGGCCGTGGCTTACGTAATTAGTTATATGATAAATTAAGAAAAATATACTAGAAAATATCGACTCTGCTCACGCTTGCGAACAATATGTGAGCCGAGTCCATTTCTATTAAAATTTATCATATAAGTCAATGTATTCATAATTCTCCATTATATCACAAGACACGATTCAAAAATATGCATTTTATCTAGGTAGGTCACGCTGATGAAAGCTCATTCCAAACACCGAGTAACTGATATCTGGAAATTCTAAATTTAGCATCGAGCGGAACTTTTTAAAACAAACACGTTTTATATTATGAATATTCATATGATCTGACCCTAACGTGGAACAATCAACATATATTATAAAACAGTGGAATTTGTAACTCTTATGTACTTTAAATGTAAACATATATACAAAAAACTAGATAAACGGAATTTAAACGAGTCGCTGTCTACGTTATACGAAACTATAAAACTCGTATATTAAACTGATCAAATTATCATGTTTTATTAAAATAGAAGAAAAAGGTTATCTTATAATAATGATAAATTATTTCAATAGAAAAATAATAGAAAAAAAATCAGAAAAAAAATATTTTATTCGCACCTGCTAGTGTTACCAGATTGGCATTACAAGTGTTGCCATGCTGGCAGGAAAAAGAAATACTAAATGTTAAACTTTTTAGTATTTCTTAAGTACAAATAAACACTAATTAGCTGTCTATGATTGAGTAAAATACGTTTGAAATGTTAACCAGTGCGTGATAAAACCGAATTCCACACGAAGTTGCGGGCAATAGCTCGTATATAAATATAGAGGAAATGTGTGTATTTATTTCAAACATGACTTAAAGACAAAGTAGAGATTAAAATGAAATAACTGGTGGCATAAACATTGATTGTACTTATTAAGTAATTTTATATAATGAGGATATATTTTTTATTTTTACATCGTTATTATCTTATATTTTAATTAGGTATAGAAGTTTTTAATTTTTTTATTATTTAAACATTTAAGTGCTAGATTTATATATTACTAGCGGCCGCCCGCGACTACGTCCGCGTAGAACATTGCAACATTAATTTATTTTACTAAAATAAAAGTAGCCTAAGTTACTCCTTATTACATCAGCTACCTGCCAATAAACATCCCGTCAAAATCGGTCCAGCCATTTCAGAGATTAGCCGGAACAAACAGACAGACAGACAGACAAAAATGATAAAGAATGTTATTTTGATGTATGTACCGTATATATATTCGTATGCATGTAGTAAAAAACGGTTATTTCAATATTACAAACAGACACTCCAATTTTATTTATATGTATAGATAAGAAATATTACAAGACAAAATTCAACTTGTCTCAGGCGGGACTCGAACCCATATCACGCTATCCGGGCGACTGCTTTTCCAATTAAGCTACCGGCACCTTGACAGATCTGTGGAGTATTTTCCAAGTATTTCATAAGCTGACAATTGAGATAAATCGTTTTCTTTTTGTTATAATTTCTTAGGTAATAGAAGCTTTAATACTTTTAAATGTCAATTTAAATCTCTACTATATAAAAAAGGACTTTGTGGGTTGGTTACCATATATAGTTACCATAAGCCTAAGAATAACAGTTTTTATAATCAATTAACGTTACCATAGCAACGCGTGGCCGGGTTATACCAGCAACTTATATCAGAAACGCTTGGTGGGGTTAGCTAGTTGTCATATGAACTTACAAATTTTTCAAATATCGATCGAACAACTTATCTCGATCAAACAGATTATTATTCAAAAATATTGAAATGTAACCTGTAATACGCGAAAAGCCATGTAATCGTCAAGTTTTAGCTGGAGATTGAAAAATAGTGAAGATAATATTATTTGTAATATTTTAACAGGAGATTTGTTATGGCATGGTCTAGATGTAAGCAACTTCGATGTGTACTGTTATTTTTCTTTAAAATAATAAACACGATTTTATGACATGAATAAAACAAGTTACAGACTCTTTTGTTATGTGTTTAGATTTACGTTAGTTTTTTTCCTCTTTAGTGCACATATTTCCGAAAACTTTCCGTTAATGCAAAACAATCAAGGGAAGTACCCGAAATGGTTTTTTTTAAAAGGATTAGTTTGAAAACATATTGATTGGGTCGATATGAGGTGAGTGATACAAATATAGAGATATGTATTGTTATATTTACTAAACATCATAAAAAACGTATATTGTAGGAACATTATAGCTACATTTGTTAGGACTTAAAATTTATTAAGTTTGATATGACTAAGAAGTCATATCTATGAATAGAGATAATACTGGGTTTTTCATGAAACAATAGATTATTTTATATTCTACAAAAGTATGTGCCAAAATTTGTTTAACCAACTCCATTTTCAGTAAATACTAAAGCCGAATAAATAATTTCTAAATTCAGTACTTTTTTAGTTTTTAAATAAGTTGCAAATCTAATTATCTTCATCATTTAGGGTTTCTATGATTATAAATTTTTAATAATTTTTTAGTGGACCAACAAAATAATATATCATTTTCACTACTTACACGCTTAACTTAACTTAAGTATGCGTGTAAATTTATCACAACATATAAAGCTTGTAAAACGTTGCATATAAAAATGTATATCTTTGCATTGAAGATTAAAGTCTTAAAATCAGCGCAGCAGTTTGATGGGAAAATGCGGCGATGTATGCAACGAGAAGCAACAACACGCGATGTTTGAGTGGAGCCGAGCCGGGCTCAGCTGGGAGGGGATGACTCGCCACGCCAGCCGCTAACCGGCCAAGCATTCTCGTCGCCGTTCCGTTGAATCAGTTGTCACACGACAGCGCTACGAGAAAGACGCGGCCACTCGCCGTAGTGTTCTCTAAACTTTACGCGACTTACAACTGCAGTGACTGGATCAAAAATAAAACTGAGAGTGTCAAGTTGCAAGTGTTCAAGTGTAGTGATGATATTTGAATGGAACAGCCCTTTCACTTGTCTCCTGGACCAACGTTGATGTCAGAGGGGATGGAACGAGACCGGCTTGTTGAGGAGATTGTACTCCTGACACTATTCTTAGTGTCCACAGCGGCCAATTCCTTGGCCCTACTGGTCTTCTGTCGACGACCTGGCTTGAGGACCATATCCAATAGGTATGTTTCAAATCACTTTCACATCTAGTTTTCCAGTTCACACAAACAGCTTTTTTTTATTAGTAAATAGAACGTGGATGCACGAACTTCGAATATTTTAACAAGTTATGTTTGCATGAATAATACAATAGTTATCGAGGTTTAGAATTGATGTGCATGTTGCAATATTGTGTCGCCATCACCATGTTTATGAAGTATTTTTCAAGTCCACGTAAAGTTCAAAAGATTCAATGTCAAGCACCAAACATTCACTAGAAATCTAATGGAATCTTTAAAGTTGGAAGAAATTTCTGAACCCAGAAATGGTAGAGAAATTATCAGTTTACATCTGACGATACTCAAACAAAAGGACCAAGGAGCCGGTCCGCCGGTTTCGAAACCCATAGATTTTTTTTAGGGTGAACTTCCCTTTTTGGGTTTGAGCCAAAACTGTTCGTATTATTAGACTATTAGTGTCGTACGCCCCTTCTACCTGTGTTGTTAACATTCATTTCTATGTGTAGATTTTGCAATATTTGATTTATGCTTGCTCACAGATGTTACAATACTTGAAATGTTAATCATATATAATAACATCACAAAAAAACTACAGGCAGATGATGGACCTGTAGCTTTTTAACGTTATTTTTTTTCAATTTCTGCAAATTTCGAAATTTCAATACACCAGTTATATTCTTTTCCTTTCCATGGTGATCTAGAAGTTTCAAAAAATCCAAGGTCATAGGGTATTGTTCGGTTACCATTAAAATGGCTTATAAAAATAGCATGATCATCATAACGGCAGTTAAGAAACGGTCAAACTTTTTACTGCAGCCAAAAAAGTAAACTTGTAACCTCCATTTGCAAAAAATTAAAGTTAATAGATATAGAACTGGAAATAAAATTATACTTTCTGCTTTGACAAGTAAAAATAGTCTTTATTGCAAAAAGGTAATAATCAAAACGAGCTAAACCTAATTTATAATCTAATTAAAAAGGTACTGGAACAAATGTAACATGTAACAGTAATTGAAAGTTTATTTACAAATATTTAATATTTGTAATCAAAATTCCATTAGGCATTATTCAACTACTATTAAGCGTTTGGAAAGTTACAACAAAGTCAATGACAAATTATCGCTCTCGAACTTTGGACGTAGTGAAACAAGATTCTTCGTATTAACAGATGAAAATATTTATCCATACAAAGTAATTCACTAGTTTAATAAAATAACACCCGTTGTTGTTTGCAAATATGTTCGTGATTAATTGTAAACTAATCCCATTTCATCAACCTCAAAAACAAGTCCATTGGCTATTTCCTCAGACCTTACAAAGTTTTAGCGGCAGCACCACGTGAACTCAATGTAAACACCGATATAGAATGGGTACAAATTACGCTCCCTGTTTAATTAATTATCGTTCGAGTTTGATACTCCTCCAAGTGTTCTCTGCACGATAACATATACAACATGAACCTGAGTCATCCAACACTGACCCATGATTAGTGAGCCAATTGCCACCACGATAACCGTGGGTACGCTTCGTGAGAAGTTGACGCAACAGCTGAAATATAATTTGGTGGATTTAGATTGGCTAATGCTGTTGTTAAAATTTATGAAGTAGATACGTATCTTGCAATAAGAGTGTGTAATGAAATGCACAATAGTTCTTTGAGTTGGAGTCGGTTTAAAAAGGCATTGAACTTTTTTAATATCACTAAAAAAACTCAATCATTAGTTTATTTTTATACTTTATCAATAAAGTTTTCTGCGATGATGATTGTGTTATTGTAGTTTTAATGTAAATTATTTTTGTATTTGTTCTCTTTTAAATAAAGAGGATTTTAACCAAGTCTTTTTAGGTATAAATAATACTTCTCGTCATACTGAGGAATTTCGCACAAACTTTCATTGGTGTATCACGATTCTCATGCGCTAAATGGCCGCAATTTTAAGAAGTGATCCAAAAAATAATTACAGTTGAAACCCTTTTCATTTTATATAAATATATATTTATATAAGATAACAAATTAAATTATCTTATTTTATGTTTTTTGACTATGCATTGATTTCTTAAATCTCATTAGCTAGTTGTAGCACATGTAATAACATCTAATTAGTCAATACAAACATATCTACTAACAAGGTTATAATTCGTACCAACCGTTGGCAATTTTAGGCTTTTATCAACATGCATAATAATTTAAACAGTAGCCATAAAGCTGTATAACGAGTACTAGCGGACATAAGCGATAAATTACAAGTAATCAAAGACACAAACAATATTTGCCACAGTGGAATTATACAGGGTCCTTCGAGATATCACGTCTTGTACGATAATACTTAAGTATGTCATTACAATTCTTTGCAAAAATGCCTGTTTTGTGCACCCAATTTAAAATCGAATAACTATTTATCAATACTATAGAAATTAACGAAATTTTAAAGTTCGATAAAATAAAACGGTTAATAAAAGAGGTTTATTGTGATTACTAATGTATCAAAGAATTTTAAAGCCGGTATCAGAAGAAAAGTAAACTTTAAAAAATCGTAAATCATAGTATTATACCACATCAAAATTATTGAGTAAATACCTAACGAGAGATACGTAAGATAATAAATCACTCTGAAACTGCTTTATCATGATGTTTTAAATGGCGAAGAATATAAAATCGTCATGATGAGAACAATATTATCTGTCTCTCATGAAACATATTTATTTAGAATGTAATATTAACTAAACTATAATATGTCACAAAAAACAATCACTCAAGGAGACTTAGAATAAAACATGTTAGCATATTGCGTAATAAGGATTACCTACTAGAAATAATCAAGTCAGTGATCTGTAGATGATATCATTGTAAATATCTAATATCATCTAGACGTCATTGTGTATGAAGGGAATTTTCAAGAAACAAGTTTACAACTAATTTGACGTTATAACAACATGGACTTTTAATCCATTTGTACCTATTTGTTACTTAGTTTGCTTATTAATTTGTGATATTATCTCAGCGGGAAGATGTTCAAAGCTGGATGGAAATTTGCTATAATGCAATGGCGGTCGGGTTGAAGATCTCAGTAAAATCACAATTCGAAAACGCTCCTGCTCATATTATTGTATATGGGAGGTGTATGGTGATTTGATAACCTTCAATGCTATCAGTAAACTTTTATCACACCCTTAAGTGTCAAGGGTTGATGCTTATCTACTCTGCCGGATACTCCTCGTTAAATTTGGGATTATAGGCACTTGAAATATTTGTATAACATTTGTTCATAATGCATAAGCCAATCTTATATTTATCCGGACGAATTGTGAATAAGGATTTATAACACAGTCAATATTTTCTTGTAAAGATTCGTAACTACCTGGTTGTGGAAATAACGACTTGTACAGATTACGAGGTATCGACTTTATTTCAATCCCAAATCATGATGCTCTCACAAATAACGGCATTGACGTCATTAAGGACTAGTTTTGAATGTTCAAAAAAAAACTATCAGTTATATATGAATCAGAAGAGTTAATTAAAATTTTACAACAGGATTGAGGTGATTTAGAATTTATTGTGTTTGGATTTGTTATAAGTTCATAAGGTTTTTGTATATTTCCACTAATTTCATCAGCTGTCGATCATTATATCAGTTATGTGGTTGTTGTTTAAATTTTCTTTATAATATTGTTACTGCAAAACTATTGTTTTGGAATAAGCAAAGGAAAAACATACAATGTTGTAGGAAACCGTACTTCAAATAGAATGTATGGATCAATTATTTTCTTCATGAACCAAAAGCCTGATTTAAATAATAAGTTCTGATATAAAGAATTTATTAATCTAATTCCATGCCAGTTCACCTTTATCATTATTGTTAGTACATAGAAAATCAACAATTCCATCAAAGAGGTAAAATTGTTATTTAATGGGCACTAATGAGTTTTACAATCCATTGTTTTCGTTTCACTACAATTAAAACTGTATTAACTTAGGAAGAAACCTATTTTAACTTTGGCAAAGTAATTATTTTTGTGGTTTAACATGTGAGAAAGAGAATATACAATGCGCAACCGGATCCTTTCCATCGAACTCGTGTTAAAAGGTTTATTAAGGATTTAATGAGTCATTCATTCTGGAAAATTTTAGTTTTATTTATAACAGCCAAAAATGGTTCGCTAGAGACTAACCAGCATTATGAAATGCCGCTGATACTATCTCGAACACAAATATAACAAAACATTGCGTAACTAAATAAAGTAAGCGGAACAAAACAGAAACCCAGCGGTTGATCATCAACGGTGCAACTGCTGACATGTATGAGTTTCGCAAATTCGTTCTTGACCGCTTACCATTAACTTCTTGTGTATTCAAAAACAGAATTTAACCCATTCCATTACAGTTACTTTTGCATTCTAATCCAACGGTCATATATTTTAAAATAACATTTCGAGCAATGGAATCCAGCTATTTGGGAACGCGTTCCTTTTTCAAAATTCTTTTATAAATAAACTCATGGAATACTTATTTCATCTTCGTGAAATCGTCAATAATAATTTCATAACATATCAATTGTGTGTCTGTTAAATGTTTGTTATTACATTTGGGTCGGCCTTTAGTCAAATCTGCGCGTAAACTTACATTAGTAACCAATACCCAAGTGTTTGGCATGTGCCAGGAGGTCGGCATAATTAGGTCAATAGATTATACGTATTGGTTCAAATAAAAATATTTGGAGATCCGAATGGAACTTTTTAAAGTTCTTGACAAAGACATTGTCCAGGCTGCCTCAATTGATATCGACAAGTATGTCAAGAACTTAATCTTTTTTAGTTTTATACTTACGTGGAAAAGTTCTTATAGCCTTGTTTGGTATTTACAAAGATTTTAAGTTCCAAAATAGAAATAATAGGAATTTAAATTAAGTAACATTTTAGATGTTAGTTTAAAGCACACCCAAGATAGTTTAAAATTATATAGGTATTTTTCCATCATTTGTAGTATCTTTTTATGTTATCTTTCGGGTCGTAAAAAAGTTCGTTAAGTCAGAATTTTTTTTTAATATACTCGGGTAGTATCAATGTCAAATGCAAATAAATTCTGTTGAGTTCGTAAAAGGTCTAAAAGTGCATTAAATGTTGGGAAACCCTAATGATCGCTCTAAAGTGGCTTTTCTACAGAGTTTCTACTATCTAAATGGTAGAGTGTTTCTGAACGCATTTGGATAAAAATGTAAATGGAACTCAAAGTGGACCGTGAAACACGCATCGGCTAGAACGTATAACGAACTCTGCGCCAAAGTAAATAGTGAGACAGTATAAAGTTCTTCCTACCATATTATTCATAAACAACTAAAATGCTTAATAAACCTATTTCAGTTTAAAAGTGATTTATCAATCTCCTTCGAAATTCTATTTGAATTTGAAAAAAAAAACTCTACAATTAAAATAGGTTTACTATTAGTTTTAGCTTTTTTATGAAAAATAGCAACCTTTTTCGAAAAAAAGAATATCTCTCTTTGTATTTAAAAGTTATCTTAAAGTTTCTTAACGGCTATTACATATTAATCTCATTCCAGTCACATGTTTACAATTAATAAGGTTTGTTTTGGATGTTTTTTCTTAATCAATAAAAAATGGAAATTTTCCCAAGTCAATATTATCAGTGATATAATTTTTTTCTATGCCAAATATTTATTATTTAGCTACAAAGTCAAAATAATAAATATTTAGGTATGCATCGTTCCTAATATTGTCATCGTCGTCATTAGACGACAATTATATTATACCTTTTTCTTCTTTAACAAGAATTTAATTATCAATAATGTAAGTCAATAACTTTATACCTACGTCATATCCATAATATTTGCTTTCACACAATATGTCAAATAATAATGAATTAAAGTAGTATGATTAATGACTAAAACCCCGCGTGATGTGCTCAAATAGATCACAATCGATGTGGGCGACAGAATCGATCGACTAAAAACTCTATCGATTGTAAAATCTATAATTAGATTTAAACGTAACAAACGTGAATTCTTATTCCGGTGAGACTCTCACCGGTTCGACTGTCACTGTCACATTTGACAAATGGTCGATGTCATGTCATACGCTTTCTTCAGTGAATAATACCTAATACTTTCCAGTGTCGCTTGCATTATGATTTTGATTGATAGTCGTCGCGCGTCACGATTATGTGATATGATTGTTATGTTTATATTATGATTTGAGAGTTTCGAATTTACCGTGGAATGTATATTGCATATCATTTCATTCCGTGTTCTGTTGCACAGATTATAAAGAAACCGAATTTAATTTGATATTTATTTCACCTAAAATATGAAAAAAAAACTTATTTTACATGAATGAAATGTAATCAAAACCCTCAAAGAAAATGTATGTATTATTGAACTGATTTGATGTTTCCAACAAAAAAAAACTATTGAGATGTTAAATGTGAGTATGTGTGTGTGTGTGTGTGTGTGTGTGTATGTGTGCAGCGTTAATTTAAATAACTCTAAAATATCGTTCTTCTGTTTCACGAGGGCGAGTGAATTTATCATAATTTGACTCTACTGCGTTGTGTTAAGGGCGTCGGCATCCTACTCCGTAACACAAACCTCCATAACCAATAAAACATTCAGTAAATCTTCATGTATAGGTGTCGCAAACAGGCATTTTCCTCGAACGGGTTCAAGAACCGATACATAGACTATTACCATTGCTAATTTCTTTGACTTTTGACATGCTCTGTACTCTTGCCAACCTTATTTTACAGACGGATAACCGAATGTTATACGACTTTCAATTTTACCAGGTGCGCAATAAAGGAGTACTTGGCCATTGTTCAATCGCAAAGTTATTTTTGCTATGGTGATTTAATCGCTCCCAATGAATAATTTTTGAATGTCGAGACTGTATTGTTCCGAATGAATGAAACTAAACTGTCAAATGTGTTCTATTTTGGGAACAGGAAAAGTATATCCTTTTTGGCCGGAACAAAAAAAACTTTTCAATAGCGATAGGGTTACGATAACTATAGACAATATTTAAAACAGTTTTTATTTACTCTTACTATGTATAATATTACAAAGCAAATGCAAGACCAATAAGGAAATGAAAAGAAAAGTATATCTATGTAGAGACTTTACTCTTTGGATGTCAGGTTTAAAATTCTTCTTTAATATTTAATCTAATATTTGTAATATAATGTATTTCTATAATAATAAGACAGTTTATTGTAAATAGCACAATTAAACTTACTCTTCAAACAATATAACTCAATTCGTTTGTTACGTTTTACAGTATAAAACCATTGTTCGAGAAGCGGTTAGTTAGGTACAGTAATTGTAGCTGTCTGGGTATTTTAGTACAGGATGCTTTGCTTTGAATTCAAAACGGAAATGTCTCGAGCAAAGCCGTTTTATATTTGGATACGCTCGTCTCGGTAGGACGCTTGTAATTAACGATTCAATGGGTGACCTTTCACTAGTGATTACTACTGGACACTAATCGATTATCCGCATAGATAAAACACAATGAAAAGTAATTGAATGAGGATTATACTTTTTGAAAATCGAATAAGTGAAATTGATGAAGTTGACGCACTGGCAGTAGACAAGTTTCTGCAAAGGTTTGACCTCTTTTATTGGTTAATATGGAATGTAAAAAACAAAAGCAGAGCGAATATTATATGTTAAAGAGTATCAGTACACTGATTATATTGCTTGATAACAATTACAATATCAGAAGCAAAGCCTGTTGTCATAGGAACTGAAGGTAAATGTCTTTATTTAGTATCTCATAAACACAATGTTAATAAATGTATTATTGTATGTAGGTTGTTGTTACCTCGAATGTAGATAATTATTAATTGATTTCTTATACATGTTAATAATTACATAGTTACAAAACGGATCTTAGTTAAGAAAAGGATTTTAATAAAAACTAGATCGTGGCTGGGTTTTTTTGTAGAGTTTTTTGAAGAGTTGAGTGGGCAACGAACTTGGACAGACAGACAGCAAAATAAATGATATGAGTAGGCAGACCAAATCGGGTGGTGAGATACAATGATTCATTAAAAAATTGTTACCAAGTAATTTTAAAGATGCATAAAAATTACAGATAAATCACCTCAGATACTTGTTCAGTGAATGGAAACATATTTTTTCTAGTTTTACTTGTTTAGATGATCAAAAGTATAATAACATTTGTAATTGTTAATTCTAGTTCTAATTTTTAACATATCAATAAAGTTTCCTCTATAAATTAGATAATGATATAACAGTGTCGAATGTCAAGTTGCGATAATTATAGCGCAATGGAACAAGGAATGCATCATTCGTTATTAACAACAATATTATAGATGGTCATAACGAATTCACATTAAGATTACATACTCCAATTTTCTACCTTACGGCTTTATTATAAATATCACATCAGCATAGACATCTATGCTACTCACTAATATCACTTTTAATAGCTTTACGATTTTTCAATTGTTTTCAAAACAATATACGACCGGTTACAGTTTTTTTATTATTTCAACAGGTGTGCCATAGACACAGAAGGTGAAAATTGACTTTGACAAAGGTTCCATAACAACAACTAATGTAGATAATCAATCTCAGTTAGTTGCGCCCGTTAATTCGTTAAGCAGTCTCACGGTCAAGGTTGGGCGTCACTACCAATGATTCAATTGAATAATCGATTTTTATTGCATTTATATTCTATTCGAATTTTGTAATTTCACAACAGCTCTAGCGAAACAAGCGATAAAAATCGAGTTAGTTAGGTAACGATCGATGTATTTAAATTCGGAACGGTTCCGAAGAAGTTTATAATTTTTTGTTACCATTGGGATTTCTTGTAATAAATGGTAAGTTTAAATTTGAAAACTGAAATGTTGAAGTGTGTGCAGTACGTAAATTTCACAAAAGAGTTTTGCCTAAAACAACGGAGTTCATAAGTCAAACATTACCCAATTGTTTACGTTTAAATTATTGTATAATAGACCTTACGCACACGTGTTCATTATTTTTTTAACCACACTAAATACATGTCGCCTTTTTCGTGTAACAAACATATAATGTACATAGAAAATGTTGTAAAGATCGCGTGTATTTTAGCACAATCGGTCATTGTATTGACAATAATATAATCGATTTTAGAAAAAATGCTAGCAGAACTAACTAAACTCATCTATTAGCACTGAAACCATACGGTTGATTATGACCTTCTATTTTCTTATGAAGCCTTTCCCAGCAGTAGGTATATTTGAGACTGTAGATGTGTCGTTGAGTTAATTACACATTCCTTAGCAAATTACAAGCTCACGGTACTCACAGAAAACGTATCATTCAAATAATATATCGGTAGGCATAGGTAATTATTTAATATCTTAACAATTCATAAACTAATAAAAAAACATAGATTTTATTTGTATTCTAAATTAACAAAGTATTTTTAGAAAATTACGTTAAAGTGGTGTGGATTTTCAATATCAACTTAATCAATTTAGAATAATGATCCTTCAAATACTACGAACGAATTTCATCATAATGATTATTGTCATTATTTATGGTACTCACAGCATTATGACCTCAGTTAACCCATTCTTACATTGCTGCACAAGGGCCTGTATTTGTTTAAGCAAAAAGGAAATAATGGCGGCCTCGTGTTAATTGCCAATTGATACAATTTTAAATTACGACCTTAACTTTCAATTTTACAGAGCAATAAACGGTTTAAAATAATTAACGTTATGTTATGTTAATAATCATTAAAGAATGTATTCAATTCCATTTTTAAACAATAGAATGCCAGCAAACTAAGTCAATGTTTAAAAAAAAAGTTATGTAATAGTGCAAAAACAAAAAACAGTTGTTTAAGTATTTAAAAATAGAACTCAGAAATCTGTTCTTTTTATAGAACTTTACGATTTCCTTATCCGAATTTCTAAACAATAATACAACGTGGTTCCTTTTCGCGACGGCTTCGAAATAGGTTACATTTATATAACGGTCTGCGTTCTTCGTGAGAGTAAAGTTGGGTACAAAGGAAAGATTGATGCTAAACGATTGCATTTGCGATTGTAGTTCAAATTTTGCATAAAAGTTGTACAATAGTTTGGAACAGTTATTGTAACTCAAGCGTCTTTATTAGGTTGGTACTTTAGAATATAAGTTTTTTAATCATGCATTTTTGATCTGTACATTCTTTATAACTGTTTCCAATGCAAAAGAGATTGCTTGATTATCACGTAATCGTCATAAGATTTCGTCTGCTGTTGTAAGGTTTTACCGTTCTTTTATTTAGAAAAGTCACGTATCTAACGAATGTGAGAATGTGTGTGTGTGTCTGTTATATTTACAATAAATGAATATTTAATCAGTATCTTGATATTTTATGTTGTGTGACAAATTGTATGATATTAACATTAATAAATCGTAAACGTATCAAAACAGAGTTCATTGTTTAAAGGTATTTAGGGTTTTGTTTATTTTAAGAATTTTATCAAGAAAACATTTATATTTTCTAAATATGCAAGTTCTTTTTAATGAAAAAGGTTACACTAAGTAAAAAAAATGTTTTTAATTGTATTTTAAAATATACTGATTTGACAAAACATAATAATTGTCTACCAGTCGAATGAAATAGGTGGCGTATTTGAAACTATTCCCTCTTTACTTAACGTACAAAAATTATAGAAATTCTCTTTAAAATAACCAAAGAGTTTTTAACCTTAAATATTAATTAGTTGATTTCATGCTCTAAAGAGTTCTAATGCTTCCTTTATTAAATTAAAGTCCGCAATTGATCTGCAATAATCTGCCGCGCTCTCTGGTTTACGCGAGGTCTCCGCAGCACGCCACCAGGGCTCGCCTTGGTTGCATTCAGTGCTTCCATTGACCTATATAACGAACTACTGCTAAACATGCTAAGGATGCACTAGAAATCATCTACGACCTTTTTGTAGAGTAATTTAAAAAAAAACTTTTATAATAAAATAATCAAAAACATTACCAAAAATTACAATATTAGGATTGATAATGGAATAGAATTATTTGTATATCAAAACAGCTTCCGTATTGTTAGGTAAGAGACTAAAACATATGTTCTTGAGCGGGAAGCTCTAAATCCTGGCCCTTTGCCACAAGTTAAAAAAAAAAGACCTGGTTCTGAGCTCGAGTTGACAATTTCATCACTAATAAGGTTGAGTCGTTGTTTGTATTTGGAAGAGTAAAAACATATTGAACTCTAAACCATCTTCCCTGTTATCTTTAATGAGTAGATTTGATAAATATCTAAAATTAGCAAAAAATGTAGTCCTAAGATTTTAGTATAGGTTGTGAAAAATTAAAACTGATATAGTAGGCGTCGCTGCGTAGCAACTAAACTTATATGACATAGTTTTCTTATTCTAATAATACGAAAGTAGGTTTACTAGACAATATCTCATCCAGAATTAAGTAATAAACGTGGCATAAAGGGAATTTTCAAAGTTAAAAGAAAAGTTAAGAAAGAGAATGAACGGAGAAACATAAAGTCTGTAATATATTCGTAAATTGTTTACAAATCTGAACCGTGTTACATTCCATAAAAAAACAATATAACAGGTAAATTTGCTTAGCAACAAGATTTACATTATACCCGCAGAAAAATATAAAACAATGACTTTTAATGCTATTTCCTTATTATGATTTAAAGACTTACCTACCTTATTGTCATAAATCATAGTTAAATCCTGTTACTGATCAGTATGGGTTACTTTGTAGATTTTATTTTCATTCAGAACCGTTTAAGCTTATAATAAAAAACCATAAGTGTCATAAGCTTCAATAAAGAACGCAGTTACAATAGAAAACGGTACAATAAAAAGTAAAGTTAATTAAACATTTAACGTTTACGAGAACACTAATAAAAAAAAAAACTGTTTTGTCGTTAAAAAGTCTCAAATCCATAGAGATTTGTGACTTTTCTATCGACGTTAACTTTACCACTCTGTGTGTATAAAGAAATTAGGTCAACTCGGTGTCTCCAGTGATATTAGCTACGGTATTCATGTTTTCAGGTGAAGGCTGGTGCATAAGCCTCGTTTTGCGATTGTTGCTCATAAATCTCTGCTATGGAAGTTTCGGTGAAATAAAAATCGACAGTTTTTAATTTTTTTAATTTATTTAGCAGTTTTTAATTTATTATACTCAACGCTTATAAAAGAGGCTGACTTAGAAAGAAACACATTTTGGTATCCAATTCAAAATGGTGATCTTATTCCAAAAAAAAAAAATAGTCAGAGAAAGAATGAAATCATTATGACAGTTCGAATTTTGAATTTATAAGTGTTCTAAAAGTTTGATTTACCGTTCTATTAGTGCTGCCTGTTACATATGATTTTTTTAAGTTATTATACCAATTTGAATGAACGTTTACAGAGAACAATAGGTAGCGTTTAGCCACAGTTCTCGCGACCGCATGTAGCCTTCGAAACGTAAAACAATGGAACGTCTGCTTATCGAAAAATTAAGACATGTACACTTAACGCGTCAGTACATCACTGACGCGTTTACCAAGCAGTTGTCACAGCTAAGAATTGAAAGGGACAACTTTTAAACTTCAGCATTAAAATTGTCGTTTCCTTCTACGCATAACCAAGTTAAATTACATCTATTGATTTATTCTTTTGCAATTACATAGGGCTTAGGGCAAGTGCATTTATTTGTACTCATGCTTGTCTAATTACTTGCCAGCGGCAACTCAGAATCCTGCCTTATGACTTGTCCAAGCCTCAAGTTTATTGTAATAAAGTGCAAACGTGTTCCTTTCACTGCATTTTCTTATTGTATTATGTTGATCTTTTTAATTTACTTCCGTGTATTTGAATCCTCGATATTCTATAATTAAAATAAATGTTAATAGATATTATTTTACTAGCCAGCCTTCTTGGAAGCACTAGGACTCTAAGTCTATGGCCAATTTTCTCTATGCCCGTGTCCATGTTTTTTTTTCCCGCCAAATATTTATAGGTTAGGTAATAAAATTCTAAAATAAATGCAACTCAACCTTTATTATGGCAAAACATTTTCAAATATAACAGAACTAAAGAAAAACTTTAATATTTTTTAGATAAAATTTATAGTGAAGTATAAATCATAGCTTGCTTTACATTACATAACGATCGCAACTATAAAATAAGGAAAACATGAATTCGGCTCATACAAGGGACTTACCCGATGGGTTTATGCGATAGATTAAGAGATACATGTGGTGAATTATAAAGATTTCCTTAACTTCACAGCTAAATATCTTTGTTAGGATACATTTGTAATTATACGGCGTTGCTTGTATGTGAAGGTCAGTTGTGAATTTACTTTACAATCAGTCAGAAGATTACCACAGGTTTTATTTTCAAAAGCCCGCATGAGCATTAGTCAACTTATTTAGTAGTAAAAAGTATTATTAATTTGATTTGTCGTTTTATGAAATATCATATGAGGAGTCGTGTATTGATGGTAGCGTACATAGTAGGAATAAAGAAAATCCGTTTAATTACATTAAAATTTGCATTTATACAGGTGAATGGTCAACCACGTGTATTGATATTACGGAGGTTTTGTTTTCTTGTTCGTCTTAATGTCTCTTAAAGGGCAAATAAGCTGTGACATTTGAACTTTCAATAAAAAAACGGAAATGCGTCACTACACAAACGTAATGATTGAAAAGGACTATTATAATTGGGCAATTTTTGTTACATTAATTACAGTATTGATAATTATTGAAAATTTAATGATTTGTCTGACGTAAGAATAAATAATTATTTTTGGTCACCCATCCTATGAACGGTCTTTGCAAAGGTTGCTTAACTTACATTATTGCAAGCTGTATCTAGCGCTTATTAATTGCAAAGGTGTGAGTAAAATTTAACTTAGTGCTAAGGAATGCGACGTATTATTGTAGCATCAAGAAAGTTCCTAAACAGTGCGACAAACAACTGTTCCGTTGGTGCTGTCGCTAGTGGTGTACAAAGAGTATCATATAAATGTCAAAATCTATGGGTAAACTGTAGTTCTAAGTTTTGCCGCCCGACCAGATAAGTTTGTTGCACTGTACGTACTTGTTCTACTGGTTTTCAAACGGGTCTGCCGTAGACTTTGCTTAGACTTGAGTTGCACAACAAAGACTTGAGGTGCTGTTACATTTGACAATCACAGTATATTAGTAACACCGTTAGAGCCATCTCTTATCGCGCACCTTCTTAGAGAATCCCGTAAACTTACTTAGAAGTTGTTTACTTTTGTGTATTAAAAGATCAGCTTCTGTATATTTTTGACTTCGCAAAACACGAAAAAGTAGTAAACGGATAACAATAAAATTTTAACATAACATTGAATTTTCCAATTAAGTGTTTTTTTTTTTTCAGTAATTCTTGTGGCAAAAGCGATTTTTGTTAGACTGACTCACATTGTAGCGTGGCCAGACTAAACTAATGTTATATTAAATTAAATACGAGAAAAGTAGTTGTTTTTAATTACGAACATATTTATGGTTTCTATTGCATAATATAAAACTGTTAAATAAAGAAAATTACAAAATAGTTTACTTTTTGCTAATGATAACATTAATAAGCAGTCGACTACTGAAAAATCGGTATTCGCTAATAGGGAATTTACTTCACCGTGAACGTAAACATATCATCTCAATGTAAACCTTATCCATGTTGAAATAAGAACTCAAAATAGTTGTAACCGTAAATGAAACAAAGACAACGAGTAACACTGTTAAACTACCGATATGTCAACCGATCATTTTGTAACGTGCAAAAGTAATTAATAACAGTAAGTTTCTGAAGGCCGTATGAAGGGTAAGAGATATTAAACCTTTTTTGTAAATGTACAAGGTTTAAATTTGTTTGTTCACGTAAATTTTTATGCTATGCTTTCACGTTCTCTCTGATTTCGTGGTTTCTATGTAGACTATTATGTCCTTTATGGTTGAAGCGATTTCTTTAACTTTATTTGTATTTCCTTTAAACTTAAAGCGTAGTTCCATAACTAATACGATATTAATTTAACCCTCGTCTTCAGCATTATGATTTTACGACCAGTTTAATTGTTTTTAATTATCTTTTTATTTCTTTGTCGGCTTACGTTGACATATTTTTAACGTGCCCATTAGCTATGTGGATTGATTTATATATAAACACATTATGTTTTATGGCTTCAATTGACATCAATGACGTGTAATTAATTACTTTATGTTGCCTGATTAGTGTTACAATGGTTAATTTCGCCATTGTAACAATAAACCGACTCGACCATCTTTGTAAAACATAAGTACGTCATCGGAAATGATTTTGAATCGAATAAAGCATTGTTGCGTTATATATATATACTAGCGTCCCGTCCTGGCTTCGCACGGGTGGACAAAATTCTTTAAATTTTTTCTAGCATTCAATATAACCTATGACACTCAGCAGTAATGTGCCTTTCTATTGGTGAAAGAATTTTTAAAATCGGTGCAGTAGATCCCGAGATTACCCCTTACAATTTAACAAATATATAAACACACAAACTTTACTTCTTTATAATATTAGTATATATATATATATAAACGCTTTTTATGATATTCATTACGATCTGCAATTAACATCAATCTAATCTCATCTTACATTCTAATGGAAAATGTTTACATAAGGTATATTTTAATATGCATCGCTCCTAGTAACCCTGAATAATTTAATCTGGAATATTCTCCAGCATACCTATCCACGTTGATGAAGCATATTAATATTAAAAAGTATGGTAAATGCTTTAAAAGCAAGGTCGAGATATAGTTATTGTTTTTCTATTGTAATAAATTAAAGTTATTGGTGCACGCGATGAAAAATTATGGCGGTCTTACTTTTAAAATTGACATTACACATCGGATGTCCTAAAAAATTGTAAATCAAAATTAGGAGAAGATGATTACTGATTTGATTTAAAAGGTATTAATATATGTAAGATCATAAATAGATAGATAGAGAAAGTTTAGACTTTCTAGGAGCTGGTTGGTAAAACAATTAAACAAACACGTAAAGATAGATTTGACAATGACAGCTGTGCAATTAACTCCATACAAAAAAGGAATACGGATGTCTTACAAGCGGAAAATCCTTAAGCTCCCACAAATGATTGTGTTTTGTTAAGTGGAACTATTAATTAACTAAGTAGTAGCAACAAACGTTTTGTATTGAACTTCGTTATCCATTGTTGTTGCATTAATTCCTACATGGTGGGCAGAGATGGGTTTTGTATTTCATAAGCTTCCGATAATTGGTTCACAAACCATGTTATTATATGTCTCATTATTTTTTTATACTAGGCTAGTATTATTTTCACTCATGTCTTCCTGCTGAATTTATATGTGAATCAAAAGTGTCTATATCTTTTTACATCTCATTTGATATACACCGGTTTACCTTGATATACTTACAAGGATAGAAAATATTGTGGTTTGTAAGATATTTGCGGTTACGAATCATGTACACAATAACAAGCATTTTTCTACTGCAATAACATATTAAACAGGTGAGCTTTAGACTTCCTCGTTAACTCTAGGGTAAACAGTAATCTATTTGTGCTTTTTTTGGTCACCGCTTAATCCTTTATGCTAGAATATTATATGACGAATAATATTTATAATGCCATTTTTATAAACGATATAAAAAGAGAGAAATTTAACTAAACGACCTCCCATTTTTAAGACAACATTTGCATTGGAAGGTCCACATTATTAGCAAATTACATTAACGTGTTAATAAGTAATTGGTAACACCATTTTGATGACTATTTTTTATGTTTGTTATTAGTACAAAGTCATGACGTCTGTAACAGTTAAAACAGTTTGTGCGACTGAAGCTTTAAAAAGATAAATGTTCTTATGTTAATTTTTAGAAAACAGACAATAAAAACAAAACATTATTAGCGAATGAGTTGTTGAAGTCTACATACTTGTCTTTAAAATTAAAACAAGTTTGCGAAGCGGCAGTGGGTTTCCCCGACCTTGCATATTAATACTTTTAAACATAACCTCATTTCATATGTTTAAAGTCATAATTTGTATATCTGCTGAACTAATCGGTTTGCTATGTAGCTGTGTAGTTTCAGCTTCAATTGTTTATATTTATAGTAACAATGTGTGGATGTTTCAAAGGTCTTATGGCTCAATACGACCTTAACCAGGTATCAAATAGAGCATGTGCTTGTATTTTCAGTTGATTCTATTTTATAAACTATAACAATCTTGATGAAAACTGATAATGTCCTATTTCGCAAGCGACCTTTTACTAGATAAACTGTAAGGTAAGATAAAACAGTTTTATATGATAAAATAAGGTGTTCAACATAATGGTTGATTAAAATAGAGAAGAAGAAACATTTCTATTTCCAAATTGTAATAAATAATAAATCATAGTAAATTTTTACAAAGTCGGCAAAGTGTTTGCTATAAAATTTTTGACACCGGATAACAAAACGACATTGACACAATTTTCACATTATTATAGCCTCTTTGAACTATAGATATTGATGATGATGTTGATAAATTTAGGAGAAAGGAAAAAATACATAACTTTTGATCAAATTAAAAATAGGTCACCTAGATTATGATTCTTAGAAGCTGTATTCATGGATATTGATAATCTTTTTTTGCTATTTGTAACTTTAAACGAGGCTACTTAACATCTTTGTGAAACAATAAAATGTGTTTAAGAGGTTAATTTTCATTGAATTCTCATGAATTTAGGAGCGGAACAAGTTAAGGTTATTCACTTATATGTTTCAATGTGGGCTTAACACATGGTCATAATTGACCTCGACACAGTTTTCAAATTTGCCGTTGTTTTGTAGAAAACAGCGAGGCTTTTATTGCAGATTTAATTGGTCACTCATTAAGTTCTCGAAATATTTTGAAATTTGTAAATAAATCTGTTGTTGTGACAAGAAATGATATATAATCACATTTTGCGTAAACTGCCTATAAATGTCCCCACAGCTGGGGCAATAACCTTCCTTATGAATACTATAGATTCCTATTTTGATAAACTTACAAGGTTTAGTTTCTTCCAATTTTTAGTATTACTTTAGTATATTACTTTCCTCATTCGGTATTAAACGCAATATCCCGTGCAAATCTAATCAAATATATCCTTCATTTTAAAATCATACAATAAAATTCATAAATTCACATCCATTGCAAAACATATCCGTATCCGTTGGAAAAAATGCATACTACTCTCGCATATGTACAACTTAAAAGGATCGATTTGATTTTCAAATGTATGTCGATCAGCGAAGGTCGATTGTTCAATGTCATATCTTATATATTCGCAAGGGCATGATTTGTTATTTATATATGAGGACCCAGGAACATTCTGGATTAGTTCTATTAATAAAGATCGACCGTGACATAATGTTGCTATGGAGACTTCACAATCAGTCATACTTACCCACATCCATAGAAAAAAAAGCTTTTATAAAAAAATCAAATTATATTCATATGTTATCAAAATTTAATTGTTAGATGTCTCGAACTTTGCCTCATTTATGTTGTTTATTTTTCTTATTTTACACCTAACCTTCTCAATATACACCAATGTCATAGGAACTTCCAATATTTCCGGAAAAATCGCTTTATGAAAAAATAAATTAAACACATATATATAATTTTATAACTTGCGTTCTTTAATATCCATTGAATAAAGACTCTTTTTTTATCAAAAGCAATGAATGTATTCATGTGAACAGACGCTTTTTTGTAACAAAAAACACATGCGGGTCTATATTAAATATTTATTAAATTAATATTCCCCGCGATCTCGAGATTCAGCGTCAATTGAAGTTGATTATTTACCATATTCAATGAGAAGCTATTAATCTACAATTAGACAGTTCAATTTTTATCTCTTATTCATTATTTTGACCTTCACCTTATTGAATTAATCTTTTTCCTGCTATTAATAGTCTTAAAACCGATTTCAGACAGTATTTTTGATCCTTCTGATTCTAGTATATTCCAATTGTTGTATTGTTGAGTTAGTACTTACACTTACAAAATTTACACTTCGATTAATTCCAATGAATTTATAAGTTTTTTTTAATATACTCTGGAATTATTTTTGTTCTGTATTTTTCTCGCTGTCAAAATATTCCTATTACAAACTATAGTAAATAACAGGACTTGTATTTAGGTTAATGACTTTTTAAAGACTCGGGATTCTGTCGGTCATAGTTTTGGGTTGTTCGCCATTACATGATAACTTAATCTCTTAAAAGGTTGACTTCATATGATTGTCATTGCTGCACGATATAGGTACATCAGTTTGTAATAAAATGTTATTTACTATTGAAATTACATTTGACTTAAGTAGTTATATAACTTGTTAAATGAATGTTTACATCCGATACAGAACCACTATTCTAAGAATAAGCATTTCTCGAATGTTTCGTAGACCATAAAGAACCTACTTTATAACGTGTGTTGGTATTTCAAGCTAAAACAACTACTGTAAACTCTGTATGAACCACAACGATTCGTTTCACTTCCAATCAACAAACGGTTATTAATTACCCTTAAATCAAATTACTTAAACAAAACGTAGGCAAAATACATGTCAATCTGATTGTTGCTATTTATCGGAGCCGAGGCGACCTTGTGCAAACTGCGTCTCGCAAACTTACACACCTGCGACCGAGTCAACATGACCCCGCAAACATTTTCATGGGTACTTATGTGCGTCTCTATTGTTGCAGGTTCGTCATCAATTTGCTGGCGACCAATCTGTTGACGACCTCCTTACTGGCGCCCGCGCTCTTTGGCGAGCACTCAGCTAAGGAGCACGTAGCTTCGTGGATTGAGGCAGGCGATGCCGCTGCATCAGCTTGCAGCCTCGCAGCGCTGCTAGCAGTCATGCTGATCGCGCTTGACCAGCACCACGCTGTCACTGACCCTCTGCGCTGCCACACCCGCCTCCTCCAACGACGCCCTGCAGCCCTATGTGCTGCGACCTGGCTCGCTGCCGCAGCTGCTGCCACTATCAGAGCCGCAATCGCAGTATTCCGGCATTTTTATCCACTCGAGCCTATTGTTCAGGGAGTCGAGTTTGCTTACTACATTATGTACTTAATCTTGGGAGTTCTAACGCCAGCGGCTATAGTCTGCGTTATGTACGCAAGGATTTACCGAGCAGCACGTTCATCTGGACTTCGGGCACGAGCGCATGGAGCAAGTGCTCTGCAGCTGCACGAGCCGCCAACTAGCTTGCCAGAATTGGTTGAAGAAGCTGAAGGGCTGACTTTAAGGATTGATGTGCCAGATGCACCTGACAATGTCACCTCTGTAGAACCAGACCGAAAATTTGGCCCATTCCTTCTACCGCCTGAACGTCCATTACGTTGTCCTTCTGTCGCAAGTCTCCGCAATGCGCGAAAAGAGGGAAAATCTCACGAAGATCTCAGGAAGGGACTACCAGCAGTAAGCTCGGCACCATCTTTGGCTGCTCCACTGCTCGCTGTTCAACCTCGAACACCACAGCCCTCTCATAGCGGCTCCAGAATTACGTCGATTCGATGTAGAATTTCGAACGCTTCGTTGTTTAGATATAGGGAAGAATCTCGTGCAGCCCGTGTTGGACTATTGACGGGTGCGTTAGTGATGTTACATGTGCCACATGCCGCTACGGCGGTGGTATCGGCAGCAGTGCCTGGACTAGCCGAGTGTGTGCGTACCCCTGCATTGGCACTGCTGTTGTTGGCGGCTGCTGCATCTCCTTTTCTGTTTGCGCTGCGTTCTCGCCGTGTGCAAAGGGAAGCACGGCGTTTGTTGCTGCCAGAGAAGAATGCGTGGGAGCGAGCGGCAGGCGCCGCGTCTGCTGCGGCGGCGGATGGGCAAAGGGCTCGTGCCGCGCTAGAACTTTTGCGGACACTATCACCGGGCACCGGTGCAGGTGATGCGCCGGCGCCGGGAAACGGCTCGGAAGCTGCCGCCTGTAGGAGTTCATTCAGCTCGGGCGGCAGCACGCAGTTGTCATCGGCGTCGGACGAGTGACCGCCGCCCCCTCCCTGCGCGCCCCCGCGCGCTTTGCGGGTTCACTTTGCCCCGCGCCCCACCGCTCTACTGATCTGTGATACTAGGCTAAGCCGCTCCGCTCTAGGAGCGACCGTTAGACTGATTTAGTTTTAAGTTAATTTATTATGTGTCCATGTACCTTTCCGCTGAGCGGACAATTTTATTACCTGACATAGATATAAATGTATGAAAATATAAAAAATCGTATCGAAGTGAAATTGTCGTTTTTATTTCGGATTTACTCTATGACCTAGTGGCACGAATTCTGTTAGGCGATGCAAACCGCAGCTACAATGTTCACACGTACAACCAGATAGAGTGAAGGTTGTCAAAATGGGGCAAGACTTTATGAAAATTCTACATTATGACAAAATAGCATTTATTTCATCATCTTTTACACACATTTTAGTGTAACTATTACTTAAAGCACAAGAAATACTTGGAAAGTAGGTTGATAAATGATGTTTGGAATGGACTGCATAATTTTACACAAGATATATTACACGATCTTGACATTGAAGTTTGTAAAGACACCGTTTCACAATCTGTTATCGCACAATATGTAAACTAAAACAAATTATTATAAAGCGTAAAAGATATTTGTTTGACGCACTGGGATAACAATAATAAGACTCAGTTTTAATAACGAGGTGCCAGATAAAATAAGACAATGATATTGATTGGAAGGACAAATGGGTTACCTATATAACACTATCATTACTTCTGTAAGAAAATCAAAACCAACAAATATTATGAATTCTGTAAGAAAAACAGCTCGCAATTATTGTCAAACTTAATTAAATAATTTCTCCAGAAAACTGAATATAAACGATATAACTATAGGATACCTCAATTTAAACTGAATGATTACAGCGACTACAATGCACATTGGGCTATAACTGTAGGAATTAATATATTTAGTACTATTTCATTCAACTGATTCTACTTTGCCAGCGCATGCTTGATTTCTTACAGTATCTTACATTATAAGTAGCGCTGCTACTCACTATCAAAAGACTACAAGAATAGTAAACAGAGATAAAGACATTTAGAGATAACGGTTCGACTTCAGTGATCCAGAGCCATCGTGGGGACATCGTCGCTTTGCCTCGTGGATACTCCGGTTAAAGGAAAACTAATAAGTATAATATTAAAATAGTAAATATAAGTATTTAATGAGAGAAGTATACCTTTTTACATATTAAAGGGATAGTGAATTACGTACGTTAAGCAAAACTAGTCTTTGTCTTAGAGAATCACCTTAAAGCTTAATAATTATATCAATAATAGTTTATTGTCATCCAAAACATCTGATAATACTGTGACTCTTCTATAACGAATGGGGTGAATCCCTAAAAAAAAGTTACATAGGGTCAGTTGAGACTTTTTTTATATAACTACTGCCTAAGTAAACATAAACAAAGAATGAGTCATAATCCACGATGTGGATTGATTAGTGGCAGTGACAGAAGCACGAATGCACTAGATGTAATAGATTTTGGGTTATCCATCCATAACCGGCCTTTATAAAAGATTCTTAACCTCCAAAATCCCACATTGAATACTCTAAATATTGTTCCAATGAGCTCCTCAAAATTAGCATTAATGTATGTTTTCCTGGTAAACTCACCCACTCGTCACAAGCATTTAGTTAACCATGAGGGGTTAACGAGTATATCTAAATGTATTTATCGCTTTACTATATTTTTAATGAGCGAAGCTCTCTTTTAGGCAACTCACAAATTTCGCTTGTCTCCTCCTCCTGCTACTTAACGGTTCAACCGATTCGAACGAATTTCGGCATGAACATACATGATTATAACCTGACGGACATAGGCTATGTAAAAAATATATAGACTTTACCATGGAGGAATAATCACCGAAAGAAAAATTCAAAGGCTGATCACAGCCAAACCGCTAAGACTACATTGATGAAATTTGGCGCCAAAACTCACATTGTGGTCGTGACTAGTGTGCAAAAAGTTTTGAAATCGGACATACCATCGAGGAATAATCACCGAAAGAAAAATTCATCACCCTTCAAAAATCTAATTGCTTCGCTCAGTATTTGCAAACAGCAGCATGTATTGCAGACCTAGTTATTTTAATAATACAACTCTTATTGTATTTACCCGATTTTTATATCCAAAGAAATGAATATTATAAAAAAAAAACAACTTTTCTCAGGTCTTAGGTAGGACTCGGACCCACGTTGTCTCGCTAAACGGGCGAATACTCTATGAGTTAAGCTACGACCTTGACAGATACCTACGCCAAACTTTCAAAAGTATTTCAAAAGCTGATGACAGCGCCATCTCTCAATGTCCTAGGTACTACTACCTGCAACATCGTTTGTAATACTTTTACAAGTATTAAATAATCAAAAAAGAATGGAGAAGAAAAGGATATAATAATATAGTTATTTCTTCTTTCGCTATCAGTGCTATATCCGTGCGAGTACTCTTCCAATTTCAATTGGAGCAAGGCTTATATTAAGAATTAGGTCCGGTCATGTTCCATCAGGGAAGTTTGCATACATGGTGAACAAAATAAATACTTCTAATTGTAAAATATGTGGTAATGTGCGCGGAAGTGTAAGAACTAAATATGTGGTTTAATTACGGACCTGCATCACCTTTTGATGAAAAGTGAGCGGTACCAAACTCAGAAACAATTTTTTAAAGTTTACAATTAGTAATAGGCTGTTCAGAGTAGAATAATTTCTTCAGAGCATTCTGAGCAACCCCCAATCTGATCCAATCTGAGGTTTTTTAAGTAATGTAATAATTTAAATATATTTCGATGGCATTGGCATGTCAGGAGACAAACACTCCTAAATAATTAAAATAAAAAAAGATTGACATCTTCCGTGGTCGAGTGGCTGGCATACCTGTTTTTATGGTAACGCCACTCTGAGGTCCAGGGTTCGATCTCCGGCCGGTTCATTGTAGAAAACGAACTTTTCTATTCCGTAACACAATAATAATAATAAATATTTCTTACATTCACACCAATTAGCCTTGCCCAAAGTAAGCACTGTGAGGCCTGTGTTATAGATACTAGGGTAACGGATGCATACATATATGATACATAAATATGGAATATTCATAGAAATATATATAAACACCCATGACTCAGGTACAAATCGTAGGTATTATACTGACGGCCGTTTGGTGCAACGGTAGTGATCCTGCCTTTCGCACCGACGCCGACGGTCCTGGGTTCAAATCCCGGAACGGGCAAATGTTTGTATGATGAATACGAGCATTTGTACCTGAGTCATAGGTGTTTTTATATATTTCTATGAATATTACATATCTATGTATCATATATGTATGTCTATCCGTTAACCTAGTATCCATAACACAAGCCTTACAGTGCTTACTTTGGGCTAGGCTAATTGGTGTGAATGTAAGAAATATTTATTTATTCATTTATTTTATTTATTTATATTCATCACACAAACATCACCCCCTTCCGGGATTTTTAACCCAGGACCGTCGGTGCGAAACACACTATCGCTAGAACCTTTCTGACAAACGAAATAGAAATTTTCGTGAGTTGCATAATACAAGTGCTATAGCTTCTGAACTTGGATTCAGAAGAATGTATTAATGTTGACTAATTTTCGCATTATCGTGTTGTAACATACATTTGTTATAAAATAAGTTCAGAAACCAACATGAACCCATGATATTAACCTTAAAAATCAGACATTAAAAATAAAATAAATAATCTCGGTTCGTGTCACAGTGTTGTGGTACCTTCGTTGTTGTTAAACTCTTTAACATAAGTTCTTTAGTTACTTAACTTAGATAAATTATTATAATAGAAAAAATCGACTCGAGTCACGAGTGAATTCTCGGGCGGGAAACGAACCCGCAACCTTTGGAAATCCGGTCCAATGCTCTCCCAATTGAGCTATCGAGACTTGTGAATATTTCTCGAAATTCACTTGTGACCCGAGTCGATTTTTTCTAGTATTTTTCTTTCTATCTAGGATTTTTTCTATTATAATAATTTATCTTATAAGATCGCATTGAAAAATGCATTTAGATGCGTTAAGATTAATTTGTTATCTATTTTTTTTTAATTTCTCTAGTTTTTTTTTGCTTAGCGCATTGTTAATATTCATTATTAATAAACAAAGGTGTGGATAATATTATTCCCTTGCGGCCTGCATTTGTTTAGGAAACTAAAATATTTATCTTATGCACCTCCCACCCGCATATAAATGAACAGGCACGGCAAATAAATGCAAATATACACAGATATCAGGAGAGCGACAAAACTTACACCTTGAATAATTCTCTCGTATGGTAAGTAAATATATTTCTATAATAGAACACCAGTCACGGAGTGAAGTCACTCTCCAATGGTCTCCGGTTCGAGAGCTGGTAGATGATTATAGGATATCAATATATACGACGGGCTCCGTAGTTGAGTGGTGGTCGCATATAGGTTTTACTTTTCGAACTCTTCTATATTGGCTAGAGTCTGGGTATTGTGGTACCGTCATTGTAATATTTGACAACCTTTTTACTATTGATATCTTTAAAGCTTATTTCATATATCAATACAAAACAACATTCAATACAATCGAGGAGAGCCGAATCTATAATATAAGATCACAGTGGTTTGTTTGTTTGTCTGTCCGCTTTTTTCCCCCGCTCTTTTTCCATTGCATCCATTACCGTTACCATAGCAACGCGTTAACCGCAAGTAGTTCGTCTAGCGGACGCTAGATGGCGATAACGGAAAAATATTGAATAATAGAAAAAAAAATAAGAATTTTGTCCACCCGTGCGAAGCCGGGACGGGCCGCTAGTCTATAACTAAGATCACAGTGGTTTGCGTGTTTGTCTGTCCGCTCGTTTTCCCGCTCTTTTTCCATTGTATCAATAACGTTACCATAGCAACGCGTTAACCGCAACTAGTTCGTCTACCGGACGCTGGATGGCGCTAACGGAAAAATATTTAATAATAGAAAAAAATTAAAGAATTTTGTCCACCCGTGCAAAGCCGGGACGGACCGCTAGTACTATATAATTAGGTTACAACTGTCACGGTAGTTTTAATATCATTGATTACACAGTCACACATAAATGTATTTACTATCATATATATACATACATACATATGTATGTTGTGTGTAATCAGCGGTTCGTTACTTTTGTTGAAACAAACCACTTGAATGTCTTCACTCAAACATTTAACGGGATAGGTTATTCGAATATTTCTTAAATTATACCGGGATGCCGCCCTGGAGAAAGAAATATGTCATTCACTTTTGCTTGATTCGTTTCATGCTGTTTTGCGTGTTCAGTGTGTTTATTTGTCATTTCATATGACATCTTGTTTGGAGCACGAATAAATTGTGTTCTCTTTCAAAAAATAAGCTATTCGAGAAATATTTATAACCTCACTTTTTATAATCGCCGTCGGTTAGTTATAAGTGCGCTAAGCATCAGGGGGTTGATTTTAAGTTTCAAATGCAAGCACAATGTAAATAAAAATCTCTTTCGATCTGTATAACAGTCATATTTGTATTACTTGTAGTTTTTGAAATAGTGCTAGCAAAGACATCAATTTAAAAAAAAAAAACTGTGTTTTTCGCACGTTTTACAATATTATTTTCTGGCTATAAATGTTTTAGTCTGTTTATCAGTTCTCAGTTAGCTGAAATCAACCAAGTTTTCAGGGTAAATTATTTGTTATATTACCCATTAAATACAACTTTTATTTTAATAGACCTTGGTTTCAAGTATAGGAGACGTTCTGTCTTATTTTCTGGTTGGTAGAAGAATATGTGGACAATAGTAATAAAGAAATATCTGGTTGTTATTAATAATTATAACTAACTGCATATGTATATAGGAATGGTAGAGTTGATATTGTATATTTTGTGTAGAATTATTGAAACTATACATAACATATATTTATTAAAATTCTCATACAACATATCATTAAAATAAAGCGCTTTAAATGATACCGACAACTCGTCAACTTTGTTATTTTATTTTAATTCTTACGTTTTGACACCTGTCATCCATTTAACATTAACAGGGTTAAAAAAAAGACCCAAAAGTAACACAAGCGTTTTACTTTCCACGAGTAATTTATTAAGTTGTTTTGCTAAAAAAAGCATTGATAGCTAGTCCTGTAGCGTCATCTAGTGGATTTTTTATTAAACAGAGTCAAATCAAGTCAGTCTTTAATTCAGTACAGAAATTTTTTGGACAAGTTGATCTGTTATCAGAAAAGTCTAATTTTCCTTCAATGCAGTAATTGCACCATGTTTGAGATTTTGCGTTATTGCTATTGAAAACCGCTGCATAAGTCAATCTTATCTTATAATTACCCTCAAGATACTCAGACATATCGAACCAGGAAAGAGGATATTTGAAATATTTACCTCGATTAGATAAAATATATAATATTATGAAATAATATTCCTGTTCTAATCTTATAAATATGGGGAGATCTTTAGTTTGATAAGACTTTTTAATAGACAAAATCTAATAAGATAGGTACCTCTTTTTATCAATTTACGTCACCTAGTTTTTTATTTCAAACGTAAAGGAGCAGATCTATATGACTAAAAAAAAAAGAAAAATCGAAATATAATTAAAAATAGAATAGTTAAATATAATCCTGACATGATTGCTACTACTTAACAGAGGCCGTGATCACAATGAATTAGCTGTGTGTAACAAAAATAATAAAAAAAAATAAAAAAAATACTAAAAAAATAATAAATAATAAAAAGTAAGAGGGTTTAATAATGTACTCTTACGCTCTTATTTGGTCCTGATGTTTCAACTCCTTCTCAAAAGACAACTACATTCTAAATAAGGTGGCAGACTGACGAAACGTTTGGATTTTGAATAAAAATATGAAAATGCATTTCGTAATCCGATAACAATCGTTTTTAGTCAATAATTGAAGCGAAAGTGGGAACATTAAGTACTATTAGAGTAACAATAGGTTACTGTCATATAAGAGAAAGGTATCAAAAACTTTTAACTCATGCCGAATTAGCTAATTAGTGAAATTATCAAATTCATCAATTATATTGAAAACTTTTTAATAAAAACGTGTCACCGTAGAAATTTTAATATGAAACGGCTCTACGCTCTACATATATTTTTTTGAGACTTACCGTCCTAACATCACTTATATGCCTATAGTATACATAGGGACGGAATGGACGGATATATTATACGTGATATATTGTACGTGATGTACTGACAACACCACATCATTCTAATACCAACTGATATTCAAACCTATGGGTTAGATTTGACGTTGAAATTTAATGATTAAATGTGACGTTTTTGTGTAGACTGTTAATTGTACATTCGATATTATGAAACTTTGGATTCCAAACATTAAAATGTACAGCTCGATATGCTGTCCATTGTACATAAAGCTATTTAACGATGACTCGAATAAAAAAAAATATAAAAAATATAATTTAATATGAGAAAATTACGCTTAAACCACACAACAATTACCCGAAGTGAGTATTTCTAGCACTTAAGCTGCAATGACTATTAACTTTAAAGGTGAGAGTGATACAATGTCACTTTCGTGGTATTATGTAAATACTTGCTCAGTTGTAGGACAAACACACCGAACAATGTACATTGTTTTATACGCTGCTATTCTCGTAAATGAGTAGAGATTTAATACATTTGTAAAGACTAGTTTTATCTTGCAATAGTTGTCGATGATAGTAAATTCCTACTTGATATGGTTATGCTAGGTTGGAGAAAAAGAAATCCATTATTTTTATATGAACTTCAGGACTTTATTTAACATGCTTCGGATTGTCCGATTTGGGTCAAATATGCACCGTTTTGTTGTATGATTTGTTGCCATTTTAAAGGTAACTTCATAATGCCTCTCTCATAGAAGTCCTGGTCTCTATTTCCA
The DNA here is from genome assembly GCA_927399485.1 of Calamotropha paludella. NCBI lineage: Eukaryota > Metazoa > Arthropoda > Insecta > Lepidoptera > Crambidae > Calamotropha > Calamotropha paludella. The sequence continues at coordinate 15,155,962 of OV656824.1, read as the reverse complement.
AAAAACTCTTGTAGTCGATTTTCACAATCCTCCCTAGATGCCAATTTTTTATCATTAAAGAAATTTTGCAATGCAAGAAAAAGATGATAATCGCTTGGTGCAAAGTCCGGACTGTATGGCGGATGCATTAAAACTTCCCAACCAAGCTCCCGAAGTTTCTGGCGAGTCAATGTAGATGTGTGTGGCCTAGCGTTGTCCTGGTGGAACACGATACCTCTCCTGTTGGCCAATTCTGGCCGTTTCTGGTCAATCGCTATCTTCAAACGGTCCAGTTGTTGACAGTAGAGATCAGAATTTAGCGTTTGGCCATACGGAAGCAACTCATAATGAATAATCCCCTTCCAGTCCCACCAAATGCATAGCAGAACCTTCCTGGCTGTCAGTCCTGGTTTGGCCACCGTTTGAGGTGCTTCACCGCTCTTTGACCACGATCGTTTTCGCACAGGGTTATCGTATGTGATCCATTTCTCATCTCCAGTCACCATCCGTTTAAGAAAAGGGTCTATCTCATTCCGTTTGGCTAAGGCTTCGCAGATGGAAATTCGATCCATCATGTTTTTTTCTGTTAATTGGTGTGGCACCCAAACATCGAGCTTCTTTTTGAATCCAGCTTTGTGTAAATGGTTTAAAACTGTTTTATGGTCGATTTTTAGCTCCTGGGCGATGTTATGACTGCTAACATGCCGGTCAACTTCGATCAGTTCTCCGATTTTATCGACATTTTCGACGACCGGCCTACCTGTGCGAGGTGCATCTTTAACATCAAAAATTCCTGAACGGAATCTACGAAACCAAAATTGCACATAATTGGCTGTTACAGTATCGGAACCATAAACACCATTCACAATTTTAGCCGCCTGGCTTGCATTTTCGCCTTTGTCAAAGAAAAACTGTAAAATGTACCGTATTTTCTCTTTGTTCACTTCCATTTTTAACACCCTGTAACTCACAACTGAATGCACCAAAAAAAAAACAGCAAAAGATTTTTTTTTTACTGCGAAATATCACCTTTCCAAAGAGTATAAATCTGAAATTGTTTGATCGATACTTTACGAGAAATCTATAAGTACAGCCATCTACCGAAAAAATAATGGATTTCTTTTTCCCCAACCTATTATTATAACTTAGTCGTTAACAGAGTAAAAGACATTTTGATAAAACAAAGAAATTAAATTGAGTCTAATTATATTCGCCCAAAAATGAAAAGAACTTCAGTTTCATATCAATTAAAAGTATTTGTTTTTTAACAGTAGAAACAATAATATTAAAAAGTAAAAATTAGGCTTCTCATAGTTACAAAACCAATATAGATGAGTACATTGTAAATCTAAATAAATTAAAAATACTAACACGTTTATAATAACAGTATTAGATATCCTAGAACTTTAAAAGATTGTTGCTACCGCATGCTCGAGTTCCATTCAATATTTTTTTGATATTTTTATTTTATATTATGGTCACCCATCCTCCCAAGACTCCACCCAAGACTTTTTGAATTATAAAATTATAATGATCACATATAAAGGGAATCAAAAATTATAGTTACTGGTTATGCGGGAGATTCAAAACTAGTAGACTGTATTGCGGTATGAGAAAATTAATGTCGACAACAAATGTGAGAGGAAGATGAAAGGGGCACGATACCTTGACCGCCACGTGGTGTAACCTATGTGTGTCCCTGGGCTTTGCTGTTCCTTATTATTACGTACACGAAGTCACCGTCACATATAACTATAGTTTATTGTAGGGGTTTGCGGATAAGCCACTAGTTCAATTTAATATTGCGGAACTCGAAACGAGCGATTAGTCGACTTTTTTACTGCCCGCATATTGGCCACATTGCGGTATGATTTGCCACCAATAGATGGCGCTACCGTTTCGCTCTTCCATATGCGAGACAATGTATGTGCGAAAGGGAAATGGAATAAATGGACGTGAGGCTAGGAGTGTCGACCAAACTAATAAAAATTACAAAAACATACAAATAAATAACGCGGCAGATTTGAATTTAATAATGGTTCAATCAGTTATGTTAAATTGTAGAGTACGTTATTCGAGTCATTTTTTATACTTACAAAAATACTGCTTGCGTTTATTGTCATAAAATAATGTCATCTATTCAGTATTCGCCTTTATAATGTCTATAGTATCGAATGTATCATCCTTGCTTGAAATATTTATAGTAGCATCGTACGGACAAATCCATCGTGTCGTGTTATGGAAGCATGAATGATCATCGTGACTTGTAACCTAGAACAATGTTCAATTTGCGCAGCTAACGCACCACGGTTTTTTATTATTCTAAACAATCACTTTTGTTTCTGTCTCGTTTTTATAGTTTTCTATTTAATTTATTAACATGATTTTGGTAACATATCCTTTACTACTAAATACAGCTATTGAGCAGTTTTACTACTATTTTAGCTTGGTAAATACCTATCCACAAGTAGATATCTTCTTGGATTACTAATAGGCGTTAAAGAGAGACGTTTTTTTCGTTTATTCAACTCGCTATTGATGGTTGGTTTTGCGAGTGCAAATACTATGGCACAAGAGAACATTAAATATAATATGTATATAGCAAGACGTAGGAATATGTAAAAATTGTCTTTTTTTATTATACATAATTTGTTAACACTGTTAATTTTTGCCATCAATATCCCCAATGTAGAGGCACAAGACATGCTGACCACAGCCTCATCGAGCTCTTTCATTGTTATTTTCAACTGAACCTAAACCAATGGAAATCTTGTGCTATTAGCAAGTATTCTTAACCCAAGCATTGTTTACAAAATGGTATAGGTCGACAGGAAATTGAAACAAACCATAATGTTTAGTTTAGTGTTTTATATTTGTACGTAAGATTGCCCTATATTAGGGGCAGGTAAACACTCGTCTATTAAAAAAAGAGGCCAAGTGTGAATCGGGCCATGTAAATAATGGTTCCGGTCATTGGTATTTATTATTTTTTTATTTATAACTTCGATGCATTCAGTCAGTCTCGTGGTATGCTTATAGTAGCCTTTAGATTCTTCTGATATCAAAGACATTACTGGATGGTTGCCAATTTGACTTGATTAAGGTGGAGCAGCGTTTGAGTAATATTATTTATACGAGTAAGTATATATTTGCATAAAATATCACTCCACAATGGTTTTTTGGCCGATATAAAGATACCGAAATTTTTTGGAAACTAAAAAGCTTGCGTTGAATAAACAACTTAATACTCCTCTGGTCAAAGTAATAAAACGTCTTCTAAATTGATGCTAGGAAAAACGGCAAAATAAAAAAGGTCACAACAGTATTACAAATGTACTGCACCTGTTTTCTATTATGTCGTGAGTGTGTGTTAACAACGTTCCTAGTATTCAATTTAAATTGTTGAAGCTGTTATAATAACAAGCCTAAGACGGTTGGAGTCAGCGTGATCTAGCAAGGACAGTCGTTGTGTCACTGCCAAGA